>OX596209.1:6676128-7406485 GCA_951394215.1 Glyphodes perspectalis | reverse complement strand
GTCTTCTGGTTTCTTCGCTTTCACCTGGGATTAGCGATTCTATGTACATTTAATAGAAAAAAAGACGTGGTTACTGAACATTTTGGGTTCCTGGATTAATGGACAAGTAGACTCAGTCTGAAGGATGTCATACCAGAATCTATTGGTAAGCGCAGGACGAATTGAATATACTTTAGAAAAATATTTGTAGCGACAGACAATAGATTTATATTCCCCATTAATAAAAACAATGTTCTGATACCAATTCTTCACGTAGTAATTTGCCCAGTGAATTCTTAAACATTTAAGGAATCATCTTAAGGTACTGGCTTAAACACCGAAAATGTCTTTACGATTATCTATCTACACGTGATCAGCAAAACAATGTTATCCTCACGTCTCATAACAAGATATGGGTTCAGCAACCAGACTGACATAACACTGTATTTCATATCACCAACTCACCTCTGGACATACTCGGCAGCAAGCCTTCTTATCCGGTCTGTACGCCTCTCTCTCTGAGCACCTGAGCGGCGGGCAACGCACTCTTGGGCAGCGAACCTGCCGCGTCGAGAACTCGCACGTACATACGGCGCAGGTGTCGTAACCTTCCGGCACCAGGTACGGGTGCCATGAGGAGCCCGGCGCGTGGTACTGCCCAGCGAGGTGGCAGCCGTGTGATTCGTTCCATATTGCTGTTGTTGAATCTGTTGAAATATAAAGGCGTGATCTAAATAAGGACAACGCAGATGTTTAATCCTATATGAAGCTTGAACGCTTCACAACGCTCGCTTGTTGCAATCCGGCACGAAGGACCAATGTTGTGGTTTGAACAGTTGCATTATTAAATTTATACTTAGATAAAACACTGTTTGTCTATGAATTAATAGTTACCCACGGAGCTGTGGTATATAGGTTCGTAGAAATCAAAATATTTGCGCATTGTAATTGCCTACAGCGCCGTTTAGTTTTCACTCTAGTGTACTACTTGTTACCTACATAAGGCTGCTTAGCAAAAGTTGATAAAACTTACTGGTGCAAATAGGGCAGCACTGTCCCGGAGGCTGGATGGTTGGCACGCTGCAGTTGACGGGCGGGCAGCGGACAGGGTCACAGCGCAGCGCGCCGTGCACGCAGCCACACATGTGGCAAGTCTGAAACATACGGTAGCCGCTGTTAGTCTGCCTATTTCTTTCTAAGTAGTATTTAAAGTCTAATTCTAAGTCATAATGCTAAACAGCTACTTTTCCAAACAAGATACTTTTCTTTTTAGCCAACCAATTCGACACATTTCTCAAGGTTGTCAAATAATCTAAACATTACACATAAGTTTTTTTTCATGATGAGCATCCATTTACTACAGTATTAATCAGTCTTATTTTAGGATCTTCAAATCCCCTTTAATTCCCCCCCCCCCCCCCCTGTTTTAGAAATTTATTTAAATTCGCGAAAATCCGCTAGTAATATTATTAACAATGCCAATACTCACGTCGACAGCCATCCATTGCGCGCCATCTTCATGAAACCTTCCGGCGTAGTAGCAGGAAGCGGTATTGGCAAGCGAATTATCGGGCGGGGAGGTGTTCACGTGAGTAGGCGCATAATTCGGGCTGAGCTCATTGCTGCCTGACCAAGGGCCGGCCGGCAAGCATGACGGGGGCACGCTTATCTGAAAACGTCATAATATCATATGAAAAACTGTTCTCTCATCCCATAAGTGTTGGTTCAAATTCGAGCATGTACTTTTAGATTTTCAATTTATAAGTAAAAATATATTTCACTAGCCTGTCGGTGAGGGAAAAACATCTCCAAATCCATAGATATGTAAGTACAAAAGTAAGATGACCGTCGCTTTAATATAAATAAACATGCTAAATGTACGATCATGTAATGGCGCACCCTGAATAGAAAGGGTTGAGAACGCTAATATAAAGAAGAAGAAGTTAAATCACATCGCTTTTAGCACGTGGATCGAGTGTCAAGCGACTTGTCGCGTGGACAAGTTCCTTTAGGCGCACCCGATACTATCTTAAATCTGCTACCACGGGAAGTACCTACCATAATACCTCCGAATCCATAAAACAAATATAAATCGTAGACACCCTTCCTTTATTAACGAAACTGCAAACCTTGCAAAGGCGTAACTACCATTATCCAAATAGTATAAATACGTCAAAGACAGTGCTAGATCGTAAAGGTCAATGTACCAACATACAATATTACAGCGTCCGACACCTGACAACCAACACAAACAGGGTCAACCAAGGAAACATGAGAGCGCTTGTAGGTCAGAAACCTAGCTGTAATTTTAGCCATAAGTACACAATAAACACTGAGACTTGTTTATTACTAGTTAGTCTTATAATATTACTTATAACTTACCACATCACTTGCCAGATCTTAGCAGCATGAACAAGGAAAATACATGTTATTGGGAAATATACTAATTTCTGTCAACCATTTACATTTGAAATTTTTTTAATTTAATTAATGTTATTATTATAGAAAAACGAATTATAGATATATTTAGATGTATTAGATTATAGATATCCACCGGTTAATTAATTAAGAATATTTCGCTAAGACCGTTTCAAACTGACACTCGAAATACTTAAGCATTAATTTGAGGCCTTGTTGATCAGAATACTATGTTGAGCTAGCGATAGATCAGCACTTTGCGAATGTTTGATATCGATACCGGCATTCAAAGCTATCTTAAGAAACTAAGGGTTTATAAAGGCACTTCCAAGGTTGGCAAAATACGTAGAATACCTCTGGTGTCGCACATGCCCTTAGACTGCGGTTCCGGTTATCAAGCTGGTCGTATGCATGATTATCGCCTTTAGTAGTATAAAAACCTAGTACAATTCCTTGACATACTCCAAACTATTTCTCACCTGAGGTAATCGCGTGCGCAGCACAGCCGTGTCATTGTCAGACGCCCTGATGTCCAGGTACGCGGCGCCAGCATGGAGCGCTGTCAGCTCAGCAGCCGTTGGCTCCAGCACGCAGCCGTCTATTCCGCTAAGGGCTCGCGCGCCGTCGCCGCCGCCGGCGTGGGTCTCCAGCCATGCAGACCAGGGACCGAGGTTACCGTTCACGGTAATCTGGAAAAACGATAAATAAGCTTAAACACTGTATCGGTTTACTTTTGTCTATAAACAGATGGTGATCTGATACTCAAAAGGACTCGAGGACATGTCGAAAAAAGCGACTAATGGTGTATTGGGTGTCGAGTTTGTGATAATGTAGGCGACGACCTAGCTACTTGTTCACAATTTTCCATCTAACCCAACACAATTTAGTTTCTGGCTGAAAGAATAGTAAGGGTAGGCAGAGTTCAAAGAGCGATATATTCATATAGATGATGCCAACTCTAATAAATCAAAGCTTATCGCAATCGTTATGTTGCTTTACAATCAAAGATTCAGTCTCTGGGACTACCAGCCAGCTGTCACTAAAGAGTTACTTTATATGTTGGCTCCATTTTAAATTAAATCGAACCCACTAAATAGTTCCATTACTCATCATCAAACCAGTGGCAAATTAAGAGGGCAGCTTCATTTTTGCAAAGAGTCCGGTATCAGTCGACACGTAAAGAATATTCTTTGAATTTGATTGGAAATCATAATTGCCGGATCATGGCATAGGTATTATTATAAACAATTAATATTAATGCAACTATTTTCGCTGATAGTAGTTATATAATTGTAGTAATTAGGACAAGGTTAGAATCTGAATAAATATGCTATAACTCATTGTTATGTCATAATAATTCTATTAATACCTTCTTTAAAAAGAATATCGTATCATGAAAATTTTATATGAAATTAAAATAGGGCACAAGAATCCAGTCCAGTAGATCACATTAAAGTTTTTCATAGTTAGTTAAGTTACGTGCAAATCTCTATTTGAAATGAAAAAAAAAACTTTCATACACACTTAAAATTTGTTTGCAACATAGCATTGCTATTGTGTTAAATAATAACACTACCTAATTCCCACGATTATATTATTATTTTAATTAAGCTTTGTTGGTACTTACATGAATGCATGCTCATTTAGCTGACGCTATTACAACAGTTTACGCGTGACCCGATCTGATAGCATTTTGTAAGGCTTTAGAACCTTATTTATGATGTCACGAGTTTTGCTAGTACCTAAACTTGCCGAACATACTAATTCGTTTTGGTAGAATTAAAAAGTAATTCTGAAAATATCTTGAAATAAATATGATTTTATACCTCGCGCAGGTCTCATTATGTCATTATGCGTCTCAACCCCCTAGCCAGAGTGGGATGCTTTACGATTAAGTTCAAAGCATATCTAGAATACACAACTAGATGACGATACACAATGCTTACCTCATAATGCAGTCCGCATAGTGCGTCTACAGAGAGCCAAGCCAGGCCCGCAATGGGTGTCGCGGAGACCGGCAGGCGGGCGTCCGTGCGCCGGAGCAGCGCCGGTCCCGCGCTCGCTGCGTCCGGCAGCGGTCGGGATATTAGGCGCCCGCGAAGAATTGGCGGCCCTGGAATTGTAGTCAGAAAGCTTCAGATCCATGTGATTGGTACCAACGAATGATTCAATGTCTTCTGTAAATAGGATTCCCAACCACTTTTAGTTAATCACAAAGGGAACAAGGAATTATGACAAAATATCTGCAGCGCGGAAGTCGTACACCTATAAACTATTACAAAAAAAACGTCTCTGGAAATCCATGACGATCGCTTTGATATACTGTGGGGCTGAAAAATTGTAACTACATAGTAGCTAATAAGACTTGGAATTTAAAATCTATCGAGTTTCTTGCCGGTTTCTTCTCAGTAGAATCTGCTTTTTGAACCGGTTTAGGTATATTTATTTTGTTCTGACGATTAATAAGTGCTTTTTTTAAGCCTAAGTAAATAAAGATCATTTCATTTCATTTAATTGAACTATTTAGATGCCCGGTGCATTAATTGATAAGCCGTGATGGACAAGTCCATACGGAAACCTCGGTGCGCGAGTGCGACTCGCATATGGCAAGTCTAAAGACTTAGAATTATACCTAATTTTACTTAAAATTTCTTTTCAATATTAATTCTTTGAAGAGAACTATGTACATACTAGCAGTTGTCTTACCGACATCAGCACCAATGTGGACAGCCAACTGGTCATCATACAGCGGCGGAAAGATCCTTGCGCTAGGTCTGGCCAGCACTCCAATGCGCGTGTCCAGGATTTCCACCTGCGAGTGTCGCTTGCCCTGCTCCTCCACCAGAGTTATCTTCGGATCTGTTATACTCATGTTGTCCACCTGAAAATTGTTTGGCTATTAGTACTTTGTGTAACTCCAGTAATGGAGTTAGGTTAGGCTCAAGAAACTCTAACATAACTATAATATTTTTTGTTATACCAGGAAGGTTGCGAATGTTAAGCGCATAACGTATCTTAATGGCGCTAGCAAGACATAGAGTGTCATTTTTGGCGCATTCCCGTCCATCAAAAGATTTCGTTTCGAACAAGAGCTCGATACATAAACATTTTATTTCCTCCTAATCATAAATATATGGCAGTGTCTCTTATTAAATTGAGTCAAAACGTTACGATTACCGGGACCATATAAAAAGACAATAATCTCGCTAAACCTTTCTTATAAATGAAACTTCCATTTATCACTAATACACCTTACTAATAGACTTAATTAAAACCTTCACTAAATGAAAAATACGTTCACGGAAAAAATACTGAGACTAACTATGAGGGTTGAACGTGCAATTTATAAGTACCCATTAAGAACTCGTTAACTTGTCACTAACACCTCATTATCAAAAGGTTACTGAACCTTAATTGACGGTAATTTAGTAATCTATCTTTTTCGCCTATTCATAACTTTTCCACTTACACCGGTTATTTTAAGCTTAAAGATAAGTAAGTATATAACCTATAATGTGGGTTGTCAAATTATGAATGGATATACACTTATAGGTACCACTCATAGGTACATATATTACATTAAACTAATATTCATTGAAGCACAATTTCATACTTACGTATATGGGAGTCGAGTTTTTTTTTCTCGACTTTTTTTTCTGAAATATACCGTAGCCTATCCTTACCGAGAATACAAATATTATCCGTAGAAAAATTCTATGAAAATCTTTTTGGTGCTGAGTCGTCAAAACGCTTGGAATGTGTGGTTATAAATAGGGATTTAGGGTCTTAAATTATTGTTACAAATGACCAGTAAATTAAATTATAAATCAAAATTAATTTTTATTGATATTTCCCATACCTGTATGTCATAGACAAGCGAGCCATCTTTATCAATGTAAAGCAGAGCAAGTCCTTCAGGAGTGGGAGACGCTGGCGGCCTCTCCGCGATCAGAGAGGCGTGGAACACCTCACAAGCCGCCCTCTGCCTCACGGTGCCTGTTATCCTCCTGTCGGAAGTCCCCATGGCTTCCACTGTGAGTGACAGTCGACCTCTTGCTAACGATCTCAGTTCCGCAGCAGATACTGGCGTTGACACTTCGAGAACATTGATTTCGTAACTTGGTTTCGGCACTTTTTGTATCTAAAAAGAGTAGCTAATATTAGCAATCTGTAACTTTTCTAATAAATAGTATTAATTTTATGGTGCATCCACGCTGTGCTTTTTATGTAGACAATATACTAGGAAATATTTGTTAACAGATAACATTGACTACTTTTAGAAAGCAGACAGCAAGTTATAACATATGTTGCAAAATGTTTTCTAATGTGAACATATTTCAAACTTGCAATATAACAGTTGTCACTCTTTGTTATAATTTATTAATTTTAATTTATTAATTTCAATAAATAACAAATTGTCTTAAAAGTTCAAGAAAGTTAATTAATGTTATCTTTTTACAAAATTTTGCCGTACTAAAAATGACTTCGGCGTGTATTAATCAACATACGAGTATGTATTAAACAAACAAACTTACATCGTCAATAATAGTTTGATTTTTGTCAGGTAAGGTCAGCAATACTCTGACAGCCTGATCTCTTGAAGTTGGCGTGAACACTCCATTGTACAAGAGAGCCACATGAAGACTCGGAGCGGCCCCAGCGACTCCAGTCACCACAGCAGTTCCTCCCCACCAGCCTTCCTCCTGACCAATGATTCGGTAATCATCACACGGCCCGTTGCCTATTGTGGCTGGAGGATGTTCGGGCTCAAGTAAGGACGTGAACATTTCTGATGATAGAGCTGGATATCTGAAAAAACATTATTTTGTTATAAAAAAAAAACCGCAGGAAAAATACTAGTCAGTAGAAGTCACTGGATTATATAAATATGGCGACAGTTTAATAAAAGAATAATGGTTGCCCTGTAACAAATGTAAAATAGAACGGCTTAATTAGCCTCGTCAATCTTTCAAGATTTCATAATATTAAGGAAACCGTGAACCATTAGTAAACACACTTAGCTTATAACTACAGAATGATTCTTTAATTTAATTCCAACCAAGCCTTTGCATTAATCAACGAAGTCAATGCAATTTACCGCGTGTCGTCATTGGACATGAATATTCAATTGAATAGCACAACCTTAATACAGAATCAATTCTATGGTTTGATACATTAGATAAATGTTCATTATAGATGGATAAATTCAATAATTGCCTTTTCCGTAAAGATCACAAATTGCAAAAGATTGGTCCTTCATTTTGCACAGCGAAAAGGATGTATCTGAATGAATCATAACGTTTAGATACGTTGGTATTTTCCTAGATTGATTGCGGAGGAAGCCGAGGGACTTTCCGCTGGTAATCACACGGCTAATTTAATTTGCAATCCGCACCGAACAATACGACTTCTATATACTTGGATCGTTCAAGGGTAAATGAATCGCATCATATGTCGTAAAGGAGACTAGACGAATTGCTGCGGTATAATACAGGCTTAGCTGCAATGGAACATGGTTCCGGTATTAACAACGGGAGTTTATCAAGCGTGCCGTACCTACCTATTGATTCGACCGCTCAGAGCGCTGTCCATAGTGCTGTTGCGTTCGTCGCCCCATACTAGAGCCACGTATAGAGAACCTTCCCTGAGCAATCGTTTGTATTCACGTGGCACTCTTCGCCAAACTCCACATAGCTGGAAGACAAAGCAGTATCATTAGTTACTAGAATATCTGACGAATTACTATTAAAAGAAAATCTGAATATATATATTTATAGAGTTTGCGGCAAACTGTATAATCACTATCATCATTCGTTTTAACTATAGCCTCTGTGCGATTTGGATGATGGATGATGCAAAACGAGGTCCTAAATAACTTACCTTATCAGTTTTATCCTCGTAAGTAGCATGAATCCCTGGCGCTTTTTTCAAAGGATGCTCAAGGAGTAATCTCCCTCCTCTGTCTAAGAACAGGAGCGCTCTCGGCTGCACCGTCATGGTGGAGCCCAGCAGCACAGACCAATATAGATGTCGTCTGCGGAAGGTTAAACGGGCAGTGGCCACGCCTGCAGCCACTGGCACGCCAGTCATGTCATCACGCCGTATGCACAGAGGTGACCTTCCTGTGAGTAGCGCTCCGAAATCTGTCAACATTCGGTCAAGTGAGAAGACATAAAGTAAATAAAAGAAGAATAAAAAAACCAAGTAACAAGTAATGACATCGGAATCCAATAGACAAGTCAAAACTGTGAAGCAATTGTCAGCGTGACTAACATTTTCGTATGGTTCTTCCAAAAATGATTACATACAAGAATTTTTAGAATTGATTAGGACTTCGAAATATTAAAAATTGTGATTCTTTTTGCAAGTAAAATTTCAGACACTGATTGTTTGACATTGATTTGTCCCGTGATGGTCTGGGACTTTTAAAAAAATTGCCAACTGTGTTTCTTGCCAAGCATGTCGCAAAAGGCGACTAATGGCATATCGGGTTTTGGGTAGGTATGTGATTGTGTAGGCGAGAAACTAGCCACTTGTCACTACTTTTTCACAATTTTCCATCTAACCCAGCCCAGTTTTATTTTTGGCTGAATGTGGTTAAAGGGGCCAGCTGTCCCTTTGATTCTGCCTACCCCTTCGGGGATTATGGGCGTGATATTGTGTATAAATGTATGTAATTTCAGACAAACGTAGAAGTAAGAATGGTAGAGATGTAGCGAGACTGCACCTAATTACCGTTCCTTCATATAAATTACTGGGAGCCACTTACGTTTCATGCTAAGCTCATCATCGTCCGTAGCAATGACCACCGTTGGACTGTCCTCTTGAATTATATCAGGAGCTGCAACAAAAAATTAAATAATATTAAAAAGGATGACATTATCAAAAAAAAATTAAACGAGTCCAAAGTCCTTGATCTTAAACGTTCAACGTAATACCATTTAAATTGGGAAAACAAAGCCTAGACCTTTTCTTAATTTCTGTTGCTACCAGTTTAACTTACAAATCGTCATACCTACTCATTTATTACAATAGCGTTAAATGGTGTTTCTCCTGACATTTAATACAAGATCGCTTAAAGATGATTACAATATACTATCATTCAAACAAACTTTAAATTTTGCACAATTGCGTGATTAATGTTGAGTTAATAATTAAGATGTTTGTCTCTAATAAATACAACCCAATATTAATTGTCTGCAGCCTCGAATGACTTAAACGACTGCGTTGCAATTGCATATCTTAACGAGTGATTAGAAAACGCTATAGCAAAGATGTTATGACATTTGCACTGACCACGCAATCACACACTTTCTTCGTTGCATATATGCAGTTAAAAACATATGTCTTCTATCTATTAATTGCAAATGACGTCTGTGGCTTCTGGATTTCCTATGCGCTATACATACCGCGTTCAATTGTACCGCAACTCTTATGGCTCTCGTAATAAGGACCGAAATAAAACGATAAGGGATATCCACGATTGGAGTTGACCATACCGGCCGATCGGTTCGCAAGACCTCCTCGACCCTTCTATTCGGCTTGATTGGATCAAATGTTATTCAATCGTAACAGGACCGGCGGCGTCTAGACGGCGACGGTAGAATTTGCGCTTTGCATAGCTTTCTTGTTTGGTCTGCTCCGTACAGAAATAGAGAGAGCACTGACATTTCATGCGACAGTTTGATTGTACCCGATTTGTAGTCGAGCTCGTTAAACGCTCGTAAACCCTAATGAATCTGCACTGGATATGAGGTTTATTAAATTTCCGTAACTAAATATAATAGCAACAACATAATACGCCGAGAAGTTCCATGGAATTTGCATGTAAGTTATTTAAGCTAATTGTTACATGGTTGAGTTAATTACTACCTAATGGCATTCTTATTCAAATGCCCACATAAAATAGCCGTAAGTAGGTAGGATTGAATGCTATAAATAATACGTACGCTACTGCTATATGTGCTGTACAAACCCAATAACTCATGTTATCTGATTATTCCCACTAGGCAGAGGAATGAGTTGATAAACAAGCAAACAAGCTCGGTTAAAGTCTTGTAAACAGTGCGATGAGAGCGGCTGTTCGCAGCTTCAGATATATCCGAAGGCAGATTGTGATCTGTTACATTCCGGCGCCAACATTCATATTTCACTCCGTTTCATTTAATAAGCGAGACAGCCCTAAATTTATTGGCAAGTGGCGCCAATCCGGCGATGATTTGATCTAGGAAACTTGAAATAACAACAAAGAGTAGGATGAGCAAACGATTTGGTATGAGAGGGGCACTCGGGGCAAAGAGAGCACTTCGACAACATTACAAGTAACGTACACTGTACTGGCATTATTCTACACCATTCCAAACAAATCTCGAGAACATTGTCAGAGCCTATTTTAGAATTCAGTGCAGTTGTTGATTTCGAGTTTACTTCATATTTTAATATATATATGTTTAATCGTTTTTCAAGAAAACATGTTATGCAAATAAATATGTCAGTTCATAAATCAATTTTGATAAATTACACTGCTTACAGAGGCTATCAATCTATGAAACAAATAGGAGGGAATTATAGTTTTATTTTTCAGTAGCATTGCTCAGTCCTGTGGAATGCCTAACCCTAAATAGAGCGAAGGCGCGAGCGGCGCCGGGGCACCTTTGACTCGGGCTCGGCGCCTGCGCACGTATGTGTGCGTGCCCGTAGTGATGCCAGGTGTCCAGATTATGTGCGGGATTTAGCTTTATACAGCTTAAAAACTCGTCTATCCGATAAGTTCTCATTTACACAATTCTTCGCAGTTTAAATGTTGCAGTGACGCAATACTAGCAACATCTGATAAAATAACTTTATGGTCATAAAATCCGTTTAAATAGGTATTAAAAACTAAAGAGTGAGGTGTTTAAAGCAAACTCGTAAATCACTTTATCGGGATTCGGAGCCGTCTTCGACGTCAAGTTTGCTGTCTTTCGATTTCTAAAATAGAGGTGAACATAAAGACACCTTTTAAGTACATACGAGTTAGCAATACCTGCGCAAACCCACCGCTCACGCAACCGTCAGCGGCGCCTCATCGGCCGGTGCCACTCATTAATGTCATTTAGCAGCTTAAACTGCTGAAAGCAACCTCGGGCCCGAAGACGTGACGAGACTGTGGCTACTTCATTCCTAGTCGAGTCGCGGCCCGCCGTCTTTTCGCCTCTAGACGCGTCAAGATTTCCTACCGCGTGATGTAACTAGGCGCCGCGTAGACGACACTCGTTGCTATGAACAGATACGACCTGCTATGAAATTTAACTGCCATTGTACCTACCTTGCGGGTTCTTTCTTCGCGCTGAAGTAAAAATAGATCTAGTGCGCATTGCAAATGGCATTTTGATGGTCACCCTTTTTTGCAAAAGTGCTCATCCGTCATTTTGTGTCATATTTAGTTTATAAGCTGCGCCAATAATTATAAAACCGTCAAGCTAATAGCCATAAAACTTTGATTTAGATTTTCTTTTTAGTCGCCTGTATTACATATAAATTTCTCTGTAGATATTGAATTAGCAAATGGCATCGTTTACACAGATGATACTATTATGAATTTTCCAGAAGTCATATTGCAGAAGACTATATAAGAATTGAAATATTGTGATTTCATTAACATAAATTCGAGGACATCGGGGAGTTTAACATAGACATAATGATGAGTTGCTTGCTAATGATATTAAATACGAACAAGGAACCCTTTTCTAACATTGAGTCATCACAAGATAAGCTTAATACCTAAATATAGTATATTTATAGACTGCGGAAACGAAATGACAAGTCTATTTGCAATTTCACTTTCATCATAAAGTATAAAATTCCAGTTTATTTTATTGGTGTAGTAGCGTCGGGCTCTGAGTTTAGAACAGTCCAAGTTAACATAGCGAGTTTAGTGTTCGCGTCGCGATATATAACGGTTGCCGACAGATCATAGTGTCAGAGAGTCCGAGAAGACATGCGACATGCGACTTGCGACAGTTCGACGTGACTACAATCGACGCCTAACATGCACCACATGTGCCTGAACAATAAAACGACTGACTAGAATTCGTTCTTTTATTTTGCCGGCAGCATCTCTCGGCATGTAGGAGCCGCGGTATGCAGCTTACAAATACGTTATCCCGTTTGCTAAGTTTCATAGAAAAGGATAGTTAAGTGTTGTGTTCCACAAAACTTTGTAGGTATTACTTGAATTGATACAAAAAGGTCGTTTACAGATATTTTTTTATTTTCATAAGTCGCATGTTATTTTCCCTTCTAGCATATTTTGCCGTTATGATCTTGTATTTACCAAGTCTATTTATTAGATGCGGTTTTTACCTGACTTCGTATCCTTACCAATAACCATATACATAGCAACTAAGTGCCCAACTATGTTTAATTAATGTGATTCATAGAAATAATGCAAGTCATCTTAATATCATCATTTCTAACATGACTACTAACACTGACTAATTAGCTTATCGGACCATGAGCGGCACAGTCAGCTTCTACCTCCGCTGCCCTTTCCGTGGTCGATCGTGGTCGTGGTGCGACTGGCGCCATTCTAGCCATACCTAAACGCGTTCGCCTCGCCAACATGGGCTAATCGCCCACCGATATAGTAGTGGACACGGAGCGCTATTGCAAAATCAATCGCCGCGAAATACGACGCCCAAGACAACTCGATGTTTAGTACTTCCTATCCTATGCGCTCTGCATATTTATGAGAAGCTTCACACAAGATTAGATAAATAATTGCCTATACAATTTTACGATCTTACACTTCCAATAAAATAATTAGGTACATTACTCCTTCGGACTTCATAAAATATGAGCTTAAATTGAATCACCGCTGGCATACTAACTGCTTTAAGAAAGGAAAATGTTAGTAGATATTACAAAGTCATTATTTAAGGAATGAAGAATTTAGTATCATCGAGATGATATGGATTTTCGCGACCCATGAACACAAGTCACAAATATAGAGGCAGTCGCGTTGATTACATGCCAGTGATAAAGTACGAGCACATTTAAAAAGCATAAAACAAAGCTATATTTCTACACCTACGCCAAAAATACGTCGGCTCCACTAACTAAAACTTTGCGGCCGCAGACGAAAAGTCGGATAAACAAAATGTAATCGCGCACTACGCTTTATTTACTACGTTTGTAGACTACAATGGAGTAATGCATACACCTTGACCTTGAATTGTGAGAAAAATGTGAATTTCAGCTAGCGGCGTCGGGATAAATCTGTACTCGTGACAGACGCGTGACGTAATGCGCTCGCGGATCGGCATAGGCCCTGCGGCCGCGAATGTCACTTCACATCTATCCCGTGTCTGCTTGTAACTATGCCAGGTCACTCTTTATAAAAGTGAAACAAAAAATGTCAAAGTACACCGCTTATTGAGAGGCTGATACTAATTTCCGCCCGTTGCTCTATCCAACATTGAAGTTGCGATTTGCACAAGGAAGGATCCTTTGAACGAATTGAGTCAAGACGTGCAGTTATTATTACAAATATAGTATTGATAAAGCGAAAGTTCTGTCTTATTTCATTATTTTTCAGTTTCAGCTATAATCAATATCAACACGTATAAAGCACTAAAGAACTGTTTTTACCAATCAGTCCAATTTGAATATATTGTTTAAGAAAAACTAATATATAATTTTACTTTCCAAGAAAATTGTCTGAAAATTTCAGTAATGTTCATCCGATATAATCTAATATCAGTTTTTATTGAGTCACTGCGAACTACAGTTCATTGCCCCATTCGCTGAGAAAGCCAATGGGACCAAAGCGTGAAGTTTACCCTCAGCATATATTTATGTTGCGTTATCTCGAAGCAATCAATAGGACAGCAACGTTCGCATCAAGAGCCGCCCCAATTAACCATTAACCTACATGCTGGTCACACAAACTTGTAGATAACTCTGATATCGCGCTATTGTTCTACTACGTAAAAATAATATCTATCGTATGCGATTCTCTTATCACCAGTTCAAAAAGGCATGTACTTATTAATAGACGTGAATGAAATTAATACATACATAATACGGCTAAATTATATTATATTCAAATCAGACGTGGCACGGTGTGGGGCGAGCTTAATTGGCGTATGGAGGTACATACAATATCAATAGCTTATGACGTTTACAACAAGACTATGTCTGTATCAGTTTAGATATATGTAGCACTGCTTTAAAAATACAACAAAATTAAAAATATTAGGAAAGATTGAATGTCCTAACGGTTCGTGAATAAGTTATTTAGATTAGATTTTCTATATTTTTTATTTAACTTAATAGCAAATATAACGTAACATCGTCGCTATTAAGATAAAACAGTCATAACTTTGTTAAATGTTACCGACCCAGGTAGGCAAGTAATAAACACATCCGACCAGTTCAACAGTGCTAAGAGCTTCCTCATTGGATCAGCGCGACCGTCGGTCTCTGTCTGCGATGTACAAATGTTAAATTGATAAATATTTCCGAGATGAAAGGCCGCAGATGACTGCTTGGCGGCGTAGCGGCGGCGTCTCGGGCGTGCAGCAATCCATTGAAGCCGGCAACCCAGCCCGGCCCTCATTGCGAATTCTCGCGACGGCGTGCGGCTTGTTCGCAGTCGGCTCTGCGCTAATTTATAGGTTATATTCGTAATGATTGTGGCAAAGAATGTTTATGGCACAAGGCGCGGTCTTATTGTTGTCGATAGGCACGCCGAGCGCTGCGACGCGGTTCGTGCTCGCACACACGCCCGCATAACTGTCGCGCTGTGAGAATGCAACGAGCGTTGGCTTCGATTCAACGTCCATTTCCATAAAATATAATTTCGATTCGACGGTCTCGATGCATCCCGATGTGAATGTTTCATCACCGTCGTACATACGTATTATGCACTCGATTGCGAAAGTTAATACCGTATGACGTAAATGGCTCGATATAGAAATGGATAAATAAAAATTTGCTCCGTCCCACACCATCGCGTCCGCGTTTGTACAATACCAAAAGTGCGATTTTTAAGCCCACTGAAATGGTTATAGGTAATTGTACAAGTAAGAATCGGTGTGTTTACGCCCGTAGCGGCCATGTTTGGCGGTGGCGAACGAGGCATTGTACCACCCGCGGTATTTCTGCGGCGGCCTATGCACCTCCGTTTACGGACACCGTTTACCCAAAAAAGTAGAACAACAAACCACGTCCGCGCTGTTTACAAGACGCGCAACACTCCGGCCGCATTGTCCTGCGGTGAAACGCAGCGATTTGCATTTTACGCCTACAGCCAGCCGTCGCCCTCGCCGTCTTAACTTTTGCATTTCTCTTTTAAGTAACCACCCATACATAATCGCGTATAATCTCAACAAATTACGACCAATTATCTAGTACACATTACATGTTTATCTACACTTACCTTTATCTCATTTCAATAACATTTGCTTTCTACCGAACAAAATGAACGCATTGCGCTAAGATCAAGGGAAAAACTATTATCAGTCACTTAGCGCATAAGAGGTATCGTTTAAAAAAGCAATGGCGCATTCATCTTTTATCAAAAACGGTAGTTATTGCGCGTAAATTACTTCCTGCTCGTGTTAATCGCTCATTAGCGGATAGCGAGAGATAATAAAGTGTAAACAAATATTCAAACAGACGCCTCTTAGGTTTTCTCCGTCACGTTTGGAGTGGCTAACCAAACTGGCATGAAATTGTGTTTGCTCTTTTAGCAGGACAAACAGTGTGATGAGCCGGGTAACTTGAGCGCCTGGGCACCTTTATTTACGATTAGTGTTTACATTTATTTCAAAGCAAATATGTGATTAGTAATCCGCAATCGACTTGGAACAAGCTTTTTAAATTAAAAAATATATTTCCACTTAAGTAGGCGGTAAGTACCTTTGATGACGTATATATTGCGACAGAACCTACATTCACATTAGTATGTTATAAAATAGTCGTAAAACTAATAATTGAACTGCTTTATATAACGTAAACATTATTAATTAGTTTATTTATTATTATGTACTGAAATTATATAGCAAGTTATATAATGCGACCTTTTGAACGTAAAGTCGTCATTCTGTGTATTTCTTGTCGTATAACTTACAAACGAACACTTAAATTGTTTGTATTACGGTTTAATAAGTTTAACTTTCAAACTAACTCATAATATTATTTCAATAACGATTTTATTTTTATTAATTTGGCCAACTGGTGTTATAGTCCAACACCTTGCGTTGAATTTTCATTGCACCAGAACATATGAGATGTACATAATTTATTGAACTGCATATATGTACATATCATAATTTAGTAGGTCAAAGTGTAATGTCCGTCAAACATAAACAAATTCATCAACTAACGTGCAAAATTTCTCAATGATCCGAATTCTACATTAACGAGTAACCGGCCCAACACTGCGAACGATAACAGTAACCTAAATCGTAATTGAAATATGTATTGTGAAATTTTCTTTTACGCTGCGCTGTGAGGCATAAATCTACATTCTCGTGCGCACATTATGATGAGAGCCTGGCCTCGTTGATGGAATTTAATTAGAAGTGAACGAACGATGCCGATTGGCGAGTGACTGAATGACTATCATCAGATACATCGAATTGCGAGGCCCGCGCGTGTAGAGCTCTGAATAAACAAACGTACAACTATATTGTAAATTACTAATTACGTGTGTACAATTGCAACGAGTTATTTACACGGTGTGAAATTTTCAGAAATGGGTCGGACGTTAGTCGATTTTGAAATGGTACGGTTTTTCGCAATGAATGAGCTTCTATGTTGAAAGTACTGCAGTCTTTAAGTGTTGTGTTACTAGCTACTACCTATCTTTGAACAAGTACAAGTACAAGTACGGCCACCAGTTTCATCGTAAATACTTAAAGCATCAAAGATATGAAGACTATTATTGGACTTACAGCGAACTATAGACAGAACTATAACAGCTATACTTCAATTAAATGACAATTTCAGCAAGTAGAGTAAGCTTTTTATGTTTATAAATTCAAGAACTATTGACGATAAAATTGGGTAAATCTATATGAATCATTGTTCCAACTAAATATCTGCAAATGAGGTATCTTAAGTTTACGAGTTCTGGAAACTACCAACCAGTTTATAGTGACTACTTCATAAAGTTTCCTTTACAGGGTCAGAATCAAAAAGTTGAGGGCGTTGATAATTCTGCCATAGAACGACACATCGATAAAGTTATAATATTAAACCCAATATAAGGACTACAAAAGATCTACAACTCGACTGACACATTGAACACTTAACGACAGATCGTTTAATAATTATAATCAGCAATCAAATCACCGATTAAAATAGACAATTTATCACCCAGCATCAACAATATGCCACGGGACCGACGCTGTCGTCATCGAGTAATAAACGTAAACTAATTAATTTTTATGATTAACTACACGAATCGAACGTTAATATTATTATAATCGCGCAATTAGCAGTCCAGCCGGAACGAGACTAATAATCTATTAATCTACTATTTCATTAGGGGCCAGTTTTGTTGTTAGAAACATAAGTTACTTTCTATGTAATTTTACCAGCATCTGTTAATTATAAATATCGCTGATACTCCCAACATTAAGTCGGCTCAAGATTTTCAAGTTGTACGTATCCTCTTTTTAATGAAACTATGATATTTTCAATATAAACTTACCTGAGTATATGCCTAATCGTTTTGGTTTTGTTACGTTAACATAAAGTAAAATCTTTACGTTATGCTTGATTTCTTACATTGAATCTAAATGATAACCTTCTGAATTTACAAAAACATGTAGTTTATACTCATTATTCTCTAAATTAGGATGCAAATGAAGTTAAACTTAGATAATATTGCATCTTAATAAATTGCGTAAAATTAAAAAAAAAATTAATATTTATCTTATCAGGCATTTGTTTAACGTGAGCAAAACCTTACAACATGCAAGTATTAATGAAGGCGGTCTAAGTTTTATATTTAATAGTTCCCTTCAAGGGCTTTCGTCGTCTCTGTTTTATAATTAACTAACGAGTATATTATAGCAGCATTAATGCTCAAACAGTTTCATGTTAAATAGGTAAACCTGTACCGGTCGGACTTTGCTGGCTAACTAAAATAAGAGCTAATGACCACCCGTGATGTACAAGCATCCGTCTTCATTAGCAGGATATTTTAGGAGGATTCGAGAAATTATAATGTCGACCAGCATTTTTACTAATTAACTGTGAGCTCACACGGTGCCTGGCCGCTAATGTGTCGGCTTTGTTTGAATTTTCCAATAAAAAAAAAAATATCAGTTATCTAAATTGATCGGACTACTACAGTAGATCAGATAATATAGTGCCTTCTTATTCGTTGACTACTATTCTGAAATTCTTAGTTACTTATCTTTGTGAAATGTCCAACCAAACTTTCGCAGCTACATTAAAAAGAAGTAGATAATATTGAATATTAATTAAAATGTCCCATATTGGTCTGGGACTTGGCCCATGTTGATCTAGGACAAAAAAAAAAGAATGCGCCAAGTGTGGTTCTTGCCTAGCATGTCGTAAAAGACGACTAATGGTTTACGGGCTTTTGGGTATGTGACTGATTAGGCGACGAGCTAGCCACTTGTCACTCCTTTTTTCACAGCTTTCCATCCAACCCAACCCACTGTCCCATGTTGGTCTGGGACTTAAAAAGAATATGCCAAGTGTGGTTCTTGCCTAGCATGTCGTAAAAGGCGACTAATGGTATATCGGGTTTTGGGTGTGTGATTGTGTAGGCGACAGGTTAGCCGCTTGTCACTGCCTTTTTCACAATTTTCCATCTAACCCAGCCCGGCTTTATTTTTGGCTGAATGTGGTTGAAGGGGCATGCTGCCCCTTTGACTTTGCCTACCCCTTCGGGGATTATGGGCGTGATGTTATATATGTATTAATAAAAAGAAAACAAGTTTAACTAATTAGCTTTTCTTTATAGAAATAAGTAATATTGGACTTGTTTTTTTTAAATGATATACAAATATAGGTACTATATACACCGCACAATATACCAATAAACAGTTGAGTACCTACTTGTATTTAAAAGCAAGATTTAAAACGTATAAAAGCCCAAAATAGAACACAATCTAACTGTGTTTTGTATGCAAAACTAGCATAAAAAAAAAACAATAAAACGCAAGAGGCAAAACAAATTAATTCGCATCCAAACTTTGTATTCGGCCTAACCTCTATGTGTCTTGGGTGGAATTTATAACGGTCGTAAACCGCACGTTTCCCATTCACGTGTCACGATTCGCGATAGCCAAATATTTCCCGGACAAAGTGCGGTTGCAGATAAACTTAGTTTAACTTAAGCCGCGTCAAACAATGTCTCTTAACAGTCACTTACGCAAGCTAAACTTTGTTTTGCCTGTACAAATAGCATACTCGTTAACTTTTATAGTACTTACCTAAGCCTTTAAAATTACGTTTCTACTTTAACTTACGAGTGTTTTATTATTCATTTGACGCTAAGATAGCTTCTCGATGGATAGTTTACTATTATTCTCCGGCTAAGAATACGATCAGCAATAAAATTAGCTTAGCCTTTTCCACCGTTATTCTAAGGACATAAAAGCAAAGTATGTTTTGCTAAATCTGGTACAAAGAGGAAATTATTACCAAATTTAGAGCATTGGTCTTTGAATTTCATGGTAAAACAATGAAGGTTCTATATTTTGTAGTCACCGCTACTTCGATTATTTGCATTGTCTTGAAACTGATCGACCTTAATGCTGTATACTAGATACCATTGTGTGTAGAACTTAAAAAATAAAATTACATTGCTTTATTAGCTTTTCCTTTTTTATACAAATTAATTATACATACGCCCGTACATGCAGTTAAGGTGCAAGCCCCTCAAAACTCATTTGGCCAAAAATAAAATTGAGTTGGGTATAATAGAAAATTGTGAAATGATAGTTAAGGGGCTAACTCCGCTAATACGCCATTAGTCGCCTTTAAATTAACTATAATCTTTTGAAGACGTCCTTTCGCAAAATATAGGCCTGTTATACACAAGCAAGTCTGTTTACACAAAAGGTGAATTTTACGTAAATGCGTTACACTTTTTAAAATGTTTCTGATGTTTATAGCATCGTCTGGATGATATCCGCCGCTTAACCTAATTTGCAGCTTTTAAAAAAGCAGTCACATTGTACCAATGTTATAATGTCGCTTTTCCTTTATATTTACATTATGAACGAGATTTCGCTTATTTTGATTTGTGTAGGCTTTAACTAGCATTTTTTTTGCATAAAATACATACACACTGATACAAATATGGTGAACGCTTCACAAGGTAATTCACAACAAAAGAAATGAAAAGAGCTAGAAAATGCGCAAACAAAAAAAAATATAAGGAGAAAACCGTCGAACGTCCGATGACGCAGAAATAAATCTCAAAGTGCGGTATAACAAACTCTTAACAAATGTTTCTTGCCCGTCATGCCTCGTGTATCGGGCTACTTAAGAAATATTCTCGTGCATATTGTATGAAAATCACTTGTGAGGGTATCTGCGTGAGTAGTATCACGTGTAGTCGTGCTAAACTAAACGAAAGCACGTGCAGTCCGTCACGCAGGGCGGGCATTGCCGTCTCACTGCTCCCCGATAAGGGCGATAAGATAGGGGGTGGAAGTTATGTGCACTAGTTATAGACATATCAGTAACACTCTAGGATACTGTATGTAAAGAAGTAACAAGAAAACGATCAACAAATACATAAAATATTGTTCCCATCCCAGCCCCATGTTGGTCTAGGACTCAAAAAGAATGTGTCAACTGTGTTCCTTGTCTAGCATGTCGTAAAAGGCGAATGGTGTTTTAGGTTTTGGGTAAGTGATTGTGTAGGCGACGAGCTAGCCACTTGTCACTACTTTTTCACCATTTTCCATCTAACCAATTCTATTTTTGGCTGAGTGTGGTTAAAGGGGCTTGCTGTCCCTTTGACTCTGCCTACCTCTTAAGGGATTACGGGGATGGTGTTATGTATTTATTTTTATGGTAGAACAATTTCCGGAGTTTACAGTAACGAATCGATGAGTATTAAGAGTCACTTTTCCTACTTTAATCTTTTTAAGCTTTGAATGCAAGCATGATGTAATTACTACTAGAATCTTCTCTGGAAACATTAACCAAATACCAAAAGGGTAAAGAAAACCTTGTCTTGCCTTTAGGCTCAGGGGTAACAATAAAACCGCTAATCATCTTATTGCTTATTACATCATATAATCACTAAAGTTTAATTCATATTATTAACATGTATGATTACAACTACGTTATTCGATTCAATAGAAGACATCTTATTTCCTTTAAGTCAATATTGACTTTTCCTGTTTAAACTTCACATCCTGTTTGTGCCCGCTTTACTAACCTAAACATTTAATCTACTACTATCTGTCTACCATTCGTATTGAGGCAGTCCTTTAAGTCAACATCTTGAGTTATTTTCTCATATTTCCCATATTCCAATATAAGTATTCTATTCCAATAATCTGAACACTTCCCTAACGATTGTCAGTTGTTCAATTTGTGTACTCCACTCGCTTCCATTTACTTTCATAATTAACTTGAAAATCTTTCCGATTCGTCGTCAAGTTTTCTCTAAGCAGCATATTACAACAATGACCTCTCTCCAAACAGGAGACCAGCAACAATCGACATTGTACACTCCATCCTGATCTTGACATTGCATATCGCTGATACACGGCTAGATTAGATCGTGCCCCGCTTCCACAATAAGTCGTGAATGGTGATCATTGTGCGGAAGCGAGGTGCTGGCCACATGGCGCCCTGCGCCGGCGCCGCCGCGCGACCATGAAACATGCGGGTCAAAGTTCCCGCTCAGTGACCTCCATACTAATACGTTCCTGTTACTATTCCTAGATATTGTCCGGTACGTGGCGGGAATCGTTAACGGCGATGTTTACGCAGAAAGCGTCTGGCCCGTTAAGGCCGAGGACTCGAATTGGAGATCCCAAACTGTTTTTAAACGACTTTCGCGAATAGTTGACGTAGTAACACGCATGCAGCATTGCAATGTTGTGACTACGGCCGGCAATTTAAAATATTATCCTTATTCATTAACCCTAGTATAAAAGTCTATTAATGGAACTCATATTAAACACATATTAAAACAAGTTCATGCCTCACAATACTCATCAAAGACGTGGATATTAATCAATCACAGCGAATGCGAGAACTTCAAGAATCACAACAAAATTAATGGCATCCTTTTATGTTAAACCGCCATTTATAGATCATTCTATTAATTACTGCATTACAAAAGATGGTCGAATACCTGCGCAAAGCTAATAGGTACAATTCAATAGCATTTTAAAAGTAATTTAATATTTATTTTTATTTGGTACATATAAAGTTTAATAGGTATTTCTTAACGCATTAACATATAAACAATAAATTGTTGACTTATTCAGCTGGTCCAATTGATTTAGGTTTTCTTAATGTTGATTAAACATTATTAAGATCTACAGAGCTTATACACACCATAAGGAGATTGCGTCATCTTAATACGCATTTGAGTATCAGAATAAATAATATAATTGGTTATTTTCAAATCATTTATTGCTATTACGATTCCTAATACGCAAGCAAAAGTATTTCATTGTGTTTTCCTTCTCATATCTCGTGTTAATATTTTCTTTAATAAGAGTTTGCAATAACAAAATAATCACAATGTCCCCGATTCCTATTATTGATTGTGAAATCTGTAATTATCGTTATCTAAGTTCTAAGTTCTCAGTATTGCGTTATATTTACTGTTTTCACTACAAAAACGGTAAACGTTCATCAAACTTCTTTATAAATTTATCAGTTACAAGATTTATATTAAGACGGTAATGCAGTATAATTAAACAGTATTTTTCCCATTTTAGCTTTTCATCCAAAAATTTTCTTGCAAATATTTAAAGTTAAACACACGTTTTATAAGGACAGGTATTACCTTGACTTACCCTTTAGATTCGCACACCGACCACGTGGAACCTAATAAGAGTATTCCCCATGCCACCAGTGTGGGGAGTCCCCAACAAAATCTTCAATAAGTCGGCAGTATGCGAGTGCCACGCCTTCTGCTCCAAGCCCTATAGGCTACGGTGACCGCTTGCCACCAGACCAGCGTTGCTTGTTTTCCACCTCCGTAGCATAATATTACCACGCCCGTAATCCCCGGAGGGGCAGGCAGCGTCAAAGGAGCAGCCAGCCACCTCAAGCAAATTCGGCGAAAAAATAAAACTGGGCCTGATGGAAAATCGTGAAAAAGATAAGTGGCTAGCTCATCGCCTACACAAACACACGCCTTAAACTCGATACACCACTAGTCGCCTTTTACGACATGATAGGCAAGGAACACAGTTGACACATTCTATTAAGTCCCTGACTAAATTATCTGACAGGTAAAAAAAAATGTCTCAAAACGGATAAAGGATCTGTATAATATATATAACTAACTAAACTTCACTCCACTTCCCTAGCGGGGTAGGCAGAGAGAACTGAACGCCATATGGCACGATCCTTACACACCTCACTTGCCTCTTCAACATTCATAATCCTTTTCATACAAGCTCTACGGTTTTTATGACTCCTAACATATATCTGAAACAAATAAGTACTTCTTCATTAGATAAATTACATTCCATTCTTGACGTTCCACGAGATACTTTATGCATTTCATAGAGGTCACAGGTCAGGCCTGTAATGGCACGAATCAATTGATTAGTATGGAAATTAATTGTATATCTTAGTTATTACAACTTGAAGTGCAAAATTTATCGCTTCGATTAGACTTGCTCAGCAATAAGCTGATCGTTAGGTTAAATGTGAAGGGAATAAACAATATCAATGATACCTACAATACTAACTCTTAAACATTATATTTGCTATCTTGTAATAGTATTAATTACAAATCGGTCTTTCCTTGATCCTTAGTTTAATTTATTGGTTTGATTCTTCACTTTACTTTGTTACTACACATAAAAGGTAGTAATAAGAAATAACTTTTAGTTATCGGAAATTGCCCGCTAACATTAGGAAATGTTGCTTTACAAAAAGCAATTGTGATATTGGAGATAAGAAATCAAAAAACAAAATGTATCTGCTAGCTTTTCCCTGTTAATATCTTCTATCCCTCATGAATGGTCTTTTTAAATGAATGAAATTGTAATATGTATCCCTGTCCACGTACACTCAAAATTGTATGCCGATCAGCCGAATAGTTATGACGGGCTTGAGTAACAAACTAACTCCCTCTTCATCTTAACATATAATACGGGCGTATTTCATCGGCAGGATAAGAACCTACATCAAAGTAGCGGTTAGGTTTGATAAATAAATATCTCTAACACAAGCGTTTAGGTTTCGAACGCTCCAAACTTAAATTACACCTCGGAAGATATCCAATGGTTTAGAACCCGATAATATTTCACGGTGCGTTATACTTTATGAATCCGACGCCCGCACCACGGATTACGGTCGTCCATTTCTATTATGTTACCTTTAATGTCATATAGTAATCCTATTATGGTCGTTATCTTTGGAAATCTGATCGTAAGACAGTTCACTACGAACTACATAGTATTTATAGCTCTAAAGCAGCTACTTACATCTGACACGATTGCGATGTGGCTATATTCTAAGTCATTTACGTTTGTAATAATAATAAAATATTGGTCGCTTTTTGTGTGAAGATCATAAGCCAATTCAATAATACAATAACTTGTGTTAAAATCTCATCGTTTGAAACCTTTGAACATGGCGACGCGGAACACATAGGTATGTGTAACTAACTATTTCATATTAGAACTTATAACTAAGGCAAGAACTGTGTATGTGAATGTATTTTAGTCTTAAAAATAGTACTAAGTCCTTTTTTTTGCAGAGAAAAACTAAATAATTGAAAAGGGGAAGACATAAATATCACATCAAAAAGATTTTAACTTGTATAGGTATACCACAGGCAAATGAAGATGGAATGCAAAAGCCATAAGTACTAATAACAATTCGAGCGTAATTCATCAAACAAGTAACTAATGTATACGTTGATTCGCCAAGTAGTTTATTTTCAAAACCTAAGTGAAGGCCGCCTTTGCTAAAATACTAAAAGAAAATAAAGCTTCCTGCAATATATCCTACCCGCGTACCTACCTGATGGGAATAGTGTACAAATAGTGTAAACTATTTACAACGTTTAATAATGATTGTATGTAGCTACAAGTCTATCGGAGCCAATTCCATAGCTTCTGTTAGAGATAAATCTCTCAACGGCGAAGCTGTATAAAGCAACGAGCCGTATTGTATACACATTCCTCTCATCGGCTTCGCGTACTAGCGCACTACAGTAAACACATATGTCATCGACTTTATTTCGCTTCACCACTTCAAATTTATTTTAACACAATGACAAATTGACGTCTGTAATTTCTATCCCACGGATCGAACTCACCAGCAGCGGTATTCTCAAATCCGATTGAATCGTTACGTGCGAAGATATCACATCTCAGGACTCTTACGAAAAATCTCGATGCGACCTAATTCACATTTAAAAACGGCTCGGGCGTGAGTCACGGGTTTCCTGATCGGATGGTGCACTTAGCTGCAAGTCGATTGGGTAACACGATGTTTATTGACTCTGTCGATACGTATCCGCTCTTAATAAGATCACAGAAAAATGTCGTGCCGACTATACATGAGAAACATGAGACGTATAAACAAACGCTTTTGAAATTTTAAAATTCTAAAGAAGCGTTTTAAAGGCGCCACGTCTCGTTGTCTCCGCCTTGAAGCTAGGGTTGGCAATTTATAGCATCCAGTCTAGAATACATTGAATGTATTATTTTATGCTAGATATATATTCTTATAAATTCGTGACTTTAGAATGCGTTAATTTATAAAACTCAGTCTTTAAATGTAAAATATATTATATGGTCAAAGTATTCCAATCCTTATATCAAATTCTACCAATATTATATTGAATTTTTGACAATTTTGACAGCCCTATTTGATGCTACTGTTAAGGATACAGCGAAAACAGAATTTGCATGCGTTTGATCATAAAATTACATATGAACGAGTGGCCGGCGCCACATTTCTATGAACAATGAAGTGCTATGGAAGTGGCGCCAAAGTCGGATCATAAGCCGTGCACGCGCGACCGCGGCCGTAGCGCGCGTCGCGTCTGCGCGCCGTTTACGACGCCGTGTCACGTCACGTCCTTGCTTAATGACTGCGCCAAAGATTCAGAAGTTTAGATATGCCTTTATAGTCTAAGATCCGAACCTAAGTCGACCTTCATCGAGCTGATAATAGAAAGAAACATATTTTATAATAAATTTTGTATATTAGAAAATATATTAAAATAGGGTTGACTACAAAAATCCTGGACTGTCTATTTTTAATTATTTAAAAAATATATATTTTTATTCTATTATCAGCTCGGGGAAGGGCGAATGAAGGTTTTTAAAAATACAAAATCCGCTAGGTGGCACAAGGGAGTCTCGTGGTCTTATCACTGTCACTATTGGCTCATTGTTGACAGAATGTCAGTTTGTTCTGACAACTAACCAATGAAGAGGGTGACAAGACCAAGCGCACAGTTACGCAATCTTATGGATGTTTTAATTCAAAAAACCCTCATTATATTCGGATATTCTACTATTACAACGAAAAATTGCAGTTACGTTTTTCCTCGGTTCAAGCAGTTGTTTAAATCTATTACATAGATACCAAAGCCAAAAAATAGCGCCATCTCTTTGTCTTACCGTATTTGTCAATTACTTTCTCTGTCATACAATTTCGTTTGAATTGTTTTGATCTGAACATTTTTGACAAGATGTTTTTTTTCTTTTTATAATTTAATTACCTATAAACCTATTTCTGAGTGAAATGTTACTTTGTATTGATTTGCGTTTCTGGAATTGTTACTGCACTTTCGGGACACTTTCGGGACACAAATTGAGTAGGTCTCACTCACTGGTATGGGCGACATATGGTAAGGGCGAATCTAAACTTCTAAATCTTTGGACTGCGCTTCCTTTACGTTGAGCGATTTATTAAATAATGTGCGATCGTGTTTTGTTATGATCGAGGGCCATCAAAACGTCGCCGTAATTCATGACGTTTATTATTTTGTGCGCAATATTTTTCGCGCGCATACCTTACATGTGCCAAATACCTATTCGTATTTTAGAAATTGGTTACTAATCAAAAATATTATTAAACAAGGAAGGTTCCATGATAAAATTAAGACATCGCGTATGTAGGTAATTAATCATTGGATTACATTTTAATCTTCTAAAATGCTACATAAATTGACTGATCTCGTATCTTATTTTAACAAGCGCAAATTCGTGTTAACTACATTTTAATGAAATCAACAGGTACATGGCTAATAACAATGTTATGTACATAATCGTATGCAATAAATTGTTCTCGATAATGTATTTGGCAATACCGGCACTAGCATTGAATAATTTTGAAATATATGGACATTGACATTCCGGAGAGCGAACGTTGGACAATGCCACGGAATGTATTGTAAAATGGTACGGTGACGTGAAATAATATCTATATATAGTTAATATATAAACCAGAATAACTGTCCTCCTTAGAGGCCCCACACTCGATTAATACATGTTGGATATAATCGATATTAAAGCTACCGAATTTTAATAGCATCTACATATACTAAACGCTATTGTGCGCTCTTAAACTTATATAAGTTATATCTGACATAATCGTCTGATTTAAGTCTATATTACGTTATCGATTGTAATCGTACGAAGAACTTCTAGCATTATGATTAATTTTAAAATTGACTTATCTTCTAATCCATAAGCAAAGGGTTTTAAGGATTTAAAATATTTAAATACGACCGCATCAAATGATTGATTCAAATATTAAAGCATATAATGTATTTGTTAAATGATACATTGTCTTTCTTAAAATAAGTAAATGCATAGGTAATTTAGTCGAAATTTTTTATGACAATATTTATAAAAAACTTTGTCTAAATTCTATAATTTCGACGACGATAATGCTATCATTATGGTCAGAAATTTTTCAAAGTATAAATGTATCCAATTATTTTAAAATCATTAACCTTATGCTTTAACAATTTACCATTTTCATTTGTCGGTAAATCATAAATCAATTAACGAAGCCACAAAATATCTTCTTACACCAAGTAAAACTACACCGCGATACATGTGTATGTTTAGGAGCATGCAGAACTAAACTTCATTTGTTTATAATGCTAGGTTCATGAAAGGCAATTGCGTTACCTGGGTACATAATCCTAAGTTGACGGAGACACGTCGCACGCGCACCCCACCAAATTTGCTTAGAACGGCCGCCGGCGCCAGACTACTTTCCAAATAGCCTTCGTGTCTCGCCTGTGACCTTTTACGCACGTAAACACGCCTTATGGGCCAATGCTCGGCTCTTAGCCTCACACTTATCATTAATTAATACAAATATAAAACTAATCGAAATCCCTTTTAAGCAACCACTCATAACATCAATGGAACATTATCCAGTTTCACTTTCATTACCATATATAATAATTTAAACTTTCGATGAACGAATAAATATGTATTTTAATCGTAGAAAAAACACTCGACAGCATTACGTAGCTAACGAAACCAAAAATTGCACATTAAACCGACTTTAAATGACATCGCAGCAATTATAACCTGTTTCTAGACCCATTAATCTATATATCAATTTTAATGAACTAATAAAATATGCTCCGTCTGATTAATATGTCATACCTACACACTCTGTTAAGATTTTAAGGTGCACGACATTAATTAATTTAACGAGATTGCAAGAGACGTCGATCTAAACATATTCACGTTAGATTTATTTTAGGAACGAGATACGCCCTGTATCAAATGTAATTTACTCAAACAGATAACGATAAGGGTTCGTCGACATGAGTGTCACTATGGAATAACAACTGACGTAAAGGGACTACGAGCAGTGTACCTACACTAGGAAAAAACTAGACTGATATGAATAGTAAACTAAACTCGGAAACTACTAGTTAAATATTAGCTGATAGATACACAAGACTCAATATCAAACATAATAGGGATAAGTCCAATGTTTAATCGCTGAGGCCTATGAACTGTAATGTTGCCAAAAAGCAACTGTCTACCAAAGTAGTTGGCAATATGCATTTATTGCGTATCTGTCGTTGGCATAATCTGGCGCTGGGGTGAATCCATCCAATATTTACACCCGTACTCTTATGCCGATGTTCTCTGAAACAGGAGTTGTTGGGCTTTCCTTTCGATGCCACTGACAACTATCTCTTTTAAAGTGTGACGTGCAAAAGAATTTGTTACAAATCTACTTGCAGAAATAAATAATTTCATTTCATTTCATATAATAAAAATAATAATTACACTTAGACATCATCAAATATCAATACACTGATCAAATATTGAATAGTCATGTGAAAATACCTTTAGAGTGATTTAGTTTAATAGTGAATAGCCACAGGTATCTTGTAAACCTTCATTTGACATCAGTAAACTACGTATGTACGTAAATTATTTTGCAACCGTCTACGCACTGGCTCCATCGCCCAGTATTTCCAATCCACATTACCTGATCTCATTGTATGATAGTTTGCTAATTCACCTATAGGTATCAATTAGGCGATTAAGTAAGTACTTAGTTACGGAAAGATATAATTATGCTGTTAGGTATGTCCACAATAACATGCCTTAATAAATTAGTTAAATATTTATAACTCACTTTTCATAACTTATAGGTAGCTTAATGACCAGTTGATCTTATTGATTTTAATCGATCAATTTCAATGTTATATTTACTTAGGGTTTGTAGTTAGGCATAGAACTTTAAATTAATTTAATATAATCTATCTATGCTACGAGGTATTAATTAAATAAATGTAGGTACCAGTTTAGCGTACAAAATTAGATGATACTCCTTATAAACCTTAGAAAACCACTATATTATATATAAAAATAAATATATAAAGTTTGAACTATTAAAACATAGCTGACATTAGATTTCACCGTACTTAATAAAATGACCGTAATCTCCTGGTATCTACACGATAGGTACTTCTGTCTCTAATGGAGAATTTTATTACTGAGCTTATAATTAATTACAGCACAGTATAATATCCTGATTAGGGTACCGCTTGGAACGTACCTATGATTTTCTTTATTACTCATATGTAGAGAAAATACACCGGCACTGTAATTTTACGTGTAGTCGGTTGCTAATTCAAGCAGGCAAGTCAGTTAATATTATTAGTTTTTTATGACATAAGTCTCAATCAGTTTAAAAAAGTCAAAGTCAAAATATTCTTTATTTATATAGGTTTCAAAGAAACACTTATAAATCGTCAAAAACAGTTGAAAGAGATATGATTCTACCACCGGTTCGGAATGTTGCATCTACCGAGAAGAATCCGGCAAGAAACTCGGTAGTTAAAAGTTAAAAAAGAGGTAAACACAACGCATTTTATAATATATTCCCACTAAAGGACCCTGGACTGGGATTAAAGAAACTCTAAAGAAGAGGAAACGCATATGGATAAAAAAAATGTTGGAATACTCGGAGTAACTAAAAATTTATGGATTGACCTAAATAAGATATGCATAGAAGCAAATCAATTACCTCTTCTCCGTTTTTGACCATAAACTCAGGTATCACTTAAAATGTATGCATAAGTGAACTCCACTCAAGGAAAACCTTAGACCTTCCTTTTTGGTAGATATAATTATCGTGCAAATTCTACTTATCAATTGACATCATTATTGGTCCTTCTCAAAACACAATTTTTCTAAATTTCCTCGAAAAATAAAAATGATTAATTATTAGGATCTTAAGAACCTGCAATACCTAAAGTGCTCAAACAAAAAATACTTCTAGAATTTTACTTGCGTGAAGTATTAAAACCTATATATACTATATAGTAGATCCATTATATAGACATAGTCTATATCGCATAGACCTTTGTACATAACTACCTACTAACTGAACAATAAATATCACAACCGATAAGTTGTAATGAAGTGAACCAAACTGTGGTAAACAAAGAGTACCCTCATTTCAGCTCAGTCACGGGTCATAAAGCATCACATGGTGCTGATAGTGAAACTGCAAGCGTGCGTAATTTCAACTCACTGATAGACAAGCCACGCTACGCATTGTTTCAAGCAATAACAAACACCTTTTGTAGGGTTGAAATCACGTTGGACTTTGTAATAAGTAGATAGGTATGGGCGACACGAGCTGGCCGCCGGGCCAGTAAAACCTTTTTTATAGTCTTTAAAGTTTTATAGTTTTATCAAAGTTATACATTTATCTATGATTTGTCGTCTGCTGTTTCTGTCTTTATTATCTATTAGTAACTGTCTTTATCGTTTATTTCTCTTAAATTTAAGCAAGTCAACGGATGATGTCGGTTGACCAGTTGACAATATGTAATACATTTCTCAATCTCCCTCATTGATCACACTGGAGATGAGATATCAACAAATGTTATTACCTAGTTATCACATAAACAAATAGTTTATTTTACGTGTAACAGGAAGCTCATTCCGCATCCTCATGAACAGCTGTAGTTCGTGGGAAACATTAACACGCAATCCAGGGTCTTCAAGGTGGTGACTGAAATAATTAAAAGTGGAAACATATAAAAAGATAACAACCCAAGATTTAGAGATTGATAAGATATTTCCAAGGATTCTCTTTCCATGTTAGTCAGTCATGGGTCATCGCCCTATGAAGGATAGGTAACTATTATATAGATTTCAATTTCAAACTTATTATGATAATTGTAAGGGTAAGTAGTATTATCTCGATGGGAAAAGTCACGCTTCCCTATGCGAAGGATGTTATTACGATTACCACTTGTTAAAATATTCGTACTTGGCAGTACGAATATATATCGCAATATATATCACATGGACATTAAAAAACTATGCGTAGTATGGATCACTTGTCTAATGCTTATGAAGCTCGGATGGCAGGCAATTGAACCAGACTTGCTAAATCTAGAATTATCCAGTGTGTCCATGTCAAATATATATTTGAAACAAAAGACAAGCACAGAAAAAGCAAATACACTAAGGACATCGCGTAAACTAACGTCAATACTCTCATGAATTTAGTTATACGTTGTTATTTTAACATTGTAAACAGATACCATATTTTGAATTATTCGTATAGATTCTATGGCACTTATAATATTTTTCAATTCAATGTATCTAATAGAGAGCAGCCCTAGGACCACTTAACCGCGTTAACATTTGTTCACATTAACCTGTATATTTGTGGCGCCAGCGCCGTCGCATGGTTCCATTGCACTATCGTTAATAAGAACACATTTACATGCTTGCACATCATGATTATTACAGAATATTATATTCACTGTACAATTTTAACGTAAATTGGCTAATGATTATTTATATGAGCGGCTAGAATCACAAGCCTTTGAGATAAGTGCTAAAAGAGAATCATTTACAGATAGGATCAATATTTAAGTGGTTAAAAAATCAAAGGATTCCCGTGATTTTATACTGTATGTAATTCCTCTGAATATATACATCTTGATTTATTTTTTTAAGACGAAAGTAAACTTTCATGTAGCGTTTACTATGTTTCATGACCATTATCCTTGAAGGTATCATCATCATCATCTTCCTAGCGTTATGTCTAGTGCTTAGACAGGGTCCGCTTAGACCGTGATTCAGGATTAAGCGAGTCTAGTACTTAATTACATCCATGAAGATATGATGAGTTTCATAAAAAAAATTGCTTTGGGTAATGGATAGTTTTAATGAAGTCCATCTTCGCATTTAATTGAATTCATATGAATGCATTACGCTTATCTAGCATGTCATGAGATCACTCAACTATTTCTGCTACACCGTAAACGTGATCATCAAGAATTACTTACTTAGTAGGTTTTTCCGTGTCATATGATTGATACAGCAATCATTATTCAAAGTCAAAGGTAAGACGAGAGATACTTTACTTAGATAAAAAGGGTTTAATAAACTTGTAGATCTTCAAATATCAGACAAAATAAAAATTTTGCTGATTCGAAATTTCTTTTTATAATCAGAAGATACAGGAAATAAATTCGGATATGTTAAAAAATAAATTCAAAAATGTATTTTAGAAGCAAACATAAACCAAGTCAATTGCTTGGTGTGCATTCAATACAATATTAGCTTTATTATATACTAGCTGTGCCAGCGGTGTCATCCGCGTTTATGGTTAATATTATAGAGACTATTTCCGTCATACATGATTTCTATGTAACTTTAACCATTAAGGCTGCACACGCGACGGAAGCTTAAAAAATGGAGTAACTTCTCCCGTTTTTTCCAACATTTCCCTTCACTACGCTGCTCCTATTGATTGTAGCGTGATGAAAAGTATACTATAACCTGCCCAGGAGTATGAAGAATAATTGTACCAAGTTTCGTTAAAATCCGTCGAGTAGTTTTTGTTTCTATAAGGAACATACAGACAGACAGACAAAAATTTACTGATTGCATTTTTGGCATCAGTATCGATCACTAATCACCCCCTGATAGTTATTTTGAAAATATATTTCATGTACAGAATTGACCTCTCTACAGATTTATTATAAGTATAGATGTATATTTATTTAGTATAGCTGTTGAGAATCAGTACAAACAAACTTCGGCAATAAAAAATATCAGTTTTAGAGTATTTTCAAACTATAATAACAATACTACTTTAGTAAAAGTCCTTGGTTGCATCGTCACACATCATAATTTTAAAAATATATCATTATGAATTTTAAGAACAATGTCGACGTTGGCTATGTACTTGCGTAAGTTTATGATAATTAGTGATTATGTGTCGCGAGCTATCACTGGTAACATCGCGAATTGTTTTTACATTTTGAACTCTATATCTATGGTGACAAGGGGCTGGGGTCGCGCGCGGCCTCGCGCGGCGCCGGCGCCGGCCGTCGCGACGCGCTGTCGCTGTTTGCACATCGCGTATGTTCTCTATTTACGCAAATACGTTTCGCATTATTTCAACAAACAACACTAAATTACGAAAATGTGACGTCAGACACAATTGTGTAGTGCATGTTAGCATTCACAAGTTCCTTCCCGAGGGTAACATAATAAGTAGGTAAATAAACGTTTCATCGGGTTCCTTTGAAGTTTGCCGACACAAATGCCTGTTCATAAATACCTAAAATATTTTACAATGAAAAGACAATAAAAATGTGATTATATAGGCATATCTACTTGTACATACATATCATCACGACTATAATCCCAGTAGGAATAGGCTAAGTCCAAAGAGCAATTAGCTCCTTAAACAACATTTTGCCAAAAATCGCCTGCATCAGAAAACCAATATCTACCCAATACAACATTACGACGATGAAGTGACAATACCTCCTAACTGAGTAGATATGCTAATTTTACAGGAGAATGAAAAAACGTTCCAATTTTTTGGTTTTGATCACAAGACGTTCATATAACTTTTATTATAATGTTTACAGGATTACTTTATTATTTGATAACAAACGAGAAAAAAATCATAGTCCACACGAAATTGAATTTTAAGGCTACTGCATTAAAAAAGTCGATTCCTAAAAAAATATTAGTTAGGAGGTATTGTCACTTCATCGTCGTCACTTTTTACGACATGCTAGGGGAGGAACATTGTTAGTACCTACATTCTTTTCGAGTCCCGGACCAAAATGATTATTTAAATTCATGTTTCTAGATATTACAAATTAATAGCCTAATATTTAGCACAAAACTGAAATAAAATGAATTCGAGAATAAGTACATATTTTTTAGACATCAAGACAAAAATAAGACGAATTTAGTTTTCGCAGCCAGCCAATTTGATCGCGCCAAAACAAGCAACGAAGCTCGTATTATGCTTATTTAAAATCGTTTTTCACTCAGCCAGCTCTTTGCCGAAAGAAAACACTGAACTCTTAAGCCAGAAAAAAAATACGGAGACACTAAAATAAAGGAAGCTGAATGTGACACTTTGAATTTTATCACAAATTTCAACTTGAGATATTAATATTCTATTCACAGCGGTTGCATACCTCACTGTCAGATAAATCACTTACTACAATGCGATCTGTCTGCTTATCTATTGATATTATTGTCAGCTTTACATAACTGCACATAACATTAAAATCGTGGCTACTTGAAAGATAAATACCAATACTTAGGTACCTACGTTAAATCAAAAAGGTTGGGTCGGTGGCGCCATCGACTAGAGACGTAATAAGGTACACGCATTTAATTGCGTGTTTTGTCAAATTATTCTAGGTACCTCGTAATCTTGCCTCATGTTTAAGCTGCACAGTTATTGAATAGATATCGTAAAATATACATAAAGCTCACGCAATAAAATATCGTTAACAGTTCCAATTAATTAGTATAAAGCTGTTAATAATTAAACGTAATAAAATTCATCATCACTCATACATCAAATCCCTTATTTATCATTTTATATCCAATTTTGGCATAAAGGCAAACTACTCATAGATGAATATTTAATAAGCTTGATAGCAAGTATTTGTACTATAATTATAAGTTGAATAATTACATAATTAAGTATAACTTCAAAGCGAATAAGTAGGTAAATAAATTACTAAGCGGATAATATTCTACTTAGTATTTAAAATCCACACATAAAACTTAAATAATTACCAAACCATATAAGATAATGTTTATCATCCTTATATTAGTCGTGTTACTTTAATCACGTTATAGATTTGCATACTATAACTATACCGCATTTGTTAAACAAACTTGTCATAATTTATTCGGCATGCATTTTTATGCGAATAACTTAGTGATGCCTATAAACTAGTATTTGTTGATGTTCTGTGGACTACTGTGAGTCTCTGTAAGTAAATGATCATAAGACTAAACATTACTTTTAAAATTACGTCATACGCCTGTTTAGATATTTTTCAAGATATTAAGAACCACCGCAACACCGTCGCTAAGGATCTACACACCAGCTAATGCTGCCTTAAGTTGTATGTAGATATCTTGCGACGTTTAACGCTCTTTCTCCCAGATCCGTCATTCGTCCACCCATGAGTACGTATGGGCAGATATTGCCTCGTCTTCTAAATAATGTATCTTAAAATGAACCCACAGAATACCTCTTAGAAATCTTTTATAAACAAGCCCTCACAAAAAAAGTCCTCGCTATTGACACATCGCCCCCGTCTATGGCTCCAGACTACGCTCCTGTCCCTCAGTTAGCCCCTGGCCAGCCCAGCCAGTCACGCACGGCTCACACCACAAACCAATGCGCTATTACTCAAAGCTTGCCCACTAACCGCATTCGCCTAACGCTCCCTCATTAGCCGGTATTAAAGTAATAACGAACAACTCTTGTGGCCTTCTGCACCTCGGTGCAGCCCGGCAAACCGAACACGAAAGTAATCATGTCTTATTAACCATTGTGCTCGAGATACAAATTAAGTGCCTTTTAGTTGCCTCGCTTCGGACGTGGTACGGGCATGTGTGAAAATAGATATGACGTACAGGTTGTGATCTTAAATTGACATTTAGCATTTTAAGGGAGTAAAATAGTTGTTTACGTTCTTATTAGGAACAACAACAAACTTTGACAGAGGTACGATTGGGCACAAACCTCAGTTCAACAAAGAAATGACACCGCCAGTCCATAGCGAATCACGTATTGTATATTTTGTAAGACGAATGACCAATGTTACTGCCACACTTTGTTTATACCATGTAACTGTTTGTTAGGAAGACAAACATCTTCATGATAAATGGTACAACTAATTCCATAGAGCTGGGGTTCATGGACTCGGTGAAAAGATTGCCAAGGGGAAGATTGTCAATGAGGGTTTTCAAAAAACAAAAACCGCCATGTGGCGCGAGGGAGTCTCGTGGTCTTATCACTATCACTATTGGCTCATTGTTGACAGCATCCTTCATAATGTGACACAACTAATCAATGAGGAGGGTGACAAGACCGCACGTCACAGTTACGCCACCTTTTGGATGTTTTAATTCAAAAAACCTTCATTAAATTGTCATCACGCCCGCAAATTCCGAAGGGGTGGGCAGAGTCCAAGGAACAAGAAACTGATTAAACCACGTTTACCAAACCTTTACTTTCTTCTTTGTAACATATTTTTCTTACTCCCTTCGCCTATACTCACCCTGTACTCAATACCAAAATGATTTCTTTAACGTAAAGGTGCAAGCGAAATTATACACCGCGATTGTAAGGGCAGAGACACCAAACACGAAAATAAAACTCCAATTGAGCGGCACCGCAATACACAAAAAAAAAACAATCAAGAGATAATTTATTTGCATCACATGGTTCCGTACTAACTGATTTCCAACAAAAAAATATAAGTCTATGGTGAGGTGAGGTATTTTAAATCTTTCAAATCCAAATAAAGCGCCTCTTTGATTTCTGTACCCTTTACAGAAATCTTTCGGTATTTCGTCAATATCGCTATATGTTATATAAATAGGTTTCATGATATAATGGCATGACAGCTCATTAAAATTTTCTGTCTGATAAGTATTACATAATTTTATAATAAGCCGAATTCTGCAACATTAACAATATGAATTCACACACATTATTGTATTGAAGGAATTGTTTATTTTGAATAAGGAACCCTATATGTTCGGCGCTTGATTAGGCTCGCTCGTGATCGACTGATGCTCAGTGAAATCTATCTTCATATCTTCAACCGCCATTTACGCCTCTGGCTTGGCGTGATTTAAGGAATAAAACATTATGAAATCGCCTGAGAATAACGAAAATGTAAGGCAACTTGGGGGTTTATTATGTTAACCCATCTAGGTAGATACCTCGCAAATATTGCTTGTCTTTAGCGATTGATAAATTAGCACATAATCGACACACGGATAGTTACTACATATATTATCCGTATACAGACACGCCTAATCGCAATAGTTGCTCGCTACTTTTCCCTATATCCAAATCCCAATTATTTTCATTTAGACATCTTTGTCGTCGATGAGCAAACAGCATCTAGGAGATAACTTGAAAATCCACATAACAATTTACCTAGACAGTTAGCAGCCACTTGACTACACACCGCAAATTGCAAGAATCATGAAATAAAATACGTTATTAGAGTCAACACGACGTCAAGGCGCGTATTTATGTTAAAGAATCTAATGAATAACAAAAGCAATTCTCTTTTAATCCATTATCTTATTTTACTGAAATTGTTACTCGCATCCCTTGTATATGAATGTACAGGCATGAAATTAATTTAATTTAATTGCGACAACACCTGGCGGGGATTTCAATTAAAAATTATCCGTTTTACAGTCTCAGTGCAGGTTCCGCGATTTATTAAAAGCACAATAAACTATATTATTACGGTGAGCGGCCAACTACATTTCTCACAAAGGCAGTGAATCAGATTTGATGCGTTTTATATGTAGTTACGAGCCTCAGGTACACCTATCGGCTGCGCTATACCCGTATTCTGTCTAAGACGTTTCGTGTGCTCTTTTCAAAACTTACTCAATGTTACGAACTATTTTCAACATGGTATAATATCTATCGTTTTACAAAACAACACAAATGGCATACTTTTGTAGAGATATCGTTCCGTCATGGTTGGGAAAATTTATGATTAACAAACTATTGTTGATCATAAACAAATTTTATTAAGTGCCATCTGTTTAATCTATTAGTTTAATATTTAAAGTTTAAATACGGTCTGAAAACTCACAGTTTAAGTAGGTATTCTGAGAAACGGGATAAAAAAGCTCGACTTCTTAAATAAAATGAAAATACGCATTACTCATAATTAATCATAGAATACTCTGTGAAAAGTTTAGAATACTATCTATGTTTGATAAGTTTAAGCTTTATAGATCACATCGAAGCACCGGGTAATTCAGATGGAGTAAAAGAATTCTCAAAAACAAAAGTATAAACTATTTTAGTTTCTCATAACAGGCGTAGCAATGTGCTTTGAAGCTTTTCGATTGCTAATTTTAGGATGAAAAAGCTTTCTAAACGATTGAGTTCGGTTTCCAGAAAACTGTGATAAAATTGGTATTTGCCAAAATCTCATTTTACATTTGCAATATCTGTACCGAGATATGTTCGTTCACGAGTGCGCCAATAAAAAAAGCGATCATTCGCTTGTTTGGTGAATTTTATTAAAGAGATAAGCACGTAAAGTGGTGAATTGATGAGTTCAAAACAGAGTGCGATACGAGTCGTTACACCGGACCGATTTTCCCACCGTCTCCAGAAAATGACTTAAGATATGAAAAAGCGTGAGTACGTTGACATCGGCGATGTTCGCTCGAAAAAAAAATTGTGTGTTGTAAGTAGTGTTCGCTAAAAAGGCGCGCAGACGGCGTCGCGGCGGCGGGTCGACGCCCGCGCCCGGAATAACCAGCAGCAGCAGCTATATTTGCAGCAGTGCGCGGGCGCAGGGGGGCGCACCAGCGCGTGCCATTTCTGCACCGGCCGGTGCATCTGAGTAATGCCATTGTAATGCTCTCGATATAGTCCTAATGACTGGACGCGGCGGGCAGACGCGATGTCGGCGGCGCCGCCGCTCGGGCTGCGCCTGCGCCCGCCGCACCGCTCCACCGCCCCACACGGCCTCGTAAATCATTACCCGACGTTCCTGAGAGAAAATCGAGAGACACTCTCGCCAATAATATAACTATTTAATGAGTTCAATTCAAAGATGAACCGGAGTGGGTGCAAACGACGGACCTCCGAGCGCAGTTGCTATACCTAATGTATATTGATGAGAGTGAATCGTGGGAGCTGCCGCTTCGCCAGCCGGACTGTCATTTGTCATCGGCAAGTTCCTGTCACATCGCATACGCATACTTTCTTACACTCCGCAATTACCTTTTAAAGTCGGCAAATTTGCCGATTCCGCAAAAAACGCACCCACTTAATGGAGTGATGAATGATGACAATCAAAAAATTACTGCTCAACCCACCATCACGACAGTTTTTATGATAATAGTTTTGTGTTATGATAATGTTTATTAATTTCAGTACGAGAAATGTTAATTTATTCACGAACCGTTCATAATTTATTCCATTAATAACACGTTTATGTGTGTCCATAGATAGTTTAATTGAGCAGAGACGGAGGAAGTGTCATATTACACAAGCAACACAGATAGGCCGAAAATGGTATATTAATGGCGGTGATCAAAGAGAATAACGTACAAAAAGTCCATAAAGACTTATATATGTCGTTCGGTCGATTTCCACACGCGTGGATAGTTTTCGCGACAGATGGCCCGTGAGTCACTAACCTGTCGGCGCGGTGTACGTTTCCAATGTAATCGAGACGACAATATCTTATAAATCATCCGTAATATCAATAAAACAGTAAAAACGCAACTTATAACGTCTGTTAGCGCTAAATGAGCAAGTTTATTAGCTCATAATAAAGCATTTCATTTGTGAAACGACCGAATATCAGATATCGTTCCGTAAAAGGCATGACATCAGATGGTAACCTAAAACATGAGTGACATCATTAATTTAGAAAATGAAAAGTCATGGAAGTCGTGATGCGTACGCGCCACCCGACTGATCAATTACTTATTTGTTCACGGCGGAGTGAAAATGTTGGAGCTGGGATTTATTCCATTTATTCAACAGCCATATCGTTAGCCAATGAATGTATCAAAAGACTTTTTGATGATATCAAGAAATGTAATGCTTCTCAATCTTGCGGGTTACGTCTCAAATACACAATAATTCAAATTCCGGATGAATGATCTTACTATCTATTTGTAACGAAAGGAGTAAAGAAGGGGATTTAGATATTTCAAAACGAAGCTTTAAATGACACTATACCATTGACTTTAATTGCTAAGGTAGCCAATGACTTTAACGCCATAGTTTGGATGGATCTTTCACTCTAAAACGCCTGAACGGATCGGGATTAAACGGCACAATGGTAGATTATACTTTCAAATGGCACATAGCATACTTTTCACTAGAAAATATAATATAAAGCCTATAAGGCGCGCGATAACGTCTCTACCAATATTTGCATGAAATTCGAATAATATCTACTACGTGTTCGGATGCTTCGTAAGCTCGCATAACTAACTGTTGGCTACTACCAGTAGATCATTAATATTGTCCAACTCACCGGCACATGACGCTATCACGATGCTCTTTCGCTATTGTTGAGTACACGTTTCGCTAAGACTGGCCGATGACTCGCTGAATCTTATCTCCCCGCAATTCAAACAAACTGCATATTTATAATAACCCAAACAATACCGTGCTTAATTGACGCGTTTATAAATAAAACGAAATTTTCTATAAAATAAACCACACATGTGAATCAGAAGGTAATAATAAAATTGTTTGAAGAAATATAGATGCATATTTCAATCAGCCTGTGTTTGTATTATGTAATGTCTATTTCATGTCTGTTTCATTTCGATTCTATCTATAGGAGTGAGAGGTGGTAGCTACAATGTGGTTCATTATTGATGAAGACATTTAGTGGAAGCGAACCACACAGATTTAACAAAATTACTTTTTAAATCTGTCGACATATTAATTGATTTTTAACAAGCTTGTGTTGTATTTATACTTATACATTAAACCTATCAATAGCTTCGCCTAACTAATTTAAGAAACAAACAGAATCTAAGAACACCGCCAGCCAGGAACGGCGTTCAACTTGCCTTCCAAAACACGGAAGAGCTCGAATTAAATTTCGCTAAACTAGGTCGGGATTGTCACCCATACGCCATACAACATGCTACACTCGACCGCGTTGTGTTGCTAGACTTCAGTTCCTACTACGGGTTACCGACGTACAGTCTGATACGGTAAATAGCTGTATATATTATGCTCTTATGTTATCTATACTAAAATATAAAGCTAGAGTATTTGTTTATTTGGGTGAACGCGCTAATGTCATGAAATTCTCGTCCAAATTGAAAAAAATATTTTTGTGTATTATATTTCATTTATCTAGGAAGGCTATAATATAATATTAACCACAAACGCGGGTGAAACCACGAGCACAGCTAGTTAGGAATAAAGTGAGACCGCTGCTAGCTAGGGGTACGAGTTCAAACTCGCATCTTACCTCTGGCTTTTTCAAATCATATAGACTTGTAGTATTTATACCATTAGCTCGACGGTGAGGGAAAACATTGTAATGAAACCTGCACATTCAAACACCTATGGATGTGTAACCATGATCCGAATTATCTGGTTCCCCTCACTAAGAGTAACGAAGGTCACATGGTCAGTAGCTTCAATGTAATATCCAGATACGCCAAATCGATAATCGTGGTCTAAGTAAATATCTAAATAAATTGTCCCGACTGAAACACCAATTTCCTAGTTCCAAACTAAGCCTACGCTTGTACTATAGATACTAGGCGAACGGATAGACATACATATATACGTTCATAAACTTCCATGACACGATTACAAATGTCCATGTTCTTTACACGAAACATTTGCCCCTAGCGGGATTCGGACCCGCGACCCTTGGTTTCGTGGCCAGGGTCTCTGACCACTCGAACAACGGGCCAGTCGAAGTGACTAAGAACTTTATAATATAACGCAATACAGCAGAAAGTTTTAGAAATAAAGATGAAAAGTATTTTATAGCCCACCGTACAATCTTATAACTAGGAGCGAATAGTTAAAATGAACTCACAATTGACGTCACCAGGGCAAGTCTTGCAGCACCTTCCGGGGAGTAGTACAGGGGTGTCACATGAGGGCTCGGGGCACTCGTTCTTGATGTTACGACACCGCACCTTGGCTACAACGCGACGTTTCTTCTGGACCTGGACAAGAAAATAAATACATTCAAATACTTGTCTCCGAAAATACCATAGAAGTTAAACTACAAGTATATGAAATGGGCTTACTGCCTTCCAACTCATATTATATTTCCAGGGGTAACTCCTAGGTATTAGGAATTAAAAGAAATATAATACTTAGATTAAGAAGAACGCCTTCTTTGTAACTTCTTAAATAATTTTAATTTTAATTACATCTGTCATTAACTAAGGACGTATTCTCATCTAAGGAGTTATAATAAGGCTATATGCGACTATGTTGTTTGACAAGTAGCCTTAACCACAGATTAATATCCTTATCTATCTTCACAGTACCGAACAATGTCTTTGGTGCCACATTATCTCCTATTCACAATGGTGTAACAGATATAACGTGGACGTTACTACGACAACATAATATAGAACTCTCAGAATATACAATCAATTAACGAAAAACCCCAAGCGAATGCTTGTCAAAGAATCAAATTTTATTACCCGCTATTCTTATATAGGGGAGGGCGAAACACTTAAAAAATCACGAAAACTGAGTAAATCTAGATTAAATTTTACATAAGGTGGACCTGAACTTATTAACCGCAGTATTTTTCTTACGCCATTAATTTAGGAATTAGTCCAAATCGGCACCTCCAACCCGCCCTACCCTACGCTTCCATCTTCTAAATAGGAGAATGTGATCATACCAATATTTATTAGTGTTGTCCACTTTCCTTTACTTGGAAGACTCTAATGTTGGTTGAATAAACATGGTTTCTGCTAGCCAATGGAATAAATGCACTAACTGTCTTTCACCGTGTTTTACGAGCTTCATTTGTATTTTATAGTTGAGACAAAGAAAATACAGTTATTTTATCACAGTATTTGTTAAAATGATAATGTAATCTTTGTTTTCGCAATCGTAAAATAAATAACATTTAGTTGTGTACAAATTGTCTATGGCTGAGACATAACTTACTATTGGGTAAAGGCTATTGGCATTTCGAAACGTTTGAAACATTACATTGTGGGTGCGTCGATATTAGAGCTGTTTAAGGAAGAGGAGCAATTGTGCTGTTGAACTATGAACAGAGTTGAATAAATACGAATAAATACGTCTATGGACTAGGAAGTACCGGCTCGCTTAGACTCGAGGCTACATAAAATTGTCTGCATCCCATCTCTCGCACATATTTTTCGTTGACATCACTTCCACGTAGCCCCATGCTACAAAAGAGCTACCGAAATAATACACCAATAGATCTTTCCTTGCAGATCCAGTGGTAGAAGGTCACCAAGATTTATCGCAAAAACGTGGAGCTATACTACGTTACAGAATATATAAGGTAACAAATGACCCCACCAGTATCCCAAAAAATGTTGTCGGTCCATGCGCCAAACACCCTGTATTTATAGCAGATTTACATTTTCTTGTACATTCAGCTACCTCGACTTAGCTTCTGTCAAAGGTTCTCTTTGACGATCAACGCAAACAAGTGTGATAATACGTACCGGTAAACACTCACATTTGAAGCAGTACATGACGCCGAAGGGCGGGCCCAGGTCCGCGAACCACGTGGAGCCGAGCTCTCGCGCCTGTTTGTCAAATTGGCATTCTGGAACAAGCAAACACACAGTTATCATACATATTGTGATATTATAGCAGCAAGCCTTGAAAGAGTAGGCAGAGCCCAAGGACAAAGTCCTTTAATCCTTTAAATAGAAAATTGGACGCCTGCAAACTCTAAAAAGGTAGGGAGGTCCAAGGAGAAGCAAGGTGCTTTAACCATTAAGATAAAGCACTATAAAAATCTAGTGAATTGGCAAGCTGGTCGTCTAAACAATCACAAACCCAATACTACTCACTACATCACTAGTCGTATTTTATGATATGCTAGACAAGAAACACAGTTGTTACATTATTTTAATACCTAACTAACTAAACTTCACGCCACTTACCTAGCGGGAAAGTAGGGGGGAATTTTAATATCCCAAACTAATAAAAAACTACAAAAACTTAATTTCTATTTAAACACCGCGATTCGTGAAGATTTTTTATAATACGGTTGGGCAATTCAAAATTCGCAATTCACATGTCTCGCTGTTCTTAACCAGGTTGATTCAATCAAATATATTCACTGATTAAAAGATGAGGCCTTTGTTCCATCTAGGTCATTGAGAAACGCGTCACCGGTCGTGCCATAGAGTATTGGTCTTACTTTTATCAGATGTTATAATTCATCATCATCATTAACAGCCGTTGAAATCTTTTTACAAATAAATAAATTGCATAAATAAATTCTTCAGACTAGCACACCAACTCCTTAGTTCCAAACTAAGCTTAAAACTTGTCCTATGGATACAGGCGACGGATACACATACTTAAATACGTTCATAAACATCCATGACTCGAGCACAAATGTCCATGATCATCACACGAAAAATTCGCCCCTAGCGGGATTCGAATCCTCGACCCTTGGTTTCGTAGCCAGGATCTCTGAGCACACGACCAATAAGCCTGTCAAATAGTTCTGAAATTATCCTTTAAAAAAAACTACCAAAATCTAGTGGTTGTTACAATTGATACTATAAATTATTGGTTGCCTCCTGAACAGGACATGATGCTAGGAAGACGATGATACTTCCTGATATTCATGCCAACTAATCATAAATGTAAATCATTCATTAAACATATCTATAGATTCAATTTTTGCATACTTGCGATAACTCCATAAATGTATGACTTAACGACATTATGTATGAATTCTCATTTACAACGTTGTACTCTAACTACAAACATCGATGACAGTTATATATAAAGAAAATAGACAAATAAACACTACTACAGAAAGTCAATAGAAGTGTTCGTAATCGGATAAGACATTATCGAAAAAACCTATACAGCTGATTACAATGTATTAATTAAGCTACTTTCAAAGAAACACAATATGTACAAAATAAAGGAAACATTATGTCTTTCTGCGAACAGGTCACAAGGAAAAGCTATTTTCTGTAGTATCCTGAGTTGTGACATATTTGAAATACTTGTATTTAAAATACAAATACAAAATACAAAATACGTATTTTGGATTTTGTACTTAAGTACTTTTTTTTTAAAGTATTTTGTATTTTATTTGAAATACTATTCGAGACGTATTTTGTATTTGTAAAATGGTTTGTAAAATACAAAATACTTTTTTTAACGGCTTAATTTTTCTAAAGCATTCCGCGATTCAGTAAAAACAAAAAATGGCCACTAGTGGCGCAGCAGCTTTGAAGTCTATGCGCAAAATGACAGATGAAACAAAACGCATATAAAACCTGACCAATAATCTCACCAATAATAAATGAGGGACCCCTCTTGACAATCCTCAAAGTCACTGTTACGTTTTGTAGTGTTGGCAGCTATTTGTGTGATGCTACCCAACACGACCACGAAAGATTACCTTAATTTCAATGTGGTACATATTCATAAAAAAAAGTGTACTTTTTTGTACTTTTAAGTTTAAAAAATGTACTCTCATATTTTTGCCGTTATAACATAAAGACCGTGGTCGTGCTAGGTAGTACCTTTCTAGCACGACCACAAATAGATGTAAGGTATTATTAAAAACTTTAAGATGACAAATTTAATAAATTTATTGTACTGAAATGTACTGCATATTTGAACTCAATTAAATCAGTCTTTTATCCGTTTTCGCTCAACATCAATAACACAATGTTACTCCATTACTCTTCCCAAGAAGGTAAACTAAATAAAATTTTGTTTGGGTCTCACTAGGTAGTTTTATTTAAAAAATCACATCACATTATTAAATCGAAAACAAAAAATTCAATAAGCTAAATGAAAAACACAGGTAAACATTTTTTAAATGAAAAAAAAACAGTCTTTCTAATTGACAATAGAATACCTATATATTAAAAAGTTTTGTGTCAAATAAAAATATAGTTATACCTTCTTAAGAAGATTAATGGAGTAACATTGTATTATTGATGTCCCGCAAAAAAAGCCCCCCTTAAAACGGATAAAAGACTGATTAAATTAAGTTCAACTATGCAGTACATTTGAGTACAATAAATTTATTTAATTTTTCATCTTAAAGTTTTTGGAAATACCTAAAATCTATTTGTGGTCGTGCCAGAAAGGTAGGTACTACCTAGCACGACCACGGTCTATATGTTTTATCAGCAAAAATATGAGAGTACATTTTTTAAATTTGATAGTACAGTTTTTTTCATGAATATGTACCACATTGAAATTATGGTAATCTTTCGTGGTTGTGTAACATCACACATAAAGTATTTTATTTCAATAAAGTATTTTGAAAATACATATTTTGTATTTAGTATTTAAATACAAAAGGCAAAAGTATTTTGTATCTTGCATTTGAAATACTATATTAAAAAAGTATTTGCATTTTGTATTTAAATACTTTTCGAAAAGTATTTTGTACATCTCTGAGTATTACGAATTTATCGGAAATAATGTTTTACACCAACAAAAATAAATAGTGCATTATGGTTTATCCTGCGTATAGTATATATATCTACAGATAGTATAACAGAATATCTCAGCATGTGTGTTAAGTGAAAAGTTGCATAACTTCCCCGTCGCTATTAATGCCTGTCTAAATTCCTACGTTATGGCCGTGTAAATTACAAAGTAACGACTCACTACAGACGGCCCATTCTGTGTCCAATACGCAGGACTAAATGGATATTTCATGACTTAATAGAGACATTGTGAAATTACGAGAGAAAAGACATAACACGATCGGTATTTATTAATAAAATACCCTCCCGGCGTCTACACCTTCTGCAAGTCGGTTATAGAAGGTAAGAAGACTCGGAAAGGCTTATTTATAAAACTTGTAAATGTTTTTGTGTGCATTTTATAAACATCAAATTACCCAATTACTGTAAACACAAGTTTCGATAAACGCTCTTTAATTAGATTCCAAATACGTCAGCTAATTTTAAACCTGTCATTTCACTTTCCCTCTAGCATATATTTGTTTAATATAAATTATTTATTTATAATTTGAATAGAGCACAAACTTGATTTATACGTAGCTGCTAAGGGTCTGAGGCGGCGCGAAGCGCAAGCGCGAGTTAACAAGACACATTTACATACCGCACTCGTACGGACATCTAAAAATAAAAGTTGCAGTTGTAGTGTTAAAATGTACAAAACAACTAGGTGACTTTGGAGCGTAAAAGTAAAAACTCGTCTCATCAGGTGACCGGCTAAGGCTAGGCCGTTCTTTGTTGCACGGTAGGGGAGGCCTCTCGTCGAGATTCCTCGCGGACAGAATCGACTGCAAATAGGCTTATGCTAATTTCACGGGGAGGAGATCATCTTGATTTATGAAAACGTTCAATCTCATAAAATTCGGATTTCGAAGAATAGTAATTGTGGTGCCAATGGGTGGCGTCGTAAATTATTATCGGAGATGTTATGATTTCAAAAAAGTATATAATTTCCTCCTAACCGATATCGGTCACGGCGGCCAATCTCAACGAGGATTAGCCATCAGCGCAGAAGATATAGATATAGAACACAAGTGCACTCTCTATTCCTTCACTCTTATATCTAATAAATAACACAAGGTCCAAATTCTGTGACTGGGCAACTGTTGGAATTTACAAAAGTAGACGGAGACTATACGAACTCTATGATCTGAAAGCAAATTCCAATGATCCTTCAATTATAGAATATGTTAGAAAATACTCAAAACTATTTAAGAAAACATGTGCATTCGCTAAGTCTTGTTATTTAAAACAAAAGATAATGTCAGCAACAAACAAAAGTAAAGCAACTTGGAAAATTATAAACAAAGAGACTTGTAAAAATAAAACACAAGACAACAAGTTCTCACTCAATATAAATGGTACTTATTTTGATTCAGATGCGGATGTAGCAAAGGCATTTGAATCATTCTTTTCTAACATTCCAATTTTAACAACTAGCAGATTAAACTCCAGCCCACGTCTTGCTGACTCCCTGCTAAAATCAAAAGTAAATGAATGTAAAATTGGTTTTAGTTTTAGTTATATTGACACTAACACCATTTTAAAGAGTTTTAAGGGTCTGAACATAAAAAAAACAGAAGACCTTTGGGGGATTTCGGTCGATATATTAAAAAATATTATTACCTTTATTGCACCATATTTAGCGTTCTTGTTTAATAAATGTATAGAAGTAGGTCAATTTCCAAATTTAATGAAGCTAAGTAAAGTGATCCCACTATTCAAGTCGGGTGATAAAAGTGACCCTTCTAATTTCAGACCGATATCCATACTCCCAGCTCTTAGTAAGATATTTGAAAAAATTATATTTATGCAACTGTTATCCCATTTTGAAAATAACAACTTGTTACATGACAGTCAATTTGGGTTCTCAAAAGGTAAATCCACTACTGATGCGGGCGTAGCTCTCATCAAACATATATTTGATGCTTGGGAAAACAAGCGGGACGCTATTGGAGTCTTCTGCGATCTGTCTAAAGCTTTTGATTGCGTTGATCACCAGACGCTGCTGATGAAATTACGGCATTACGGTGTTACGAGTAGGTCACTTGATCTACTCCGATCATATTTATCTGACAGGATTCAAAGGGTTAATATCAATGGAACTGACTCTTCTGGTGCTCCTTTATCTATGGGGGTGCCACAGGGCTCAATATTAGGGCCTTTACTTTTTTTAATTTATATAAATGATCTTCCGTACTATACGAAAGATCTGTGTGAGATAGTGTTGTTTGCTGATGACACCTCTCTGATTTTCAAAGTTGACAGAAAACACCCAAATGTTGACGACGTAAATAATGCTCTCTCTCACGTACTACATTGGTTCACGATTAATAACCTACTTTTAAATGCTGGTAAAACTAAATGTGTTAAGTTCACAATGCCTAATGTTAAGCAATCAAATATTAATTTAAACATGGGTGATAAACCTATTGAAATAGTTCACTCAACAGTATTTCTGGGCATTACCATTGATTCTAAACTGCAATGGGGCCCTCATATTGCTGCTCTAGCGGGAAGACTTAGTTCCGCAGCATATGCCGTAACAAAAATACGGAAATTGACTTATGTTGGAACGGCAAGATTGGTTTATTTTGGCTACTTTCACAGCGTAATGTCGTACGGCCTTCTGATGTGGGGGTCTGCTGCTGACATACAAAATATCTTTGTATTGCAGAAGCGGGCTATCCGCGCCATATATGGCCTTAAACCACGGGATTCGCTTAGGGAGGTATTTATAGAAGCCAATATATTAACCGTAGCATCGCAATACATGTTTGATTGTATTATGTATGTACGCAAGAACTTTAATCTCTTTTCCAAAAAATCTGACCATCATAGTTTGAATACCAGGAATAAACACAAGCTTGTCGTTCCACATCTTAGACTTCATAAAAGCAGTAATTCTTTTGTGGGGCTAAGCATTAAGTTATTTAATAAGTTACCAGATAAGGTAATTCAAATGCCCGTTCATAAATTCAAATCACATATGAAAACATTTTTCATGAAAAAGGGCTATTATAGAATTGAAGACTTTTTCAATGACAGGAATCTGCAGTCTGCGCTCTAATTCTTGCATGGTCTACTCTCCTATTGTAATGTATTACATTCATTATATTTGAATTATATAAATTTGTAGAAGTAGATATAAAGTAGCATTGTTATTGTATACATGGCGATTTAAAAGAGTAACTACCGAGTTTCTTGCCGGTTCTTCTCGGTAGAATCAACGTTCCGAACCTGGCGGTAGAATATTTATTTTGTATTATTATGACTATTCATAAGTGCTTTTGTGGAGCCTACATGAATAAAGATATTTCTATTTCTATTTCTATTTCTTATAGTCCGGTGAGACGGCAATTCGACATGACCGGAGAGAGGTTAGGCGCAGGACCAACGACTTAACGTGTTTTCCGAGGCACAGGGGTGATTATACCGCCAACTTCCTGACTCCGAACTGTTATTGAATAATTTCAATATTGATTATTTCAATATGCCAGCCACAAATGTTTGAACCGACCCGAGATTTGAACCTAGGACCTCTTGGTCCTTAGGCGCCGCATGCTACCACTAGACGATCGAGGCAGTCGAAAAAGTTATACATATATGCCTAAACATGTATTTATATATATAAGTACTGCATTCATGTGTATTGTATTGTATGCGTTGACTCAGATTCTGATGCAATCAAAGCATAGTCTGGATTGCCCTAGAGCAAGTTCAAGCCAAATGACTGAGCAACGACATTTGCTCCCCAAGCACAACTGGAAATTTCAACATATATTTACAACATCCATTTCCACTGGTAAAAGTGAAATCGCATTCAGAAGCTTCCAATTTAATATAATCGTCAATGTGCTAAGGACGGCAGCGATTAGGTCTCAAGATAGTATCCACTATCTGATGCGTCAGGTCGATAAGGTGGCCCGGCCTCTATATATAGGCGTCACTGTTATCTCCTCTCGTAACTATTTAATTAACCTCACTCCAGAGTGCATTGATAACGATGAGACATGTTGCGTGAGTACATATTGATCTTTACGTCAATCAATACTCGTGCTGAGAATAAACGAAACTTTGCAATCTAAATATCCGAATGCAGATTAGACTAGAATGTAGGCCACATTAAGTGTCAAAATATATATCAACAGGGAAACGTAAAAAAATATTAAGAGTCCAATTGAAGTTATAATTTGTAATAGTCATACGAAAACTTTTCATTGTAACGGACGTTCATTTGTAAAATAAGTCACCAGTAAGTGCTATATAAGGCAGCTTATTATCAGAGGGTAATACAATTGGTGATACATGCATTATGGTCGAATGGGCGCGTCGGCCATAATGAGGAAGAAGGGTGACGGCGCCGGCGTCGCGGATGCTGCAATCACCCCGCGTTATGGTGCATCGACACCGCAGTCACGCTTGTCGAGAAACATTGTGCAACAACACAACAATAGGAAATCATACTGGGAAATATTTGTATCAAGAAAGCTGACTGACTGACGGTCAACGCACAGCAGAGATGAAATGTAGGAACATTTAATATTTTTGGTGGGTGGTTATTGTATGACATTTCTAATTCCGTCATTTGTGAAGAGACTTTAAAACCTGCTACAGATGTCGGTTTATACGTAAAGTTTGGCAGCATTACTTATACAACAACATAATACTAAAAAATAAAAACACAAACGACAATTTTTTTGTTATAGGATGTTGCCTACTCCTGGAAATGTTGCTCGGAAAGTAACTGCGAAGTGGATGCACCATTAAGCGCGCCTATAAACCAGTTAAACCGCTTATCTTACTGTAATTTCCTTTCAACCGAAATCAAGGCAAATTGTCGCATGATTTATAACGAGAACACCCAGACTGCTCCTATAAATATTACGTTACAACTTTTTCCTTAATAGTAAACAGTGCCAAGAAGCCGTCACGTTCGCCACACACGTCCAATCTTCGGCTCCGAAGACGCTGCCAGACCGCACTTCACACCTATCTCAAACGGCAATTCTATACACTTTTTTCTCAAATAACAAAATACACGTAAAAATATTATCTCTGACACGATTTAGGAATATAAAGTGAGGCGAGACATCTCGTAACCTTCTCTCGTTTTCTCGGAAACGTTGGCTGCAGTCCAGAATCTCTTCGCCAGGGAAATGAAGTATTGGCGACGCCCGTCTTATGCTTCTTTCACGATCTGTTTATGGAATTCTTGCGTGAGACGATCTGATGTTTTTAAAATTTAATGGTGCCCTAAAAGTCGTCTACAATGATCGCTATATTTATACTGGAACGGCTGTTTAATCCGTGTTATTGTACACGGTACGTACAATTTGTAATCTGTGGAGCGTGGCGTGCCGGCCTCACGGTTACAGCATTGTGTCATAGATCACGATAAGTATGAGTTACATGTCAAATGGCCAGAAGTATACGGTCGGCTCATTGAAGCGTGCGCAAGTCGCTTCAATAAATCCTCTACATAAAAGGGTTGTAAGAGCGAGCGCCGTATTTCAGCAGGCGTGGGCTGCGCATAAATTGTTCGCTCCGAATTAGCCTTAAGGAGGATATTTTGACATTCGCTTGCCGACTCGCCGGCTAGTTTACACTCGTTACTTGAAACACTCGAACGTGTCATGACGCAAAACCGAACAGATTATCTCGGTGATATAGTGAACGCGCGTGCATCTTTTCATCTGCCCACCAGAAACTTAACGATCGATCTGTTACTTGTGTCCTCGGTATGTTCGGCCGAGCGGGCGTCGTGACTCACCGCCGCTCGGTAATGCGGTAGCGGCACGTTTGTCTAGCACAATGCGTATGTACTTTCCATTGACATTCTCATAAGTTTATTTTCATAAAACGTTCTAATTACACTAGTGACAGATATTATTTGGAAAATTCGTCGAGTACGAAAATATCTAGTGCAGTATAAATACACATTAAGATATTTCAAGTAGGAGACGTTAGATAAATTTCAGTACCAGATTATGAGCACAAAAACACGTGAAATTATCACAAGACGCAACGCGACGCAATGCAAAATAAACGTACCGGCAAAAGTTTCCACAACACAATAGATTGCTAATTGAAAGATCCTTCAGACATCCAATGAATCAGATAGCGGTGTTAAGAAGATAGCGTATATCAGTTCTATCGACGGCAGTAAAATCGCATGCAATAACGCAGACCAGACAACACGTTTATCAAACATATAAAACATGCCTAAGGTCATACATGGGAAGGAACCAAGAATATGCTAATAAATGAAACTCGTATTCTAATTATGCAATAGTTCTATTTGCTTTTTGTGTATTTTAATTACGTAGACATTTTACGACTTTCGTTGTCAATGAATATTGAATGTGTTTAGATTTCGCAGTAGGTATATTCAGTCTGGCCTCAGACTATAATCGAACTATTGATTCTCTCAATTAATTAAATACGAACACTATTTCCTAATTTGTTCTTAGAGATTCTACTATTATTGAACGGTTTAGATAAAAGTGAACAAGGTGGGTCCTTGGGTTCGTACGTCAGGTGCACACTGCGGCCACAGATTATGTAAAGAGCCGGCGTATCGGGTGACACGACAGGTGTCTATCGGCACTAATAAGTATTATTGTTGCCTCCGAGAAGACGATTTGAGGTCGCCAAGGATACAATTAATCAAGTTTACTTAACCTTTGAATGTTTATCTTCTTTTCTTGTCAAGTGACCTGTTCAAGTTAACCATAAATGCCAAACTTTGCATGCTATTTAGGTAACTCATTCACTCATTCATTCACGTATTTCAGCCATAACGTCAACAACCTAATTGCATCAATTGCTGCTCTTATATTATAAATTTAGGTCACCAGTCCAGAGTATTGGCCTGGAGAAAGTGGTTTGACTTTACAATATTAATACAACACATTACTGTTATAATATAAATTGAAAACTATTCGAAAACACTTATCTCCCATAATTTAACGATCAATCTGTTGTTAAATTAAAACCAGTAAATACCAAATATATTGTCTGTCCGCAAAAATTTGGTAAGTAGACGACTACAAATACTGTTTCCTAACAGTCAAACACTAAAATAGTTCCTACAACTATGCAGACTAAAGGGAAGTCGACATCTGTTTAGCGTTACTATATTCTATACCTGTTCATTGACTAACAAATGTGCAGGAAACCAAAAGTATGCCAGTAACATATCGGGCTATCACTGCTGATTTCTTCTGGATATAAGCGGTTGCCTACTGAAGAAAACTTAATTGGCACTCGCCGGGAATTGAATAATCAATTAGGTACTGTTATTTATTTTTGCTAATCAGCAGCCAGCCGACCAGCCGTCTGAGGTGTTTCATTAATTTTCATAACGTCGCACACCTGGACACCGCGAAGCATCTCGGGTTTCAAATAATATGCTAATGCGCAAATAAATAATAGTTTAATACGCCGCTTTATTAAGCAAGCTGGGAAAATAATAAAAACGAATGTTCTAGAAGAAGACTTCCGAACTATGGGTCGTGGATTGCTGGTAAATCGCAAACTAACACTAAATGGGTCTTAAATAATAGGACAGTTAATAGGCTGTCTAGACAAACATCGGGACGTTCACTGATAGAAAAAATATTTCTTTATCCATGTTTTACCATAACCATTTTTTTATGGTTCCCACAAGCTGTAGGATATTTATGTTAGACATGACAATTTACTGTAGAAACATCAGTCATTTGAACGAGATCCTTGAATGAAACGCATGACTTATTCTAATTTTGAAGTAGGTATAGTTTTGTAACAACCGTAATTACTTACCCCTGGCAGCACACCGTGGTTCCACCCGCGTAGTTCCCGTTCCCGTGGGAATACGGGGATAAAATATAGCCATATGCCATATAAAGTAGCTTACCATTGGTGAAAGATTTTTTCAAATCGGTCCAATAGCTTCGAAACTTATTCAATGCAAACAAACAAACAATCAAATCTTTCCTCTTTATTATATTAGTATAGATACCTAAATGAAGTTATACTCAGTCTACCTTATATGGTATATCATTCAAACATCACTTACATTGAGCTCTTTTAGGTCATTTTTATGAACAGATCTTCAGATCAAGTCGAATAAATTACAATACGAATTATTTTAAAACGGCAATAGATTGTTATGTAAACGTGTGTGCAATCGTTGTTACTCGGTGGTCAATAACACCGTCCAAACGTAGTCCAAGTAATCATACCGTCGTACCTACTTTGTGCAGATTATACATATATCACAAATAACGTGTACATATTTATGGCGGCGATCCAATACATTTTTTAGTTCCATGACTCAAGCTTGATGCGAATTCTACTCATGAAGGCACGGCTTGTCGCGTCTAAATTCCCTGGCCGTTACGAAAAACCCTAGAATATTTTATTATTGTAAGATCAAAATATAAAAATATCCAGACGACGGGCTGCGTCATTTTTAATAATAGTCTTTTAGTGACAATTTCTGAATTTACATTATGTCTATATTACGTAAAATTTTCATTTACCCTCACAATTTAAGTACTAAAATTCCGTGTTTACAAAATGATACAGACCCAATTTATTGTATTAACTACTACACAGATGAACGTTTCCAAGCAAAACAACTTTGTGAACCCGTACAACAAAAACAAAACACAACACAAAATGATTTCTGCACCTCTTAAAATGAGAAATGCACAGCAATAACTTACGCGAGCTACTAGCTACCTGCCAGCAAAACTACCAGCGGCGATAGTCTATCGGTGCTATCGACAGACTCGATACACTCGGTACCGAGCAACATAACACGGAATACCGACGCAAGGCTGTCGCCGCGGCGCCATGGAGCCTTCCTGCTCAACAAAGATTTCCATAGCATTTATAGACACATCTTTTCTTGGACTTTTTAGGGTTCCGTCAAGGCAATCATGCTCAATGGAAGCAAAATTAACACATGAATGAAGTATGTTATGAGTGCGTTCATTTACATGTTTTTATAAAGAAGATAGATTCACAGTTCACATTGCTATTTTGACATTTTTGGAAATTTTATGAATTAACAGACATAGCAAACCACTTTTGGAGTTCAGTTATTATTTATTTTTTGGGCTTTTTGTTATTATTTAATTGATTACATCTTTACCTCATACAATTTGGGTGTATGGTCATTAATACACATTGGACATGCGTAATTATACCAGTAGGTACCCGGTACATTTGTTTGTAAATGTCAGCAGATGGGGATAAAGTAAGAAAATAATAAACCCATTTCCTGAGATATTTTTCAAATGTACATTTACGAAAAATAGTTCTACAGGACATTCAATGCTTTCAGCACTACAACTTTAACCTATAATGCATGAGAAAAAATGTCAAAAGAAAATTTGTTAAAATACAGAACCGTATAATTATTTTAATTATTGTAAGGTTTAAATAGTAAGACCCAGCCGGTATTTGAGACAGGTTTAACCTTGATATACCGAAAATACAGACATACGGAACCACCCAGGCTCGAGTAATAACAGGATTTGCCGATCTTTTTTTAAATTCCAATGCACTTTGTCCTTACGAGTGTATGAGAACTTGACCTTCGTCGGCTTGAATACGATCCTTAGCTTATAAAAATGTCATTCATTAAAAAACCGGACAGTTCGGCAAGTTCTAGAAAAAAAACGACAACGCACATCTCTAGTGGTTAACATTTATATTGGAACTTTTTTAGTTAACATTCTGTGTGTTTCTTTCGGTCTCGTATGAATTTTAATTTAAGTATAAATAGAGTAGTTTATTTAATCCACAATCCAAACAAAAATAACAGATATGGCAAGCAATATATAATTATCTTACTATCTTTAGATTGTGTCTTTTAATACAATTCATATTTTACAGGCGTCGTAACAACTATTTTAATTTTGAAGCATAAATCCAAAAAACGAACAAATCCTTAAATATTCACATTTAAAATACTGCTAGTATTAATAATGCTATTTTTGGTTTTTGGAGTACATACCTACCTATAGATTCATTTTTGAAATTTAGCCAAAATGGAATGCTGAAGAAATTTTAAAACAATAACTTTAAAACAGTCGTAAAAGGCGAGTAATGGTATATGGGGTTTTGGGTATGTGATTGTGTAGGCGACAGGTTAGCCGCTTGTCACTGCTTTTTCACAATTTTCCATCTAACCCGGTCCAGTTTTTGCTTTTGGCTGAATGTGGTTAAAGGTGCCTATGCCTACCCCTTCGGGGATTATGAGTGTGATGTTATGTGTGTATTTGTATATTTATTTATTATTAATTATTCCATTATTGCAATGTGGAGCGATCAATAATCTCCGTATCTTTTACCGCGTAAACCCACGAGTTCTCACTGAGGGGTCCCCATCGCACATAATTTAAGAGGCGCCCGCGCATGGCAGTGAGGCCCGCGTTAGACAAACTAGTCTAACTAGTTGCACTGCGGAGTCTGGCCTCGCAATCAATTTGCTTGTTTTTTTTTTTCATCTGACAATTTGTCATTTTTCTTGGCTACTTCTGCCTTTTGGTAGCCAATTCGAACTCAGACAACTTTATGGGAGTCTTTCGTATCTATTTCTTTATTTAATAGGTATATGAATGTACCTAAGTTTATCATATCATACGCCTGCCTCTTTTTAGCTTACTGTATACTTTAAGTTTTTATCGACAAATCATCATTTGCTCAGCATCGTCTGTTACCCTGGAATTGGATGAGACACATATTGAAAATGTTTATTATTCATCGCAAGGATTTTATTTGGAAATGGTTCCAATAATTTCCGTACTTAATGCCTGTTTGTAATTGTAGCTTTTTAGCCCATTTTTTATTTATTATTAATGTAAGTGTCTTACAGAATCCCATTAAACGACGAGGTAAAGCGAAAGTGTAAAAAAATAAAAAAAAGTTCTTGTCCCAATATTAAGAGTACAGGACTTTGTATAACTTTATTTTTTACTTGTACAATTCAAATGCGCATAACGAGTCTGTATATTAATTAGGTACATGGATACTATTTTTAATCAGATATCAGATAAAATATAAAATTGTATTTAATATTCTGAATATCTGAAATCATAATATTTTTTTTTCGCAAAATAACACATTTCAATTGAATCTAAAAGTAGATTAATCGTATGCGCTTTATTTTCGCTACCGTGTAAGAAGTGACTATCTACTAACAGATAGCATCATTGTATAGATAACAAACATTATTTAATTACCATATCACTTAGATAAACTTAGTGGGTTATTATGTCGCTGATTTTACCGTGGAATCTCCCAGGCTAATTCCACATTTTTCGATGTAAAAAGTTCCTATATACGGCTGATGAGTCATTTAAAAACCAACTAGTGGTCTAGTACAGTTGTAAACGCCAGTAGGTATCGGCGCACGAACCGTGTCTGCGTATTAATGGAGTCTCGTTTCCACCAACTTTTTATTTATTATTGTAGACTTCATTGACTGGGCCTGGCGCCTGCTTGTCGCAATTGTGACTGGTTCTTCTCGTTCTATATGTCCATAATTCAACCGAGATATATATGTTTATTTCCAGTATATCCTGATTAAAATGCAAGAAGGCGGCGTAAAGGCCGTTTACATTGTCGAACCAATTAGTAGGAACTATAAAAATCACACAAATCATTCCGTTTCCTTATTGAGCGTTTTTGCCGAGCGCCGGTGTGATCTTTATTCAGTTATAATTTTCGGAAGACTTATATTGAGACAGTTTTACGAGGTGTAGACAGTTAAGTGGTACAAGGTGCTCAAAAGCGGAACGACCATATCGGGCGTCGGGCAGGCACTGTAGGCTTTCTAGACGAACGAATGCCTGCGCTCGCGCCGCGGCCGGTGAAATGATTCTGACACTTATTAGCATATTATCGGCTCTGATTACGGAATATTCAGGAGCAAAGTGGCCGTGAGCCAACTAACTCAACAAAAATATCGCATATAATTTATTGAGTACAATTCTACGAATGCCTGGGGAGTGAGAGTGTCGTACAGTTGCACCTCATAAAAACAAACTCAAAAAATATTTTGCGAACATGTGTCGCGTCGAGACACAGATTTAGACCGCGTTGCATGTTATGTTGCTCACGGAAAATAGTATATTTTTCATTTCGAAATAGTTTTCCCTGAAAAACTAATGGCGGTATATTACTCTCTGTCAGAATATAGAACGTCCTTTACATGGCGCAAGGTCGTATTAAATGTCAAATGTTAAATACTGCACTTGATTTGTTATGCTCCATTATGCTAGTCGAAACATGCCTTTGAGATATTAAAAACTAGAATGTGCCGCACAAAAAACGTAATGTGCACACGTGATGAAACGTAGGTAATGGTTGGGCGCTCGAGGACGTTCCCACTCGGCACATCCTTCCTCCTACGAGCGCCGGTTCTCATCACAATGCCTCGAGACCGCCTACACGAATCAAATGCCGCCTCACCTACCCAACAAAGTTATCAATCAGACGACAAGAATGCAAATTTTAATTGTGGCCGGGGCCGAGTCGCTGTCGCGCGATATTATGATCGCAATTTATTTGCAGGAGCGCGGTGCGCGCGCGGCGGGCGACGGGGCGGGGCGAGGCGCACGCACTGCACTAGGGTGGGAGACCGCCAATTATGAATAAACTAGCTCTACTACTATGTTAATAAGGCCTGAGATTTTTCCTCAGCGATTTCACCAAGCGCGTACACTCATTAATGGTTTTGTGACTCCGTTATCAGGCGTAGAAAGCCTCTATCACCGCGAGCTGCGTTTGTGCAAGTGTCAATGAGTGCGCCGGCGCCGGTGACGCGCAGTGATAACTCGCCGGACGCGGCAGATTTATGCGAGCTCGGGCGCGGGCGCTCACGGCACCCAGTAATACGTTTTGGGTGCCGCAGAAAGCCGTAATTATTTCCGTGGTTAAATGAATACTTTATTTGCTTATTAAGAATTCAAGGAAATTCGCAGAAGTTGTCAGCTGTGAGAGAGGAAGCGACGTCTTACGCGTCTAATTAAAGGTCAAAGAAAGCTTAAGCTTTTTAAAATAGTAAATCGAATAGAACTAGTGAGAAATTATATGAGGTATGTCAGTAAATACAGACATAATTCTCATTTTAACTATTGTGAGATGAATTTTACAGAAGATACTGGTCGTAGCCGTACTGATAGACTGCTGCCGCTCGTTGTTTGCTAGCCAACGTTCGCGGTGGGCATAAAGATTACGTTACTCTTTTTACTGCATAACATACACACATACTACTGCATACACTTTAAAACTACAAAAAATTACACGATCCTCAAGAACTGCATTTCGAGTCGCTTCTACTCTGAAAGTATATTCGTTAATTAATTAGATGTCTCTATGTCACTTTATAGGTCCAGAAAATACGTTTTAACTAATGCCCAACAAGGATAGTACTATTCTGGATATAAGTGGAAAGGATATTAAAGTTAATGGATTTAAAAAAATAATTGTTTAAATATCGCTACATTCTTCTCCACTTTGTACGATTTTAGATCGCAGTGATGAAGCATTCATACCCGTGACTTTGATCCCCTAGATTAAATATATTATAAAAAATAATATTTCTTCATATCCGCCACATACCTATTCCTTGAGATTAACTCATTGTAACGAAATACTTAAAAATGAACAAACCTCTCTTTATTATTTTACAGATAAGTATGTATAGTTTTTAGTATACCTGACTAGTGTAGACACAATCAAAAGCAACGACCGCACCTGATTTTGAACTTTTCGTGCGCTCCAGCGAGGCCGAGGGCGCGACGCGGCGCGTAGTCACGGCCCCGTTTCCTGAGCTAAATATAATTTCACTTGATAATTTAATTATATGGAGATTAATGGGCGGGCGGAGATGCCAACATTCACGTTAATAAACTGTACAATATGGCGTGAATCGTTTACTATGGAGCGGCGCGCCAGCCATGTTTATGTTGACAGTCGGCTCGGGTGGAGTCAACAGCCGCGCGCTAACACACAATTTAAAACTGGGTCTGTGTTGCTGAAATATAGTTACGATGGATGAGTATTAAGGTTTACGCGCTAAAAAAATTGTCTATTCTACTTTATGTCGCCGACCTATTTATTTGTTTGTTTCATGTCAACGTTAATTTATTCCTCCTTAAAAAAATTGCAACAACGACAACAAAAGTCTCTTAAAATTGCATCTATTAGTAATTTTCCTCTCTGCATCGTCTTTTATCCTCGTTTATCGAATCAATACTAACTAACATTATAAACTTTAACTCACATAATTTGTTGATGTCGTCTAAACCGTCCACTCTATTCGTAGTCTTTGAATACTACGAGCCCACTAAATATAATACGCTATTGAATTAACATATTATTGTGGTACAATTAGTTTTTGGCTGTGATATAGCTATTTTTATCACATTTCAGGAACATTCGCAAGTTAGGTAACAAGCCGTGAAACACGGCGAGAAACGTTTAAAATGTTCACACACGACGTTCCTGCTTATATGTCGCTCTCCGGTAATTAAATACAACATATTAGCAATTGAGTGGACAATTGACAAATATCAACTTCAAGGCTGAAGACGATGCATGCAATGAGGGTTTTTAAAAATACAAAATCCGCTAGGTGGCACGAGGGAGTCTCGTGGTCTTATCACCGTCACTATGGGCTCATTGTTGACAGAATGTCAGTTTGTTCTGACAACTAACCAATGAGGAGGGTGACAAGACCGCACGTCACAGTTACGCTATCTTTTGGATGTTTTAATCCAAAAAACCCTCATTAGTATTCGCTTCAATTTAATATCCAGACTAGTTGATTGCATAAGGGCGGATTATCCGAAAGGCCAACTAGACCTGGGCGTGGTGACTAAATGAATGCGAAAGTATAGATCTTCGACAACAGTAGATAATTATAATGCAATACAAAAAAGGACGTGTTATACTTGACCAGACTTGTATATACAGTAGACTTACTATTTTTATCGTTAAAATACACACATGCAAACAGCCAGCCAGAACCAATCCAACGAGATGAGGGCTACACGTAAAAAGGAATAGAAATTACAACTTATCGCGAACTGAATTTACATTTAAACGCGATAAGGTGGACCGACTTTCCCTGAGGTCATACGATCGGGGCTTCGCGCTTTGTTATAAATAAATAGGCTCTTTACCAAGGTTTGCATACTTTCTAAGTTCAATTTTAAAGATACCTACCTAAAAAGCATGGGGGTACGCAAGGGAGGGGCAGAGGGAACTCGTGTGCCAAGGTACCTGCTGGTCTATTTACTATAAATAATGTTGTACTGCCACCCCCTGGATCGAAAGCTGCGTATGCCCATGCCAAAAAGTATTCCAATATGAATCAATTATATAACATTTGAGCATCATTCGTCACAATATAATAATCATTTATTTACTGCAGTCTATAAATACTTCTATACATTTGCCTTCAAATTATCGTATAACGCGTATTTGTGTTGAGTAACCTACATACAAATTTTAAAAGCCTACACTACGTTACTACGACATGTGTAAATAAAATGTATCTTTACACAATTACCGATCTGATAAGATGTAGTTATCAGTACTATTATTCTAAATTTGCAAAATTATCTTGTACGATAAAACATTATCTTTGCTAGGTTGATATTAGTAATTGCAAGGAAGTAAGGTAAATATATCTACTATAACGTAAATAGACTATAGATAGGTGCAGGTCTCTTATCCACTATAATTCACTAAGGATTCATACTTACATTGCATTTATTTTTATCTACTTTTTCTTATTATTATTAGCGTTATATCCCGTTCTTATTCGGTGTCCGCTTGAACCATAACCCTGGATGAGTATGTACATTGAAGCGACTGTTATCTGGCCTTGGTAAGCCTTAGATAGAAGAACCAGAAAATTGGATCACGGTTACACAGACGTGCAGGTTACCGCACGATATTTTTCTAGACCTCAGAGCTGGTAGTATAAATCCTTTTAAACCGACTTCAAAAAAAAGGAGGTTCACAATTCGACAGTTTTTTTTGTAAACAATCATGAATTTTTTTAAGCTTTCAGCCTCATGTATAAGTCACGGAACATAACGCTAGGAAGATGAAACAAAATTTATAAACAGCGCTTTCCACAATCTAATGAAATGCATAACTTTTGAATAGTTGTTTTTTTTTTTGTTTTGTTCTCTATTGTCAATATTTGTCTGAAAGAATATGTTTTAAAAATTCACGGAATAGGTCGAAACTACGGTTTCGGTAAATCCTGTGTACGTTTTGATCTGACTTTTTAAATTGGCAGCTCAACGGCTGTCGGGCCAGCTAGGTTTTATTAAATTTAAGAAAAACATAGAGATAAAATATAAGAGTGGCGAATGAGGGAACAGTATTTATTATTCTTATGCGGCGGCTAAATGCGTTGCTTATAAAAGAGCGGTGACAGAACTCCCTCCTCGCCTCAGTCCGTCCTAATTAAAATTTAAATTTGGAGCCACACTTTGTGATTAATTTTAATTAATCCTATGGATGCCGTTTTTGCCGGCGCCGTGCAAGATGCACTACATGCCGTTAAGGATAAAGTGGATGCATCTTACACGATGAGTGTGTATTCGTATATTCCTACTAACAAGCTCACAATCTGTGGATTGGTTAGGTGCGATATGATTCCAGAACATGTCATAGATTTTTCACTGAAGATCCACCTGTGATCTAATATCTAATTAACATTTCAAAACGTTATTACGTTATTTGTAACCGATTCTAATGTTTGGTACACAGTCTAAGAAAAGACATAGGATCATTGTCTCAGAAAAGTAGATTCTACAAGACCCACGATAACGAGTCTATAACAAACTGATTTTTCGCAGGCGAACCCGAGGAAAAAACCTAGAATTTAATGAAATAGTTCCTCACTGCAGCTCTTCAATGAATCGTTTTGCTTACATTGAAGGCGAGGCTAGTTTATCCGCATTTTAATTACGTAAGGTCATACACATCATACATTGTAATACTTACACAATAAATGACACACTCCATTGTATAAAAACCGTCCACCTACATCGGATTGGCCCTGCTGACCCATCTTACTTATTTATACCCTAGAATTACTTATTTACTACCTTTCAACCGCGCATTCAATAGGCAATAATTATAACCTATTAGCTTTTTTTTAAACTTCACTCAGTTTTGATATTCTATTCATCGCGAACTACTGTTTTTCCTGGATGAAAGGTATTTTTATGTGTTGATCTGTTTATCGTATATATCTATCTTCTTATTATGTCACGACGTAAATCAGAGTCGGCTTAGACCCTGATCATAGATTAAGCAAGCCTGGATACTATATGGAAGCGTCCCTTGTAACCTTTAGACAGGACCAGACAGATCGGTTCATAGTTAGGTACACATCCATACTTATTTGGATTGGTTTGGTAGGCCACACTTCAGAGTTGTTATGTACATACCTAATACTAGTTATATTTCGATAATATAAAAGAAAAAGGATCTTCATAAACTCCGTCTATCCCTATCATGCAATACTCATCCAATTACCTCCTGCTGTTTTCACTATAAGACCTGATCATCTTTTCTTACACTTCCCACACTTCTTTTGCCCGTACAGTACTTAGTCAGCATAGTCCATATTAGTATTACGAAAAAAATACTGACGGGCCTCCTCATATATCGTACACCAGCGTCATGTTACAGCGTCAGCAGCTGTTAGCCCCAGCCGCGTGATGGCCGACAGCGCAGCCCACCTCCACACGACTTCGTGCCGCGAAGCGACACCGTGCTCATTGGGTGAAGCTCAGCTATCCTGCGGTTTGGCCGCACGGGTGGCGCTAAGGCCATCTCTCAATTGGGTTACGAGCTTGCGTAATAAACGTGTCAACCCAGTCTACTGAAAGTGTTATTATAGTACGCAATTTAGTAACCTTTCTATACTTCTACGATTTCCTTTGTGTAAAACAATTCAAAGAAGTCTTTCAGGTAGGTAACTCGATTACTTAATTGAGCTTTGATAACATTGTTCATATCTATATATATAAAAATGAACCCCTATTTCTCTTGGTCGCGCTATAACTTGAGAACGGCTTAACCGATTTCGCTAATTCTTTTTTAGTTGTGTTTGTTATTATCAGGTGAAGATTCTTATGAAAGAAAAAGTTGCGCGAAAAATAAATAAAAAAATGGGTATTGAAAATACGAGAACGGGTCGTCGTGCGCCGGGTCAGCTAGTGAAAGATAATACTAACAAGCAATATTTTGGCAACCTAACAAAATTGTAATACATACATACTCGAAATGTGTGTGTATACTGTCAGTGACGTTTCTTCGCTCACTGCTCAATCAGTATTAATTAATTACCTACCTATATGATCTGTAGGGATTAACAACGATTGCACCGCTGAAAAACAATTCTGAGCTATCACATAATTTCTAAATCGTTATCAGAATTAGTCTTAATCTAGATTCGTTATTACGAATGAAAAACAACAATGTAAGTGAAGGCCGGAGGGCGTGCCGCGCAAGTTTGAGTAATGGCCGGCGCGGCGGCGCGGGCGCAGCGGCCGCGCGCCCCTTGGTGACGCTCCATTTGAATACAATGCCGCGATAGCTCAGGGCCGCCCGCGTGCACGCATGCATAATCCTCGCCCGTTTATTTAAAATCCACCACATTCCCCGTATGACTGATCGATCCGTCTATGAATCAGTTAACATGTGCCCGACTGCAAAACGCTTTTCGTACCAATTGGCCTTCAATTGCAATTAATAATCTGTCGACTGTCGAGTGCAACTCGAAGTTATTGACTCCGCGCGTATTTCTTCCATTAAGGCTTAACGATCAATGTCCAAGGCTACATTCCCGCCACGGGCTTGCACGGGCGGCTAGTCGTGGCAGGCCGCATATCACAATAAAGTTTCTGTAACTGTAGTAACTAGCTAACAGAAACGTCAGCATAAACATGTCCAGAATGAAGATAAACTCGCTGTTGAATAGTTTGAAATATTATCACGCCTGGAGTGGTGACGGTGGGTGTCGCAGGCTCCGCGCCCACTCCTGCGCCGAGACTATCGCCTCTCATGACTGCTATCATCCGTTCCTTTTAATGAAAGCAACATTGTCTTCGTAACGAGTGATACTCGTGAGAAGTTTATTATACTCCAATAAAGACTTATTCTGGGACACAACATTTGGAACAATGGTGTGAAATACAACGTCTGTAACGGGTTTTCTTCAACCAAACAAGTTTCGCGTTGACACGTTGAATTCTAAATAGATTATTGTTCCTTCCGACAATCCGCCTCCACAAACCGCGACAATGTAGAATGGTCGTATTCCGCGTAATCTGCAAAGCGACAAAAAACAAGTAACCATCCAATAAGCACCGTACGGGTCGTTATCATGCGTGATTGAACATGATGAGCGCATTACTAGATCGGCGCATGAGCATCGTTTCGGATCGGTGGACGTCCTCGGCGGAGGTACAATATCAGTTCTAGAGTGCAAAAAATACGTAGACAATGGAAAGAGGCGAGCGGGTCGATGTTGCGTCCTCAATAGCGGCTCAGCGCAGCAGACCGATGCCTATTTGGGAGCAGAAGCCTATATTTGGAAGGCTGCGCTTCGAGTCGCGATTGGTATCGGCGGCGCGGCGCGATGAGACGCGCCCGTCAGCGCACCGTCACTCTCCGCCTTATTTATGGACACTTTATGGGCCGCCGTCATTATCGCCCTAATGACGCGACCCCGCGCACCACCTATACTGCGGTGCGCGCCTCGCATAGCTTTATATAAACGGCATTTATGCTGAAACCATCTGCGTATGGGCTTGTTGGCAGCAATTTGAGTTCCATTTACAGTACATTGACAGGTGCTTTTACGTGAAAAAAATAAAATTAAAAAAAGTTTTTAGCACTCTCAAAAGTACAGAGTATTTCTAGTAAATAAGGTTACTCTATTTGTATATTTTTTCAAAAAATAGGTACAATTAATAGTCTACCTACATTGTCACGAAATGTAAGACAGATGATGATCTATTGTAGATCTATCTATTTAGACAAGATTTCTTTTGAGTTTGGTTCCTGTTGAAAGTTGAAAGTTGAAAGAAATCACAAGTTGAAAGACCAAAAGGGTCTTTGATTTCATTTGACCTAAATTATTTCATTTAAAGAAAATATATATTACAACCCTTTGTGAGTCACCTGAGATTAGCGTAGTGTTACACGTTGCTATCGAAAATCAATTAATTGTGATATATTTCTTGTCATTATGTTTTTATAATTAAGTACTATGACAACTTAACGATTTCGGTAACAATGAATCTACAGATAGAGCGCGAGTTGAATGCAGTCGGGGCCTGAGACGAGACATACCTGAGCTCTGCATTCACCTCGCACGCTATCTGTATATAGATAAATAAAATGTATATGTCTGGTATATAGGGTACATCTGGTATTACAGGAAGTAAAAACTATACTTCTCTTAGAATAAGCGATCAGAACTGTAAAACGAAATGTTTTTGTTTTAGTAAGAGTTGTCGCCGGCAATAGCTAGCTGGAAACGTATTATCGTCATCATAAACTTTATATTAAACTCTTATAACCAGAAATAATTAACACCTACAAAATAGCATGGATATATCCAAAGTGGTAGTGTAAACTCAGTAGGTGTTAACCCAGACAGACAGTTAAAACCAAGATTACGCATTGTACCCAAAAATAGAAATACATTAATAAAAATAAAATAGACAAAATACGACAACATTGTGCATTCTAAAAAGCATTTGTAAATAAATTCGGCCTTCGCATTAAAACGTTTTCGATGTACAAGTATCGACGCACGCGCACGCTTCTTAGGTCACCGCGCAAGCATTTGCGTCAGTGCAATAAATGTACGATCAGTGATGATCTCAGGTGGCCGTAAACAAACCATCCCGAATATTGTTTTATAGCTTTGTTAGCTCTATGCAATACGCGGTGGTATGTAAGTAGCCATTCATATAAATTATTTTTATGCCCACTAACACGCACCACTAGGGGAGTGGGCATTGCTTTGCCAACTTTTAGGTGTAAACTCATTGGAAATTTCTTGAAAATTCCAAAGATGTGATTGTTTAGAAATATCTTATATTATACTATTATAGATTATATATTATATTCGATAATACTATAGCTTATTCAATCGTGTGACCAACAGCATTTGAGAGTATGATTTTAAAAGAATTCACCAATTGTGTCTCTTGTGAGCAGGTCGTGATTGGCTACCAATGTTGCATTGGGTACCGGATTTGTGATTGTGTAGGCCACGAGCTACCTAATTTTCATATGTCTTTACTAATATCCATCTTACCCAACTCAGTATTATTTTGGCAATGGATAGTTACTTGCGGCTCCTTGGACCCTGTCTACCCCTTCAGGGGTTGCAGGATACTACTCTATATTAGAGCTCTACGCCAGTTTAATTGATAATAATTTCCATGATTGGCAAAAACAAGTTCAGTGGTTTGAAAGCCAATAATAAAAAAAAAGAGCAGGTTACCCCAATTAGTGGCCATAACGAAAAAGAACGAACAACTCAATCCTCTCTGAGCATCATCAAGATCAATATCAAGACCTTGACTTTTATGAATGTCCTGCACACCATATATGGTTAGGAATACAATGTAAATTATCTCACACATCATCACCTGCATCACTGATAAATGTCTTTGCCACTATTATTATCCTACGGTCATTACCACGAATGAAAGAGATAGAAACATAAACCTTCACACTATTGTGATAGTATAGCAGAAGGGTAAAAGATATCACAAGTACTTAGGCACTTTTATCCGACTTAAAAAAAGGAGGAGGTTCTCAAATCGACTGAATGTTTCTTTTTTTATTCCGGAAAATTACACAGTTCATGTGGGATTTCCCTCGCTACTCAAAAGTGGTAGATTCGATGGTGAATAATACCAGTTGTATAATAATAGGTATAATACTATACTTAGTCGGTAGACATGTATTACTCAGCAAAAGTATTTACGTCATAACAGAAACTCAAGCCCTTTTGGGCGCCTCATAAAGGTAATTTGAAATTGCTCTCTAGTGCAGCAAAATAAAGCAGAGTAAGGTGTGGTTCTAAGTTAAACTCTTTTAGAATTCTCGAAGTAGAATGCGCCGTGCGACAATATAATTAATCTGCCTTAAAATATAACTTGGAATGAATCTGAAATATGTTGGCCCTAAGAACACACGCGATCTTATACCTATTCTGTATTTCATAGATAGCTCTCTGTAATTTACTCTCACTGTTCACAACAGGAGAAAATTCTGTGCATTGTTGATACAATTCTGATGAACAAAATTCATACTAGACGCCAAACGGCGTCCTTGAACCTTGTTAGATATTTAAACTTTGTCTTATTATTTACTTCAGGCTAAATGTGGAATCGAATCGTAAACATATCGCGAATCGCGTTGACGCGCCTGTTTACTACATCGTGATGTAAGAAATGCAATTTAGGTGCCAGAACCCTACCTAACTATAGCGACCGTAAGCTATTGTTAATTTCACAACAAGTATTTCGAGCTGAGAATAAATAAAGGTTTATAAATAGCCAGACATTAACAGCCACACATTACACTTTGACGTTTTGTTTAGAATTTCGTTAAGTCCCACTAAACACAAACGATGTTTGACTATTATTTTATTTTAAGAGATGATGAGACCAATTTGTGCAAAAATATCGTACAAATATATATATGACAAAATGATTGATGAAAAATAATAAAAAAATCGCAATAATTAATTAAAAGACGTTCCAAGTACTTTAACCACTTAAGAAACTGGCAGCCCTCTCAAACAGATTACTAAGTTGAAAGCTTTTACCTGTGTGTCATCGTAACAATATTTTATTGTGGCCAAATTACCGTCTCCACTGTTTTCAACGCATTCCGTTCTAATACCAAATACCTCGTAAAACGTCTGGGCATCCGCATGAAATGTGCTAGTAAATTTATATACCAACATATATTAAGTCGTTAAAAAACACACAAATTTCATGACAATCTACACGGTGCTGAAAATGTCGCACTAAAGTGGGAAACTTATTTTCTCTTTAAAACTAGTCTGGTGGCCTTGGTCTTGTTTAAACTAATTGTATATCATTAAAAATCTCTTCTGTAATCCCCAAGTGCTCTCAAAGAGTATTAGTCTAACTGCAAGAAGATAAATGACTTCAATGTTTGAACATCTCCATCAACTGCGAAAGATTAGCAAATTCTCAATCAAGATTAATCGGCCCAATTGAGATTATCTCAGTCTACAAATTGAGATTAAAGACGTTCTCAACAATGCGAATCATGTAGATAACTTTATCCAAGCTGACTATTTCGGTATCAGGGACGTTATTCAATTGTCAAAAGTAACAAGAGTTAATTTAATTACCTCTATTTGACGTAAATGGACCACGTCATCAATTAATTTAATCATGGTTTCCCATATTCGTTGTACAATTCAAAATCCGATGTACATGTAGGCTTACACAGGGCCTAATAAAATTAAATCAAATTGCATATCTGACTTCATATCACTCAAAATTTAAGATTGAATATAATTAAGTATTCAATCGTGTATTTATTTACACACAATCTAATAAATGACAACACATATGAACATTTCTATTATCGCCACTATAAGAGCGAGTAGGTATAGAGAGAAAACACTCTATGCAATCATTGTAATAGAAGCTTAATAATATTCCTAACCTTTTTAGTCGGCCTAAAGCCTCCTTATTACTAATCATAAACGAAGCTCGATTACGCAAAAACCTCCTCATTGCCTTTCAAAGCTATGCACCGAAATATGTTAATAGAAGATTCTCGTAAAAACAAATATCCACAAACAGCATGTTTGCGCTCTGACACAGTCCAGGTCCGCTAAAACGTCGGACCCGAGGCTTACGACTAGACGCACTCACAGGACCTCGTTTATGCTTCCATTCGTATTCAATTTAGAGCTAAGTGCGTCTGCAGTAAGACGCAGATAATGCGTCGCGTTATGTTATGACGTGTGACACAACGGATGGGATAGGTAGGGTTGCCATTGCATTCGAGATAGCACAAGGATTGCTGTAGTTAAAGAAGTAATATTTACTCATCTCTCATCTTAATCAGTGCATAGTGATGAATTTTTTTTTAGTTTATATTGCTGTGTGATAGTCGGTTTATAGTTTATAATGCAATACTTGCAACGATATTGTAATATACAAATAAATAGCATTTATGTTAATAATAGGTAAATAGTACATTATAACATTCACTTTCCAATGTACATAGTTTCATCATAGTAGAGTCGTATTGTTGGCATATCACTATTAAATAAAGGGATCGAAACGAACAATGAGCAGCACAAATTATTTACAAACTTTTATAATACCAGCCAATTTTCTAATTAGGATCTAAATTTTGATGTTCACGCCACGAAAATTTTCAAGAATTGTTATACATTCAGAATGAAGAATGGAACATGTGTAAAAATAAGGATCTTTATTTTCATCAATATCAGTTACAGTTCATTGATTTTTCATTTACATTAAAAAATAACTGCCACTGTTTTCATTCGCGCATCGTTTAAGGACATAAATGGCAGCCCTAGGCCAGGGGCCTGGATGTGGGCGCGACGAGTGCAATGCGCGCGCGCGTGCCATTTAGCTGAATTGCTCGTTAAAAAGCAACCCGCCGTGTAATTAGCGGCCAACACAACACAGCGGATAGCCCGGGGGACGTCACAACTGGTGCTTCACTTTTGTCCTTACTTACTACTTATGCAAATTGAACACAATATTGCGTGAATGTATTGACGATATCAATAGCGGAGTAATAGATTCTATATGTAATAGTGTATAGAGCCTTAGGTCGATTTACATATGAACTGTTTTATATTGGCTCAAGTATTAGCTATGTCGAACCTAAATTGTGATAACTTTTCTTGTATTAAATTTCATCAGTAAGTAATTTAGGCGTGACATCATAACAAAGTTCTACAAGCGCAAATAACCAATTAATCAGACACCAGGTGATATGCAATAATAAAAAATGTTGCAACTTCATCAAACAACGCTGCAACGTCGGAAATAAGAGATGGCGCCTACATTTATTTGCTAATCTTATTGTAATAATCTGACACGCAAAATATTTTTTAAACATAGCAATCGAAACTATCAACAATATCTACCATGAAACTTGAGATTATTTTAAAAACATATTTCGTTATGGAAAACTAGTGAAAGCTTACTCCATTTCCTGTTAAGCGAGGACTTCGTCCCCAGGTGCATAAAGTGAATAAAACAAAGTCCCTTGTCCCACGGCCCCCGGCGCCTCGTGACTGCTCTCACGGATTCATCACGAAATTTAACACTCGCCCTGCATCTTATACGAGTAAGTTATGAAAGGACAACGCAAATTACTTCGCGGCCTTTTACGGAACTCTTGATACACGCAATATAATTGCGGGGAACATAATGACTTTTAATGACTTTGATTTCATATCGGGCATCACGTGATTCTTAGGTTTGTAGACCTTCGAACACCGCAAGCATGTATGTAGACATCATATAAACTAAATTACGATTAGGTAAGAATAGCATGTATGTAGGTGTGTAGATATATTAAGTATTCATGTTACTTATAGGGGATTATTTCCAAACGCATAACTCCAAAACGCTAAGTAGCTGAATAGATAGATGTAATTTTGACTGACTGGTATTGTATTGAGGTGTTTGGGATTAAAGTTGGCTGATGCAACAAGCTTGGAAGATTAACTAATACCTGTATTATAATGTATGAAACTATATATTTATAGCTGCTTTTTACAATTTCCCACTCAGATCCAGAGTAAATCTTTCAGAAACCTCGCAATTTCCAGGAGATTCTAAACAGTCAGAGGTAAACTAGCAATTTTGGATATAGACGCGACTTAAATAACAATCGCTTTAAAGAGATCAATTAAAACGTTTCAATTTGATCGTGTCGCGGCGACGGGACGCGGGCGGGCGTCGCCGCGTATCGGCTGAATCATGAGATTAATCAGCAACAATCATCCCGCAGGATCGACGAGACATAAATAGGAAAGCTCAGTCGGCCAGGATCCCTTATTATCACGTCAGGAGGGTTTTATCTCTCAATTCAGTGATAATTTCATAAAGACAAGGAGGCGGCGCCGGCTTCGCCGTCTCGCGGGAGGTCCGAAGCGCGTCGTTTAAGGTCCCGCTAATTGCAAGCCGCTTTAAGAACTCTGATCGATAACACGATAATGTATTTAATGCCAGGCTTGTGGCGGCTCGTAAGTACTCGTAACGTTTCATTTTGTCTCGTCGACTCGCCAAAATAATGATGGTTTCGCATCAACATGACTGATTGAGATAGATTAAAAATACTTCGCCACTCAATTCTGCAGGCGTAATGCGTATGCCCGCACGCAATACCTATATCCTGTATCGCGGACCTCTAGGGCATTCCGGCCGAGCAAATAAGTAGATGTAGGAAAATGTCAACTACATGTAATAAGGTGAGGTTTTGATGACAGTGTTTTTCTTTATACGCCGACAATAATTTCTTGAGAACATACATTACTAAATTAAGATCAAGAATAGCTAAGCAATGCGATAAACGATTTGATTTTTATTTTTATTTTTATTCATAGATTGCATTTGTTTAGGCACTTAAAAATATAGTGTTGAATTTGTCTTCAGTTCCATACGTAGAATAATAAATTACTTTTACAACAAAGCTCATAATTTTATGTACTTGAACTTATAGATTAAAACATTTATGGTGGAAAGTATTTATATCATCACATCACCAATGGAAGAAAAAATAAATAGAAACTACATTTTATCACGATGTACCTATATCGGCATAAGATTATATTCACATGATATCATCTTATCGCTACCAGATAAACGTCATCATTAGTTTCAGAAAAAAATGCTAAGAAATTATTGACATAGAAAGCGCGTCAGAGTTCTTGCAATAATGTGTTTTTTTTATAAAAAATAATCAAAGGTTAAAATGAGATGATTAAAATCACATATTTTTTTAAGTAAGACAACTCTGGAGTGCTGGTAAAATGTTGAGGGAGCCATTGAATTTTGCTGCACTCCTGTGTTTCCTCAAACATCATTTAATAAACTAGCCAAGAGTGAATCGCCTCGTACCACGCGGCTTCCTCGCTCACACTAGGCCGGCTCCGCGATCCCTTCACCTGTCAGACCGCAGACACAATGGCAAATCAATTCATGAATGTCATATTATGACGAGGCGTGGGAGATGAGGAGGTTTTGTTGGTTTAGTGTTGGCACTGTAATCACACCATGTATTATCCTGCTTGCATATATTATCGCTAGATGATAAAGCAAAAACATAATGTGTTATTCAGTGGTCTCCTTTGATGTTTTGCCGTTGATTTTTTAGTTAAGATATCCATTTTAAGATATGTTTTGCTGACATAACAACTATTTTTAACTAAAAATCAAGCCTATAAGTGTAGGACCGACGGGATGATAGACAAAAGAACGGTATGGTTAGGTTAATTCAGTCTCGGCCTGTCCAGTGTCTTATTATGACATCCCTTTCAATGCTGACTAAACATTCAGTCAAGTTTTAAGTCAAAGCTAAGAACATTATTAAATAGGAAGTAATACGCCGGTTAGTAAAACTTATAATAATTAAAGAAGAGCGTTAAAAATAACTATATACATACATATTGAACGAAAGAAACTGTCCCAACGGTAACACGAAAGAAGACCAACACAAATATGCGCCCATTGCCCGATTCCTCCGCTCATATAATCCGGGGCTAATTTGGTATGCGTCAAGCGGCGTTTAAGATCGCCGATACAGGAGGCGCGAGGGCCGCGTGCCTTCACGCCCCCCGAGTTCCCACCCTTCGCAGACACGGGCTTTGCCTCCTTATCTTACGTCTCACAACTTTTGGCAATCACTTTACACACACTATCAGCTGGTTATCGCAATTAGCTTAGCGTTTTGTTGCGAAGCGAAGGGTTAGCTCTCGGTTTGATCAAGGTTATTTAGGGTCTCATTGGCCGCTGAATGCAATTTAGTTAGTATCAATTACGCTTAAAATGTGCAATGTAAATTTTTTACCGAAAATTGCCTAGTTAGCAATGAACAGCTGTTGCAAAAGTCATCTAGTCAAAATGAGATATCCCATATTAATTCTATTCTTATAATATTATACCTCTATGGTAATTATGATGCCTACTTCCTAAATCTACCTAGTCTGAATTTACTTAAACAATATATACAAAACTAGGGGGGACTGTGCTATTATAATATGTTGAATCTCGCATTTTTACATTTCTCCATTTATACAGCTAGGGAAAATGAAAAAGCATACATTTATATTCATATCAATACTAATACCTAATTACAAAAACGTCCTGATGAATTAATTGTTGCCTTTCTTACCTTAACCGACTGTAAATATGTAAGAATTCTCTCTATGGATAAACAAAACCATTCTTGTATGGAGTTGCTTCTTTAGACAATAATTTATTCAGTAATTGGCATAAACGGTCTAAAACTGCTTACAAAAACTTACCTATGGATTCTGCGTATGGCTTCTGAACAGTGTAGTATGGCTAATTGAACTTAAAGTAAACCTGTTTTATTTGCAAACTCAACTGATGTAGAATGGGAAGTAGAAAATCGTATTCACTACAAGTTCGAAAGATCTTCCTGTTTTTGTCTTGCAGTATTTAATGTTTTGAATCTTTTGTAAGCTTGAATGTAGAGTTCCACTTATACCTCCGTAAAACGCTAATCTATTCGATTCGATAATAATATGAATACTAAGAACTGCAAAGAAGTCTCAATGTTTCAAAATTTAATCAGTAACAGCTAAATATTTGAGAAGATTTCAACTAATCGTGATCGACCTGTTGAAAAATATTAGTTTTTTTAACGGCTGCATCAATCACTACTCATCTCAGTACAAAAATTCCAACCCATTCCATCAACAACAGTATTGACAACGCAACTTGATTCCAGTGCAACAACAATTAATTTGGTCAATAACTACCGGCAGCGACTCAATCGAACCCCACATCGAACAACATGACCCATCCGCGACGCCACCAATTGTCAATTAGGGCAAACAATTAGTCCACCGCTGCAAAGCCGAGCATTCCTCGGCCTCGCAGTGTTTAGCGCGCCTGAGACTACAAATTGCAACCAGTTGCATAACATGCATTATTTAAATGACAACCTTATAAGAAAGTAATAATGTGATAGAGTACATACTTATGTCGCGCGGTGACTCAGCCGAGCGTTGACCGCGCGCCGACGCCTACTATTCCTACGCCTATGTTGCACTGCTCTACATTACATTCAAATCGTCTTAACAGTTCATTCGGTCTAACCACGAGCGGAATCACCGATATTATAGCCATAAGTTCCATATTCTAAACGCAAAGCAATTTCCTTCAGATGTAAGCACACGAAGCAAGCACCATTATTTAAAGCGCTATCCAAGTTTCAATAGGCGGAGATTGGATTACGAATGTCTATATTCTGTATTCAATGAATTAGCGGCAAGATAAATTGTTTCAAAGTAGACTTTGTTCAGTTTTGCGGCTTATCTTAATATATTATGTTTCTGTAATAACTACGTTTACTTCTACACAAATATAACAATAACGTACAAAACATATTACATATTCAGTGTAAAAAATACATTGACAATGTTGTACCAACCACGAAAACGGAAAGATATCACTTAATTAAATTTCATACCAAATCGCAATCACGATGACAAAATATTATCTATCAGTGCCTATTTTACATAATTTCGTGTCGAATTATCAAAAATTACGTATCTTATCAAATTAAGTATAGCTTCGATAACTTAATTAATGAAGTTTTAAAAAGAAAATTAATCATAACTAAAGGTCGTTCGTATTCAAATTTCCATCGTTGTTTACGTTGTAGTTCATTGAAGCGCGAAACGATTGTTTCGGTACTGTAACAAACGAAACGAATGAAAGAAACAGTCTCTAAAGCCAGTATTATAACGCTTTCAAATCTACAAATAAACATCAATGAGAATAGCTTCATCTGTCCGCCCACATGCTCATTTATTTAGATCCGTACTCCATTTCTTGGAGTCGCGTCAGTAGATCATTCATCAGTGGTGCAAGCGAGTGGATTTGCATACGGCTCGAGTGCAGTCCGCGGGCGTCGAATGGAATTAAAGAGAGGGCCGATCTCATGTCGATACTGTCACATGACTAATGGAGCGGGCGCCGATCAGAGATATCGGCAAATAAAAATATACCCAGGCCACCGCTTCGCACTCGCGCCGGCGTCCGACGCTCTTCTTTACTAGTTCCCACAATCTCGAGTCACAATAGGGATGATGACAAATGACGGTTACTAATTTCTTGAAATTGACATCATGTAGGTACCTATATGACAAATCAATCCTAATTTTTTGATTTGTACCGAAATGTTTGCAAAGCAAAATAGTATATAATAGTCAATTAAAAATCATATACAACGACTAAGATTGGCCTTGAAAATCTATGGGAACATAGCGTTTTGAATTAAAAGTACGATAACTGATTTAAAGTATTCTTTATATTAGAGCTCCTTTTAAATACCCTCATAATCACTTTCAATTGTATAAGCACCATACACATAAAAAGGTTTTGCAAGCAATCACATGAATTACATGACCGTATTAAACTACTTCTAAGAGCAATAAGGTAATAAATAGCTAAACAGTGTTTCGACTTCAAAAACAACAGACATGTGTTGATAACCACAACTGATTTACAATAGATTTTCAAGGATAAGCTATTTATAGTAATTATGCAAGTAAAACTATTTTGCATTTCTCGCGTCATATGTGTGTATAGGTGTATGTGTATAACCTACAAAAAGTCAATGACCTTGACTTTTTTACAAACTCTAAGAATTTGTTGATAAGGATATTTTCCTGTAGCGGTTAAAATCTGAAGAATTGTAAGAATTAAGAATAGAGAAATACCTAAACGCATACTTAACATATGAAATCAATAGTAACATCTGAAATAAACCAAATTAAAATTTTTTTACGTAATACTTTAAAATTTACAATGTTACTTACGAAACCTATTTTCTATTTGTAAATTAAGTGCCTATCAAAACGTAAAAGTGGTTCCAAATATCAGTCAAATGTCCTATTGTAGCTAAAACTCGTAACAAGTACTGGCCAGCTGGTCAGTTGACAATTTTGACGTAGCGTGCATGATGCATTAAAATGCACCATCACGTGCCCCAACTATGTAGAAACATCAGTCATCATAGGAACATGTGCCTTAATGTATAAATCAATATGTGGAACGTTTCTTGGCAAAAATAACCAAATGAAACATTGTCTAATTTCGCTTTACAATGTATTATCTTTTGATGTGCCATAGCTCTCAGATTGTACTTATTATAGAAGTAAAAATAATATGTTGGCACATTTAACTTCAAGGTTTTACTTACAAACTTATGAAAAATAATAAAACGTGTTTTTCAAAACATAATTCTACTTACAAATGATACATATATTGTTTGATGTTTCGGTTGGTCTCATCAATTTAATTATGTACTAGTTATATTTTATGACATATTAAATGGAACACATTGTAGGTATATTTTGTGTTTATGCTACTGTGGCATCAATTAAAATGGAATAAGAGAAATATATTTTGATCCATACGAAAATACATTGTAGAGAAAATAGAATCAAAAGTGATTGGTATACAGACAAGTTGCATATGCTTTTATAAAATGTATCCTCTCAGACTAAACACTTTAATAAATAAATAAATAATTCACCATTTTATATTGCACATTTCAATTGAATATAATTTATTTATACAAATACCGCTTAGGTAAGCCGCTTATCATGATACATAAATATCCGAGATCTATATCGTTCAGTTATACAGTGGCTAATTCTAACAAAGGGGTTATTAAATTAAACCGAAAATGCAATTAAGATTCGGTGCAGTCAACAAAGTGTACATGAACAATATATTGCCGCCTAATCTGAGCCGAGGCGGTGACTTAATAGTGCACTAACTACTCACTTAGTTCAGATAACGGTTTATTGCAGGTTTAGCCTGGAATGCGGGAACGACAAAGTTTACTCCTAATTAGTCCAGAATTTCAAAACGCCGAGACGGTTAACATGGTGTCTATTATCTATAGCACTTCTTTCATAGGTTATTGATGGTAGAACAACACGCTTTAGAGAATTAAAATTTACATATTGAATTAAATCGTCTACAAATTAAAAAACACTATGCATATAAAATACTCAATATTCATGTTTTTCCTCTCAACAACATATTTGATGAATACAAAATAATATTTTCGATTCGAATAATAATATTGTATGCCAGCGCAATTTTAAATATCTGCTCCTGTAGTGAAAAGTCTTTAGAAAAATTTACTATTACTATGCTTAATAAAAATAATCTAATGAACTGAATCTCTCATTTTATAAATGTTCACCTATCTTCAAATATACTACCTGTTATCAGTCAGACAAGCAAAAACAAGTAAAGATATCACAATTAAGTAGACAATCACGACTAATACAAACTTAATTGAAGTACTTCCACAAGTTCCTTAACTATGATGTACAGTCTTGCTCAGAACATTTATCAAATTCATACCATACCACTAAAATCATGTCTCTTCTTTCATATTTACACCAATTTCGATAATAATAGCAAACAATTCCAGATATCTTGTTAATATTTCTGTCATCACATCTCAATCTTAACACCGATAAATTAATCAAAGTAGGAATCGGCAATTGTAAATAAATAACATATTACTTAAAAAACAAATCTAACAATGAGTTTAAAAGTAAGAATGTTTTCAATAGTTCTGCAATTAACTTTTGCATCAGCATTGATTATACCTGATATGAAATATAAATTAGGTGAGAAATGACATTTGAAAGTAATTCATCAAGAACCTAATATAAATTTGTAGGTAAATTAATATAATTGAAACAGTAAATTTAGTTTAAGGAAATATGTACCTCCATCAAATTTATAAATGTTAAAGAATAAGGTTTAGATTTGTGGCTGTTGGAACATAACTTAAATTATGTATTTTTTTAATTAATCATAACCGTGTTAGGATTCCACGAAAAAAGTAAGAAACTATAGTGATTACAATGTCAAAGTGTTTAGGACGTGAGTGTACTGGCACTTAAATAATACATCAGACTCAAGTGACAAAGTAAAAGAAGCGTCATTCGTGTTTACGAGTGCGCGTTTAGTAGACATTTTATACGCTTTCGCAATCCATCTTGCGCTTTCGTCGCTCCGAGGGAATCGTATTGTGCGCGTAAAACCTTTACGGCCCGCGTCTACTGGATAATGAGACGAGATAGACTTTTAGCTTTTACCGTCGACATTACGGCGTACATCAAATTCAACATGGCTCCGTGTCATGGGCTTGACAAAGTTTTATGACTACTTTTATCTGTTAGTCTTACGAATAGTGTGTGTAGTTTCTATGTTTGGATGTCTTTCACTCAATTCTAAAGACTTTAATGGGATAATTTAAGATATGTCTTCATTATGAAATAACATTTCTCTTATTCTCTGCTTTTTGGCTTTATACCCTTCCTGGACTATATCTTAGCCGAGGTTTTGCTCGCGTAAAGAAGTGAAACTCTTGCGCCCTGTGGGATCTGTTGATTTTCCCGGTATAAAAAGCAGCCCTAGTCTTTTCTCAGAGTGGTATTCTTTTCGTAAATAACTATCTAATCATGACACAAATAAACGATTTATATATCTATCATACAAACTTGATCAGTCAGGTGACATATTATGAAAATATTTCAAGAAGAATTCTTGTTTCCTTGGCACATTAGCCATGCGTAGGGACACATAATAACAAAAGTGTTATAGACAAGCAAATATGTTAGCGTAGGATTAGTACATATCTACTTAACTACGTAATGAAGTTATCCGTATGGTGGAACGCGATCGTAATATCCAGATATACAAACAACTCGTGCAATGTCAATGCCAATCTTGACACCTTCACTTTGGAAGTCTGCATTGATTCATTCGTTTCACATCCCTTATTTAAATTCTGGAACATGATAGAACTAGTGTAGATTATAGTATTTCGTACATATCTCATTTACCTCGTTATGTGCATACTTATTGTATTAATAGTCATAGATGTTATTTTATAATATTGTCTAAATGAGATAATCGAAAGAACGTCTAAAATAAACTTACCCTTAATAAAAATAACGCTCTTTCTAGAGCAGACAGGTTAAGATTAGGATCGGGATTTTATATTAGGGTACATTAAAATTTACATAAAGTTACTTAAAGTTTAAGGGATCGTACTGTACCTGGGACTCTGCTTACCCCTTTGAGGACTCCGGGCATTATAGTATATATGTACTTACTTACTAAAAGTAAATTTGTACATACATATGTATTAACTTTAAGTAGGTACTCTAAGGTTACCACAATCTAGTAGTTTCCTAGAAATGTCATAGCTGTCAACTTGGCGAATTATTCTAATCAGTGAGTATCATATCTCAACAAGAGATATTATGAGTTGATAGGCAAATATATGTATATCTAGATATAGATAATAGTCTGATACATCAACTTGACAGATTTTGTTAGCAACGTCTTTTAAAAGGTCTACGCTGAAATTAGTTGAAAAATATATTCTTTAAATTTTTTTTTAATTTACGATGGTAAATGTGATGTTAATTAATACCGTGACTGACTGATTTAATATTGAGTGTTATGTATTACCCACCCACTGTCAATTAGGTACATTTACATAATAATATTTAGCTACCTACACAATAAATGTATGTAATTGTTTAAATGAGTCGTAAAGTCAATGCCAATTATTGTTTACTTACTACTTTAATGTACATTTATAGTCGGACGATTTTAACTAAAATTGCATGTAAAACAAACTTATATATTAATTACGTGATGCCTCTTCTAACTGCTGAGTCCAGCCATATGCTTGGATTTAATATTATTGAATTAAAGAAGCCTTAATACCACATACAAGAAAGACTGAAAAAGCGTAAAAATATTTACTTACTCTTGACTTATATTTGTCCTACAACTGAAAACATAAATCATGACCTGAAAATTTTCTTGAAATATTCAGGCGGGAATAGCTAAATATGTTAGTCATAATAAAGTGAGTGAACTCTTGATCACCAGACGCTGCTAAGGGGACGGCGCTCGCGCCGCGCGTACGCCTACTTGCTACCACCTGGTGTTGCCAACTACTAATATAGATAACCTTTTTGACCTTCTACCCTACCAGACCCGCTAAATCCTTGACCATGGTCTAAGCGGACCCTGACTACGGGACACGTCGTTAGGAAGATAATGACCCTACATGAATAAGAAGAAGTCTCATGGTAATCTGGGACTCAAAATAATGTGTTTGATGCTCAACATGTCGTAAAAGACCACTAATCGTTTAATGGGTTTGGGATTGATGTAGGCGACGAGCGAGCCACTTGTTACTACTTTTCACAATTTTCAGACAAACTTAACTCATGTTTATTTTTTAGTATAATTTGGTCTGTTTATGGAAACCCTCGTGTGTGTCTGGTATATATATGTCGTATTTACTAGAATTGAGTAAATAGTTTTAAGAGTTGATTGTATATAAATAGATAAATGAAATTCCCCAGACTGGCACACCAATTCCTCATTTCCAAACTCAGCTTAAAGCTTGTGCTATGGATACTAGGTGAACGGATAGACATACTTACTTAAATAAATACGTTTATAAACATTCAAAAATTCGAGTACAAATGTTCATCACACGATACATTTGCCCCAATTCGAACCCGCGACCCTTGGTTTCGTTGCCAGGGTCTCTGACCACTCGACCAACGGGCGTGAAGCCACTCGACCAACGGCCCTGATCAAAATATTGCCACGACTCAATCATACATCCAAAATTTTCCCATGTCTAGAGATAAAATCTTTAAATTGGCAACATTCTGACTGATAAATCTTTCAGCCTATCCATGCTACTGTCATCAGTATTACCTCGCTGAAAGCCGAATCTGTGTGTAAGTATTAAAATCAAAAACAACACACAAATACATAGTAAGTATTAATAATTGGAATAGGGTCACCGTAAGGGGTAGCGCTAGCGGTATAAGTTGCCATTGTTGATACATTTTTTGACTACCATTTTCTATTGACAAAAATATAGCTTTATCCAAAACCAAATAAGGTTTATTCTGTTTATATCTTGCACTATACAGTGATGTTTTACTGTTTCGTGAATTCAGAACAGATTTCGAACGGAGTCTATTCCCTTAGAAGCAATTTAAGGGCTTAATAATGGCTCACTTACTCAGACTCACTCACTTTGACTCAGCTATACCAAAGTCCAAGTTGCGTATTTAAAAAGTCACGTGCCATGTTCTGACATCTACATAAGCGAACGTTTCAATGTATTGCTGAATCAAGTCACTTGACGTCAACAGATGAGAAATACGTCAAATGTTACGTTTATTGTGTAGTGTACGCGTGGAGCGCCTCAGGTCCACCGGAAACGCGTACTACAAACTGCGAGAGCATGCCAAATCGATGCAAGTGAGTGGTCGACGATAGTAAAGAAATACCCATCTTCTCCTTAACGCCGAAAAACAAGTTAAGATCAATGATGGATTACGTTCTAAATGGCATACTTGTTCTAAGATGATTAAGAAGGATTCGCGAAGAATAGGTTGATGAGTTGGTAAACTTGTAGCAGAATTTATGTTGATAGATATCCGCATCGCAAAATCCATTAAGCAAATTTAATGTTCGATCGGTCCCTATAAAAATACATTTCTACATTTACTCATAAAATATGTATAAGTTTGTCAAAAATATAGGTTTTGATCTCATATTTATCATTTATTTTTTAAATATGCGTAAAATTTACTAGCGATGATAGATGGCAAGTCTTGGAAAAGTTCACATTAAAGCTGTCAAAAAGCTAAAAGAAAATAGTACAACTTTTTAGATCATAAATAAAGTGAAATGTGAAAAATTTTTGGTATCGTCATAAGTAGGACTAATAAACCTAAAAGGCAAACGGAGAATTAGTCCAAAGGTGGAGGCAGTAGCAAGGTCTTGGTCTCGCGATTTCCATGAAAGCGGCGCAGACGCCGGCGTCGACAGACGTTTCCGCGCGGCGTCACAGCATCAACACTAAATATATCCAGCACTCAGAGACACTCCGCCGCCAAACACCACTGGTCACTATTCGTAAACTCTTTCACCTCTTAAGCATATCATAACGTTACATATTCTGATACGCAAACTTCTGTGTTCACTCGCTGAAACTGAAGGTATGAGCACGCAAGATTCGTACGCCTTTGTCAACCTTAATAAATAAATAAATATCAGACTACATCACATCCATTGATCAGACTCCGAGGTCAGTAGCTTAAGCACTTGTGTTACGGATATCAGAAGAAACAACAGTGGTATGGGTGTGTTAATATTCAATATTTAAGTATATATTTGTAATATACTTAAATATTGAATATTAACACCCAGACACAGAACAAACACAAGTATTTATCATACGAATGTTTGTCCTGGGTGGGGATCGAACCCACAACTCTCGGCGCACGGGGCAGGGTCACTACCGAATGCGCCATCGAATTTAAATTTTAATAAATTTATAAAATTAGGTTCAACAACCCACAGCGAACGAATGTCGCTTCGCCTAGATATATGCGGTATGCCGTTTAATATCTACGGAGATCGAAATAAATCGCTAGGATTATTGCCAAGTGGAAAACATATAATATATTGGACGCGCGGAATTCACTTTGACAATATTTTGACAGTACGCGGTCTTGGGGATTTAGAGCCGCCCGCATCGAACACTCACGAGATTTTTTTATCCTTCTTGTTTTCACCGCGCTCAAAACAGTCGCTATATTTACCGACGGCTGGTTAAGGATCTATTTTGATATTGTTTTCAAAATAAAACTCTCAAATAACATTATATGTGCTATTTTAGTTATAACAAGCTTTATTTGTGTTATGTTAGATGATGTGTTAGATCAAGTTGCGAGGCCAGTCGTACGCGCTTGCGCGGGTCGCAGTAGCAGCCTCTGGTAGGGTTGCCTTGTACAATAACTTAAATTCATATTTTCTATCCAAAAGAGGTAAACAATTAACAATTTTGTTTAAAAAGTTAAAGTAACATAGCTTGTCGAAATGCCATAATAGATGTTGATGTAGAACGAAAAGAACTCAGCGGTATATCTTTCAATGTTTATATCATAACATTTCAAAATAGAACTTAGTGCCTGGTCCAATTTTTTGCTTTAAGTCCAGACAGCCCTAAACGCAGGGCGCCAGCGCAAGAGAAACGGGCGCCCGCGCCGCCGGTGGCCATCTAAGGAGTGCAACTGTACAACCGGACCGACAGCCCCCCTATTTAGATATGTTCAACCCGCATTTTCGATTCGACACCTCGCTTCTGTCTGTCGTCGTCCGCTAATGCGTGCGAGCTAGACGGCGAGCGATATCGCGCGATACAGTCGCCCCGATGCTGGGGTAGGGGGGCAACTCGCAGTGTTAAACAGTGAACTAACACCTCACATATTTCACTACTCAATCATACAAAGGAACGTATGTCAAGTCCAAAACTTTTCAAAGCTTTTCTATCAAATGACATGAAGACGATATAAAACCATCTGATACATATCGGCTAGAGGTTTCAGGTGACTGGGAACGCTACATAACTAGGACCGCGGTCCCAGTTGCCTGATTAGTTTTTATTTATTTACTTCCTCAGGCGATTAGTTATTAGTACAGTTAGCAACAAGTGTCAAAAATAAAAAAAATTACAGCGGTATAGACTATTTCAAGGTCACGGATACCTCACTGTTAATAACTTCATTGTGACATAACTATGTATGTGGTCCGGTACATTGGCACCTTGTCAATAGAGACGCCATTAAACATAAAGCGCGCACTAATAAAAGTTTGCGAAGTTATCATCGCGAGCGATAATGAAATAGAGCAACGGTATTTACGGCGTCTTTTGACCGTAGCTTTACTATTTTCTGGAGAAAACACATTTAGAAAATGTAAGATACATAAAACGTAAATATAAAACGCGCGCCGTTCCCGCGCGGTCGTCGCTCCGTCCATTATAATTCAATCGTGTAGTAGGCTACAAACGGCCTAGTTTTTTCCTGCAATAATCCCGATGGGAGGCGGCGAGGCGGATCACATACGGGATTAGTTCACGAGAATTTTACCATACTTAACTAAATAACAGTAAGACCACTCCAATCCAACCGAGAAATGTTCTCTTTATTTGACAACAATATGATAGTGACCAGTGGCGGATTTACCCTAAGGCCTAGTAGGCCCGGGCCTAGGGCGGCCAGATATTAGAGGCGGGCAATCGTAATAAAAATTAAGTGATGACGTTTTAGTACTGAGAATTATGGCTAGGGGCCTAGGGCGGCCAAGACTGTAAATCCGCCACTGATAGTGACAATGTTCAACAACAATACAGTGTTTAAAATGAAAATAATTTAATAAAGATAACATCATTCCACTATACCTTATACATTCAAGAGAGAAAGTACCAATATTTGGTCTGATAACTTTACCGTAACAACAATTATTTCCATTGTCTTTCAGCAGTGCAATCGTCATCCAGAAGCCTATTTTTTAGTTGAGCTTTGTCTAATAAAATGAGGGATGAACTTTTTTGCGCAATAATTTACGTAGTAGATATCCTGTGCTTCAGCGACTTGTCCAATAACGTGGAGGGAGAAGTGTCCCTATACAATAATCAGTATGTAAAAGTATCTATGTTCTTACTTTACTGTAATATTAATGTACTGCGACTGTACAATGGCAGCAGGCAGACAGCTAGACGCTGCCACATGCTCGGTAGCTCCTGAACCACCAAGAAACAACAGACTCATTGTTTTCTGAACAAATGTTGCATGTAGCACATGCAAATATGGAAGAGTTAATGGTACGTAGATAATAAGTCTAGTAGTTGTTTCATCAAAGCGTGATACACGCCAAGACAATGGATGAATCTAAGAGCGAGATCTGTTTGTATTCACAATAGCTTTCACAGATAACTACATACATTTAATACGTTTGTATAACAAGGAATGAAATATGGTATGACTTTAGAATGGAATCGATATCTTAGCTTAAAAGATGTTTAGTATAAAATAAGCGGAATAATATAACATTACATACATTTTATTCAATGTTCCATACTCATTCATTTTATAGACTTTCATTATTACTACAATCTCGCTACGAGTATGTTAAGCAGATAGAAATACATCTGAAACTTTGTAAAGACGATTTTCAATTGATAATGAAATACATTGTAAGTATATTTGCCTACAAAATAACTAAGTATTTATCAAGGCTACTATCGTAAAATAAGCATATCTTAACTCGAACAAAGTTGCATTAAAATCTATTTGAAAAGCAAAATCAGAGAGCTGTATATTCCTTAGAGCTCTACTCCGTTACTTTTTTTTTTACTCATGTTTATCGTTATCGATATGTAGATACATTAAAGCCTGTATACTTGCGAACTAGATAGCTAGCGCAGCACATATAATTTTCATTGGTTTCGTTCTATAAATTACATGCGAACAAATACCATCAGTTTTTTTTTTATAAAAATCAGACTACATCACATACATTGATCTGACTCCGAGGTAAGTTCTATAAATTACATGCGAACAAATTCCATCAGTTTTTTTTTTTTATAAAAATCAGACTACATCACATACATTGATCTGACTCCGAGGTAAGTAGCTTAAGCACTTGTGTTACAGATATCAGAACCAATAGTGGTATTACACATGCACAAGTAACTATTACTTGTATGTCAATAGATTATGTTTATGTATTGACATAAAAAAAGTGCATACCATGTTGATTAAATTAATTGGTTATTAATACATCGGTTCTTAACCTCAAACTCTACATGCCACTTTTAGGAACTTGTGTTAAGTAATAATTTTTAAGCCCGTCAATAAATTAAATCTTACTCTTAAAATATTTAAAGTATAAATAATTATATGAATCATACATATGAATATTTTTTTATGCATTTTATTTTTTTGATAAATACTTTTTAATATGCGTAAATCTGTATAAAAAAATTATTGGTTTTGTTTCATTTTACTTTATGAACAAGCCCAAAGCATTAAACCACTATTTAAATACTCTACAACTAAACTAAGGCTTATCTTAAAGTAGGAGGCAGACTCCAAAACGATTACTTTAACAGTTTTATTTTACATCCCTCGCGTTGTGTGTACAAGCTCTTGTAGAAGTACTAAGTGCGCAAAAGTCATTGGATAATGAATGTAAGTCGTTGGTCGAATGCGTTTGGAGTAGCGAGGAGTGCAGCGCAAACAACTCATCGAACCATTATCGCTATTAGGCGCGTGTATGGTAAGTGCGAGATTTCTTGGCGCCATCTAGGGGTGTCACTTGAGACGTCTGGACAGATGTTTTGCGCATATCAAACGTAACTGTACAAGCTGAAAGACAAGTAACGAGTAGGCCTGATATTTTTTATGCTTATACATTACCCTTCTACTGCTGCCTACTAATTCAAGGATTGCGAGCATGATGGAAAAATAATATAGTAATAATAAAATAGGAGTATTTTTGGATGTCATCTTCAATATAAATGTTTGAAATCTTAGTAGAATTTTTACAAGTTATTCTCAATGTTGGCAAGGTATTCTCTTCGCTAAAGAGTACACAAAAAATAAATTTTAACGACTTTTACAGTATGAACCAGCTCAAATTGATTTAAATAGTAAATATCGGTAATAAACTATGTAAAGTCGAAAATTTATATTATTAAACAATCATCTTTTTCAGTTCATCATCTTCTTGAGTTTTCGAGACAATTGCTTAGTAAATTCACGTCAATGGTAACCCTATGACGGCGTCTTATGCGGCAGTAATCTACAAACTGACATTCAGCGCTGAAGAATCTTGCAATTTGGCGCCGTCTGGCGTCGGCGCATAATCTTCTGCGCCAAGAGTATTCAGGGCTCACTAATTTACTACTTACACATTTGTGAACTCGTTGGCTCACACATTCGTTTCAGTTTAAGAGCATAACTACAGCACAACATTATTATCTCCTGGTGAAGATCCTGGTGTTAGGTGTTGAAGCATTCCAATTTTATTGATTCTATGGCGGACTATGATGATATTAAAGTGACTGAAGTCGATCCTACTAACCTAGGTCAAATAGTTTTATACATAGCGCGTAAAGGGCGAAAAATAATGCACATTAAACTGTACTTTCACAGTAGTGTGACCGGACCGGATACAGTATTGTTAAAACGTGTAGAAGTAGGTATAGTTCACTTTACATTCACCAAAGTTGCCGACTAAGTCGTACTTAGTATTTAGATTGCGAAACATAATATTAGGACATATAATTTTACGATATACTGAATTACATTTCTTAACCTATTCTTAAACAAAACAAAAGAGGATGCCTTAAGCCATAAACTATAAAGTGTTTGAATTGATTTGTTATTCAACGTCTTTATCATTAACATCATAAAACATGTCCACTGCCTAATTTAGAGTAATAATCATAATTTAAAAGATGTTTTATCAGAAACAAGTCATTTATCATGCAGTAATTTATTTTGTGGTCATATTACTCAGCCACTAACCCATCAGGTCATATTTGCAACAAAATGAATAATGGCTTTATTTTAATACTTCTGTGAATATTTAAAAAACGACTAAGTGCGAGTCGGACTCGCGCACGAAAGGTTCTGTACCATTATCTTTACAACATTAGACTCTAAACAACTAAATATTCTGTGAATATTTCAAGTGTCTACCTGTTGCCGTTATTAATATCGAACAAAAAATGGCGAAACAATCACGTTTGTTGTATGGGAGCCCCCCTAAATAATATTTATCTTATTCTGTTTTTAGTATTTGTTGTTTAAGCGGCAACAGAAATACATTATTTGTGAAAGTGTCTAGCTATCACGGTTTATGAGATACAGCCTGGTGACAGACCGACGGACAGACAGACGGACAGCAAAGTCTTAGTAATATAATTTTTACCCTTTTTTGTGTACGGAACCCTAAAAACAATTTGACATTCTATTGTGACTAATATTGTTTATGAGTAATCGGAAAGTTCAACGCCTAAGTAGATATTTATCTAATACACGATCTGTATTATACTTTATAGTTGTTTTTAACAACATCAGTAAAAATAAAATAGTAACTAATTTATATAAAGTCAAAAGACTTTATTTTTATAAGAATTTGCTATTTTTATTTAAAATTTCCAAATTATGTTTGTTTATTTAAATCTGATAAATTAAGTGTTCATACAGTTTTTACAAACAATTACAATGATTAATTATAAGAGTGTGTATTAAAAAAATAAACATTGCTTTGAAAGTTGCCTAAAATCCTCGATTAAGACCGCAACAAAGTCATGATTAGCATACCTATAAGCCAAATTATTTCTTCGCCCTTATTATATGTCGGCCAATGTTAAGAATGGATAGTAAATTTAAGTACATGCGACATCAAATTAAGATGTCTAGTTGAATTAAATTAAACCGCTGTTAGTCCTTGATGCATTCTGTTGATTGAACAATAAATAAGACGTTGTGTTGCACCTGCGCGCGCGCAAATGCAGTAGACTAGGTATATCGGCTAGCATCTCAACCGCATCACGGTGTGACGCACTGTTATTGAGTTCTACATACAACACTCATTATTCTTGTCTTTGTTAAGTAGCTTCACCTATTGGATCATTCTAGAAAATCGAATCATACTTAATATGTATTTGCTTTTAATTTAAGCATAGCTTGGGAGTCGAAAAGTTGTTGCAAGTACATCGTATGTTATCATATAAGCAATTCAATATCTATAAAGGTGCTTAAATAAGATTGCTTTTATATAAAATAGTAAAGATTTTCCTCCTTTTTTGAAATAAACAAAATAATTTGTTTTTACATCTAAGCAAAAAAAATATAACGAACTAAAGTTAAATTTTTTTATTGTAAATATCCCACAATATCACATTCATTGATCTGTCTCCGAGCTGAGTAGCTTAGTCACTTGTGTTACGGATATCAGTGGAAACAACAGTGGTATTACAAATATATATCTAACCCACAACCGTTGGCGCATAGGGCAAGGTCACTACCAAATGCGCCAGCCAGTCAACATTACTAAACACAAAAAGTTATAAAGTTTAAATCAAATTCTACCCAGAAGGTAGGTTTTATCATTATAAATACGTACAATAATACATGTGTGATAAAATATATAAAAATAAAAAGGTATATCGAAAGGGATACTCAACCGTGTTATGTGAATTAGCATATTTTACAAAGGAAATGTAATTTTCCACAGTCCGCTGTCGTTTTTAATGAAAGACTCGATAAATTACGGCCATCATAATAGTATCATCAATTACTTGACAAAAGATGTTAATCCTCAGGATTTGAGTCATCAGCGCATGCGCAGCTAATAAAAATATTCCTTAGTTAATTCCAATGTTTACGGCACGATGCAAATTAGTATGCGATGAGCATTTGTTTAGAATTAATTATTATGAACTCTCTTAACTGTGGAGATGAAATTTAATACTTTTGTCGGCTCGAGTGTCGCCGCTACCAGCTTGGTAGACCGTCAAGTGTGAAAGACTGATTAAGGTAAACCAGTGGCCAAGTAAGTCGTTCATTTTAATTATCTTAAAAAAACTTAAAATAAGATGAGGACTTTACGACCTATTATCTAAAGATTTTCTATTCGCAAATTCCTGAAATAACAATTTCGCAACCAGTCTGAAAGGAATGTCTTTCTCTATTCCTGCAATATACGACTCCATAAATGTCGCGTAAAAAATTTGATGTCAGCTAGGCTAAATTCACTGACAGACAAAATTAAAGTCTTTTATCAGTTGTCGCCATATTATTGACTTTTTCATCCCAATTTTCTCTCACTATTGGGATAAGTAGAGCATTGTTTTGGTTCCGTGCCAGTGTGAAGGAATTTATAAAATATATTTGGTACATTTGGTACACATCACGTACAATATAAAACAAATTTATACTAACTCGCAATCTGATATAGAATAAATAATGATAACCTTTCTGTAGGCCAACTAGCAAAAGGTAAACTTTCAAATCCGATTTCACGCAACCTTTCCGAAAGTTTCACAATCGTCTGGATGTCTCGAAAACGTTATTTATGCGGTTGGTGTCTTAACGCTAAATGCACCGTGCAATACAGTAGTTTTTACTATTACTACAGTATTGCATACCGTAGGGTCTTTGCCTAAAACCAGACAATAGCAAATCTATTGTGCGCTACACTCTCGTGACCTACACTCGCAGAAACTACTCCAGTTCTAATGGTGTACCTATAATGGCCACAAGTGAGTGTTTGTTTTTATTGTGATAGAGTATTATACGCCATGTCCTGTTGTGAATACTCTAAGAGTCAATAAAAAACAAAGCTAGCGAGGGCGGCAAGGGCCGAGTGCGCACGTGCAGCGCGATGAGCTAGCGTGCTGAAGCGCGCCTTGCACTTCCGACTCGCATTCATTCCCGCGCCATTCATACAACTGCGTCATTCATTTAATTCAAGTTCATAACGAGAGTACCCGCACGCTCACGTAGGAGGGGCTCGACACACCCGCGCACACGACACGCCGCATTATCCAAAACTTTTATTATCGATAAAGATAAACAGGGCCGGCCCGATCGGCCCCGCGATTCGGCCCCAAAGTGTTCATAAAATAAATCGGATCGCTCAACTTCGGAGCCGCGTTTATCGATTCTCGGTATTCTCGTAAGCGCTTTAAATTCTCTAAGGCGCGCAATATTTCACTGGACCTTAAATGTAAACTTCTAATTAAATGCGGGCGGACGCACCTCCGACACCGGACGTGCTCCTCGGGAGCGCGGACAGTTACAAAATGGTCGAATTTAATGGACACGAGATGTAGGTGCCGGTGCCGGTGTGACGCCGCTCGTGGCGCCGAGATGGTATCGCGGGTAGGGCGCGCGCCGACCGACCGCTGCGCGAGCGTCCCACAGGGACGTACTTTTCTAACTTTTTGGTGTCGCGGGTCGTGCGGGGGCGTACGTGTGCAATTGTAGCACGCGAGGGCAGCCCGGCCGACGACCCGCGCCGCGTATAATCCGACAGCGTTATGGTCGCCCGGCGCCTTTGTTGGCTACCGGCTTAATGAGGACCGTGGGTGGCTCATGACACGTCAGGATCTGATCATAAAGGTGCCAAAAATTCTACCTGCCCGAGGTTGCGCCGACGACATTCCTATCTCGCCTTTGAAAATTAATGCCTATTGTCTGCTCGGGCAGGCGGGAGGCGTTAGGGATTACGAATGACACGATCATTCCTCGGAATTATGATTAGACCGATATAAAAACAGATATCGAAATACCTCGTGTGACGATGACTCCTGCCCGGCGTCCAATTTAATTGAGATGTATGCACTCAAATTCTTTGACCCCAATTAATTTCGTGGAAGTGAGTTCGTTCGGAGTTAATTAAGTGCGCTAATGTTTGCTGAGAACACGCCAGCGGCCGCACTTTGTACGGCTCTCATTGTGTTGCAGGCCTAATTACCAAAACAAGATGCGCATATCTCTATCTACGTAGAATCTACTTGATTGCGCAATGTAGGTACTTATCATACATAAAGACGACTTCATTTCCATCAATTGCATAATTATAAAATTACAGTGTATAATGCCTGCAATATTTGTAAACATTTGAGGATACATTTTAAATGCATGCAATGAGCAAAGAACTGGATCTTACCAAACCATAAAAATAATGGCTCGGAATGCGTTCCACGCTGCATTTTATAGTGATATGGTTTCGGCGCTCAATTGTTTGTTGGTCCGCATGAGTTGCCTTTCAGCCATAAAACTGCGTCGCACCTGGTTCAGTGACAGGCCGGTGCAGGCGCAGGCAGGCGCATGACGTGACGTCACTCAGCCCCGGGCCCCGCGCCCCGGGGCAATGAACCACCGACTGAATTGGACATAAGTGTCCTGCGTCGTCCGCCACAGATATACGCAACGTAACCGCGATTTATGTTATTACGTTTAACGCCATACAACATCATTGTGTCGCCCTCGCGAAATTAACGCAACGGCCCCAGCGCTGTTTACTGTCGGGTCCAATAACCCATGTTGCAAGCCTGACGTTACTGGATTATCAGAACGTTTGCGCGAGCGCCGACCAGAGGCGGCTGTATATCATTTCGCGTTAAAGAATGGGCGGCTACAATTTAATAGACGCCAGTGTTTTGTTTCATCTATGTAAATATTTAATACGACGACAGTCTGCAGACACAACAAGCTAGAAATATATGGCGGGCATAAAACATTATTAGTTGGGTTTCTAAATTAAATAAACTACTGCATCAACAAAATATGCCTGTACTCGACAAATGATACCATCAGTTGATATGTATCATTTCTTAGTGGATTTTACTCTACAAATGTGTTATGTAGATGATTTGGCAAATAACTGACCAATGAAAACTCTCCAAATACTAGATTTTAATAATTAGACTAAAAATAAGTCATAAGTTGAAAATCTCTAGACTCCTTTTCTCACAAATAAACATAAATTCAGCATATTAAGAAAAACATATGGCAATAGTTCGTATAAACTTTCAATTATATCACAATCGGAAGCGTTCATTTACGCCTTAAAATCGTTTAGGTAGATGTTTACATGAGGCTATACCTACCTGTACGTACATATTTGACACATTTGGCTCCACATCCGCTTTAGCTGCAAAACAATAAACAATTTCGTATACTATGGATATTTATGCAATAATCTAATTAGTCTAATGGGGAACGAGATTTGCACACCGGTTCTTGAAGCAAGCCGATCCGCAGGAACCAGGGAATATTTCGCGATGCGCACTGGCGAATGTAAATCCGAGTTTTTATCACACGCCTTCCCGCGCAAACTGTCTACTTACGCATATGAATGTTGAAACATTAAAATAATCACAAAACTGTATACGTATATGACAATATTTGTACGCCATAATGTACTGTGAGCGCATCACATAAGGTAGTGTTGCCAAATGCCATGATTTTTCCGAGAAATATGGATGATAAGTGAATGGTGAAAACGTCACAATATGATGATGATTACCTACAGTAATTAAAAGCAATAAGCTTGGCCATAAAATTACATGAAAATAAGAAACTTAGAGTAAATCACCATTATTACGTAATTTCCAGTGTAGCTGAATTTGTACAACACTTTTGTACAATAAAAAAAAATATGTATATTGTCTTACGGCAATGATATTTTGATCAAATCCAGGGAAATTTCAAATCCAGGGGAATGTGCATAAATAAAAATGTGATGGCCATACGGATATTATTAAGAGAAAGGTGATGTGTTTCATTCCGCACATTGATCACGCCCATCAGTCAAACGTGTGCAAAATCCTGATATTCCGCGAAACGTATCTGGTACCACTACTCCCAGGCACTTTTGATTCCACACACGCACCGCTCGACAAACAATCTTATATAACACAGCCTTTTATTGACATGTAAACATTATTAATGCGAATATCTGTTTATTTGTCTGTTGGTCAGGCGAGCACGTTCCGTCAGGTCGTTGCATTTGAATAAAATGCACACGAGTGTTATCCTTGAACCCGCCAATACACACACGGATTCATTTCATCAGACAACAGTATTCTACATGATATTTTTAAATAGAATAAAAAGGTTCACTTACTCATGCCAAAGGTTAAACTTGATCTCTTTATTTAATTTTAAAAATAGAAGCTGGCCATGCATGATGTCTTTAAATTGATATCTACATTGATGCGAATACTCTTTTAAAATAATCTTATTAAAATCCTTATTTTTATTGCTATTGGATTACACTGGTCACTTAACAAAAATATTTAAACAGCCTATCAAAATACGGAGATTCTAACCAATGGGTTTTACTTTTTATTTAATTATTGAATTTCGATCAGATTACTAACAAATATGCTATATTTTTTTAATTTTTATTTTATTTCATACTAAAATTATCATACAAGGAACCATACAGAAAGTATAGACCATCGTAACCCGTGACCCCAATACATATTGCATAGTATCAATTAAAATTAAGACAACACGGAGGGGATACTTGTTTGCTCCATAAAATCTAGACGATAAAGACAAGCGGGATATTTATAAACATGAGTAATATCACTTGTGTAATAAGAAATAGAACATTTTCTGACAGTCGCGTTCGATTTATTTTGAAGACCTGTGGTGTAGGTTCCGTATGTTTCTGAGTTATTTTAGGTGGAAGGAATCGCAGAGCATTTTAATTGTAAAGATAACACTTTTCTAGAAGTCACTTATCATAAAATCATCAATTAAAGAAGGTTTTAAATTCTTCTTAAGAGTCGACTTCATATGTTTGAGAAAATAAATTAATTTGTTTTTAGAAAAATTACATTAAAGAATATATTTTAATATCAACATTTTATGTTTTGGTTTCATCTTCATACAGATAAGCATTTCGTTGTTGATTTGAGGAATTCTAAAAACCCGTAATAATAATCGCCTTTGGTATTATTTGATAAGCACCACTGATAACGAAGCTAAAAATAAATATCATGTTAATTTATCAGATTTGTACTCATTAATATACATTTCCCGATCGATGAGAGGAGGATTGGTTCGTTTCGATCTTAATTTGCAGAAGTACAAGTAGTTTCTTTTACAAAACAAACAATAACAATGTAAATATTGTTTCAGTGTTTTTATACATAATGTAGATACGTATAGAAAGTATAGAAAATAAAACGTAATTATTACTACTAATTCTACTTGAATATCTATTGAGGCTGTGGCTGTGATCATTTAGTGCTTGCACTTAATCCTATAAATAATAATAATAAATTCTTCAGACTGACACACCAATTTCCTAGTCCCAAAGCTATTAGCTTGTCCTATGGATACTAGGTGAACGGATACATACTTAAATACGTTTATAAACATCCATGACTCGAGTACAAATGTCCATGTTCATCAAACGAAACATTTTCCCCTAGCAACCCACGGTTTCGTGGCCAGGGTCTCTGACCACTCGACCAACGGGCCTGTCAAAATTTTTCTATGTCGTACATTTATGTTTGTTAGAAATTTAGAGACAATAAATTAAAAAAAAAAATTGATGAATAGTGTATTATATGTCAAATACTTAACCATGGACGGATCTAGTAATGGGATAACATGCATTTTCACAATTAATAATTATTATTTGTGAAAGTAAACAAGATATAAGAACCCCCGTGATTGTGTTTGTATACATTTTGCGCGTACATCGTGTTGTCGATGAATTGTTATTCAATTAGAACTAATGCGGTTATTAGTGCAATGTGTGCTTGAGTATTTAATTGGCCAGTTGCGAATTACTTGAGCAATCATCATTAGCTCTCCGGTTTCCACAGGTTTGGTATGAAACGCGGCAGAGCTCCGTATATAGATTGCTTTGACACTATTTGCGTCTCTAAATTAAATTTGGCTTCTGAGAATTTGGTAAGGTCTTACTTAGTGTGGATATACTACATTGTACTAATTTGTATTATGTAACAATTTTGGAAACCGCAAGACATAAACATTCTACTCTAACCTTATGTATATATAGGCGCCTCGGACAAAACTTATTGTTTACTCTATTTATAACGTAAAAGATTTTGGTAGACCACTACAACAAAAGCTCATAACCTCAGTTTCCGTTGAAGTCTTATTTTTTCTGCCTTTACTACGACACGTATTTGTACAAAGATGAACAAGTAAACTAGAACACAATATGCCGCAAAATGTCCGCAGGCGTTGCCGGCCGACCACAAGCACACTTGACATTCAGCAGTTATCATTCAAAAGCCGCCCCGAGAGTCAGATGACACGCGTTATACCGTTCCGCGTTGTTCTCGTGTGTACTACAGCGTTACGCAAGTGAGAAAACTGAAATTAGCGCGCCCTTTCAGCCGACATACACCCACCTTTATCGCACGTCACGCGCCCGCCACGGTCGACATACACGAATCGTACTACTTATAAACAATTATCTAACACGACAGATTATCGTAACGCTATTCCTTCCCGCCCGCTATCGATAAACACCGATTAGTCGTTGCTCCAGTTGCCTTAGATACGAAATTTACAATCAGCAGGCATGATTGACGATTAATCACTGCAGCAAAGTCATTTAAGGGTCATTGTTACACCTCCGTATCGCGCCAGATATATAAGTCGATGACAATATAAATCACAGGGATCGATTAGTGAGAAATTAGTATTACTTACTTATAAACAAATGAGCGCGTGCTTCTCGAAGCCGCATTATAATGTGTATAACGTGTAGCATATTAAAAGTTCTTTGAAAAATGTCTACTAAAACTAATGTATCTAAGTTTTCCATGTCACGTCTTGTCTCGGTCGCCTGTCTAGACATCACAGACTAAGACTTTTTCTCTTCTCGGTAATACAAACGATTTTTGGCAGACTTGTTAATATAATCTTGGCAAACGTTAGCAGCTTTCATCCGGAAAATGAATGAAAGCCGTCTGAGGTGCGCTTACTCATACAGACCAATCGGCCGCAAGTCCTTCAGGTCCGATCAGAAAATAAATCTTTTAACATCAAACGCGCCGCAAGGTCGCTAATGAAACTATTAACGTGTACACGTCACGCGCGTCACCAACGAAAGTCACCCACTGTCAGATTACAAGATAAAAGTCGAGCAACATTAGTAACAAACGACTTTTAGGTGGGCTACACATGATCGACGAGGGAGATTTTACCTAACCGAAAATGTTTAACCGAAATAAACCCTGAATGTTGTGGTGGGGACGCTAGACATCGACCATTTATAAAATACAGTGCCGCAGTTTCATATTTTGTATTTATTTTAGTTGATGCAATTTAGTGTGCAAAAAAGTTTTAAACTGCCTTATTGGACATGGGTGTGACTATCGAACTCTTGTACCTATACTCGATTAACTTCTAATTTCTTCATATATTTCATGTAATTCCACTTGTAATGCATTTACAATTATACCGTTCTAAAGCGAATCTAAATCTCAATAGAGTTATTACGTAAACGCGCTGATATAAAAATATAACAATGACTATGCGGCATGAAAGAAATTCCTTTCAGTGCAAAACTTGTGCATGATACAATACATCATTCGTCAAGATATTGTAAGGCAATAAAAGGCCTAAACAATTCAAAATCTTTCAAGAGTCAAAGCAATCATTCATAATAACACATCAAACGATAAGATTGCAAAATGGCACGATACTGATAATCGTGTTGGTACCTAAATTATGTAGAGTCCTTGTAATCGTAGAAAATATTATTTCATTCACAGGAAATTATTGCTATTCCTAAAACTGCGATTAGTTATAATTTTTATCATCTCTAAGTTTATTAAGATAACGACGCCTACAATGTCTGGGGGAAACAAGTCTGTATTCAATAAACTCAACAATAATAACACATTATTTACTTCTGTTGATGTTAGAATGCCTCAACTTAACTTATCAAAATTTTTGCTTATATACCTTTACATATATGATTTGAGGAACCCATTGCTCATTGGACTCTATCTACGTCTTCGGGGATTACAGGCGTGATGATATGTGTGTAAAATTAAGTTATTATGTACATATTTAAACATAAATAACGTAGAGGATTTAAAAGTCAATAATGTACAAGAAAATACAGCAGTACTCGAATAAATATTGTTGTAAAGAAACATCGTATAGGTATCTTTAACAGTACATTAGTAGTAGCTGGAAGACTAACAGGACTTGAAGTGGACTGTAGGTATTCATTCATAATCTGCAGAGATATTGTTACTTGTGACAACAGTATTGTTAGAGTATATAAATAAAGGTTACATCATTTTCCCTATATTAAGTGATTTGTTTACAGCGTGGAGAGTTCATTTCCCAGCTTTATTTTTTATAAATTCAATTTCAGTATTTGTATATTTTATATGTACTTATATTTTCCTACGGAATCTGAAATATCCTGTTAATAAATTGAAATAAAGTATGTTAATATTAATATTTAATAGGCAAGGACATATTCCCATTATAAAACTGGAAATTGGATTATGGATCTAGTTAAAATACTTAAAACTTATTAAGCTAACTAGATTATTTTATAATGCGTTCCTGTGGGAGGATTGCAAGTTTTATGTTACTCAATCTCTACATTTTATAATGTACTTTGTACAAATTAACTATGATTTAACTGACCGCAGGCAGTATTTTATGAATTTTAATGCTGTCCAACATATTAGAATTTTATTTGCATTATTTCATTTACAGAAACACCCTAGTCAATGACAATTAACTAAATTCATTAAAAACTTTACAAAGAGACTTCATTGCCATTCAAACCATGAATTATAAAAACAAGTATACGTTACATACATCAAACTATATTTATTAATTGCGCATACTCGACCGTATGTTTCCGCTGACCTTCTTGTAACCACTGTCATATGCATTTTTCCATTTTGTAAATATGATAATGCTAAACGAATAATCTTGTATTGTGTGTTTACACGGATTACCTTAGCCGAGAAGTCTTTGCCCGATAACAGAGATTATTCGATCATCGTACAAAAATACACAGCTCTTGACATTCCTCTCCATCAATTGTTGATATTGGATTCCGTATGTCGCTCTCACGTGGTATTGTTTTTATTATCCCACCGCGGATATCAGCACTGATAACGATACGAGTTGTCTCGATAAAATTGAAAAACTAACGCGTAACACGCAGCATGCGTTAATTGATCCAGTGTAGCAGCGCAGATCCATCGGAATGCAATTATTTACATAAACACACGTGCCCTACCCGTCGGCCGCTATGCGCCGCGCGTTCCAAATCGCGCCGGCATCAGACAAAATATAGACGCGGATGCGGCGAGCGTCAGCAGATGCGGTAGATCGATGTGCATTTAATTGCGGTGGGAGTGTCGGGTGATATCGTTGGCACTCACCGGCGGGACGCGTGGTGCGCCGAGCGGGCTCGTCCTCGCGCAGGGCGGGAGCGTGCCGGCGCGCCGCCGCCGGCCCCAGCAGCGCCAGCAACAGCAGCGCGGGCCACATCGCGCCGCGCAACACTCAACCCGCGGTTCCTCTCCCGGCCACGAGCTCACTATTTTCGCCGCGCGTCCGTATGAGTACGAGTTCGCGATCGCGGTTGCGCGTCTCGGAAACGTCGTCGTAGCGCGACGGCTGAGCCGGACTGAGCGAGCGGCGCGCGATTTCCCGGCTGTCGCGATGACGCGAGGGGGCCGGCGCGGAAAACGCAGCGCTCGCGCGGCCCACCGCGGTGCGGGCGGGGAAAACTCCAACGACCGCCCGCCCCGCCACCGCCCGCCGCGCGCAGCCGCCACCGCCATCGCCACCGCCACCGCCACCACCTCTCCGCTATGTCTACAAATATGTTAAATCATTTGCAAAAATAACATCATGACTAACTTGACTTTAGAATAATATTAATTTTATTAACCAATAAATAGACAAAACCAATAAAAACGGACCTTTCCGTACCAAATCAATAAAAACATGAACATTATAATCGATTATGTAATAAATTTAATAAATAATTCAATAAAGAATAACATTATGAGGAGATTACGGTCAGATCTGAAATTACCAACATATCTAATACTGAAAAATATTTAAACCTAATAAAGTGAACAATTATAATATAGTTTAAAGTAAGTAAAGTATTTAGAAGTATAATATAGTATACTGAAAATATGTTAAAGTATATGTTATGGACAAAGTTATTAATGAGGGCATTATACATATTGCCCTGGCATTATGAATAATGGCTAGCTATATCGGGCAAACTGATAAATTATTATTTAAACTTCATTATTTATCACATTGTCTGGACATAATGAATAGTGTTACGTGACCATTTGGGCAATATGATAACAAAGCTACATTGAACAATGTGCGGGGAGGGAAACAAGCTCGTGATGCATTAATCAATCAGAGACCATTGAAATTCATGTTGTCAATAATCAAACGTTTGTTTTATGCTAATATTTATTTTCATATAGTACTTAGTTTTTAACTTTAGTTTTTAATCATAAGAGTTAATTAAAAAAATTACAGGTATATAGTAGTTAAAATAAAATAATAGGTACGACAACTAGCGTAGCTAGGAGGAGTGTTAGGTACACTGCAACCCTACAGCCCCAGAACCGAAGATAAAAACAATCTTCGGTTCTGGGGCTATAATTACAGAAGAAGCAGACCCTGACTAAGCACAGGACATAATGCTTGAAGGATGATGATGTTGAAATATAAATAATAGTATTGTTTTTTATTACTCTGCTCAACAGATGATGGACATTATGTACAATGCCCGGGCAATGTGATTATTTGAATAATTATTATTATCAAATTGCGCTCCCCTTTTGGTAATTTTTCATAATGCCCGGGCATTATGTATAATGACCAATTTATCACTAGGTCCATAAAATACACATTAAAAAATATTTTTACACCATTCTATCAGAAAAATCGTAGTTCTATCAAAAGATATAAAAGTAAATATATACATAATAATGTTATTTTCATATAAATTCTTTGTTTTATAAAAAAAAATTAAGTTATTGTTGATAAGCCCAATAATTCGGATCCTTACCGCATTTATTACATTCAGCTGATATTTGCGTGAATTGGGATAGTTTTTAGCAAATTGGGTTTTTTTCCAGGTAGTAAAATTTTAAATAAACCAATATTTCAACAGGAAAGGAAAAGCGAGGTTGTGGAAATATAAGGCCTAATCCTTTTTAAAACACAATTAATTGCGTACCTACATGTCAAAACCCACAGTAGGTTTCCTTGAATTCAATCCATATCTACTTGACACCTGTCATTGATAATAATTAATTCCCTGTAAATAAAATTAACTATCTCTTTAGCATCTAGAATTAATAGTAAAAAAAGGAGTTATCTAAAATCATTAAGAGGTTATCTAAAGTAATTACTCACAAGAGTATATTTATTTAATGTGGTTAAAGGTGCTTGCTGCCCCTTTGACTCTGCCTACCCCTTCGGGGATGACGGGCGTGATGTTATGTATGAATAATTAATCGTGGAATACCGTCAATTAGTTGAATCAGTAAAAATTAATAAGTTTAGAAGTTATAGTACCTAAATTTTTTTGCTAACTATATATACTTTTACCATTTACCTATCCCTAGTCAGCATACTTATTAATTTGGAATAGTAGAAATTACTAATTTTCAACCATTCATTTTTATTATACGTGTATTAAATTAATTATATATCTATAAATTACATAGCATTCTTTAATAAAAAAAATTGTTAAATAGGTAATATACGAAATTTTAAATGTAAAGCACGTTCACGGACTAGTAAAACAAAAAGGACTCCGCCACTGACTTTACATGGAAACATAAGTCACACATTGATGCATTAGCGCTCCAAATGACATATTTCCGATAGCTGGTGTTCATTACACTCACTCACACATGCTTAAACGTGGCTTCACGCTGTAGTACAGCGCGGAGTTCTTTTTTTTATTAGTCCTTGACCACGTTACAAAAATTGACCATGAAGAGCTCTTAGCGATATAGAGCACCATAAATACCATAAAGAATTAAAGATAAGTATATTAATAAAATAATTAAATCCCAATATACTTTAAGTACGACAGGTATATCTACGTAGTTATATACATACATATAATTGAGCCGGCATCTAATGAGTTTGTACATGTGAGTAAACATGTTATGATCGCGGAAATACTGCAAATTAAGTACCTATAACAGTTTTGTTCCTCCCGTATCTTTGATATAACGACCCGCAGTAAAGATTTAATCTTAAGTTTGTTTATTACATATTTATTCAAATTACACAGTGTAAACAGTGCTTCTGTTGGTATAAATCAACCCATTAGTTTCCACGTATAACTTTTAATGTGGAAAACATATCGTGTATCTTGATTATGGAAAACTAAAAATGCTGCAAACTAAATTCACAAAATATTGTTATAGGTATAGGAACCTTCTTCAAAATCGTTTAAGTAAATAACATTTAAAAAAGCGTGGGACGCCTTTTGGTTACATTTTTCTGAAAAGTAGGTGCATGCTACATTGAATTAAAATACTTTGCTTTTATTAAATTTATCAACAAAATTCCTCAAAATTTTTGGCAGCTATCATAAAAATAAAATATATATTACATATTTTGGAATTCTAATGTGGAGTTGCATGTCTCCATTGCATCTCTTTAGATTTTTAGTATATTTTTAACACTTTTTAATATTTCGATAATATATTAAAATACAATACATTACTTCTTTTAGTAGCTCTTTTAGTATTCCATTACCCTTCAGCTTACTTTATTTGTTTAATTATTAAACTCTCGTCTATGTTACGGTACAAAAAGCTCGAGAAATTTACTAATACAAATATGAGTGTTAAAAAAGTTTCTTAGTAAAGTTTCGGTTTTCAGACTGTGAACCCGTTACTCGCTAACGAATACATACCTACAGTTTTACTAGAGCTCCATCAAGATATAAGAGTTAAAAATAAATTGATTACAGGAAAAAAATAAGTGGTACATTAAATACTGAACAATTTCCACTCTAAATTCACGCCAATCCCTTCTACTAGGACTAAGGACAATGTTTACTAAGATATAATATCTCCCGTTCTTATCTATCGATCAATCACTTCTGCCTGTCATATTTAGGAACAGACTATCATCAAGTGAGACGTCATAACGGCTATTTGATCTAGCTAGTGATGATAGTCCCCTCCAATTGATGTTGCAGGTGGGTAAATTCGAAGAAGACGACGACTGAACAGGAGGTATTAAACAGATAAACATACTGAGACTCTAGATGACCTGGCTGATAAAAAAGCAAGATGATGAAGATGTTGAAAAACGTTAGTAATATAATCGGCCTCCACTCCCCGGCAGCTTTGTTATCCCTTACCATAGGGAAGGTTAAGCGCTGGTTGACCCCCGACGAGATGGGCCGTGGATCTGATGGAGGTTTCAGAAAGCCTATGCATAATTTGAAGATGATGCTTCCTAAAAAGATGCATTTTACTTTGGATTATTCTTATGTTTAGCAGTGGATGTGTTTCGACTCGAATGCTAATGTGAAAATAGCCATAAAATGGCAGCTAAACTTAATGTATGCATTTTAAAATACTTTTATGATGCGGAATGCTAGACCAGCCTCTCGACTGAGCTCCAGAAATGAGGAGCGCAAATCCGAGTTCTGATTAGAACTGGAGATGATATGATGGTTGGCAAAATATATTTGACATTAATCCGAGATGCTTGATTCAACGAAAAATCTGCTATTATTTCTTATATTTTCTTGCCCATGCAATCGTTGAAAACTTATCATAGCTTACAATAAATTATCTAATAATTATCGAAAGTTTACGGATGCTATATACAAATATTGCTGCGTCACAGTTATTTTCTATATTAACATTAAAATTATATTATTGTGTCTCTCGGCACCATCACGGGACAAGCTCAGGCCTTGCATGGGGACATGGGTCCAACATGTAGAGGCCTTTTGAGAGTTTGATCTAAATGTGTGATGGAACACCGGCCGGGTGTTGCCCTTAGTTGCAGTATAAAACATACACTCAAAGGCGACATCTAGCTGAGGCAGGACTATGGCGAAAAAGGGAAACTAACCGGGCTATGGAGGGAGGTTCTATTATGGACAGGATTGGGCTATTGAGTGAGATACCGGACATTTGTTTGTATCACAAATATTATAAGTTGGCAGACGGTGGCTCGCCGCTTGTTAATCCAAATTGTGGACCCCTTAACTTGCTGTCATACGAGCGGCAAGGGGGTAACTCTAGAAAGCAGCTAAAGTTGTGGAGAGGTGAGATTGCGGGGCGCAAGATCCTTATACAGTCAAGTGCCCCCGGCGTTATGACATTTTACACTACCAACCTGGAGCATAGGTACCGCTCTTGCGAATCCACTTTGGTCGGCCGGGCAAGACAAGCGCACAGGCGGGTGTGTAACTGTCTATAAGTGGGTGTATCGCGCATGTTCGTGATGTCGCCACCCACCAACGACTCGCACAAGCCGCCCTGCAGAGACTGGCTGCTCTGACGGGAGTTGTTGGTCTTCATGGTGCGAAGCTCACCAACTCTCGCAAGCAGGCTATTATTGTTATTATTATTACAATTAAAAACCTGTTGCAAGACACCGTAGTATAGCTCGATTGACAATTATTATTAAAATATCGGTGCTCTACGTCTTGGTAGAGTTACGGATACGAGTTCAGGTCAAATAAAAGTGTGATGAGCTATGCGCTAGCTGTGTAGTGATATATGTAGCATTAGCTAGCAGTAACTCATACCCAGGATTACTATAGTTTTATGAAATGCGATGCGATGTATGTTTACATACCCTCTAGCTGTGTGAGTAGGTACGTCCGTCACTTATGTAGTTTTATTTTAATTACCGTATCCAGTTCATTTATAATGTTCATGCTTTAAAATGCCTAAAAATACAATTTAAAATGTTTTGTGACAATTTTTTTAAATGTTACTTTATAAACATTAATTTTAATGGTGCAATTGAGCAGGATCCTCTCGTATAACTATGTTCAATATAAAAAAAAAAAAAAAAAAAACCCATGTAAAAACAAGCTTTTATTATTTATTTGTTAATAAAATGTACTAAAAAGTTGAAAATAAATTAACCCTAATAGGAAATATAACACTCGGTAAGTTCATTGTAACCTTTAACGGTAATTAAGCTTCTTCGTCTACGACATAATAATTCCATCGTACATAATTATAATATTTTTAACACTAAAACTTTGCATCTTAATTATTAAATCTCCCTTTTTTAACAGTCCCAATTTTATAAATAAAAGCGTGTTACATTTTTTGATAATTAAGAACATTTAGCACCTTCTTTTTCCTCTTTCTATCATAATGTAACGCTAAAAGGATTTTTTTTCTTGAATTTTATTTTTAACTTAGCATTCGAGATTTAATTTGTTAATGTTGTTCCCACGAGTATCGGACGAAAACGGTCCATCCCCCCATAGGTAAAGGGATAAGGGCTTCAGTACAACAGGGTTCGCCCTGGTACCCTGAGGCGCAACTTTAGCGATATGAAATGTTTATACACCCTCATACCATTCAGCCCTTTCACCACCATTCTAATCAGACATAATCAACATTCATAACAAACGGAACCAAGATACTCGTCAAGACGAATCAAACAAGCCCAAACTCGATGGAGTTGCGTCGTTTAATTACGGATTTCCTATGGCCACCTTCCAGCTTCATCATCAGACCCTGGTTACTACATAGTACCAAAGTACTCGTCAAGACGAACAAATGAGCCCAAAGTCGATGGGGTGGAGTCGTTTAATTACAGAGTTCCTATGGCCACCTTCCAGCTCTATCATCAGACACTGGTTTCCATATAGTATCAAAGTACTCGTCAAGACGAATCAAATGAGCCCAAAGTCCATGGGGTGGCGTCGTTTAATTACAGAGTTCCTTTGGCCACCTTCCAGCTCCATCATCAGACCCTGGTTACCACATAGTATTAAAGTACTCGTCAAGACGAATCAAATGAGCCCAAGCGTGGTAGGGTTGCGTAATTTAATTACGGAGTTCCTATGGCCACCTTCCAGCTCCATCATCAGATCAGCTCTATGTCATAATAATATTGCATTTTCATCCGATTTATACATGCATGCAAAATTTCAGCTCAATTGGAAACCGGGAAGTGGATCAAATTTAACTTGCAAGATTTGATTACACACAGACAACGGGACAGGTGAAACTAAATAAAAGCTTGTAAAATAAAAAGTACCTATCTGGATAACTACATAGGTCAGTACATATACAAACACATATTTTCCGTCCGGTAGTAAGGGCCGCCTCCGGCCAAATACCGATAGTCCTCTCCAAAAAAAAAAAAGAAAATTGTGATTAGGTAGTGACAAGTGGCTAGCTTGTCGCCTACACAATCACATACCCAAAACTCGGTATACCATTACTCGCCTTTTACGACATACTAGGCAAAATCCACAGTTGTCACATTATTTTTAGGTAAGTCCCAGACCAGTGAAAATTGGCTGGGTTAGATGGAAAATTGTGAAAAAGTAATGACAAGTGGCTGCTCGTCCCCTACACAATCACATGCCCAAAACCCCATATACCATTAGTCGCCTTTCACGACATGCTAGGCAAGAACCACAATTGGCACATTCTTTTTTTAAGTCCCCGACTAACATGGGACAAACTATTTTATACATATTTCAAAATCACAGCTCAGATATAGTCGATATAAACACAATACATATTTAACGGCAAAATACGAATAACTTCATCCCGCCCCTAAAATGTATTTGCATCGAGCATGTTGAAGACATTCGTATAATTTAGCGAATTATATCTGGTGCAGAACTCGATTTGGCAGAGGGCCGAGCTAGTCGTATATTTCATATCTTTAGCGGGAAATAAACAGAAATATCAATAGGCAGACGCTTCGCCTCAGACGGATGCACCGCGGGATTTGCTGGCATTCGCGCTAATATGTGCATGCGCATACGCGCACCGTACATGTAGCGACAATTTCATCTTTGTACCTACGTAAATGCTTTATTGCGCAACTTTAAATTTTTTATAACTGATAAATGTTCTAGTATGAAACTTTGAAAATATACGCAACATATTTATAAATTATACTATACATTCTTAACGAATTAGTCCAATCTTACACGAGAATGAAAGTAGACAAAAACACACACAGACATGCAGAATGTCAAAATTTATAACATGCTCACAGCTGCAGCCTAAAAAATAATACAATCTCACCTTTAAGTAATAATGACAGTACATTCGCGTGCCAAAACACATTAAAAAATAAATATTTTAGGTTGGTAATTGTAGTAGTATCTAACTTTATCAGATACTATAGGTAGTACTTATAGTTATTGATAAGGTAAAATAAGATTTTTTTAATGTAAATTATGTATAGACTAGGTAATCATGTTTTAAGAACTATTATAATTACAGTGACACATTTGACGGCTATCATCATTACTTTTCTTTCGCCAGCCATTGAGCTATTATTACTATGTTTAGGGAAGCTATGTCAAACAAAAATATTATCACCACGAAGCATGGACTGAGCGTGTTTCAGCATTTGCAGCGCTAAAACCAACAATTGTCGTCTAATAGCTTATATTAAAATACGCAGCGCTAGATCGCTCATAGAGTACATTTTTCTCGCGACCAAAACGTCGTAAACGCCGTGAATTTCATGGCGCTTACGCGTTTCGTTCAACGTACGTGACCTGTCAGTACGGGTCACTTTTTCATAATCTATGATTTTCATACAAAATGTCGACATGTAGAAAATAATTTTCAAAATTAGTTTTGGTTGGTTTTAGTTATTATTTTGTTAACTTACCGATGATAAGTCACACCACTCTCTTTTTTCATTGCAGTGGATTGATTTTTACACGTTTTTAACACGCAAGAGGGCATTTTGCTGTGTTGTTGTCACGTAAGCATGCGTGTGAACGCAGTGAACGTAGGCGAGTGACTAAACGAGTTGTTGCCGATCGGCAACAAAGCACGGCGCAAAAATCTTGTTCGCTGCGTCGCCAGCAGTATTATCTTTAACCTGTTAATGGGGTCTTAGAAACAGAATATAAAGCAAACATTTTTATGAAATCGGACAAAGCTGCCCAAAAACGTTTAATAAAAACGAGCTTATTGACTCTACAAAAATGTTACCGTTCGATTGTTCGCGGTGATCAAGAAACCCCGACCATTTGCCCAGAGTTACTGAATAATAAGAAACATATATTATTACGGAAGTGACGTTTAGTTAGTTAGTTATATATTATTATAATTCACTGCCTCATTGGTCTAGTGGTAGCATGCGCCGCATATGGACCAAAAGGTCCCACTTTCAAATCCCGGGTCGGACCATGAATTTGTGGCTGGTTATTTTAATATTGAAATTACTCAGTCCGGAGTTAGGAAGTTGGCCGTTTAATCACCCCCGTGCCTCGGAAAGCACGTTAAGCCGTTGGTCCTGTGCCTGATCTCTCACCGGTCATGTCGAATAGCCGTCTCACCGGACTATGAGAGTGAAGGAATAGAAAGTGCACCTGTGCTTGCGCACGTCCACTTGTGCACTATAGGTAATATCTCCTGCGCAGATGGCTAATCCTCGTTGAAATTGGCCGCCGCCGTTACCGATATCGGTTAGGAGGACATTATTATTATAATTTGTAGTAAAAAAACAGATAAAATACCAAAGTTTCAGTAATCAAAGTTAAACAGATTTATAGTGTTAAATAAATCGTCAAAAACATAAAATATATGATTCTACAACCGGTTCGGAATGTTGCATCTACTAAGAAGAATCCAGCAAGAAACTCGGTAGTTTGGCACTCTTTTCAACAACAGTATTAACAAAGGGGTATTAATCATATTTAACTTTGAACCATGTTTCAAAGTAGGACTGGTGTAAAATAAGAAAATAAAATAGTATTTTCTAAGAAAAAAAAAATTATTTAATAAAAAACTTGACCCCACCAGGGCAGACCAGTCCCCAAAGGTGGCACCTGTTCCCAAGTATGACGTATGTGTCAGCCTTCGCTTCACTCATCCATATTTTAGAGAATGTAACAACCCGCCACATAGCGCTACCTACCCTAGCAACATTTTAGAGAGCAAGACTACTCAGGTTAGTCAAAGAAAAATAGAAAAAATATATATTAAAATAATAACAAGCCAACTGTAGAACACAGCACAAAGCTTCTTAGGCAATGTCATTTAATTAAAATTCAGTGAATGATTAGATACATAAAATTCTGATGTCATGCTCAATTTCATAAAATAAGTGAATTTAATTTATACATGGATAATTAAAACTATTAAGGTTAGTAACTAATTAATCACTCGTAGACCATCGGTTTTTGTCATTGAAGAAATCTTCAACTTTATAATACATAACCTTTTTGCATAATATTTATTTTTAATGTTCATGTAGCTTAAACTTTGGCATAGCCAAAGGTCGGTTAATAACCTAGGTTGGCAGCAGATTGACCATTTTTATATGTACTTTGTTCAACAAAAGAATTACTAATTTCACTTAGCCTGAGAATTGGGTCAGCTAGCTTATTAGCTTGTTTCTAGTAATAATGCTATGACTATCCGATTTTTTGGGAAGAGAGTGCAAGTTTTTATACACTACATTAAACAATTCAGAATGTATTGGGACGCCACAGTGAGAATGTTGATTTTCTGAAATAACTCTTTTAGAGAGTCGCGGGTCCGAGTCGGTATATAGCCCTACCTTTAATATTACAGTACTCCTCTTTCATCAAGAATCTCGACATAGACTTGTGTTACCTTAAGCAAACACGCTTGCTCTTAAGCTTGCAGCAGGCGCTATGATAAATAGAGTCCGAATCTACGACAGCATGCTTACCTATCGCCCGAGTTAACAGCTCTTAAAAGTAATACAAAATTGCATAATTGCGTAAGAAATAAGAACGTGCCAAGTAAACAGAGTTGTTAGGAGCCCCATATTTAGTTTTTTGTTTCTCCCGAGCCTGCGCAGATCGCTGTACGACACCAAATTGTGAAAATTTTAGTCGAGAAATCTGCTGCAATGCACTGAATTGGAGCAATGAACGGCGCTGCGCATAATTATAAGTACATGACTATGTAGGTTCTTCGACAGCAACATGTACATAGTATTTGCGATCATCAAAACACACCATGATTGAAAATAGTCAACTAATGGGTAGTTGACTATTTTCAAATACAGTGAGGTAAACCAAGTATTGGTAAGGAAAAGTGTTTCCAGGTAATAAATACAATGCACAATGTTATCGGTATCCCCTTTCTCCTAATTAAGTCCATTGTGATTAATAGCGACCCCACCTAAAGCTTTTACACCTACGATACTTGGCAAGCCGGTCGCGTAGCCCGTAACGATCGCGTGCTACGAGTGTTGCGTTCGTCCCAAAAATGTCATTTCGCCAATATTTGTCGCATCTCAAATATTCGTAGCATTCTTTCGCACAGCATTGTTCATTCCCTACGCGACACATCTCTAACGAAGTAGGTAAGTACAGTATGTTCAAATTTGGTACTTCTAAATAGAGAATCTTTTCCATTAGAATTAATCCATCGATTTTAGCAGTTCAAAAGGAATCCGATGAGAAATTCTGCAATTTGTTTCGCACATTTCTTGAGCGTTCTGTTATATCCCGGATAGGTTGGTATTTTTGCCACCCTATTGACTGCTTAACCTAGTCAGCAGTCTTTGCTTATTGTCTCAAGCCGTGATTTAGTCAGTCTGTTTATTAATTCCAATCGGAGCGGTTGCCAAGGATCCCAACTAGACTAGCACGCTAGTCATTCACATCATCACCTTTCACATTAAGCACCTACCCAGCTCTCTCAGAAAACATGGAGGTCCCTCTTATACATTAGCTTCGCAGGTAATTTGATATAGGTTTTAACCAAGAATCCACGACTCACTTCAATAGGGTGCAATCTAGGTCGAACGGATAAAATTAGGGATCCGTGGTAAAATGGAATCACTAATAAATTTATTTTACTTTATCAGAGAATAATATACCGCTATTCCTGTTCCCACTGCTATATGGGATTAAATGTGAGGGCTTTTTTTTTAAAAACCAAGTGAGCAAGACTCGATTGTGCTAGATACACAGGTAGTTTATGCTAGGTACTTTGTGCATTCAAGATAACAATTGTTGCCTGTTTTTAATTCAATTTATTTCTTTTTTTCGGCAAAGAATTTCGGATTCGAATATCTAATTAATATCCATAAATGTAGTCTATATCTATATCTCTATAGCAGCACCGGGATCGCCAATTAAGTAGTTTTATTGGGCAACCGCTGTAAAAATATAAAAGACTGTCGCCGCGCAGTCCGATTGCGGACCGCGTAATTGATGACGGACGCCAAATTATATAATCATATTAAATTATAAACAATAAAATAAAAAAATAATAATCTATATAAATAAAACAAAGTGGTGTTTGTTACACCACTTATAAGTCGAGAACGGCTAAACCGATTTACGTTGTTTTTGATTTGTTGGATTTGTCTTCGTCCAGAATAACAGAATAACTATTAAAAACATTGAAAAATTGACGATAAAACAAAATAAAAGCAAAAGTATTTTCTCATATAAAACGGTGGGATTCGTATCTGTCAATGTTAAATGTCAATCGACAAATCAATGTCGATTTTCATTTACTGGGCGATACGAAGTTCGCCGGGACAGCTAGTATTTTATAAAGTTTATTTCTTAACACTAAATACATTATCTATTATGAATTAATTTTTACGTTGAGGTGCGATATTAATAAAACAAATTCGCTCCGACTACGGACTACACTTCGCCATTTGTCAACTCCCTACTAAAGATGCAATTTTTCGAAAGATAGAGCCTACATTAATAGGTATAAGTATTTTTATTTTTGTCAAGTACTTAAAGACTAATTTTACCAATAAAATTAAATATGTTCACAAATAGTATTTTATATAAAAAAATCATTTTACCCATATCACCTGGGTTAAATGAGTCAATTGACCTTCAAATTCCAACAGGTTAGACATTATAATAACCAAAAATAAATAACGTCATAAACCTTAATAGGCACTGGTATTTCCGTCGTTTATTTAAAAAATGTTCCAAGCTTTTAAATGTTGAAGAGGGTCGCTTATTGTTACTTGATTTATTAGATACCGGCAAATGTTTGCCTGCACTCATCATATCCAGATATGATGATCAGACGATTCTGTTTTAAATCACGGTAACAAACACTGCAACGTACCGAATTTATTTTTATAAAATGAATTATCAAAAGCACATGGAAATTTTCATAATCACATTCATAAGTGATTCCCAAATAAATTTCTAACGAGGACCTGTTTGAAAAGAATTTGACTTAAGCTGTAATCCATTGAAGAAGCGATTAAATTAGGATTAAAAAAACATTTATAAATGAAATAAATACATTTTTAACTTAAATTATACCTAATTTTCTCCTAAAGTTGTTACTCATTGGGTATTGAGTATTTTCATATTTTAAAGTTTTAATAAACATTTGTTTAAATACTTAGTCCTGTAATAATTAAATTAATTTACTTACCTACATATATCACTTTAGTGAAGGTGGTTGATGAATGAGACACCTATGAATATACTTTTTTGGCTTCTGTAAGAACCCTTACAGATTCACAATGTTCCCCTGTCTATCCTCGACTTAACTTGAGAATACGTTATATAAAAAAAATAAAATAAAAGAAAAGTGAGAAAGATTTAACTCTCAGGTCTTTGCCATGATGCCGAATTTCATTACATAGATTGTTCATACATTTGTGTCTGGGTAAAAGCCTGTATACAGTCTTCTTTTAACGAAATATTGAACTTAATGTAGAGTTCCCAACTAATGGATAGTTTTTTATAAAATGGAATATAGCCGGGGTGTTATCTAAACACGACATTGGTCCATATATTTTAAATGGATATGGTATGATACCTATTAATATAAAAAAAGTGTGAACTTATTTGTGAATTTAAATATTCCTTGCCTAGCATGTCGTAAAAGGCGACTAATGGTATATCGGGTTTTAGATGGGTAGGTTTGTAATTGTGTAGGCGACGAGCTGGGCACTAGTCACCGTTTTTTCTAAATTTTCTATATAACCCAGCCCTTACATTTTTGGAATATGGTTAAAGGGGCTAGCTGCCCCTTTGACTCTACCTTTTCTCTCACTCTTCGAGGATTACGGGCGTGATGTTATGTATATATGTATGAACTTTCCCAAATAGGCACTTGAAAATTACTTTTTTGGACATTAATCTTATTTTTTATTACATATTCATACCGACTATCAAACAATACAATTCCCAAGCGCAAGCGTCTTCGGTTAGTTCTCGCAACACACGACGTGGTTTAAAACCGTACCCAGCCGTATCTACAAACCTTATATATACCTATGTTAACAAAATTAATGCATCCACAATATCTTACTATGAATCTCACATAAAATACTTAATCGACGCAATTGTAACAATAGATCCTATGATTGCATTAATTCCTTTTTGAAGTATATATAAAAATAATGATATAACCATAGCTCAATGAAGTGAAACAAAAACTTAAGTGTGTGTAAATATGTATAAGGGGCTGATGATATAGGAGGCGTAGTGGTTCTACCATTCACATATTCACGCTTGTAGTAGGAATACTGCCTAAGTTACGCTGAAACCAATTACCTCATTATCTTTTAATACGAACATGGTGGGATTTGTACACCCTCAAAACACCCTACCCGACAACCCTTACTTATTGTATGGGTTGTCGGGACTTATACCAAGGAACCAAGATTATTGTACATAATTTGGTTTGAGGCCAACGTCATCAGGTCTCATTTGGTGTCAACAAATGAATTCATGGTCCGTGATAATGATATCCAAAACTTTAATTTGAAATGAGAAATTTTGAACACAGGGTAAATAGTGTTCGAATTACGCAAATTAACGAAATTATGGACATTCATCATTACTACGGTGGACCCTTAAATTATTTCAAGCCCTTTTGTCGTACCTTAGACCAATATAATTTTTTATATTTTTTTATACTGTTTGGGTAATTATCTTAAGTGAATTTGTTCCAAAGTGAATTTATTTGACATAAATTCCCCATTATTTGATACTATTAAATTCATAGAACTTAATTGGTGTCAGTCAATATATTTACTAATTCAAGCCACAATAAAACCTTGTTTATCAATTAGGTATATAACATTTCACGTCATATTTCGTAATCTAATGTAATGTCTGCGAAACATGGCGTAATTCGGTAATTTAGTTGTTTAAATTACGCAATATCATGACGACAATATTTATTGTCAAAGTTGAATTAAAAATAAACACTAAGTAGCAATAAGGATTTAATTTCAAAGCAAAAAGTCAAACATCGGTGAGGATATTTTATTCCATAATACAGCATTAAGACAAACCGGAATGTCACATTTCGCATTTAATCATTTTTGATTCCAATAAAAATAAAAAAAAATCTATCCACCACACTTGCCACATAACTGTATCATTGAAATGTGTTTTTAACAATTTCTTCTAAATTATTATAAAAATGCTAAGTTATAATTAATTGTGTAAGAGCAAAGTACCGCTGAAAGTTCTGAGCACACTGTTCCCTTAGGCGGAAACACTTCTCAAAATGACACCATGTTTATCTAATACATATTACACCTAAATTACAAGTTAATCTCGGATCGCCATGAGAAGTCGACTGTAAATGCAGGTTCATCACAACGAGCCGTTTCAATAACGGAATCGTCTATAAGAACTGTTTCTGAATGTAAAATACATAACAGCTTATTCTACCTAGTTAACTTCCATAAAAAATAAACTATCATCATACAATAAATCGTTCGAAGTATTAGTGGAATATACACAAAAATCGGTGACAGTCAGATAATATAAATTACGCTGAGTCCAATCACAAAGCAATGTGAATAGGTTGCGGCCTGCCGCCTTGCGCGGCCGGCGCGCCGCCGCGTCCCGGCCGCTGCTTGCGACCGCCTACCCACCACAACACAGGTCACTACAGGCATATGACTAAAAATTAAAGTCATAAGTAGAGAATTAACTTTAAATACTTTATTACGACAACTTATTCCACATTATAGTATACATATAAAACATGTTATGCTGTGATTCACTTTATCACGTGTCAGCTACATACCTATCCACATCACAATGCGCGTTCACTCATTATGTGTACACCGTTTCCTTCTTTCGTTTACTGATAATCATAAACAAAATTGTAATTTTGCATTAAATTTACACACTATATTTTGTTCAACGTCATCAGGGATCGATCAATCACCGCATCCGGAATATGGACCCTAACACCACTTCACTAAGTACAATATGACCCCTGTTCCTTCAAACACTCGGTCCCAGCGCTGGTAAATCAAATGTGGAATATTGCATCGGCCGTGTCATGCCCGAGAGTGCATCATGGTCTGCACCTATTGCGAGTGGTTCAGAGATGCGATGGAAGCTCGGTCGCCAGGTGACGCATCAGTAATACATTTATGATTCCGCACATAATACATTGTATTTTATAGCAAATAAAGTTAACATATCTTAAACCATAGTCTCTTTCCGTTATCAGATTTGTCTGTGAGATGATAGCGCACATGCGGTTAGCGGTTGGCGTTCTTGAGCTGGTTGGAGAGCCAGTCGAGTCCCTCATACAGCCCGTCACCGGAGGTGGCGCACGTCGCCTGGATGTACCAGTTGCGATTGCGCAACGAGTGCAGACCCAGCTTGTCCGTTATCTCAGCTGCATTCATAGCATTTGGCAAATCCTAGCAACAAAACAAATGAACGCTACAGCGTATTCTCAATCACAACATTAAATGAGACCATTTTTATAAATTTTTATGAAGGACTCATACATATGGTTATAAGAACAATTTAAAAAAGGGTTGATTCATAATCTTTCTCCTACTAAATGTTTGTTCTGTGAAATTGTCAAGAAAGTGAAGTTATGAATAAACATTATTAGAAAATTTTATGTTAAATACGAACTACCCAAAGACAACAATCTCATTTTCAATTCCTGTTGTTTTTTAAAAAAATATATTTTATCATATTAAGTAACATAGATATAAGAAATGGAATTACGAATTTATAGCACTAACAATACCTGTCATAAAATTTATACAGATAAAAAATTGTTGTTCATATACCATTGTCATCATAATATCACATTCTAAAATTTTAATTCTCTAATAGAGTGGTTCCTAAAGTTATCTGGGTTACGACCCATGTAATACAAGGTTACAAACTCAGGACCCACCAATCGCCCATTGGTAAGTGTGGCGTTCTACAGGTAGAGCCCACTCAGTATTCGCTCCCAAACTATGAGACCCACCAGTGGGTCGCAATCATAGAAACCCTGCTCTAATGGTATGCAACTTCAAGTTACCTGTTTGTTTGCAAAGATCAGAAGTACAGCATCTCGTAGCTCATCTTCACTTAACATTCGCATGAGCTCTTCACGCGCCTCGCCAATACGCTCGCGGTCATTACTGTCTACTACAAAAATGAGACCCTGAAAATGAAAATATGTAGAATATCAATAGTCTATCAGTGGTGTCATACCAATTTGACCACAAACCTACAAGATATTACCAGATTTCATTTGCTTAACTGTATATAATGCCTGTATTGCTTTTTATACTAACAGATGCATAGTGACTTTATTTTTCCTGAAAGCAATTGAAAGCAAAAGTTCTTGTCACAATGCCAGCATTAGACTTGTTTTCTGTCATTTAACATAAGCCTGGTATACAAGGTGGTTCTTCCTTCCAAAGAACCCATATTGTAAGTATGGGTATGGGGCACAAGGTAGATCTTTGTTTCAGTAGAGAAGACAATGTTTATAATACAAAAATGTAGTCTTCACAATGAAGCCGTGAATGAGCGAAATATGATTTTATATTAAGTCTAGGCAACCCTGCCTAGATCTAACTTCTATTTGAAAGACCAGATTAGCAAAAAGCAAAACCAAAGTAATGACTCAACTGTTAATCATTTCTAAATATTTCAAATATGTATTTTATGGTATTTAATAATAACAAATGATGTTTTACATGTTTTTAGAAACAATTATCATAAAATATAAGTACAAAAGAACAATGACAGTTTGAAATAAACTATCTTTGCTGTGAAACAAGCTATTATGACCTACTTTCACTGCAGAGAACTCTTAGATATACTATTATTCATGTTTCATTACATTAATCAAAATGCTTATTGGAAGCAAGCTGTATATCCATATAATGATTAGTGATTAGAGATAGACCAACAATCAAAGATGAGTCATTGCTTTTACATACAATCCACATACTTTTATCAGCAATTTAAGGCAGAATTTTAATTTTAAATTATTTAATCAATAAGAAACTTGTTTTAAATTAAGTTTTTCAGTGAAAGTAGTGGTGGGTATAAACTAGAAAGAAGTATTAAATCCAGTAAGAAGTACTAAAACCAGTCAAGTCAGTATTTTAAATAATATTCAAGAGCAAAGACTTCAAGCCATAGTCACCATGATTATGATTAACAAATTAAAGGATTAATTAATAAAATGTAAACTAACCTGTGTGTTCTGGAAGTAATGCCTCCACAGTGGCCTAATTTTATCTTGACCGCCCACATCCCAGACAGTGAAACTGATGTTTTTGTATTCTACAGTTTCCACATTGAACCCTGTAATTTAAATTAATATTTATGAATTCATTAGTCTCTATGTTTAGACACCTATTTAATATGTTTAAATAAATTTGGTTTTATCAGTTATTAAAGTTTTAAGGAGGAAGTACCTAATATTGTGATTCAACATTGTGTATGTAATAAATAAGATTTTTTTTTTTATTTTAATAATTACATAAATTAAGATATTGAAAGAGCAATACTCACCAATAGTGGGAATTGTTGTAACAATTTCACCTAATTTAAGTTTGTATAGAATTGTGGTTTTACCAGCTGCATCCAAACCAACCATCAATATTCTCATTTCCTTTTTGCCAAATAGGCCTTTAAATAAATTTGCAAACATATTCCCCATTTTGAAGCTTTATAAATGATCTGAAAGAACACATAAATTATGATATTCAGTCTGAGTCATCCGTCAGAATGCACGTTACTTCAATCAATGATAATGACATGGCAAGTCCTCGCTGGCAATACGTAGATGGTACAAGTACTCAGTCGATATTTACGAGGATACAAGATGTTTTATGATATTGACAAAAGGCCAACCAATGATAGTTTAAACAAAATATATCTTTTGTAGAGTTGTATCGACGTATTTCAACTACAATTTCACGAATTTAACAAAGCTTATTCTACACCGCTGTTGGTCTCTGCTGCGGTCACCACCCTCACTTGTAATTTGAATATAGCACAATTTATCCAATTGCTACGTTATATAATCATATTTTGAACACAAGTTTAACATTATCCGACTATAAAGGTACTTACATTTTCAAGAACAAGTATCTATTTTAACAAGAAAAAACGCTACACACCACTGAATTCTTTACAATTCGCTGGATGTCAAAATGGCGGCGAACGTGGAAGTTGTTCGTGCCTATGCCACGTATCGGCATAAAGTGGCCAGTTATAAATATTCGAAAACAACATTAATCTATATAATCTATTAAAATGTGACGAAGTTATTTCAAAAAAAAAATATTGTATTATTATCCCATTGCGTTCTATAAATAATATGAAATATAATTGTAACGGCAACAACATTAGATAATCAATTAATTAAAGGCTGAAATTATTTCCGTAAAATAATTACCTACATACACATTTTAATAAATTATACCATTGTGTTGTTTTAATAGTTTAAAAATGATTGTAAGTACTTAACTACCACGGAAAATTGACTTTATCAACAATATTGTACCCGCGGTGTAGTAAAAGTATGTCATCAAACCTTATTAAATTATTTTAAAATATCAAAATTAAATTCATAATAATAATAATTCTCAGAGTTTAAATTGTAATCAATGGAGTCAATCAATTCAATTCAATGTTATCAAATGTACATATGTAATATGTAGTGATATCTATAAATAAAACATGAAGTCTTCAGCAAATACTTTTTATCTCAGTCAGTATTATATTCTGTACAACATTCAATTTATTTTAAAACCATTAAGTCTTCTGCAAATACTTTTTATTTTATCTTACAGTACATACATATTCTGTACAAAATTCAATTTATTTTAATGGAATAAGCCAATTCCATTTCCTGACATCCCTAAGATCAGCACTCAGCACTTGACAGATCCGGACGTGAAGTTGACTTGCGACGCGACCCCGAGTTAAAACGTCAAAAAAAGTTGATTTTCAGGTTATGTTTCCATGTAAATACATAATTATTACTTCAATAACAAAATTTATTATCATACATTTCATTTATATCTAAGATATTTGTATCATTAGAAAATGATGGAATCGCTTTATGATTGGCTTTCTCAACCCCCAAAGTATACTACGTTTAGAGTAAACAAACTTAAAAACTTTGATGTTGAGATACTTAACGCATATTTAAAACACGTAAGTCTGGCTCTTATTCTGTCTTACTAATGATCTTTTGAAATATATTGTCAATTTACTGAAGTTATTTTTCAATCAGCAAAGTGCAGAGCTAGGCACGACCACACTCCCTAATGTTTACTTCATGAAACCAGATTGCCTAGTGATAGAGCAGTGGTCCGAAGATGTGAAGATGACACAAACAAACAAACAATTGATTGTTGATGCACAATGTGCTACTGCTGTGCTGAGGGGTGCACATGTTTTCGCTCCTGGAGTGATGGGACTTCCAAGCAGTAATTTTTTTTTTTTTCATTATCATATTTTTCCTAACATTTTTTATATATCATATGTTTATTTGTTTCTTATTTTCTATGCTAACACGTCAAAGCTACTGGCTACATAAGGTTGTACTTTAGTTTACTGTACAACACAGAGCCACTGGTTCTCAAAACGCAGGTAATTTTAAGTTAAGGATCAGGGGATCTGTTTCTTGGTGTTTTCTTTATATGGCTTTTTAATGAATTTGAATTTGAGTTAAGTAAACTACTGCTAGTCTCCAAAACCAGGCACACCTAGTTCAGACCTGGATCAGTCACAACTGATTATCAAAAATAGCTTAAACATTTTTGTTTTTATTTATGTAGACTGTTTCATTTCATACTTCAAATTGAATAATGTTGAATATTAAAGTAAACAGGGTATCACAATTCATCTTATTATATGTTCTAGATTGTAAAGTAGGTGAACTAGTTGATATATATGGAGATATTGAAGGAAAATGTAAGAGGGGGCTAAAAGCTACTTATGATGGCAAGAAAATGTTTGTGGGCATAGGAATCTTGAAAATGTTGAGAATGGATCTATTTGATAATGGCGTACAACCAAGGTAATTTTCAGATTACATGAGACACATATAATATGGAGATCTAACTAAATCCATATAATTTTGGTTGATGGTTTCAGTTAGACTGTTATTTAGACTCTGCATAATAATTATGAAGGTAGATGTTAAATTTAATATTATGATGAAAATAACTGTTTTTAAACATAGTTGTTTAAAAACAGTTAATTTTTACTATCCTACTCTTGTAATTTAATTCTAATATTTTTTCATACTTTTGGACTCTTTCCTTTTTAGTTTTCATAATGAAAACAGAGTTAAACTAATAGTTGTACTAACTGTCTCATGTTATTTTGTGACATAAAGATAAAACTTTCAAAAGTTTTTGTTATTATGATAATATTTATTTTCACAGTGGCATTGCAGTGGAAACAATCTTGCCAGCCTCAAGATTACCTGTAGTAAATGAATCATTGTACTCTAAGGGGGTAGCTCTTTTACAAAACTTGCCCTCCATTATATGTGGATGGGTGGTAGATGCACAGCCCAATGAATGCATCCTTGATATGTGCGCAGCACCAGGCAACAAGACTACTCATTTGGCTGAAATGTCTAATAACCAAGTCAGTACATGTAGGTAACAATAGACTGAAAAAAGCTGTCCATTCCATCATATATTTGTACAGTTCCCTGTACAAGGGATAATCAAAACTTGTATAATATAAAATAATTAGAAATCATGTTAAAACTTTGTTTTAGCAACTAGTTATTGATATTAATCCACAGGAATAACTAGTATTCAACAACAATTCCTATTTCCGGTTCTTCTTCCCTAATAATATACATCTGATATTGTTGGTAAAGATAGATGGGTGCAACTGTACAGTGATTATTATAGTTAAAACAACAATAAAATGTTGCCTTTAATTTATTAAATTGCCCAGCTAGTTGCCCAGCAACAACAAAACCTAAACATTTTATTCTTATGTCCTTAGGAATAAGAACCAGTTGCTGTACCATTGTATTATATAATTATTTTTGACCTTAATATTTTTTTCTACAGGCTATCATCATAGCTATGGATAAAACACCGACAAAAGCTGAAAAAATTAAAGAAAGCTGTGAAAAACAAGGAGTAGATTGTGTAAAAGCATATGCTTTTGATTCAACTAAATGTTGTTATAACAATAGTAAAGGAATAGAATTCGGACCACCATTCCCACCCAACACTTTTGACAAAGTCCTATTAGATGCACCTTGTAGTGGACTGGGACAAAGACCGCAATTAGTTAATAAAATGACACCAAAAATGCTGGAGTCATACAAATTTGTCCAACGGAAGCTGATGACTGCAGTAAATATTTTGGATTTCTGTCAATATTTAACTTAAAATTTTGTTCTGCATTATTGAGAAAATTAAAGTACTTAAAACATAACTTTATAAAATAGGCAATAGGGATGTTGACACACTCTACCAATTCATTTAAAGTTATGTTTTATACATTAAAGACAAGTGTTTAAAAACCTATTAACATTTTAAGAATCAATTTATTCGACATAAATTAAAGATTTTTTTTCTAAATCATGTGACTGCGAACGCCTATCAAAGCGCGATGACGTCACTGACCGATAAACAATTAATCTGTCATACCAAGTTAAAAGTATCACCGGCGAACTAATTTCAACGACAGATCAGGTTCACTTTGACAGAGCGCGAGATTGTTTATTGGTCTGTGACGTTATCATAGTCACGTGAGTTCGGAGCGTTTTGGCAGGAATTCTAAAAACTAATTTAATTACGTTTTTTTATTGAAATTGGACGTATTTTTTCATAAAATTATTATTTAAAAAAATCAATCAATTTCAAAAATTTGTCAACAACCCTATTACAGATATATATTATTTGCAGGCTGTAGAAGTATTGAAAGTAGGTGGGAAATTGGTATACAGTACATGCACAGTGACCATTGAAGAAAATGAAGGCATGGTCCAATGGGCCCTTGAGAAATTCCCTTGCCTAAAACTAATCCCAGCACAGCCAATACTAGGTGGGCCAGGCCTAGTAGGCGTAGGACTAAGTGATGAACAGAGGTAAAAAATAAATGATTGTACAGTATGTTTGATAAAAACTTTATTTTGTACTATCATATAAATATATAACTTAACATATTATTTGTCCATTATGAGAAAAAATATAAGATTTTTAAAAAAAAATTTTGATGTAACAATAATGGTATGTAAATAATCATTTTTATAATTGACATGTATTTGTACTCCATTTACACTTGATTTTCTGGCTAAATTCAAAGAGCACTTGGCATCTTATTATATTATAATTAGCCCATATAAATTTTTCATCCAACCCAGTCCAGTTTTATTTTTGGCTGAATTTGGGTAAATGCGCTTGCTGCTCCTTTGACTCTGCCTACCCCTTGCGGGATTATGGGTGTGATGTTATGTATGTATATATAAATCTTTTTATTATGCTTATATTTAAATTATTACATATAATAAAAAAGCACACCCAAAATAGGAAAAACAAATATATCTAATGATAAAGAACTTAATTTCTGTATAATCAATATCTTTTCCATATAAAAATAAACATAAAACTAAAATTTGTTATTGGTACATAATTTATATTGTTAGTTGGTGGCACTGGTTATATCACATTAATAACTTGATCACATTCTGTTTTCAGATTAATGGTACAAAGGTTTAGCCCAGAAATGGATTCTCTTCGGCAAGTTGAACCAATATACAGGGATACCATAGGTTTCTTTATAGCATCATTCACAAAAATCAATTGATATTCTTAGACATAAAAATAAATATCATATTTTAATAAAAATGTATAATAAAGAAATAATTTTTTTTTTGTCCTCTTTACACAAATTAGCTTAAAGCGCTCAGGTTATGTGTAATTTCTGGTCAGATATTTTTTCATGTTATTTTTTTATTTTCAATATAATTTAATTTATTCTTAATATATTTAAATAATCTCACATTCTAATGCCCCTATTCCGAATAGAGATATGCAAAAATAACGTGTTTATTGATTCAATGCGTCCAGGCGCACCCACAAACCTTTTTCCGTTTGTAGCAGAACAGCTCTCCTATCGAATGTTACAGGATCTTGAGTTTTTTCGCAAGCCGAGAATTTAAAGTTTTTCACAAGTGCAATCATTGCCACTTTTGCTGAGAACATTGCGAACCTTAAACCTGAAACAATATTGTGAGCATTATTATTGTGAATAAATGAATCTGCTGGATTTGTCAAAAGGCATTATTTGTATTAAACTTTGAAATACTTAGAAAGAGAACTCGCCGCATACTGACCAACCTATACATTAATTACGGTAGGTATAGCCTAAATTCTAACATTTTAACTAGCCTTTTAATAGAAAAAATCTTATTATTATCGCTTACCAATGCAGTTCCTTGGCCCAGCACCAAATGCCAAGAACAAATGGGACGGCCTCTCCTTTTTCTCGTCATCCATGAATCGTTCTGGTCGGAATTCCTCAGGTTCGGGATACATTTCAGGGTCCATGTGTAAACCGTAGATGGGAATAGCGACAACATTGCCCTTTTGTATCTTCACAGACGTTCCGGGCAATATGTAAGGTACCTGGGTCGAATATGGCCAGCCGGGAAATATGGCCACACGCCTATATCTCTAAATTAAAACATCATATCAAACTGAACAAGTCCCGACACGTTCGGCGTTACGGTAGGCATTGAAGCGGCACACCCGCCGTTGCCCCCGCACCTGACCAGTCGGGACAAAATTCATCAAAAGGGAATGACGTGTCACTGTTACAAAAATTACACGTAAGTTATTATCCTATATTTCAATATTTTATTGATCTATTGTTATTATAACATTACTATCTAAATAATTGAGAATCATATTTGATATTTCCGTGTTGGCTTTTTACACTCTTGAAGTGTTTAATAAATAAAGTGAATTGTAAAATAAAAAATGTCGGAGCTGAAAATATGGCCACCTACTGGCCATATTTGCATTACGACTTTTTTTAGTACCTACAATTATGTTAATTTCCTTTTTTTAGGTTATGGTAAAGGGATTCGTGGCAAATGGACCGAAATGGATATGAAATCAGCTTTGTCTGCTATCAAGCGAGGTCCAATGAAAGAATATGCAGCTTCCAAACACTTTAACATACCAAGAAGAACTCTAAGGCGCTATCAGAAAATAAACAGTCAAAGTCCGCTTTGGGTAGAAAACCACTGCTGAGTTATGACCAAGAAAAAACATTATTATCTCCGTCTGTGTAGCGTAGGATATCCAATAACACAAAGAGTACCTACTGCGAACTTGCATCAAGACCATTTGCAATTTAAACAATATTCCAGTAGCAAATGAAGACGTGATGATAGGACAAGATTGGTTAAGAGGATTCCTTAAACGCCATAACACTATTAGTCGACGTAAAGATCAAAATCTGAATCCTGCATGAACGCCAAAATTTAACAAAACCGTAGTTTCTGATTACTTAAGCTAATTGAAGACAATTATACAAGATAATGAGGTTATGAATAAATTAAACGTTGTATTAATAACTTAACGTTGTTCTTTTTCCATTGAATGTTAAGGTGACTATTTAACTTCCAAAGTTGGTGGCCAAAATAAAAATATCCAAACAACAAAGTATTTTAATCTAATATAAATTAAATAGTGCTAACTATAACTGGGCGTACTGTTAATATGGCCACAAGTGTGGGCATATTTACATATACTGGTGGAAATATGGCCACTTTCCCCTTTTTTATATAAATGCAAATAACTCAAAATGTTTCATATATTTCCTATATTTTTCTTTGTAGTTTGTACGCTAGATAGATACACTTTACTAATAAGTACTAATGCTTAGCTCAGTACCATGAAATATGTCCAAAAATTTATATCAAACCTTAAGGTGGCCATATTCGACCCAGGTACCTTAGTCTTTAGTACACACTCGGTCTACGCGGGACACGGGCGGGTACTTCCGTAATGTTTCTATGAATGTAATAAAATATTATCTTAAAAAAAAACTTATTTAATATGATATTTTAAGATAGGCCACGTCAAAATTCGATGGATGATCGGGCTATTTTGAAAACATAAATATTCATAGAGTCCAAAATAGATACTATTCTCTGTTATTGGCACTTATTTAGCCGCTGTATAAAAGCTCACCGCAATGAATATCACCTGTTGCGATCCTGCCCCTTTGACTCTGCCTACCCCTTCGGGGAACGCGGCGTCGGGCGTGATTATCGTTTACTATTCGTAATCAGACTTCGATACTATTACCTAATACCTACCTACCTACAGCGTGATATTTTGTTCGAATGTGTCTTTCAGTTACAGTGGATAAGTTCGTTATATAATATAAAAATAAATATAATATCCGACAACGTCGCTTAAATTGATTTGACTCAGAGCTAATTTTATGCACTTGTTACGGATTTCAATCAACAGCGGTATTACAAATGTGGGTATACTTCAATATTAGATATCGACACCCAGACATAGAACAAACACAAGTATTAGTCACATGAATATTTATCCTGGGTGGGAATCGAACTCACAACCCTAGGCGCATAGAATAGGGTTAGATCCTGGATTTCCCACGGACTCAGAGTCACGCTAGACAATTCCATCTTAACTTTAGTATTATCAAAATAAGTCTCACGTGATAATTGCTCACGATAATACTGTGGCTCATTTACTGATAACATAATTACACACCTAGTAGAAATCCTTCAAGATAAGGCAACTGACTGAGAAGTTCGTAACTCATCTCCTTTCCATTCGTGTGTTTCACGATATGGTCCCTTAGTTTTGTCTGTAGATCGGGCTTGGTGGCCAGGACGTGAATAGCGAACGATAATAGTGTGCTGGATGTCTCATACCCGGCTATGAGGAAGAGCAATGATTGCGCATCTATAGTGTCGTCATCCATGTCTAAAATATAAAAAAAAACATAAAATTATAACGAGACAATCACACACAATTCTGATTGTGGCACAAATGCCCAGACTCTTAGACAAATATCTTTTTTCAACAACAAATATTTAGAGAAACTATTTATCGTGGTTCATGCACCGCAAGACAAACATATTTTAAATAGTATAATTATTTATATTATATAAACTATCACATACATGAATACGCCTTTAGGCGCAATCTATACTTATAATAAATCTGTAGAGAGGTCAATTCTGTACATGAAATATATTTTCAAAATAACTATCAGGGGGCGATTAGTGATCGATACTGATGCCAAAAATGCAATCAGTAAAATTTTTGTCTATCTGTCTGTATGTTCCTTATAGAAACAAAAACTACTTGACGGATTTTAACGAAACTTGGTACAATTATTCTTCATACTCCTGGGCAGGTTATAGTATACTTTTCATCACGCTACAATCAATAGGAGCAGAGTGGTGAAGGGAAATGTTGGGAAAACGGGAGAAGTTACTCCATTTTTTAAGCTTCCGTCGCGTGTGCAGCCTTAATGGTTAAAGTTACATAGAAATCATGTATGACGGAAATAGTCTTTATAATATTAACCATAAACGCGGGTGACACCGCTGGCACAGCTAGTAAATAATAAGTACATATTTGTTTTTTTTTAACTGATTTAAGCGATTAAAATTCTATTATAATTTTAAGTTAGTATGTACGTTATTTTACATATGTTAATAAGTACAATTCAATATATATAAATTGTATAACTTTCTTGTTTAAAAATATAACTTAGTATGTAAGTTTAGATCGGCAATGAAACACAACTAATTATTATTTGTCGCCTGATAAAGAAAATCTTACAGGCTTTTGTGTACTGACTTACTATTCTCGTCTTTGTTATCTTTATCTGATGTTTATAAGTAGAAGCACCTATTTATCAAGTGGAAGAATATTTACTGAATTTCATATGTAGATATTTTGCAATCTATTTAATAAAATAATCATAAACTTGAAGACATTGGATGAATCAAGAACACCTAAGAGGAGATCTATTCATTTGGGCAAAATTAGTAGGATTCATAATATCAAAACAAATATTAATATAATTTTAAAACTGTCCTTTTTTCTAATGGGCAGCTAACAGCAAAATTTGAACTACTTATTTAATGGGTAATAACAGCATTCATAATAGGTGTTTTATAATCTCCGGAGGATTAGATCTATTAATGTTGGAGTGCGTATGGGTGACTTGGTTGTGAACTGCCTGCTTTACGCGGACGATGCCGTACTTTTAGCAGAGTCGGCATCGGATCTGCAGCGACTAGTCACAACATTGAAAGATGATTGTAAGGAGAGAGGCTTACATTTAAATGCGAAGAAAACAAAGATTATGGTGTTTGAAAGAGATGAAACCAGAACGGATACAAGGATAACGTTTGACGATGTAGTGCTGGAACAGGTGAATGAAATTGTATATCTAGGATCTGCATTTAGTAGAGATGGAAGGTACTCCGCTGATATAGAAAGAAGAGTGAATGCAGGGAATAGGGTGAATGGAACGTTAGGAAAATTTCTAGGCAGTAAAGTCTTAAGCCAGAAGGCCCAGCTCGCTATACACAATGCGGTGCTGATTCCTACGCTAACATATGGAAGCGAGAGTTGGGTATGGCAGAAAGAGCATGAAAGTAGAATAAACGCGGTCGAGATGCGTGCGCTGCGGAAAATCTGCGGTGTATCGCTCACAAACTGCGTTCGGAATGATGATGTAAGAAAGAGAGTCGGTCTGAAGGACAGCGTCGGAGTCAAGATAAAAAGAGACATGCTCCGGTGGTTCGGACATGTGGAGAGAATGGATGACGAAAGATTGACTAAACAAATATACAATACGAAAGTGGAAGGATGTAGGAGCCGCGGATGGCCCAGGCTCACCTACCACGACCAGATTGGTCGTGTATTAACAGAAGGTGATGTTAGGAGTCATAAAAACCGTAGAGCTTGTATGAAAAGGTTTATGAATGTTGAAGAGGCGAGTGAGGTGTGTAAGGATCGTGCCATATGGCGTTCGGTTCTCTCTGCCAACCCCGCTAGGGAAGTGGCGTAAAGTTTAGTTAGTTAGTTAGTTTTATAAAAAATAATGTTTTAAAAACATTTTAATTTTAGCTACTGTGAAGCGAGTATGTATAATCTCTCCAGACTTTACGTATTTATGTATTAAGATAAGATCTAACTATTCATATTACCGTAGGTACCTACATAATTTTGCATGATATGTTATCCAGATTATTTAACATATGTTCTACCTTAAATATCGAAATATTTACGAGATAAAATAATTTTAACTTTATCTTCCTAAATTATATTTAACATTCCTAAATGATCAATAAGTTAATAAGGTAGTAAGTTGACTAATATGTAAGTTCTGAAAACATAATTATTTATTTCTATAGTTGTGGCTCATTATCAGTGACAGTACACTTACATTTAGTTGCTTTCGTATCATCTGCATTGGTCTGTTCATGTTCAGCAGAATCAATCAAAAGTTGAAGGAAGTCATTTTTTCTGTAACATCAAAGGACAAGAAAGTAGGTACATCAGTTAGATAATATTCAAATGTTTTAACAGTGTTTGGGAATGGATTTGGGCAGTGTTAGGCTGCGTGATGGGTTTGACGCATACCGTCCCATTCCCATATCGTCACGAATTCATAAATGGTCCCATTCGCATTCGGTCCCATTCGCATTCCGTCCCAATCGCATTCGGTCCCATTCGCATATCGTCACGAATTCCTAAATGGTCCCATTCGCATTCGGTCCCACTCACATTCGGTCCCATTCGCATTCCGTCCCATTCGCATTCCGTCCCAATCGCATTCGGTCCCATTCGCATTCGGTCCCATTCACATTCCGTCCCATTCGCAAAATGGTCACACTCAGATAAAAGTTGTTTTAAACATTTTCAACCTATTAAAAGCTATATGTTTTTATTTTCAAGCCTACCATTTTTGAAACCACAGTTCTACAACAACTTGTAGATTGAAAATGTTAAAAACAACTTTTATCTGAGTGTGACTATTTTGCGAATGGGACCTAATGCGAATAGGACGGAATGCGAATGGGACCGAATGCGAATGAGACCGAATGACAATGGGACCATTTTTTAATTCGTGACGAAATGCGAATGGAACGGTATGCGTCAAACCCTGCGTGATATGTATTCTCTAGAGAGGTCTGAATCTCTTTGACAGAAAAAAAAATGCAAAATAGAAACATGGATTGAATTTTTTTTTTAAATCCTTACACATCTATTGGTGTCTGCCACTACTTATACTTACTTGATTCCTGAGGATCTCCTTTCTGCCTTAGCAGCCTTCAATATTCGGACTAATTCTTCAATACTCGCAGAATATAAAAAGGATATATTCAAAAACCTTAGCATTTTAGGCATAAACATCAAAAGGAAAAGTATGCACATTCTTTTGTATGTAGGCATATAGTTAAACTTTGCGGCCACCTGTAATCAGTAAACCATCAGTATAGCATAAACACATGGAAGTACTGAATAATATCAAGCATAAATATAAAAAAAATTAAATTACAATATTAATACATTTTATAAATTATATTTATAATGAGCAACTAGGAAGGAAGACTATCAAAATCAACTTATTAAAGACAAACCTTAATGAAATGGGCATTTTCATCTTTCAAAGCATCACATCTGATTCCAAAAGCACAGGCTCCTATAACTTCCAAAGTAAAATGACCCATAATATTTTTCATTTCAATATCCTTTTTATCTGAAATTAAAAAAAATAATGAATAGAGTATACATCATCACACTAAATAATTTTAATTCAGATGAACAAACAACATAAATAAAATTCTAGTTTTAATATGAATAAAATTATAATTGAATTAGTTTAGCTAACACAACATTTGTATGTATATATTTTTTTTTAATTTTCACCAAAAAATAATAAATATATTTCTTTACCATACTGGTTTAAAAACTTCACCATTTGTTTGGAGCACATTTCAACAAGGGGGAGCATATTCTTTAGCCTTAATGAGCTGAAGGCTGGTGTTAGCATGCTTCTCACACCTTTCCATTCTGCACCCTATAATAAACAAAGATCTTAGAAGGGTATTTTCATGGTTTTTCTTTGTACCAATATAAAATTTTTTTTGGAAGTTATTAATACCGTCAGGCATAAGGCCTGTCCATACAGGCTTAGGTATATAACAATATAATTATAACTTTCTTTAAATGCACAGTTAAAACAATTATCTCAAAAAAAACTACCAAACTGTTAATATTTATACATAACTAGCTAACCTGGCGCACTTCGTAACGCCCCGTTCTCGGATTTTTAATACCTTTTTTTTCGTGCAACTTCTTTATTTTTTTTTCATAAGGACCTTAACCTGTTAATAACAAACACAACTAAAAAAGAATTAGCGAAATCGAATCAGCTGTTCTCGAGATTTGCGCATAGCATCACATTCAGCTATTCATTTTTATATTATTTATTATACATAATAATATTTTATGGTAATGTAGTGGCTTAAACTTACTACCATTATAGATAAAACTTCTTACCTTTAAATTCAATAGAGACTGTTTCAAATATCTTGGTTCATTTGAATTAAGAGTGTTTCTGTCTACAAAGTATTCAAAGTCCCGTATTGTTATAGCTTTAATAAGGTCAGGATCAATGATGTATAGTACTGGCCTTCGTCCTTCAAATATTCCTGTGCAGTAAAAAATATTTTAAATAAAGAATGTGCAAATATCTTTTTTATTTATTTTAATTATGTACCTAAGTACCTATAAAGAAATTTTATCTGTAAAAAATTAGTAAGTACATAGCCTATGTATGTACTTATTGTAAGTACGTAATTTGTTTTGTTAAGTTCAATAAATCACTGTTTTCATTATTAATAATTAAAATAATATTTCTTACTTACCTCCATAAGGAAGTCCTTTGAAATAATTATACAAATCTTGTTGAAACGCATGAAAAGACTTTTTGGCTAGTAACCTTGGGCCCAAATTCCCCAAAATTATTGTAGGCTTTTTATACTTAATACCTCTTTTTTCAAAATAGTCAAATGTACTTGTGTAATAGAAATAAAGTCCAAAAATTATTGTAAGAAAAAACAATAACTTCCAATCTTCAATAATAAAACTTATTAATTTCTTGCTCCCGTTGAAGTACTCCCACTCCATTTTTCGTAAATTAAATCAAGCTGTTTAATATTATATTTAATTAACAATTTTGTACACAAAAATTTAATTTCGCTCATTGACTTTTGTTTTGTTTGGTACGGATAGCTAGAGCTTCCTTCCCTTCCTTCAATCAAATGATCATATCATTTCGTCTGACAAGTGTCGTAGGGATGCACGTTAAAAGTCGATTAATTGCAAGTAGATTGATAATTAATTTTCTTTTGAATTCGAGTAGTTTTGGTTTAATTCAGTTAAAAATCGTTTAGAATCGCCCGTCTTAAGGGGAGTCTCCACCGAAATTGTTGGCAATTTCAGTGTTTCAAACTGTTTACAACTCTTCAGAAAATCGCTAACTTTTGTTTCCATTGTGTCCACACCGAGTCGACAACAAATTGAAAAACATTTTAGTTGACCAACTAGTTGTCTCTACTGATGATAATATGCAGTATTTATTATTTTATGCAAAATGAAATGGAATCATAATAATGTCCTCCTAACCGATATCGGTCACGGCGGCCAATCTCAACGACGATTAGCTAACTGCGCAGGAAATATTATAGTGCACAAGTGTGTGCGCAAACACAAGTGCAGTCTCTGTTCCTTCACTCTCATAGTCCGGTGAGACGGCAATTCGACATGACCGGAGAGAGGTCAGGCGCAGGACCAACGGCTTAACGTGCTTTCCGAGGCACGGGGGTGATCAAACCGCCAACTTCCTGACTCCGGGCTGTTACTGAGTAATTTCGATATTGAAATACCCAGCTACAAATTTTTGGCCCGACCCGGGATTTAAACCCGGGACCCCTTGGTCCATAGGCGGCGCATGCTACCACTAGACCAACGAGGTAGTCAAAGTATAGAAAGCATAAGTATTGGGTACGACCAAGCCTGAAAGGAAAAAAAGTACATGTAGGTATTGTATTATGCATTCCTATATAATCACTAATAACTTTCCATGCCTCCTTTCTCTTAATTTTATGTTTATAATGTTCATTGAGTCACTTTCACTTGAGTCCCATAGTATGGTTTGTTGTATGTAATATAAATCAATGAATGTTGAAGAGGCGAGTGAGGTGTGTAAGGATCGTGCCATAAGAAGTTCGGTTATCTCTACCTACCCCGTTAGGGTAGTGGCGTGAAGTTTAGTTAGTTAGTTCGTTTTATAAATCAATTAACAAGTCGATTGAATCGTTAGTCCACGCGTCAGTCATGTTTCTTTTTATTTCCAACTAACTAAGCGTCTCCACAGAGCCATAGATATCGGCAACAAACGTATTCTCTGATGTTTACCGCCAAAAACGGAAACACGGTTCCCAACATTTATTGACAATTTTACAAAAACTACAGAAACTGTTATCACCAACACCAACACAAAAGTTGGCAACTTTTGTTAGGTGGAGACTCGCCTTTACGCGACGTATCGTATCCTTCCACCCATAATTATGCTAATGTCGTTTTACATTTTTATATTAGTACGGGCCAGCCTTTCGATATTTACATAAAATAAATCTAAAAAAAACGATTACCCTTTTTTATTTAATTAACACTATAAGTAGTAAATAAATGCTTATTTTGTTCATGAACATCCCTAGTCTGAGATTCAATTTTATACCAGCTGTCACGATGACAAATGTCAAAATTTTTCATGTTTTTGACGTTGACGTAGCTACTGCATGTGGTACAAAACGGACTTGATGAATACACTACAAATAAAATAACTTAACAGAAAATGGGGAAAACTTCGAAGGACAAACGTGATATTTATTATAGATTAGCTAAAGAAGAAGGCTGGCGAGCTAGGAGCGCTTTTAAATTGTTACAGATCAACGAAGAGTACAACATATTTGATGGGGTTTTACGGGCAGTAGATCTATGCGCAGCTCCTGGAAGTTGGAGTCAAGTGCTAACGAAAAAACTGAGGCAAAACACCGAGAATGTTGAAGATGTAAAGATAGTGGCTGTCGATTTACAAGCAATGGCAGCTTTACCTGGCGTGATTCAAATTCAAGGAGACATCACCAAGCTATCAACAGCCAATGAAATAATCAAAGAGTTTGAAGGTCTAAAAGCTGATTTAGTAGTATGTGACGGAGCCCCTGATGTAACTGGTTTGCACGACATTGACGAATATGTTCAATCCCAACTACTGCTGGCTGCTTTGAATATAACAACACATGTACTTAAAATTGGTGGTGTGTTTGTAGCGAAGATATTTCGAGGCAAAGATGTAACTTTGTTGTATTCTCAACTGAAACAATTTTTTGAATTTGTTACTGTCTCTAAACCAAGGAGTTCTAGAAATTCAAGCATAGAGGCTTTTGTTATATGCCAGAATTATCAGCCACCAGAAGGCTATGTGCCTACAATGGTGAATCCTCTGCTTGACCACAAATATTGTGACTTCAATCAGTTTACAGGGCCTAACAGATTTATAGTCCCATTTAATGCATGTGGAGACCTGAGTGCATATGACTCTGACACATCCTACCCATTGCTACTGGAAGGTCAAACGTCATATGAATACAAGGAACCTGTCCAGGCTCCTATTAATCCACCATACAAGGAAATACTGGAGAAAACAAAAAATATCAGCCTAAACAATACTTAATGCAGAATAAATTAATTATGTTGATTAAATATTTTTTATTTACATTACATCTAGATAACTAATTTATACATACATACATACATACTATTTCCTACAAAATTATCACTTTACCCTCACGGACTACTAGTCTGTATTTACCCTAAACTTTTTTGAGTTCAAAATAAGTACCTATTTTTAGTTATGTGATGAAATGTCCAAGGTAATTAAAACTTTTTTCAATTTAACTTATTTTTAATAATATTTTAAAATATATTTCGTTATTACTATTTTAGTTAACCCTTTAGCCGCCCTATAAAAGTGCTGAATTTTCAGTAACATATTTTAATAAAAACTTATAGAACACTTAGGTATTATACCATCTTTCCTCTTCATTGTAGGATAAATGCTGCAAAAATCGAAGCAGTATAATAAATTTATTTATTTATCTTATGTGTCCCACAAATGCAGTTTTTTGTCACAAAATGAAGAAAAAGACTATATCGCACACTGAAAATATAATCAAGTTATCAATATAATGTACTTATTAGGTAGTAGGCACAGACTACAGAAATACTCTGTGGTAATAGGCTTTTTATTCTTATAATGCGAACTCTTCAGTGATGTGACAGACAAAGAAGAAAATATTGGAAAAATTTTGTAGCTTGACTCAGTCAAAATTTCATGTTAATGATAGCAAGTTGGCTTTTTAAAATTCCTGTTTAGTGTAGTAAATTTCAAGTGTTTGTTATCAACTATGGGAAAATATAAAATGCCTACGGTTCCACAATTTCTACAAAAAAAGGTAAACCTAATTAACTAGGTTTATAGTGAACTAGCTGTCCCAGTTGTTTGTTGGCACTCCTAAGGGGCCATCCTTATTTTTCGTCACACGGATTTCATGATTTTCTTAAACTCCATAACTCATTTATCCTCGCTCATCATCATCTTTCTACCCACCTCCCTTTTTAAATTATATGTATTTCTGGATGAGCGCCTAATCATGGGCATGTACAATTTACATTTTGGATATGTAAATGGTAGCGAGGGTTCCCGACCAGTTAGGGCCGGATCTACTTTAAGGGCTTTTTGGGCTGCAGCTAGGGTTGCAACCTTTTTTTTGGGCAAATAAAGTATAAGGGCTATTTAAGGTAGGAAAAAAAGTACATTTTGTCTAAATAAAGTACGATTTATTTTACTATGTCGTTTAGCTTAAAAATATTTTTTGCATTAGGTACTTTTAGCAACTTTTTACTGGTAATTATCACTGCTAATAAACCCCAGTAACTGTCGTTCAATTATTCACAAATATTGTAACAATCAAAACCAATATCTTTTTTTGTATAATGAGTAAGTAAGTATACCTACTTACGTAAAATGTACCCCAATCATGCGAAATAAAGTATTTTCGCGTACTTACTTTATTTTTCTTATTATAAAGTAGGTATATAGTAAAATTGCCCAAAATAACGTACAATACTTTATGATAAAGTACGGTTGGCAATTCTAGCTGCAGCCTAGGGCCCCGTGGAGAAAAACCCCGTTGAAGACAATAGCACATAGGTATCCGTCGTACACAATTAGGGTCACTATAATAGTAGTACATACATCATACATACATAAATAACATCACGCCCATGCCTAATCCCGAAGGTGTAGGCAGAGTCAAAATGGCAGCAAGCCCCTTCAACATTCAGCCAAAACTAAAACTGGGCTGGGTAAGATGGAAAATTGTGAAAAAGTAGTGACAAGTGCCTAGTTTGTCGCCTAAAAGAAAACTAATTCAGGCCCCTCTAAGTAGGGTTAGTCCAGGGCCCTACATTCAAGATGCGCCCCAGCGACCGGTTAGTAAAATTACACTGTGAGATAATGTATACTGATTTCAGACTATTTATGGACCAAAAAAAGATCCAGTATGGGATTATTTGGAGAAGGAAATGTTGGCAAACATTGATAAAAAACCATATAATGAGAAAGTGGGGAAATGGCTGAGGTACTTGAAGGAATTAAAGTACTATTTCTACTGTGAGGGTAAGTAACCGACAAATGTAGTTAGGTGAATAAGTAGGTATAATTATGTTTAAAAACCCTTAATTCTCCTTGGGAGATGGTAAACGTTGACTGTTGTAGCTAAATATGCCGATAAATAAGATGTTTAATTTAAACCCATTATATTTAAACGACTTCCACATAATGATCCAAAAATTGTCTGGTTCCCCTATCTTAGGGTTACGAAGGTCAGATCGGCAGTCGCTTCAATGTAATTACCAGACTCGTTAAATCCTGGATCATGGTCTAAGCGGACCCCGTCTAAACACGGGACATAACGCTAGGAAGAAGGATATTTAAACGACTTCAAAAAATGGAGATTCTCAATTTAACGACTTACTTATATATTTTTTTTCTTTTAGCAAAAAGAAAAGAAAAAAGATTGAATGTAGAAGTAGGCCCCGCTTGGTATTGCGAACTATCCAGCAGTCAGAGAGAGGTACTAAATCACCTAAAAGAAAATATTCACCAAGACTTATTAGAAGATTTGCCAATACGTATCCGAAATTCATTATCGGATCTTGGATTGACACTGAAAGTTCCTAAGGCTATGTTAATGCAAGCTATGAATGAGTCCGTACAAGACCCTGGAGTTTTTATTTGGAATTTATATACTGCGTATTACAAAAAACCACCAAGCGAGTTAAGAGCGAGTAAGTAAACATCTTTTAAATACCTATATTTCAATGCATATTGTAGGCACTTACGTACCTACGCACCTACATGATTTCCTATGTAAAAATCTATGGGGCTATCCGTAGGTAAGTAACAGTAACAGAATTTACTATGGGGTTAATGAATATTTTTAATCGATTTAATACCTTAATGAAATTAAAGAATACAATTTAGCTTAGCTATTAATTAGGTATATGCCGTGTGTCTAGTGACCTGCCCTATGAAGAGCCCAGGCTGCGTTTATTAGCTCTTTTGATACCTATTTAATATAATGTTGGAAAATTTCAGAATACGACATCAATGCTATGATACTAATGTCTTGTCTGGTATTTATTGATCTCGAAGAATGCATTGAAAGATTAGAAAAACTTACCCACTTAAACAAACCTCCGCCTACAGAAAGCCTAAAGAGTAAGTATCTATTATAACTAAACTCTTGCTAGAAATTTGTATTTAAGTAGTTGACATACATACTTCCTTATTTGTATAGGTAGGTAGTATGCCGATTGGACCCTAGAGGACGCATTAGCTATTATTTGTAAAGCATCCTTTGTGCGACTGTGCGTAAACCGATGTAAGACTTATACTCTTTATAATAATGCCACTAAAGGATAAAGAGAGAAAACGCCCATATTGAATATTGGCCTAAGAGTGGGAAGAAAGTACATTCGACAACCGTAGGAACTTATCAGTTACCTCTATATAAGTAGGTCTCTGACTAAAGACGGTTAATTGTAGGTACATAGATACTTATATCTGCCTAAATAACTTATGCTGTGTACCTATGTGCTATTTAAAAATGTAATCGTAACTGTCTCGTTGGTCTAGTGGTAGCATGCGCCGCCTAAGGAGCAAGAGGTCCCGGTTTTAATTAGGTCCTTGTGCCTGACCTCTCTTCGGTTATGTCGAATTGCCATCTCACCAGATTATGAGAGTCAAGGAAAAAAGAGTGCACCTGTGTTTGCCTAGATACATGTGCACTACAATATCTCCTGCGTAATTGGCTAATCCTCATTGAAATTGGCCGCCGTGACCGATATTGGTTAGGAGGACATTAGGTATTATTATATAAAAATATTTTCACAGAAAAGAAAAAGTATTTTCAACCGGATATAAGATACGGAGAATATTTGCAACAAATGTACGTGCCACTATATAGCACTCACTCTTCGGGGAAAAAGAAGAAACCCAAGAATTTGCCTCTTGGATACAAGTTTCGGCTCAGAAGTGAAGAGGTAAATATTGAATGTATTTGCACAGTTATATTTTAAGTCATCGATCAATCAATTAGAGCTACACCATTTTAATATTCGAGCATGAAATCGCTGTGACGCTATTTTATTTTACAGAGCTACGAGAGGCTTTGCAAGGATCATACATTTGTAAGTGTAATTTTACATTTATATGGTGGATTTGCTTATGTTAACACAATAATTTATAATAGTTTATATTAAATATCGATATTTTAACCAGTAGGTACATATTACATAGACAATATAATTTTTCAGTTGGAAAAGCGTAAGGAAAGAAACAAAAAAGAAAAACAAGCAGAAAGAGTTTGTAACTACAAATTTTGGGAGCCACCTAGCACTTTGCGTATGTATTTAAAAAAGTGTTAAACAATGGAAGTAGTTTGCTCGTTATTTCTTAGTGTAGTGTGTAAAACTAGAACAAACAAAGGTCACAAATTATACTGTATCTAGACATATCGTGCCTGACAAACTTGACCTTAAAAGACTCTTAAAAAGGTTAATTCTCATCCTGCCACCAGGATGATTCTTTGATCTGAATGAATTTTTCTACTCCATATTATTTCTCATCAGTTTAATATATATTGCAAAGGTAACACGGATCCCAAAATGGTTGCGTACGTAAATAAACTGAAGATGCTGAAGAAGAAGGCAAAGCCTAAACATAAATCACCTTACAAGAATGTGCAATATCTCGTATCAGGAGTTGCGTTCCAGGGAGAATCGCCGCACTATATTTTGACAAGTAAACATTCTACATTTTAATAAAATTTTGCTGCGAAATGCGACAAGCTAAGTATTATAATCGTTTATTAATAATTACAGATGTTGCACTGTTGCCAACTGGTTACATATCAATTAACGGTGGAGTAGTTGGCTATGGGGGAGAGTATATCACCGTAATATTGGGTTTTTGGAAGTTTCCCCGTGAAGTCAAGGAACAATGCGATGAGAAATGTGATTGCATTACCAAATGGTCAGTAATTGTGTTTCTCTAACCTTCAGCACGCAAGGCTCAAAATACCACAGAATGCCAACTTAAGTATCTGCATAATAATATATTTTGCGTATTTTTGTTACAGGGAAGGTACGGTAATGGAATATTTAAAAGAATCTAAGTGTAGATGCGGGCACCTTTATGATTTTTATCATGAGGGAAAAGCTATGGAAAAATATTTTCATCCACCTACTAGACACGGCAGATTTTGGGTCGATAAGGCGAAGATTTACCAAATGAACCCTATCGAGGATTTCATTAGAGATACAGTCAGAGAAGCAATGCAGTCTGTCGAACCAACAGTAAGCACCATGTGATATTTATTTAAGTATTCAATAAAAATAATAAAATTGTTAATATTCTAAGTACCTGCAATTAAGTACATCCCAACTTTAAATGTTATACCTAATAATTGAGAAAAATCGATGCGTGACTTCACTCATAGCAGATTTCACTCATAATTCTTTATACTGTTTCAGCCAGAACCATCAATGCCTACAATATCTGCTTCTGGGTTAAAAGAGAAAGAGCTTTTGGCGGTATGTTCATTAGTTGCCTTAACATTTTCATTAAAATATTTTGTAATGTTTTTGATGTCTAAAGCGAATGTGCAATTTTTATAGGCCCTTCTAGCTGACCTTTCCGATACACCCTTGCTGATACCGCATCTACCGCAAGCTAATCTACTTAACAATCTTCAGGAGTGGGTCAGGAAACGGGTCAAGGGTAAAATCGACCCCAAAGAACACAGTAAGTGACAATTTGACTTTTACATTACATTTACGATAGACACAATATATATAAATGAAAAATTAAATTGGCCTGCAGCGAGTACAAATGAAAATGTCATAACTTTGTACTAACTGCTTATGAAATTGTATAACACAAGAATTTTTTGAAATATTTGTCCACCTTTTTGTTCCTGCAACCTATATACATAACTTCACATCCGTAATCTCGGGTAGACAGAGTCAAAAAGACAGCAGACCCCTTTCACTACATTCAGTCAAAAATAAAACTGGCCTGGGTTAGATGGAAAATTGAGAAAGAGTAGTGACAAGAGGCTATATAGCTCGTCGCCTACACAATCACATACCCAAAACCCGATATACCATTAGTTGCCTTTTATGACATGCTAGGCAAGGAACCCAGTTGGCACATTATTTTTAGGTCCCAGTACAACATAGGACAATTTGTTCCTGCCTATCTCTGAAATGGGCTGGGTTGAATAAGACGGATTTTTTCTCTTACTTTTTAATTTTGAAAAACACTGGGTTCTGATTAAGAAACATTGTTTTTGTAAATTTCCAAGCGGACGAAATACCTTTAAGTTGTATACGTTAGCGTAACTAACTATATTTATGTTTACTCGCATTCAGGACAAATGATTTTGCAATCGCAACGCAGATGGCTCGACTTAAAGCACATGGACTTTAGGGCACGTGCCTTTAGGATACCTTTTACTTTGAAACAGTTAGAGCACTTTGATTGGTCACATAGAGAGATGGTGCAAACTTTGGTGAGTGTCCTTATATACTTCGACGAATTTTCACCATGTAAGTTTCTACTGAAATGCATCGTTTGAGCATTACACAAACGCAGTTTTTCTTTTACCAGCTCATGTCAAATCCTGCACAAGTAAATAAATATGTTACTTTATGTTCACAGTTCGAGATATTATTGGACGATTTCGTTACTAGAAACAGAATGAATCAATTGAATCAAACCCGTTTATGGTGGTCTACTATGAAATATGATCCCTATCCCAGTAAACCATTTTTGTAAGTATATTTTGTAACCCTATACAGCCTCACTATCGTAACATCGCTAAAGTTTGATTTTCTATCCTGATCTACAAAACCTAGACTAACGGAGACACAAACAAAAATCTTCGCATCAGCATATTAATGTTGCCAAGGTGTAAAGAACTACATAAAGCAATTACTGCTTTACTCAGATCTCTTTTCACTCCCAATTCCATCTCGAAATTAGAGAATAGGAACCTAAAATAATCAGTATTGCACTGTACTTACATTTTGAAGTTACTAAACTAATCTTGGTATGCGCTTAATAATTTATAATCTTAAAACATAAAATCTGCCAAAGGTGCGGTGGTAGCTCAACGGTTAGGTTACGCGCCTCTTAACCGAGGAGCGCGGGTTTAAACAAGGGCACGCACCTCTGGATTTTTCAAATCTATGTGCGTATTTATACCACCAGCTCGACCATGAGAAAAAACAATAAATATCCTGGAAATTCACACGAGCGATCGTCTGAGCCCAAATTAGGCATAGTCTCCGGTTCCTCATTATTCCGTTAAATACCGTAAAAACTCCCTGTATTATTAGAGTATAGTTATTTTGTGACCATATCATTGTTATCAAAACCAACAAATATCCAAAAGAAAAATACGTCGTGCCAGAAAGCTACTTCCTAGCGCGACCACAGCCTACATGTTATAATAGCTAAACTGTAAGACTAAATTTTTTTAATTCAAGAGTACATTAAAGTTCTCTTTTTTCATGAATATGTACCAGAAAGAGGTCAATAACATCCACTGTGGTAGTGCAGGATACAACACCAAATTCAAAACAACTTTGAATTTGTTACCATGATCCAAAAAAACTGTCTGGTTCCCCTATATTAGGAATACGGAGGTCAGTTCGGAAGTCGCTTCTGTGTAATTATCAGACTTGCTAAATCCTGGATCATACTCTAAGCTAACCCCGTCTATGCACGGGACATAACGCTAGGAAGATGATATAATCTGCCAAATAAGGATAAAATCAGTGTCACCGGTGTCAGGGCCTTTAGTTAGGACAAATAGGTACGAAAAAAAAATATAACAAATAAAAAGTATTGTATCGTATGTACATATATTTTATGACAAATATGTTTTTTAATGATTTGATAGAATGATATTTAAGATACAGGTACCCCGATATGGGCCGTGACTGGTGTTTTGCCAGCCAGAAGCGGTACCGGCCGCAGCTTTGTCTAGGGCCAGACTTGGATTGCCGAGCAAGAGGAGGAGCTGGGTGTTGTCGGGTCTCTCTATCCTCAGCAGCCCGGCAGGGACGCACTGCCAGACGTGTCGCGGTGTGCGCAGGAGGCACTGGCACTCCCACGTGTACAGGGCATCGCCCTCAATTTAGCCACTATATTGTTTTTTATAAAAAAAAAATATTCACAAGTCCGCTCCTACCGGAACCCTCCTAAATTGCCTCGATAGAAACACTTTAATCAAGAAGAAAGTGTTTTTCAGGGATATATACTTTACATACATGCCTGGAAGAATGAAGGATACTTTCCTGATCAACCCATACAGCTCTGAACTTACTCCTAAGCATGGCGCCAAGACATGTCCATTGTGAAATCTTGGTTCAAAAGAAATTGCAAATAAATGTAGCATCTTTGATATCTTTATGAATACTATTAAAATATTTTTTGAATCACAATCATAAAGCGAACTTTTAGCAAACGTAGATATGTTTCAAAGAGGAAGCTTAACTAACCTAGTCTGTTTATTAGTAGATACTTCATTTGAAAATGTTTGGATTGTTTACTAAGATATTTCGTTTCGTTGTTAAAATTTAATCTTTATTTTATGATTTACGTCCTGTGTACTTGTGTAACAAATACATCTAAGCATTATTAAGAAAAAAATGAATAAATCATTAGATAATCATTATGTACTTAAATGTTTTTTTTTCCTATTCACGTTTCTTAACCAATAGAAAATCGTGTGCATCTGGATTGAGGGCCCAAATTTTAAATCTTTGCAAAACAAAATAAGATTTACATGGAATTTAGTTAAAATTTGGTAAAACTTAGGGTAATATGCCATACATTTCTTAAACGCGAAATAAAGCTGTTATGATGAAATAGCTAGGGCTCTCAATCCTGATGCCTGCATCAATGACATAGCCTGAATCTCAGAAAGTACTGCCTCTGGGCTGATAATTTTTATTTAAGGTTTTAGTTAAGAAATTCTTACAATTCTTAAGAAATTCTCAAATATGTAGAATACGCTATTACCGAGTTATTGCGGTTTAACAAGGGCCCTCAGTTCATAAATGTTTGTACTGAGGAATCAACAGAACATGGATTTGTCTAAAGAAATACTTAAATACGACTATAATATATTTTACTTAAGCACGTCTGTAAATTAGTAAAAAAGAAATAGTGACGAAAAAGTTAATAGTTAAAATGTAAATGGAATTTGAATTTTCTTAAAACGTCAGAACTGAGGGCCCAATATTTTCTGCAGTATTGGCTAGGATAAGCCTTCTACGCTACCGCACATTATGGTAAGTATTTTAACCAATTTTTAATTGAAATCTAACAAAGCGTCTAGTCTTCTAAATGTCATACTTTAAGAGAAAATTGATTTAAAATTATATATGAGAAAAATTCTGTAGGGTAGATATGATTTTGTTATTTTTTTAAACTAATCAGCATATATAATATACAATTTGTATTGGGGATGAAATTAGCACCTGTGTGTCATGTAAAGGTCAGGCGAATTCAAATTACGAACTTTCTAATTTAATCTCATTTGATTTAAACGGAACAGATAAAGTTAATTTAAAAGACATACCCGAAACAATAAATGTAAAAGGAAAATGTTTTAATTTATTAGATTTTACTGAATTTGTCGCCGCGGTTGGTCTTGGTCATTACAAGGGACATGGTGTTGTGGACAGCCACATGATCTGTTATGACGATTTAATGCTTAGATTTGAGAAAAGTAGATAACAATTAATTTATATACACACTCTTTCATATGTTTAGGCTGATTCTAATTTTGAAGAATAACGTTTTTGGTAGGGCTATCATCGCCTTTTTTCGTATTATTATGATTTTAGTTCTTTAGTAATATTTGTGTTGTTTATCAGGCCATTGAATTTGTAAATGAATTTTGTTTTATCATAAAAAACAGACTACTATAAGTTACGATTCGATAAGGTGTGTGAAATAGGTAAGTTTCTTATATTTAACTCTATTTTGTTTTAACTAATTAAATTAACATCATTTATTTTTGTTTATTACCTATATCATTTATTCTCTGATGATACAGTCCATAAATACGATGACTACTGGCCGATTACTTTGTTTTATTTTAGCTATATAGAGTTATTTGAAGCTAATATTTATAAATATATTAATTATCAATAATGTGTTAATTCAATTACCTACGTTTAATATTTCATTGATTATCGATACGTTTTATGTTACTTTTTCACGATACGTAGGTGCGGGCACAGCACTGCTAGTCGTATATAATTATATAAGTCTCTATCTGCGCTTTACGAAATATTACAAGAACACGTCAAACACTTTTTTATACTTACATAGAAAATTATGGTCACCCTACAGAATTTGTCTCATATATATTTTTTTTAATCAATTTTCTCTTAAAGTATGACATTTAGAAGACTAGACGCTTTGTTAGATTTCAATTAAAAATTGGTTAAAATACTTACAATAATGTGCGGTAGCGTAGAAGGATTATCCTAGCCAATACTGCAGAAAATATTGGGCCCTCAGTTCTGACGTTTTAGGAAAATTCAAATTCCATTTACATTTTAACTATTAACTTTTTCGTCACTATTTCTTTTTTACTAATTTACAGACGTGCTTAAGTAAAATATATTATAGTCGTATTTAAGTATTTCTTCAGACAAATACATGTTCTGTTGATTCCTCAGTACAAACATTTTTGAACTGAGGGACCTTGTTAAACAGCAATAACTCGGTAATAAGTAGCGTATTCTACATATTTGAGAATTTCTTAAGAATTGCAAGAATTTCTTAACTAAAACCTTAAATAAAAATTATCAGCCCAGAGCCAGTACTTTCTGAGATTCAGGCTATGTCATTGATGCAGGCATCAGGATTGAGAGCCCTAGCTATTTCATCATAACAGCTTTATTTCGCGTTTAAGAAATGTATGGCATATTACCCTAAGTTTTACCAAATTTTAACTAAATTCCATGTAAATCTTATTTTGTTTTGCAAAGATTTAAAATTTGGGCCCTCAATCCAGATGCACACTAGAAAATCGACGTGAACGTCAGAATCGCCGGTCAACAGTCGTAATTAACTTGGAAATTATGTCTAAAATTTATTTATGTATTGCTTATGTTTGCTTATCACGATTAGAGAATTGCTTATTGCATGATTTAAAATAATTTATTTTTAGATATTTTACTAACGCGTACGATGATACATATTATCAAATTGTACCAGGCATTGAGTTCATACCACCAAGCTCGGGATTGGAAGGCATAGGACATTATAAACAGGGATATTCCGGTATAGGGTTATTAACATTTATAACACGGTACTTAACGAATTAAAATAACAATAAGAGAATCATTTGGTAACCGAATCTTAAAGGTAATACAGTATCGAAATAAACCGGTAGTAGGTAGGTATAACGTTCGCATCGTAAGTTTGAGCGGGAAATTACCGTTTTATTCTGTGGCTGTGCTGCGCTAGCTCGGATCGCGATCTACTATTTTCATCTCTTTCGCGTTAATGTTTGCATTGCATATAACGAATAATTCATAACAAATAACTTAATTAGGTACTTACCTACGTTCATAGTTGAAGAAGCCAGTCCTATAAAAAACAAGCATTATCAATAAAAGCCAAGGAACAGTACAAATTCTTTATTTCAAACGATGGCTCACAGATTTTGTCTCCCTCTTACTAGTTCGTAACATTTAAAACCGAAATACATAACGTTATATTTCAGTATACAGCTTAATCGGTAACCGTTTTATTTCGGTTTTGGAACCGAAATATAACGGTAACCTATACAATCGGTAACCGTTTCAAACGATTACCTTTATGAATCGGTTTGGTGTAACCTGATTATAAATGTCACTGTGCTAGGGTGCCAGGAAAATAAGAATGTTAAGATGCTTTGAAAACTAAAAGACTGAATAATAAAATATAATACGGCGAAGTAGATATTTTCATTTCCAAGGTCAAATATTATAAAATAAAAAATATTAATTATCTAATTTTTATCTTTTTTACACATTTCAATTTTAATAAAGTAATGAATGGAAAAGTCAAGTTGGATAGTTGGGTGATTCTGAGTGATTCCTCGGAGTATTCCTGTGGTCTGTGGGTGATTCTAACATCTACAAATAGCAAAACCTGTAAGTAGATAGGATATACTAAAATTATAATTGGTGTTATAGATACCAATTATAATTTTAAATTATTTAGTGGTTTCGTTTATGCATTTAAAATTATTTAGTGGTTTCGTTTATGCATTTAAAATTATTTTGTGATTTCGTTTACGTTTTTGAAAACGTAACAAAAATTGGAATGTATAATGACAAAATTACATAATTAAAATAAGTAAAAGCGGATGCCACCGATTCGTAGAGCTTTTCAGTCAAAAAATTGGAAAATTAAATATGAAAAAACTATATTTATTTCAGGCAATATTACATGTCTTTCCGGAGGTGATATATGAGTTTTAAATCACAGAGTAGTTGGTTTATTAAAATTATCAGTAGTTTTGTGTTAACAGCTTGATCCCGTCATCTGGATGCGTCAAAATAGCGAGATCAGTATGGACCTTTAATATCGTCTAGTTAGGAAGGTACAAAAATATTCTAAGTATCAAAAGGTGCTAAATGAGTATTAAAAAATTAATGGAAAGTCTATCTAAAACAAACAGTGATCCCGTCTGTTTGACGTTGATGAATGTTTTCTTAAAATCAGTATACGAGAGTGTTATCCCTAGTCAGTGTGCATAGGCAGCGGATAAGTGAGAGATTACCTTTAAATGCAAGTCTGATCGGCCATTTAACAAGGCTTTACAGCGATAACCGTTAAAAAAAATCTGTCATTATCTGTCTGTGCTGTCAATGTCGAAGTGTCAAAACAAAAAAATTGGATAAGCCAGGGAATTGGGAAGTATTTTATTAAAAAATGGCTGCACGGCAAGCTATACAAGTTGGCACGAAAACCGTGAGACCCGTGCTTTCTACTACTCCCGGTGAAGCCAAAAGGAGAGTACTCAACCTTTACAAAGCTTGGTATCGTCAAATTCCGTACTTAGGTTAGTAACCTGTTATGTCATCCTTTTATTATTGTAATTTACTAAAATATTCCTCCTATTTCTTTCCCAAAAATGTGAAATATCCATCTTAAAGAAGTTTGGTAGCATAACGATCCTTACGGTAGAGTTCCTTTGGCATTGACTCTTTCGACGTAGTTAGTTCAGATACAGATAGAGATACAGGCATTGATGTCTGTTTAGAGAAGATAACTTACACATACATTGTACTCAGTTATCCCTTATGGTATTTAATTGATTGTATTAATTAATATAAAATAAAAAATATACTTTTTTTTTATTTTCAGTCAAAGATTTTGATATCCCAAAATCAGAAGAACAGTGCCGAGCCAAACTCAGAGAATTATTCATAAACAACAAACATGTCACTGATATCAGAGTTATTGATATGCTCGTTATTAAAGTAAGTACCAGTAGGCTGGAATTATGTTGCTTGCCCATATTTCTTTACAACCCCTAAATATTATATTTTTACTAAATAAAAAAATATCCTTTTCTTTTACCAATCTTTCCATCAAAATTATAATAGACCTCTAAAATGGTAAATAGAGATTATTATTTATATTATGCTATGCTATTGTTTGAGTATACTTTCTAATGTAGGTAATAAATAATGTTTGTACCCAATTAAATTTACATATTTGATATGAGCAAGTCTGGGTAATTTGGAGCTGTATAGACTGATATTTGATATTTTCCTATACAAATTGAAATGTGTTTATCATTCCAAGGGTGTAAGTTAAAGTATACTTACTATGTTTTCTTTAGTCATCCCGAGCTACCGGTATCTTTTGTCAATTTTGATAATCCAGAAGTAATACTTGTATTTAATCCACCCCAAACATTAAGTTATCACTTATATGATAAAATAATGCGAATTTAATGTACAGGGTCAAATGGAACTGAAGGAGACGGTGAACATATGGAAGCAGAAAGGACACATTATGATGTACTTTAAACCCACTGAAGAGCCAAAGCCAAAAGATTTTCTATCGAAATTCTTTGCTAGCAATGAGTAGATATTTGTATAAGAGTCCTGAGTTATTTATTACTCAAAATGTAACATTAAATCAATAGATGGTTGCAATTATATCCTTTCTATTATTTACCTTTCAAGCATAAGACATAATTTAAAAAGTTTTATTATTATTTGATGTTAGTATCTAGTCTTGATGTAATGAGATGGTTCTATGTTGAAAACAACCAAACTTATCAAAGTTTTATTCATTCTCACAATATTTGTGAAGATAAAATAATTCCCACACAACACTTACAGACAATAAAGATATTTTGGGCTTTAATTGATACTTTTTGATTTATTTAGATATTATTTTCTTTTTTGACCAGTTTTGACATTGATTGACAAGAGCGCAATCATTTCAAATTTTTACATACATTATCCAGTTGTCTTGCATATTCTTTAATTAACGCAATATAAAAATTCAATAAATTAGACAAAAATGGCCGCAAAAGAAACTGTGACCGCCGCCTGTAAGCAAGTAAGGCCGCTAATGTCTACCGATTTCTGGGAGGCTCGCCGGCGAGCTCTAGGCCTCTATAAAGCTTTTTACCGCTTTATTCCATATATAAGTAAGTTTGCTTGTTTCTGCTGCTATATTGTAATACGTAAGGACTCCGCGCCACTAACCAGACATTGAAGCTCCTTAGGTGCTCCAACTTGACACGCAACGTATGTCATACATTGACATAATAAGCGCTCCAAATGACAGATGTCCGATATCTGATATCCATAAGTATCTCACTCACACATGCATAAACGTGGTTTTACGCTATAGTATGACAGCGTGGAGTCCTTTTTTTACTAGTCCGTGGTGTGTACGTGGTTCGCAAACCTGCAACGAGCGCTACATGCCGAGCCGACGATTGTCGGTTTTTGCCGCGAATCTAAGGGCGCTCGCAATGCGTTCGTGGACATCAAGACGGTTACAACTCGCAAAAAGAGTAGGTACCCTCGGTAAAAGCGTTCGGGCGACGTCATGAGCCTAAACTGTAACACGCGTACACACTAGAACCTCGTTCCTGTATCACGCAAGTTACGGATATGGCTCGCTAATGAGTACCCAGCTTTACACATTCTCTGTAATACCTGTATTATACTTACCTAATAAGACCTATCTTAAAAAGCAATCGATACATCAACTGCCAGGCCACTACGATACTAGCCGAATGAAACGGCCAGTATCAGTGCAAAAATTTAATTTTTCATCATGACCGATAAAAGATGATCCCTAATTTGGAATTTTGGTCAGACTCAGTCTTGTTCATTTTAAAACCCTGGAGTAAAGCGTCGTCAATATTGTGAACGAACAAAACATTTTATATCCCGCTCGTTAACAGTATTGACGACTGTGTGCCAGTGGAAATGACCCCTTTAAATCAGGTCCATCCTTGTTGATAACTCACCATTTGTCTACTTTTGTAGTTAAATTTTACGACATTCCAAAGACGGAGCTAGACTGTCGCTGCAAAATTCGGGAATATTTTTACAAGAATGCGTGTGTCACTGATATACGAGTTATTGATCTCCTCGTGATAAAGGTATGTATGTATCCGACGAGAAAGTTTGTGTTTAGATTTAAACTTAGGGTCTCATTTTCATTCGCTGGTATGAATTATAAATAAGTTGATGAAGTAAATATGGCCTTCGTTATTTTTGCTCTAACTCTTCTTTGTGAATATATAAGAGTATGTAAGTATATAAAACATACAACCCGCTACGATGTGCATGTAGATTGAGTGATCCTCTCTTCAAATTTAACAAAAATCAAGGAAGATTACAATTTTTAACATTTAAATAATATTGAAATGTAAGATGTGCAAAGGCTATATTCCGAGATATGCATTATGACGATTTCTTAAAGCACGCGGTTTGAGTGATCCACATTATTGACCATATCATTTTTTTCTCAGGTTTAACAAATTTTTAACTTCGCCGTAATGTTTTAACTGTTTTTAACTAAATCTTCCTCGATTTTTGTTAAAATTGAAGAGAGGATCACTCAATCTACATGCACATCCCGATACGGCTTCGCACGGTGACATAAAACAATATGAAACTACTTATAAACCTTCCTCTTGAATCACTTGTGTAGTTTAGAAGATCTAAGCGAACATACAGAAGCAGCGACTTTATTATAAACTAGCTGTGCCAGCGGTGTCACCCGCGTTTATGGTTAATATGATATAGACTATTTCCATCATACATGATTTCTATGTAACTTTAACCATTAAGGCTGCACACGCGACTGAAGCTTAAAAATGGAGTAACTTCTCCCGTTTTCCCAATATTTCCCTTCACTACTCTGCTCCTATTGATTGTAGCGTGATGAAAAGTATACTATAACCTGCCCAGGAGTATGAAGAATAATTGTACCAAGTTTCGTTAAAATCCGTCGAGTAGTTTTTGTTTTTATAAGGAACATACAGACAGACAGACAGACAGACAAACATTTTACTGATTGCATTTTTGGCATCAGTATCGATCACTAATCACCCCCTGATAGTTATTTTGAAAATATATTTCATGTACAGAATTGACCTCCCTACAGATTTATTATAAGTATAGATATGTAAATATATATTTATCAGTCGGTAACTTTTAGTTAAGTCATTGCCCAAGTACCTACCGATGTAACAGCTTAGTAGGTAAGTAGATATTACTTTTCTTTGCTAGTCTAATGAATATCTCTGTATTGCAGGGATATATGGAGTTAAAAGAAATAACACACACGTGGTCGCAGAAAGGTCATATAATGGCTTATTTCAATCCAACGGCAGAACCAAAGCCATGCGACTTTATCGGCAAATTTTTGACGGGAGATGATTAGATAATATTTAGGACAATAACATGAAGATAAACTATCTTAATATTAGCCATATTAGACTTAGGTTTGGTCTGATTAGTATTTTGTACGAACTAGGAAAAAAAGAAAGACTCCACGCCACTTTATGGTACCTACTCGTTTGGGCTTTATCAATACTCCAAATGACATTTCACTTACATCACACAAACATTATTGCTCCAAATAACAGCTACCAGTTTTGGTTTGTTATAGTCACATCGTATTTAAATTTTACAAAATTATCAATGCCGACGTGTGTAATAGAATGCTGCAAAAAATTTCACTTAAGAGTATAAAACATATATACGGTCGAATTGAGAACCTCCTCCTTTTTTGAATTCGGTTGAAAAGTGCGATGGAATCACATTTCACAGGTAAGTCAGGTAATCATTTTGAAATCTGGTATCCCTAAGAATCTCACGCACACATGCATAAATAAATGTGGCTTCACTCCTTGGTATGACAGCGTGGAGTCCATACATTTTTCCTTGTCCGTGGTATTTTGAAAGCATTTTATACTTCTTAGCCTTTACAAAGTTGTAGCTTTAAATTTGAAATAATGCCAATGAAATACCTACCTACTTGCAAATTTATAAAAAACGCCAAGGCGCCCTCATTCATGTGAAAGCTTCGTTAGAAATACAATGTGAAATTTGAGGAACTACTTACTTATTTAGTAAACGTATTTGAATAGGCACTAATTAGTTCTTTGTCGTTCACTGTATTGATTTTATCAGCACGATTAAAAGTATTTACGCTAGAAAATCTGGAAGGCTCTACCGTAGCTGTGATACCTACGCTGAAGCTGACCACACCTCTCCACATTTAGGTAGGTAAGTAGGGGAAGTCCGGGAGACTTGCTCAGGTGGGAAAGTCGAACCACCTTTCAAAACTCATCGTAAATATTGCGCTAACGAAACTTCAAGACGGTCATAGGTAAAGCACGGGAGGCCAATATCCATCAGGCCACCATTTTTTACAATGGCTGGTTTGTTTGGCTCTCAGGTTCGGAATGGTGTTTTTGTTACAGCGGAGGAAATTTTATTAATTTATTTAGTTTTGAGATTGCAGCCGTGTTTATAGAGGTACGTTTTGTATGTTATTACTATTGTACTGCCTGATTATTGTAGTTTGACGTGTGCTAAGTGTTTTTTCGCTTAGGTTGATTGTTTTTTCTGTGAGTAAAATTTAATGTCAGGGTAGTATATGCGGGAGACTTGCACCATGCCGGGTGCGGGAGATATGCTCAGTGGTTCATGTTTTCCTTTATAGTATTTGTATGAGAATATTTGGAGTTTTATTTTATAGATGTAGAAATTTAAAAGCTTTTGACTACATAAATTCAAAAACAATTCGGAAAACGCGAATCCTATTTGTATTTAGATTTTGTTTTTTATATGTTTAATCTTATTTTCTCTCACAGATTAATTACATGAAAAAGGTATTTTCGATACGAGCCTTCTGAGATGACACGCATTAGAAATAAACATACCATCACAGAATTTGAAAACGCTATACGTGAGGTAAAGGAGGGTGCGTCTTTAAGAAAAACATGTATCAATTATGAAATTAATGTGACCATAATTAGATTTTTAGGTTACCAGCTGACTGAAAGTAGTTATTAAGGTTGATTGATGATACCAAATGACCAAAATAAGTATATAATTTTAACAAATGTCAACAAGTTTGATAAAAGAAACGTTAAATATTAAACTTTATTAGCAAAATGTTTAATAATTATATTGATTGTAGAATGTTAAGGAATATGTGAAAGTTTTGTTTTTTTTTCCTCATAAAGAGCAATACTTAACTGTTTCTTTTTAATTTAATATCATTTTGTGATGTGTTGTTTAATATATCTGTGTCATTTATGCTGCTAAATGTTTTATTATTCCTTTTAAAAAGCCTTGTTCAACTCTCAGTTATTGAACTGTCATGTGCAGAGCTCGAGCAGTTTATTATTGTTTGTGTTTACAGGCCCCCTTCAGGGAATTACCACACTTTTGAGTCCACCATGGAAGAGGTATTGAAAAAAATTTGTAACTGTAATAAAAGAATTGTTGTTTGCGGAGACTTTAATATTAATCTTTTAGAAAAGTCACAAATGTCTTTAATGTTTTTAAATTTATTTCGAACATTTAATTTACAGGAATTATTTAATGAACCTACTAGGATTACTCCTACGACAGCAACTTGTATTGATAATATTTTTTGTAATTGTGATGTAATTGACAAAACAATATTAAATTTTATAAATTCAGATCATAGTGGACAAACTGTTGTAATGGAACACCGTCAAGCCACCCCTTCATCTACTTTTATGTGCAGGCCGATTACAGCGTACCGCGTGGATAGATTTAGAGAGAATGTAGGAAATAAAGTCGCATTATTACAATTTGAAAATAAGGATATGAATGATTCATATAAACTTTTATTTAACGTTATTGAAAAGGAATTTGAGAGCATTTTTACCAAAAAAAAAATTACTATAGATAATTCTAAAAGTAAATTCAGTGACTGGGCCACAAAAGGCATTTACATAAGTAGACGCCGATTATTCGAGCTATATGATATTAAGGCTCATTCGAAAGATCTTGAAGTAATTGAGTATGTCAGGAATTATTCTAAATTGTTTAAGAAAATTTGTTCAGTTGCTAAATCTAACCATCTTAGGCACAAGATTGCGAGTTCTAATAATAAAATTAAAGCAACATGGACTGTTATAAATAAAGAGACTTGTAAAAATTGTAAAAAAAACACATACTCACAAGTTCTCTTTAAAAGTTGATAGTAAATATGTTAATTCTGATGATGAAGTTGCAAATGCTTTCGAATCATACTTTTCCAATATCCCAATTGCAACAACCCGCTCACTAAATTCTAGCCCACATGTTGCTCATTCCATTCTCGAAACATATGTGGGCGAATGTGCCTCTCCATTTAACTTTTACCACATCAACGACATTACAGTTTTGAAAACATTTAAAGACCTGCAACTTAAGAAGTCTGAAGATTTATGGGGAATCTCAATAGACATTCTAAAATACATAATACAATCTATTGCCCCATCTTTAGCGAATATATTTAATAAATGTATTGACGTTGGACAGTTTCCAAATCTAATGAAGTATAGTAAAGTAATTCCATTGTTTAAGTCAGGTGATAAAAGTGACCCGTCTAACTATAGACCTATTTCTATTTTACCAGCCCTAAGTAAGATTTTTGAAAAGATAATATTTAATCAGCTACTTCGTCACTTTACACTCAATAAATTATTGCATAATAAACAATATGGATTCACTAAGGGCAAATCCACAACTGACGCTGGAGTGGCACTTATGAAACATGTGATTGAGGCTTGGGAGAGCAAAAAGGATGCTATCGGTATTTTCTGCGATTTATCGAAGGCGTTTGATTGCGTTGAGCACCAGACCTTATTGATGAAGCTAAAGCATTATGGTGTTTCAACGAATTCACTTAGTCTTATGAAGTCATATTTAGTTGACAGACTTCAAATAATTAACATTAATGGAGCTAATTCTTCTGGCGCCCCACTATCCATGGGAGTGCCCCAGGGCTCGATATTGGGACCTCTGCTCTTCCTAATTTATATAAATGACCTTCCTTATTACACAAATAACATATGTGAGACAGTATTATTTGCAGATGATACTTCATTAATTTTTAAAATTGATAGAACCAAAGAAAATTTTGACGACGTGAATAATGCTCTCTCAGAAGTTCTAAAATGGTTTACAGTCAATAATTTATTACTTAATGCTAAAAAAACCAAATGTTTGAAATTTTCATTACCCAACGTAAGGCAGGTGAGCCCGAGCATTATAGTAAATAATGAAGCAATTGAAGTTGTCAATTCTACTGTATTTCTCGGGATCACCTTGGATTCAAAATTGCAATGGGCTCCTCATATTGCGGCCCTGGCAGGGAGACTTAGCTCTGCGGCATATGCAGTCAGGAAAATAAAATACTTAACTGATGTTGAAACGGCAAGATTGGTATATTTCAGTTATTTTCATAGTGTAATGTCATATGGTCTGCTGCTGTGGGGTTCTGCGGCCAATATTAAGACTATTTTCATTTTGCAGAAGAGGGCCGTCAGAGCCATATACGGCCTCAGACCATGTGATTCACTCAGAGAACTGTTTAAAGAAATCAATATTTTAACACTAGCGTCACAATACATTTTAGATTGTATCATGTATGTTTACAAGAACATTCAGATATTCCCAAAAAAATCAGATACTCATTCTTTTAATACTAGAAATAGACACAGACTTGCTGTTCTAAATCACAGACTTAATAAGAGTGGTAATTCTTTCATTGGGTTAAGTATAAAAATATTTAATATGTTACCTCAAAATCTCATTGATTTACCTGTACATAAGTTTAAATTATATGTTAAAAATTGTTTGATTAAAAAGGGCTACTACAAGATAGAAGACTATTTAAATGATAAGAATATATGGTTAGACCCAGAATAGGCTGTTCGCCTGCACTGTAAATTTACATTCACGTATAAATTGTAATAATAGACTTGGCATTTTAAAAGAGTACCTATCGAGTTTCTTGCCGGTTTCTTCTCGGTAGAATCTACTTATGAACCGGTAGATATTGATCTTATTCTGACGATTTATAAGTGCTTTTTTTAAGCCTACGTAAATAAAGACAATTTCATTTCATTTCATTTCATTTCTCCCCAGACCCCGGTTCAAGTGTCCCTTAGGGTGGAGAGAGTTGAGACATATTCCATTTTTCATTCAAATATATATATGTCGGCGTTAAGCGATGCCAGCGCCACCAAGCGGCTTGTGTATTAATTGGAACGCCAGCGCTACCACGCGGCGCTCGACGGAGTCTACGATGTTGTGCCCGGCAGAAGCGAACTTTGCGTACGACCACCGAGCAGTGAACAAGTCTGGAAACTGTCACGCGTTCCTAGGTTTCCTAGTACCTAATTCAGTCATCAGTGCTAATTATTGAGTGTAATTAAAATAACCTTGATTATCGTACCAGGGTTTGACCGACATTACCCGTCGTAACGCCCATAGCCGTCAATCAGCATGGCGGATTATAACGAAATAGAAAATCATTCTCCGTTATATAACATATTTCAGTACCATAATAAAGAAAAAGTAATTATGCATAAGTAAACCTAAATAAATAAGCTACAGTTTACGATTATAATTGAATTAATAAACCTCTTTTTTTTTGAAAATATGATACTTTAAACAAAAAGCGGTTCAACTCTCCCGGACTTCCCCTACACTAGATTTTTTCTCCTCGATTAATGTCGAGGGCCCGGCCCGCAAGCAAAATGGTTTACAATAAATTTGTAACTTCAAACGGGCCGCAGGTTGAGTATAACTTTATAGCTTAAAAGCCGTCTTGTTAGATTTATAAACTGGTGCTGAACATAACCCTTAAACAAACTGAAATATATGTGGGCACTTAAGGGAAGGGGACTACGGGAATTTACAATGAAATGCGAATAAATAAGTTTAAATAACAAATTCGTGTTTTATTGATCACTTTCAATCCAAATCACTTGCCTTTAAAAGGCTCTTCGACTATTTAACAAACATGCTCAATTATCGTAAGCGGTAATTGCAAAATTTAGCTACCGAAAAATCATTGATCAATCATCAGTAGAATTTGGCTATTTTCTTGAAAAGTTCCAGTAACACAACTTTTTTTAATAAAAACCTTTACTTTATTTGATGTTTTAGGTATATTTTTCCACTTAGATTTAATTTACACCTTTAAAAACTTACATTTTTACTTTTGCAATATAGCGCGATATAAGTAATCCATAATTAACATACAAAGCAATTAGCGCCTGTGCATATAAAATAAATAAGTTGATACCTAAATCATACTTCACAACCATAAAATTGCAATATTTTATGATAACTTATTACAGATGTATAAATATATACATACAATACGTACGTTTTTTTTAAATAATGAAAATAGGTAGGTTAAGCATTTGATATATGTATCACTCGATACAACATAAATATTGTAGGTACAACAATTTGTAAAGTTTATGGAAGATTTTTCAAACAAATTCTATAGCTTTAAACGAGCTTATGTAAATTTATTTGTTACCTGGTGTCTTTTTTTTTATTAAACGCACTATATAATTCACACGACCCTTGTTATTATACAAATAAACAACATAAATGTCAACTAAAGATTATAATGAATTAGGTACAATTTTAAGATTCATTGTATAAATTCAAGATGTCGACATATTATGCCTAAGCTTACTTTCATAAATTAATGTCTTACTTTAGTTTATACATATTTTTACGAGTATTAGGTAATTATTTATTTGGTTCATGTAAATTGTTATATATTTAATCTCATTACCACGATTCTGGGTTTATAACTTTTATGGACGTTTTGTTTAGTCTATTTTATTATCTTACTCGTTTTGTTTTATGTACCTTATACTAATAGACAAATTGTTACCTATAAGATTGAGCCCTTTATAAAAAAAAATCATCTTTAAATTTGTCCAGAATTTACTAAGAGTACAAATATAAAATATGTATATTTCTGTTCATTCAATATTAATAATATTAATCTAAATTAGTAACACTACGTAATTTGTTACTTTTATTAATGTTACTAAGGTATTTTTATGTACATACACATTTTAGCAGTTAATTACTGCTACCATTTCTTGCTTAAATCATTATTTTAAGCGCTTGTAGGTATTAAGTAAATCAGCTGGTAACAATAACTATGCAGATTAAATTCATCAAGATTATTAGCTAACAATCATTCTAAGAAACGCTACCAATGTTAGATAGGTAGGTATATCTAGAAGAGAACTGTTTATGTTGGATCGACGGAGTGTATTTTACCTTTCTCAACATAAAGATGCCTCAAATAATTTACTGATTCATAAAAAATTATAAAATATGACTGGAAGAGTTTCCTAACCCACACGTAACACCGTTTGCCTATAATACTATGACACAATCTCTTAAGCAACCAGGAACACTCTCTCGGCGGCGACTATTTGTCTTTAAATTACAGAATTATATCTAGTGAGGTCTTGCTCAGCGAGGTACACGTTACAGCAGCATTTTGACGAACTCTGAAACATACAATAATACGATAATAAAATAATGATAGCTCGCTATGATCTACGAATAAACTGTGAAAGATGTAAATACATAATTAACTTGGTATATGTTTACCATTTAAGTTTATAGTTGCTTTGAGAAATTGAAAGAATAACGAAAGAAATGAAAGGGATTAAGTATAGTAAGTAAGTATAAATAAGGTTATCGTACGTACAGGTCCAATTGATTTGCCGCCCGGTTTTTGACAACAAAAATTACGTCAATCTCGGTCTGCTTTTTTTTTACCGAGTCATGACCCTTTCGACCCTAAGAAAAATACGTAACTATAGGATGGCAGGACTGGCGCAATAACCCCGCTCGTCTTCGGAGGCCCGTGAACACGAGATACCCCTTGCTAGCATTGAAATCGAATAGGCGGGGATATCATCCGATGAAATTGCCACGTGCCTCAAACGGCACAGTTACGTTACTGATTACTTCCCTGGCCCCCAGAGCCCTGCGAACACGTTTCCCCTATGGTCTGGCATTGAAATCGAACAGTCATTGAGCGAGGAATTTATCCCATGAAATTCTCGCTCAATTAGCTTCACAGTCAAATGAATGGCAACTGCCACTGCACAGTGTACTGTTTATGTGATCAACGAAAGTGGGGGGGGGGGTCTTTGCTTTGCTTATTTTGGATATGACATGGGGGGTAGAGCAGTCTAGATAATGATGACGTCATCGGTAGTTATTTACTTTTTTACACGAATTTCGGGGATTCTCGCAAATAATGCATACGTTTACGCACTCGCTTTAGAACCGAGTAGGGGAATTACCGAGCGCTTTTCACTTGTCTAAATTTCCTCTGTCAGTGTATTGTTTCGTTTGGATACTATAGCGAGTAGACGTATTGAAAGCATAGCAAAGCAAGTTAACATTTGTGTTACCGTTAATCCAATAACAAAATTAAATGTCTAAATAAGATTTCGTTTCAAATAGACAAATCCAGGTTACCTTACCTATATATATTTTTGTACCTTACTCTATGTTGAATACCGTATCAGTAAAATCTAATCTCTATCCTAAATCTATTTTAAAATAAAAAATATTCATTGAAAAATGTTTACGGAAGCATTGGGGGAGGGGGTAAGAGCTTTGCTTACTTTTGCTGACAAGGGGGATGGGGGGGGGTAAATAATTGTAACAAATCTGCTTACGTAATACTTGAACGGCCCCAGTACACTTTTTGTTTGGTGTAGAAATAATTCATCACTTTTTTAATTAATCAGTACCAGCTTAACACAATTAGGTATGTTATAAACATTTTTCCATCGCGTCACATTTTTTAGTTATTCGACTACAAACATTAAAAAATAATATATTTTAACGATTTTTGTCGATTTATTTAACAGCACAGAAATTATTAATACGTAAACTTAGTAAATCTGTTTAATAGTAAAAAATGCTTAACATTTTAATGTTTTTCAAATTAAAATTTTCAATTTTTTATTCATACATTGTGAGCTGTGCTGGTTGTATGGACGAATTATTTATAGCATTCTAATGCGAATATTTGGTCAGGCATCAATATAGCAAAATAATTTATACTAAGTATCTATTAATAAAAAAATGTGATTATTTTTTTCAAAAAAAGATGAACTATTAAATATTTAGTATTAATTAATTTATCAATACTAAAGCAAGGCCTTATAGCCAGATTTCGTAAATTTGATTTCAAATATTTAAAAAATGTGACGTGATGGGCAAATTTGGATGACTGAGTGGTTTGTTAAAAAAGCAATGAGTTGATTCTACATAAAAAACATCGTTGCCCTAATTTGAACTTCAAATTATCGATCAAGTAGGTACGAACTACGACCACTGCTGCTTTTGCGTCCGATAACAGCAGAATTTTAAAATAAGTAGATGTTGTATTTAGAACATTGTCGCTAGTTCTTTAAACGATTCGGGAGGTTTTGAATTGAGTCATTGAATTGATGTAGTGTTTAAAATCAATAATTTTCTCTAAATAATCGATATTTCGATTTAAAATCGACATGCCTACGGCACAGTCACGCCACTGAATACGAGCTGACTGTAGCGCACCTTCGTAGTCGATGCGTCCGTCATGGTCGATGTCGCCGAGCGCGAGCACCTGGTTGAGCTGCGCGTCCGTCACCGGCTCGCCGATCATCTCAAGCGCCGCGCGCAGCTCGTCGCGCGTTATGTACCCGTTGTCGTCGCGGTCAAACACTCTGAAACGACAAAAGGACACGTTAAACTCGAAAACGATGGAACATATCAAAACTTTTTGTTCCGATATGTTTTCTTAAAGGGACAAACCGGGGTGGTACCTATAGGATTTCGGATGATTCGTTAAGGGCAGTGATTGTAAAAAATAATATCAATAATTATAACTAGCTTCACGCCATTTGACTATATAGGTAGAGATAACAGATAAGCTCCGATTTCATGTTTTTTTTTTTATTATTTTGTAGTTTATTATATACTTTTTAAAATCAGAAACCTTTTGAAGCGGGGAAGTAGCGATTTATATTCTTAAATAAATATTTAATATATTTATATATATATAGATTTTTTTTTTCTTCGACCATATTCATTGAAAACGAAGAAAAAGGAGACATTTCGTTTCATTCGTTTTAACGGCTTTATTGACTCGACTAATTCTGATATTTGTAACACAAGTGCTTAAGCTACTTACCTCTGACTCAGATCAAATTATGTGATGTACTCGAATATATTCGTAACCGAAAATTTCCTTGCCTTTCCCCTTTTTTATTATTGTAAGTAGATTACTTACTTGAACGCCGCGAGCAAGTCCCTGGTGATCTCCTCCTCGGAGTCTCCCCCGCTCGCGCTCACGTCCATGCCCTGTATCGCTTGTATCTTCGTCACCCACTGCATGAAGTCATTCTCATCTATTAGACCATTGCCTGGAACGATACAAATACATATTTAGGCAAGTTTCATTGTTTATGAGTACATAACTATAACTTTTCATTTTTTTAACGGTTTCTAGAAGAAAATTTTGTTTTGAGTTAAGTTCATCTTATTTCTGTCCACGCCTCTCTGTAATAAACTATTTGTAAAGGGTAAATATTAACCAGCTCCCTTGTTTTTAATTATTTTATTAAAGACTAGCTGTGCCAGCGGTGTCAACCGCGTTTATGGTTAATATTATAAAGACTATTTTCGTCATACATGATTTCTATGTAACTTTAACCATTAAGGCTGCACACGCGACGGAAGCTTAAAAAATGGAGTAACTTCTCCCGTTTTCCCAACATTTCCCTTCACTACTCTGCTCCTATTGATTGTAGCGTGATGAAAAGTATACTATAACCTGCCCAGGAGTATGAAGAATTGTACCAAGTTTCGTTAAAATCCGTCGAATAATTTTTGTTTCTATAAGGAATATACAGACAGACAGACAGACAGACAGACAAAAATTTTACTGATTGCATTTTTGGCATCAGTATCGATCACTAATCACCCCCTGATAGTTATTTTGAAAATATATTTCATGTACAGAATTGACCTCTACAGATTTATTATAAGTATAGATAGATGTTACCAACATCACAACAAAACATCACGGATGCCGCTACCTGATAGTAAGCAGTCGACATTGCAAGAAAATTTGCAACACCAGATTTCACAACGTCGACCGTCGTTATTATGCCCCTATAAGATCGGCCATCTTGAACTCTCTTACCTAGCAAAACACGAACTAAATAGGTAAAAGTTCTGCTGTATTATATTAATCTTCTGCGAGAAGGTGATACCTACTCCTGATTTCTCCTATTAACTTCTTCCTCACGGCTGAGGAGATAGATGGTCAATGGGAGAGTTAAGAAAATTAAAGGCTAGATTAATTTATTGTTTCTTTGTCTGAAAACGAAGGTTTCTTGTGTATATAATTTAGATATCTAAATATAATCATTGTTTTTTTAAAAATTAGAATGGATCTGTTCATAATGTCGTCATAATACGAATGCGTTATGTACCTCTTCAAACCGCCAGCATACCAAGTAATCGTGGAAGAAAAATTCTATTAGGTAATGACAATATTCAAGTCGTTTTAATAGATCGACTTGCCTCGCGTGCTTCGCCGCCATAGGGACTGATGTAAAAACAAAATATCAAAGGAACAAAATTTTTCTGCCTTTTATATCTTCATTTTGTTTTGGCGGCAAACGTTAATGCCCGGACCGTTCAACAAAAGTATTATAAAAAGCTCCGTTCATAATGTGTAACAAAATTTAACGCGACAATCACCGAAAGGGCTTGTGTCGTTAAATCTTAATTAACGCTATGGTAGGTAGTTACGGGCTTCGCTGCGAAGGTCGTTAAAGCCACGACGTCATTCCTCGCCCCATGCTTACAACCTTAGCTTTCGGTTAATTATACCCGTAATTACCAATATTTATTCGTTATATTTATATTGTTGATAATATTATTATTTCTGTAATTATCCAATACCTACATCAACACATTATTTTTTTTAATACAATTCTCAGGTAAAATGATGCTTGAATAAAGAATGTCGTGTAAGTACGTATTAGATATACATACAAATACAATCCGAGTTTAGACGCTGTTTGTACAGATTTGAAAGTTTATAGGTATTGTGATGTGATGAAATGGGATCCTAAAAGAGATTTTTATGTGAGACCGGTGATGAATTGTCTGTCGTAAATCTAGAACGAGGTCTGTTTAAACAAAAATAAAAGATCAGAAAGAAAATGTTACTTGGTAACGCTGTTTATAGCGTGTTTGGCGCGGTGTTAACCTCATTACGGGCTCTTGGAGTGGCTCGATCTGATTGGATCTTGCGATTAGCATTGTGCGATGGTAGATAGCGGCTCCAGCCCCGGGTCAGCGGTTCCGAGCACCCGGCCCCCTAATCTGGCGACCTATCGCACTAATACGTCACCTCTAAAAGGAAATACTCATTCCGAACTTAAAATGCATTGTAATCAACTGATATGGCGCGGTTAATTGGGTTAGTGGAAATTGACCTTTAGTTTTCGTTTACAGAAATAACCATAATCTGATGCTAGCAGATTTGTATAAAACAGTGTTAGATTCAGTTTTGGAACACTTTCGATGGATGTATAAAAGAGTACCCTCTGAATTCTTAGTTATTTTGCGTACATTTAAATTATAGATGTTTATTTTATTTACATATTGGAAAAGAGCTTAATTTTGCTTTTACAGATACAAATTACATGACAAATTTCGCTTAAGCGTTTTACTTGGGGCTATCTTAGGTCATGTGAGGGTCCTTTGGCACTTGAGGATGGGGGTCTTGATTTGATTACAAGTTTCATTAATTTGGGAAATATTTTTGGAAATTTGCAAAGTTACAAAACACGTATCTTAGGTACATGGTTCCTCGACCTATCGAAACTAGAGGTATTTTTGAGCCGAGGGCACCAGACACGTGCCCTTATAGTAAAGAAGGTATTATACGATATAAGTAGATCTCGATTCTCCTATTATATTTCATTTCCGTTCATTACTCATCAAGCTATGGGTACTTACCTAAACTTATATGCCCAGCATTGACGTAGTTAAACAAAGAAAGGTTGGTGGTTTTATACGTTGTCATTGTTCATACTCATTTGTCTAATTGCACCGCGACTGTCTATAAGCGTCTCTCGCATAATTTCAACTTTACGCGTTTGGATATAAATGGATAGTGGTGAGGTAGTGACTATGTATACCTACAATCTACAATGAACTATGTTGCAACTAGAGACAGACACGTTATGCTAAAGTCAGGACAGAATTTAAAGAGATTGCTAATTGCTTTAACGGTTAATTAACCCTTTCGATCGTCACGCAATGCAACTTATGAAACCCTACAATTCTGGGCGCAGTGTCAGAAATTTTCTCAATGCAAGATACCTACAGGCATAAAATATGAACATTTTCTCCATACTATCAATTTGATATAAAGTGAGTGTGGGCTGATGTCAGACATTTTTATCTATGTAGCCGTAAAGCGAGTCACAGGTCGAGAGGTAGGCATGAAGAAAATATTCATATAAAAGACGGGAAGGTTTGACGATTTGTAAACCAATATTCCGGATTAGTACTCACATTGAGCATTGGAGAGACATAGCGGAAGCCTATACCTACCCACCAGTAGGATATTGTAGGGTAGATAAAGAATATAAAGGTGCCACACGATACAAATGGTTTTGTAAACAACTATCACTACATACCGACCGCCCATAGTTTTGAAGATAGTTTTAATTATCTAACTACAAACACGGACGAGAAAAAAAGAAGGACTCCACTTCTCGACACACGACACGACACTAATGTCGTCGTCATTGTCTATGTGTGCTGTAAGTGAAATGTCATTTGAAGCATCGTCGGAAAGGAACAAAGTCTAGTTAGAGGGGTGGAGTCCTTCTTTTTTTTGTCGTCCGTGACTACAAACTAAAAAAATAAGAAACACCAAAACAAAAAAGCACCGTTTTCGGTGTTATCTAGTACAAACCGGCTATTACTGCCTACCGGGACTAATTGCCACAGTTTCTATGATCTGTCAATAAGTTTCAATGTTCACCGGGATGTCCGGCACAAATCAGGGTTCCTGGCGACTCCAGCATTGACCTTGAGTGCGAGGTCGCGCGCCGGAAGCCGCTCGCGCCCGCCCTTCGCCGCACGCCATATTACAATAACCCTACCGTACTCCACAGCGAATTCATTAACTTTACGACCCGATCGCTAGATTAACGGATAATTTGTTGCAATTGTTATTATTTGAAATCAGTGTCGATACGGTTGTTTCGGATGGAAATATCTAACTAAAAGAATAAGTATAAATGAGTTAGATAATTAAAATAGTCGTAGTAATATTCAAAATCTACGGTAAGGTAGTTGCTAAATCACGAATTCATTGTTATGGCGGAATTAAGGGCTATGTCCCTGTACAAAACAATAATTTACATTCGGGACCAAATAAAGTAGACCCTTTAATGGTAGAGTCGTTTCTTAGAATAGGAAAATATATAGGTAGTTGAATGGTAGGTAAAATTAAAACAATGTTATAAAACTTTGTCCCATAAAAATCTTTATGAATTTAGACATAATTTAAATCTCTTTGATATCGCCGTTAAGGAAGTTCATGTGTTCTATTATTTTGCTTTAAATATTTGCAAGGTAAACAAAAAAAACTAACATTTAGACAAGAAACGCACGTTTTGCAGCAATTTTATAAATATCTTGATCACATTATTCAGCAGACGGTCATTTGTATATGTCAATCAGTTCCGATGATCGGTTATATGATTATTTATCGTCCACTTATCATAATAAATAAGATATTTGCGTTTCAGCCGCAATATTTAAGTACATTATCTAATCCATCCATCAAGCGTAACAAACCATCTGTTACATCAAAGCTTCACTGAGATAATTATAAACTCCATCAAGTATCACCTGTCCATAAAATTGTGTAAAAGGCTAGCAGTGCGCCATTATTCTTCCTTGCCAACAACAATACGGATACGGGTTTGAGTAAACGTAAACAGGTTAATTTTAGCGGGTTGACGAGCCGCTGTCCTCGCGTTCTCATTCTCATGCTATCTACATCTCTAAATCCGGCGTTGCCAATAGCCAATGTGTGCATTTGCGTGAAATGTGAATGTATTTGAATGAAGTCATGCGAGAGCCGGAATTGAACGTTTTTGACACTGGTTGCAGTGACAGGTTAATTTAACTTCGCCACAAGAACCTATGAATACATTTATGTACTTCGTCTGAATTTGGTAATTTACATTTCTCCATTTCTAGGGATGGCTAACTTCATTTGTTGACGTACCAAGTTAGCCCTACATACATGAGCTAAGTAGAATGTTTATCAGATTTTTTTTATGTTCCTTTGTGAGTAAATTATATTCCTTTTATCATGATTCTTATAATTTCTTAAGTTTGATTAGAAATAATTATTAGTACGTTACCGATTCCCTGCAATCCAGTCTCATTATTATTGTTTTAATATTGAGATTGGATTGGATTCAAATATTTTATACTTTATTATAAGGATTTTTTACAATCTAAGTAGATGATTTTTCTTTAAAATTATGCAATAGCGCTATACACAAGGGGTGCCCCCTTTAATTAATTTCAAGGGGGGAAGCTGCCCCCTTGAAATTAAATCTCCGTACACCCATGGCAGTAGCACATTATCGTTCCAGCTTTTTAGCAAAAAAACGCATTTTTCTTAAAAGTTATTTCAAGTGCGTAATTAGCTCTGGCAGCATTGCTGCCGCAGCAGTACCCATATAACGAAATTTTCCACATTTGAAGAATGCACCGTCTCTCTGATTATAACACAAAAACACGTGGTCATCTTTGGCAAGACTTCAAATCAATGCAAAGTGGGGGGCAATGCTCATTTCTACAACAGCAAGGACATCCATTTATTTTTATAAATCTATTTCTACCGCGCTATAGCATCCCGTCTTTCGTGATGGTTGAGTACGCAAATTGACCTGCAGAAATTCGCGGCGTGACATTCATTAGCTTAAACTGTTTTGTGACCTTCACGCATCCCCTTGAACTTCCTTTGTTATTCACCTACTAGCTTTGCTATTTGCAGATCAGCACGGCATGACATCTCACTTTTACACGAGCATACCCATAAGATAAATTGGTAATATAGCCCTTAAATAGAGTAGGTAGGTAGGTACTTTGAAAGAATTATGCTAAGATATCGGTGCAGTTAAAAAATTACAAAAACAAATATGTTTTTGACATTGAATATGATATTGTTTCGACGGTCTCTACTTTTGCAATTTTTTCCATCAAACCTGAACTTTTTCCCCAGGTCCGCCAGTGGGGGACAAAATCTTAGGGCTCAGCGAGAAAATAGACGGACTTAAGTCAAATATAAAAATAATTTTCGCTATAAATGGTTAAAGAAGCTTGCTGTTTTACATTATGAAGTTTGCCTACCCCTTCAGGCTTTGAGAACGTCAAAGTATGAATAGAGTATTAACACCTGGATTGGATTAGGGTCTATGAAGAATAATACATTACATTAAGCTTTTCTTTGATATAAATACTTCTTGACTTGCAAGAGGCGGGGGCGCTCGAGCCCTGCGAATTTTCATTTTGACCATCAGTTTCTTATGCCTACGTCTGCTGAGGTGGCAGAGAAGAATCGCCGGAACAAATTCAACAGATAACCGTTATTAAAAAAATCTTGTGGTGAATAAAGCTACTTACCAGTCTTACTGGCATCCTTAATGAGTTCCGATATGAGGTCGTCGCTGACCTCGATGCCCAGGTTGCGCAGCATGAACTGCAGCTCGGCCGGCGTCACGTGCCCGTCGCTGTCCCGGTCCAGCAGACCGAACGCGGTGCGCAGGTCTGCCAACAATACAATAGGGGTTTGAAATGGAAACGTATGAACAGACATTTGGGGGAAAAACCCTTATGATATCAACCATGCCAATTTTAAAACTAAATTTTCATTAAAAACTTAGTAAATAAATAATGGGTTTATTCTTTGGTAATATTCAAACAATCAAACATGTTCTAAATTCATTTTACCTTTATTATAACATCAGGTACACGCAATTAAAGTGCTAACCTGGGATTTTCTTAGCTTATGATGCGATTCATTTTCGTCTTCCTAGTGCCACGTCCCATTAATTTCAGTTTGGCATTACTTGAACTAGATTTCGAGTAATACATTGTAAAGACTGCCTCCAACCGGGGTAACCAGGGAGCCAGACAAATTGAATCGTAGTTCCACATCCACGGTTAGTTTGGATGTGCAGCTCCTTAACTGCCGATTAATATTTTTTTTTCAAACCCTGAGGTAGATACATGCTGAGATGAGAATAAGACCCATCTCATTGAAGCGCATGTGGTATTGAGTGAGTTACGAGTATCCTGAAAACCTGTCACTACCCCTTAAAGTTTAAAACATAAAAAATATTTTAGTATCTACCGTTAGGACTCCGTCCAAACCTAGCATGCACCCCTACACAAATTTACTATATGCAACCTTCATTACACATAGACCAACTAAAGAAAAAAAATAATATTTAATTTCTAAATAAGTAGTATCGTAGCAATCGTAACATTTTCAAAGGGACGTAACTTCAATTTAGGTTGCTGTTTGCGTATCGATCAATCATAAAAACATTGCTTTGTGTGTACGAAACAAAGTAATTTATTAAAGCTATTTCAGTTCCTTTGACGGAAGTTGAAAGAGACCTATTTCGATGGCCGCGAAAGTTCACAGCTTTTATAATGTATAAGTTAAAATATTGCTAGTTTTATTACTTAGTACGATTTTAACCTGAAATCTAAATTCACGGCGAAATAAAAACCCATGGAACATTGATATTAAGTAGTTGAAGTAAATACAATGGGATATTTTGTGTGGAATATTTTTGTTAAGAAAGTTGCAGAAACAATACGATTTTGGTTATGTTTTTATATTATGTACTTGCGAAGGCGACTAAAAAACATACAGTCGACCGGTCTTAGTTAACAATAGTCTGATAGACTAACTTTACCTATGAAAAAACAGCAAGAAACGGTACATAACGCTGTAATGTTATTTTTGATAATTATTATTAATTTACCTTTTTATAATGCTGCTTGAAAAGTACAGCATCATTTTAGACAAGTTTCGTTGCATTTCGTTTGCGTAGACAACAGAATTATGCTATGATATCAAGGTTTGTAGGATTTAGAAAGAACTCACCCGGGTATATCTCTACTCGGTGGGGGCTTTGGAGTAAAAATAGGATAAAAAATAGGATTATGCAACGTTCAAGTGTGTGCAGGTTTTTGAGCCTATTTATTCATCACAAACACACAAACACATCAATCGTTTCTCATTGTGATATTGGTGTAGATATTCAAATGCTCCTTGATAAGATTGAATCGATTGCTTCCAATAATTAAATTCAGACTTATTCTCTCATACCTACCACATAAAAAAAACTTTTACAATGCGTGAACAGTTATTTTATCTTCAATTGAGAATACGCAAGCGCTGGCTCTTACTACGTTTTCCGAAAACAGCCTAAAAATAATAGCACACGTAAGACGAGTTACTTACAAAATTCATTGTTCTTCACTTGAGCCATAACTACTAAAACTAAAATATATTCTAAAGCACTAATTCTTCATTTCAAACTAGCTTATTGTTATCGCATCTGCGCGCGAAGCCGAAATGAAAATGCGCGCCCGTCAGCGATTCGGCATCATATACCCGCGACAATATTTACCAAAGATTACGTGTATCATCATCATTCCTCTTATCACGCTCTCAGTCATACATCTCCCGTGTAACAAACACAATTACAAACTTATCAGGTGAAGAGATAATTTTTTTTTTTGGTTTCATGTCCTAAAAACATGATATTAAGGTTCTAATACCCAATTTGACGCTAACTTTACATCGCATATTTTGACTGGCTTGACGGTGCATTTGGTAGTAATTCTGCCCCATGCGCCAAGAGTTGTGGGTTCGATCCCCACCCAGGACAAATATTCGTGTGATGAATACTTGTGTTTGTTTTGTGTCTGCGTGTTAATATTCAGAATTTAAGAATATATCTAAAATACCACTGTTGTTTCTGATATCTGTAACAAAGATACTTAAGCTACTTACCACGGAGTCAGATCAATGTACCTACCTATGTGATGTTGTCTGAATTTATAACTTGGATAAGTATAACAAAAGGTAATTAAATACCTAAGGAGTAAAACTGTAGATGAAATTTAAGTAATTTTTAAATCGGGTCAAATCACTCAGTCCTACTAAGTTTATGCGAAACGAACTACACAAGCAGTTTATCCAAAATCCGGAAATTCTTTTCAAATTTAGTGCGTTCGAATCGTGCCAAATTATTCCGGAATGTCGACTTCCGAACATAGGGCTTTTTAAAAAATGCGTACAAGTTATTTATTTTTTCTGTCAGTTTATAGAACAAGTTTCCAAAAATATTCAAATAGATTTATTCGAGTCTTGACTCATCTTCACCTATTTATTTACTGTTTATATCCCTAGGTGTGGCACGGACGGTGCCAACGATCCACCGCTATTAACATGTCATAGTTCTTTAAACACTATATTCTTGTATCTGTCTGCTCTAAATTTCTATCAAACGATTATTACAAAATTCATTATTTTACAATGTCATAAATTGTTACTTGATTGATAGCTCAAGGAATTCCCCGGGCACCTACGCTGATTTTTTTTTGTATACACATTTAATTATATATTTGAACTAATGTTACCTAATTTAAATATGCACACAGTTTTGCAATTTTTAGTGTTTGTTTGATACTAAAACACATCTGGTATCTACTTTGTATAATGTTTCTTTATACGTCAATATTTGAGTTCTCTGTAATAAACAAATACTGTACTGGGCACAATATAGTAATGTAACAAACGGTCGGAAGAACACGAATTAAATCTTAAATGTAGTTCCGTAGATTTTTTTTACTAAATTTTGAGAAATCGTATGTACTTTTTATTAAATTTCCAGTAAAGTGTTAGGGTTACTTGATTGACTATCAAGTATATAAGCCGGAATTTGATCTTTTGTCCGAAAATTAGAGCAATTATGAAATAATTTTCTAATAAAATTAATTGCTTCACCCAGCAAACATTCTATAAATATAAATAAATATCGAAACCGAGATATTCAAAAGCTCAAAACACTGGGTTTGTGATTATGTAGGCGACGAGCTAGCCACTGGTCACTACTTATCACGATTGTTCAACTAACTAACGCAACTCTATTTGTGGTAATTCTCATTGGTCCTTGAACTTTGTCTTACCCTTCTTACAGACGAAAATTACAGGCGTTAATATATAATGTATGTATGTGACATTTTATATTGTTAATTAATATATCGGCATTACCTTTAATAAAATTCGCTGAAGCATATCCGAAAAGGTTATATTAACCTATATTAACCTAAGTACCTACATGAGGACCTTGTATGAGGGACCCTAACATACAATCAAGAGGAAGTCCCGCCGTCTAACATCATGTTTACTTTGAGACTGAATATAGCAAAACTAGTTTGAAAATTAGCAGACACTCAAAAATATGTGAACTTATTTTAAAAGTTCAGTTAAATTAAAATTGGATAAACGAGTAGGTAGGCACTTACTAGACAATAATAAATAGGCTGTAACTAAAATGTTTTCGAGTCCCAGACCAACATGGTCTGGGACAGATCTACTATAAGATATTATGATACCAACTTTCAATTTGAATTAATTCTCTTGGAAAACATTTCACATTATAGCCCACATGTATTACAAAATGTTTATTTTTACAACAAACTGTGTTTGTGATAAACGAGTGACATCTGTTTTGTGTTTATACTAACAACTATTCGATAAATTTTACACAGATACGAAATATTCTCGCAGTTAAACGACTTTTTATTGATGGTATACGTATCTACTTATTTTAAATTAAATTTCCCTTGAAATAGTACAACATGATCAAACGGTATTATAATGGCACACTTTAATAACAATCTTGTGAAGTATATAGTCCAAGATCCCAGAGCCCCCAGACGTCACTCATTTTCTGATGGACAAAATATATACGAGTGAGTAGTGGTGGGGTGTACTATGATCATATGACTAGTTGCTACCTTGGCCAGACGGCCAATTTTCAGGTAGCAATTAATCAAGGTACATAAAAACACTGCTCACCTCACTTAAATTCTGATAGCTGATTTTAACATATATTTTACACTATATCGTTAAAAATCAGTATTCATTACTCCCAGACACATGCGGTCGGCGGTTTTACCTTACAGACGCTTCAAAGCTCTGAGAAAAATTAATTTAGGTCACTTATTTTCTGATGCTTGATTTTTATATATATTATTCAGACAACTATTCTAAAACGTTTTGCAAACGGACAGACCGATCCAAGGGGCCAAACATTCCCCAAACCCAATTTTAATGTCGCTGAGAGTATAAGCGCGGGCATTATCCGTGCGTATTATGCGTGTATGTAGAAGTCGGAATTAATGTTGAAATGTAAATAAAAATGCATACCTATTAGTAATTAACGCCTGTCAGTTTAAAATTTGCTTTTTCATATTTGTTTTATTTAATAGAGAATTAATTTTTAAAAAGAATAATTAGAAAATCACGTAAATAATCAAAGATTAACTTTGAGAAAAGTGCTCGTCTGACCGCAATAATCCTATGATTGTGCCTTACAAACTGTTTTATGATTTTTCATTTTTTTTAATCGAATTAATTTTAATTTTTAAAGTAAATATCAAGAGGTTTACAAAGTATTAATAATTTAATTAAATAACAGCAATCTTTTCAAATAATTATTTATTGCTAACGAACCTTACAAAACTCAAACAAATCGGACAAATATTTTTATTATATAATTTTGTTAATTAATCTTTTCAAATAATTATTTATTGCTAACGAACCTTACAAAACTCCAAAAAATCGGACAAATATTTTTATTATATAATTTTGTTAATTTAATTTGTAAATATTTAACTGGCTTCTAATCTTCATTGTCATCGTCGTTGAAGTCAGGTAGACACTTTTTTAACGTCTCTTCCGTAAATTGTATTAAATTTTCATCAGAATTATAGCAAAATACACAATTTAACAAATTAGCCATTTTATTTTTTTGATCACTGCAAATATTTGTATTTTTTTATACGCGTTGCTACTCAAATTATAACACAGCTGACGCATTCAACAGACGCCATACATTGACTAGTGAGTAAGAGTAAACCGAAGGAGAGAAAGAGAGAGCGCAATAACACTCAGGTATGTCTCACTCGCACTCATGCGCACGGATAATGCCCGCGCTCATACTCTCAGCAACATTAAAATTGGGTCTGGGGAATGTTTGGCCCCTTGGATCGGTCTGTCCGTTTGCAAAACGTTTTAGAATAGTTGTCTGAATAACATATATAAAAATCAAGCATCAGAAAATAAGTGACCTAAATTAATTTTTCTCAGAGTTTTGAAGCGTCTGTAAGGTAAAACCGCCGACCGCATGTGTCTGGGAGTAATGAATACTGATTTTTAACGATATAGTGTAAAATATATGTTAAAATCAGCTATCAGAATTTAAGTGAGGTGAGCAGTGTTTTTATGTACCTTGATTAATTGCTACCTGAAAATTGGCCGTCTGGCCAAGGTAGCAACTAGTCATATGATCATAGTACACCCCACCACTACTCACTCGTATATATTTTGTCCATCAGAAAATGAGTGACGTCTGGGGGCTCTGGGATCTTCCTCTAATACACCAAACGATGAAACCTCTTGATTATAAAAACTCATGACAAACGTCTCAACTACTTAAATTAAAATGTTCTCTAATTTTCTGTTGACTTCATAATGATCACACATATCACCTATATGATATCAAGAATAAAGTCCATCGATGAATAAGAATTCCAATCGGAATCAACCGGCATTCCGAAAGATCCAGAAATGTGTGGTCTGCATTCCAGAACATTTCTAACCTAATAGTTCAGCATTTTAAGTGGATTGTCATTTGAAGACACGGGTTGGTTAGAACTAGAACAATTCTCTTATTGAACCAGTGAAGAACAAGGAAGTTGAGTAGAATCACGGATTAGTAAAAAAAGGACTCCACGCTACCCATACTATAGCGTGAAACCACGTTTAAGCATGTGTGAGTGCGATACTTATGGATACCAGTTGTGGGATATCTGTCATGTGGAGCACTTAATTTGTCAATGTGTGACGTAAGTTGCGTGTCAAGTGGAGCACCTGAGGAGCTTCAATGTCTAGTTAGTAACGCGGAGTCCTTCTTTTTTTACTAGTCCGTCAGTAGAATTTGAATAAATATATTTTTTTAATTCAATTCCGCGCAGACATCGCGGGCAAAAGCTAGTATCTAATATTATTTTGTTTCGTAAGTATGTAATTCTTTCGTTAATTATAAAAAACATTTTATTTAAACATTTATTAAACATTTTATATTTACATTATTTAATATAATTATAAAAACAAACGAAAAAAATAACAATATATATTTAGGTATCCATGTATTTCGGCCGGTTATCGTTGTGATTATTGTCGGCGGTACGGAGAAGCCCACGGCCATTACCACTCGCCTCGCACGCTGCCAAACGCATTAGCTTCCCTATTAATTACTAGTTTTGGCGCGAGCGCCGAGGATGCGTTGATAACATTATTCATACTTGTTCTAAGTGCGAAGGTTATACGCCTGTTAATGTATTTTCTTAGTGCAAATTGACTGTATAGCCACAATTTATGGTCCCTTTATTTGGACATGTTTACAAGACTGACGCAGTTTTGATATATTATTTTAGAAATCGGCTAGATGCTAAATATTGCTTCATGATAACATATTTACAAACGTATTGGTCATCACGTTATTGTAATGAGCTGAGTCAAAGAAAAAAAGCTCCATCAAATGGAGATAACATTAAAAGCGTGTTCAAGTGATTTATAATTACACCAACAAACAACAACATAACATCACGCCCATAATCCCCGAAGGGGTGGGCAGAGTCAAAGGGGGCAGCAGGCCCCTTTAACCACATTCAGACAAAAACAAAACTGGACTTTCCATCTAGAGAGATTATTCTGATATAAAAGTGCTTTCTTGAAGCCTACATAAATAAAGACATTTTGAATTTGAATTTAAATTGTAACATCTTTATGTATCTCTATGTATGTATCTACAAAAAGTCGACTTTACAGGAGACAAAATAAAAAACGTCTATTTTTTTAATTATTTTTATGTTTGAAAATTAATCATGGATAGGCATGGTAAAGGTGAAATAAGGTGTTTACATGTATTTTTAAAAGCTTCATTAGTTTCAAAATTACGGTACTGGTATTAGTTAAAATATTTGCGTATGTTTGTGCACCTTACCTACTTTTAGATAGGTGGCGGTTAAAATAAGGTATTAAAGACTTTAATTAAACAACAAACTTATTTTATAAAATTTTGAAGTTGTTTAAGATATATTTTGCTTACGAAATTGGTAGCAAAATTTCATGTAATTGTGAGTTAGTTACAGAAGTATTCAATCATGCTTTGTCTTTCAGGCAAAGCCCTTCAATCTTCATCAAATTGAAGTTTTATCCGGATGTCACTATTAAGTTTGTATTTCATAGCACGGAGGTCTGTTACAACAGGATCGCCAGCTTTACGTCCCGGTATAATAGTTTTATATTGTATTTTTATATTATTTTATTATTTATTCAAAATCCACAGCTCTTATAATCAATTTACAAATGAGAATAACTAAATATACAGCAAATAACGGATTTTACATCTGTAGAAAAGTAGAGAGTCAGCATATTTTTAAACAAGCTGTAGTCAACTTCAACTACCTCAAATGTTTCTTTAGTGCGAGTTTCTTTAGTGATAAACACATAGGTAATCACTCGGAAGATGAATATCCCTGTTTTTAAGCTTTCGCTTGATGGCACTGTAAACCGAGTCACACTCCACTTGTGTGTAACCCGATTCTAAGTACATATGGGTTATGGTGACGTTAAGCGTAATGCTAAAATTTACAAGACCATTTGGAAAGAATTAGCTACCGATTCAGGTATGTACAAATATTTGAATATATATCACCATGGGTAACTGTTTGGTTAGACATTGAACTTCCAAATAAAACAAATGTGCTAGCTGTTAACTTGCTTGCTGTTTCGATAAACCGGTAACACTTCCAGCTAAGTTGAAGATGGTAAAGTGGTGTGTGAGCACGCATTCAGTGTAATATTTTAATAAATTTATTACGTTACGTAACTTAAGTGGTATTGGTATGTTCTCATAACTCCTTATTTATTGCAAATTTCAGGTTACGAATTCCGGGATACGATGCGTAAATTGACTATAAAAAGAACTGCATTAAAGAGTAAAAATCGCCAAAAGTGTAGATAGATGGTCTTGGCTCTTAAGCGTCGATTTGTAACCATACATTTAATTTAATTGAATTGAAACTACATGCGCCACAGACGAGTATGCAAAGGCATGTTCTTATAAGCTAGTACCAGTAAAGCGGATAAACATTCCTGGGGAGGTCGTAGAGTTGTTTGATCTCAGCTACATATCCGTCGCTAAGCCCAGTAAGAGCCATGGCTTAAGCATACCTGACATTACCTAAAGCTGGCTGGTCATCCCACACAATAAAATAAAGCCGGTATTTACTATGAGACGCTTCTAAGCCTTGGACTTATTGATGCACAAAACAATCCATCATTTTACTGCGTAATTAATACTATATGCTTTACGACATGAACATAGCCAAAGAATCCTACAATAGATTTGCAATTATAAATTAATAAATCCTTCTGATAAGGTAAAGCCCAATTTATCACGTCATATCTCTGATGAGATCGTATCTCAAAGCTGTTAACATTGTATAGCAAATAAAGATAAGCAACGCGCTGTTTTCCTCAGCTTAGAGTATCAAAGCACGTTACATCTCGGTCATATTTAGATAAAAGATATTCTAGGCACATATCGTTAATGTAAGGTAAATCCTAAACGTTCAAAATATGTATCACGTAAAAGTCAATAAAATATATAGTCAATAAAATATTTATTTATGTTAATATCCAGTTAAAATCTAGTAAGTAAGTAATACGATGTAATCGTAGTATGTATAGTATACATATGTACCTAATAACAAAATAGCACTCAAAATACAATTTGAAATTTACACAAAGATTATTATTAATCGTTGCTACATTCCGATGCCAAATAAATAATTAGGCAGCTTTTAAACGGAGAAAATAACAACAGGTGCAGCCAAGGAATCGTATCACAAATTTATACAATATAGAAAGGTATATATAAATCGGAATAACTTGTATTTTCGTGTTCATTCCAAAACACGTGGTGCGATCGATTTTTCTGGCATAGGTGCCGCCAAGCGGCAGGAAGAAGGGCTAAAGAGGCATGGCCCAATTCCCTCTTAAATATCCGGATATTTGATTAATTAGTATCAGACATATGAAATTCCAAGTAAGTAGATTGGTTTGTTTGGATAATTCTAATCAAATCAAATTATACATTACAATCATTTGACTGATGATGACAGACAATCTGGGAATTTTCTCTATAGATTAGATAGGAGGTACAAATTCATCAAATATCGCGATAAAAATATTGAAGTCGATAAGATTACCTACCACCAATGCACACCGAAGCAGTTTTTAAATAGAGCCTCTCATCCTTCGTTTAAGTATTATCAACAAAATTTAAAAATTGTATGCAATTCATCATAACATATGTACAAAAGAACCTACCTACTTGAGTCTTTCTTGGTCATTGAATGAAAGAATTGTGACTTCGGAATAAATGACGTTGAAAACAATTTACATATTTAATGTGGTTCCATCATTCAAAATTACTGCGGATAGTTAAAAGACAATGGGTAAAGAGACAAACAGTTAAGATATTTATTGGATACTAAGTTTTCAAAATTAATTCGTATCCGACGTATAAACCTAAGACATTAAACGGTATTGATCAAATGAATAAGTAGTAGCTGTAAAATGTCCATAAACCTGTCATACGATCCTACACGCGCAATGTATAATGTAACGTACAAATGTTAAATTTCATTTTATCTACTGTTATATGCAACTTTCTGCTGAATATCGTCATCAAAGACCCTTGCCCTTTACACTATCTATTTAAAGTAATTGACAGTAAGAAGCGTGTAATATGCGTAGCGCTTCCATTCGTTTGAAGTCATTCTTTTATAGCCCGGAGTATAATTTGCCTATTTGTAAGTATGTGTTTTATGTTTATTTAAGTTTTGTATATTATCTACAAAAAAATATCGTTTTTACCGTATTAACTAAAGTAAAATAGTTATTTTTTTTAATTTGATTGGCAAAACCAACAAAATTTCACTATTTTTTGCGTAAGTAACTGTATTCATCTTTTGCTTTTATTATAATAAAATGAAGCGTTAATTGTGGAGGATAAATTTGGTTTGATATCAGTTCCGGTACTTCAATTCCGCTGTCACAAGAAGTGCTTATGTACTTAGATATTGGTATACCTAATAATGAGACTTAATTATACTCCTTTTTATAAATTGTTTTCTACAACAAACCTTCTGCAATCAATTCAAGCACACTCGTTAGAGACAGTATTGGAGTGATTAGATGTAGTCCAAAGTTGACTTATTGTTACGACAAATTTTCCTCACTGTTACTATATAACGCTATTTATGAATAGAAACGGGCGTAATAGTTAATGGACGTTCATGGAAACGATAACGATGGTATCAAAGTTTTGATGTGCAAACAATAGCCGCAGGCGCCTACGCGCCGCACCCAATACGGTTTCAGTTTTATAAAGTGCACATCGAATTAAATGGAGCGAGCGAGTGAGTAGGTAGCGACCACGCATCGTTCTTTTTAGTCAATACACGTCGCACCCACAGACCGTAAAATAATTCAAAATGCTAGTCTTAAAATGTCAATCATTGGCTTTATTTTCATAAACGTTAGGTCACTCTCATAGGGTGTGATGTATACTTGCATTTATGTGTTTTATCTTGTGTAAGTGACATATATAAACAAAAAGTTTGTATTATATTCTAGTTCTTCAATAAGAAATAGTCAGAATGATCTGCAAATATCATTATATAACACAATATCCTTTTCTTTGTACCTATATAAATGGGATTTCCATGTCGGTTCACTACCTGCTAAAAGGTGCAGTATTATCTCTATTGTAGAACTAAGAAGAAAGTAAAATAAAGAATAACGGTATTTAAATTAGAGGAGGTTTTTTTAGATACAGGTATTTATATACATTTACCATAATGAAATATATATTTATTTATAGCTTTTTATTTGATAAGTAGGTACATGTAGAAAAAATATATTTGATAGCTTTTTTTTCTACTTATCAATTAAGTTCGATATCTAGATAAAAATCTAGCTAGCTTATCATTGATATCATTGACTACGCGCCCGTAACAAGCCCAGTCACTAACATTACTTGTCAAAGAAATGAGTCGCGAAAAGCGGCACACCTCTGATCAAGACCAAAACATAGTATTGGCCGTAAAATAAACCTACTTCAAACGAATTTGAAACTATGGAGAGTCCCAATTTCAGAATCAAGCAGTTTTTCTGTAGGTACCTACTACATATTTGGGGTCAAGAAATATTATTTTTTCCATTAAGCTCAACAGCCATAGCGCAACCGTTTTGAAACCATTTCTTCATAGCTTATTTTCATAGGACAATGAGGAAGAAGGAATGAGAAAATTTATGTCATAGCATAGCATTGGTGAAAGTGGTTATTATTTTTTATAAAAAAAGACTAAAACATTTGTAGGTGGGTGGTACTCACTATTAAGCATGGCTTCACTGGGCGCTGGCACCGGCGGCCGCTCGTCCACTGGGGACTGTTTCTTCTTGCTCTTTTTCTCATCTTCCTGCTGGAACACATCACAAGCGTTAGCCGCCATACACACGCTCTTAAGTAACACAATAAACACTGATCGGTCCTTAATTCGCCACGTGTTTATTAACAATGAGCGTAAGAAAATATGGCCACCGAATATATTATAGAAAATATTGATACTGATTTTTTTATCAATTCGCCAACGTTATCAATCTTGTCATAAGGTTTATCGACTATTGTCTGATCAATAAAGCGTACTTATCTGGTAAAAGTGATTCAATAACAGGTATGCATATGTTATATGTTTAATAGAGATAGGGTGTAAGACCGAGTGAAATAGCAGATAATGGACATTAACATAATACCGAAACCACAAGTTTCCTACGTAACAGTTCAGGAAAAGTTTTCGTCGTTACTATTCCCTGCCTCACACGATAAACTAGATACATATACCTATGTATAGCTATCACAATTTCGCTTGCATCGACAAGGAACGGCTTCTCCCACTCAGTAACATAATATAGAAGGCAATTTCAGGGTTTTATGTAACTGAGCTATCTCAATACCTGTATGATTCATACTATTTGCACTTTCATTGAGTTACTTACTGGCATAATAATGTAGTAGAATAGTAGAAATATAAAATAAATAAATTCTCTAGACTGACACCAATTCCCTAGTTCCAAACTAAGCGTTTTTTTAATTGTGCTATGAATACTAGGTGAACGGATAGACATACTTAAATATGTTTATAAACATCCATGACTCGAGTACAAATGTCCATGTTCATCACACGAAAAATTTACCCCTAGCGGGATTCGAACCCGTGACCCTTGGTTTCGTGGCCAGGGTGTCTATATCCGTTTATACTTATTTATTTTAAATAGAATTAATACATGCTAGAGTTATTTTTAGTTAATGAGAATTTATTAATTTTGTATACGTAAAGCGTATGAAATTGTTCTTACAGGTAGTTTTACTTGTATAAGTAATGTTATTATTTCGGTAATGCTAGTATTTAATGCGGCAAGTGTGAATGTATGGATGTACCAGGCAAATCTACATGTAATGCCAACACTTTTAGTACATTATCTTAGTGACCAGCAAACGTGTGAAAGTCAATAAGGATCATCGAGAATTCTAGATGATCCTTGGGCCATAGCCAAAATAATAGCTAAGTAGCAATTTTTGCATAAATAAAAAATATTTGCAATTGAAATATAGACATTTTGTAAAACATAAACACAAGTGATATAGATTCCAATAAATATTGTCATTCAGAATAGCTCATGAGTTTCATGCCAAATTCTCTAAACTCCTAACGCATAGATGTCGGTTGACCAACCATGCCAGATCGCATTATAGATGATATCATAATGACCTAATTTCATAAATTACAGATCTGACTTAAATGTTTTGTTAATCCAGACCTTAGTGTGGTATGAATAGATACAGAAGTGTATACATAGAAGATATTTTGTTGATTTTTTAAAATAGATAAACATTCGTTTTCGTTGCGCAAGTAACGAATATCGCAACTGAGGACAGTAAATAGTCAGGGTGAAGAGAGACCTTGTAACAAACTTATTTATTATCTCAATACAACGATTCGAGATAAAGTCTTATAATATAAATAATTATATGTAGAAAAAAAAAATTGGTATTTCATACACATCATCTTCCTAGCGTTATGCCTCGTGTTTAGATGGGGTCCGCTTAGACCATGATCCAGGATTTAGCGAGCCTGATAATTACATTGAAGCGACTGCCGATCTGACCTTCGTAACCCTTAGATAGGGGAACCAGACAATTTTAGGATCATGGTTACAAATCCAAAATTGTTTGAATTTGCAGGTTTCATCACGATGTTTTCCTTCACCGTCGAGCTAGTGGTATAAATACGTACATAGATTTAAAAAATCCAGAGGTACGTGCCCGGGTTTGAACCTGCACTCCTCGGTTAAGAGGCGCGTGTCCTTACCATTGAGCTACCACCGCTGGTATTTGATACTATTTATGTATAAATATGAACAAATTAGTAATTTAATTGAAACGACAATTGATACCGTCTATGCGTGAAAGGTAACATGAAACACGTATGGTGTTTTAACGCGCCTACTACTTTTCTATAAGATTGTTATTACTTTTTCACAAGCTGTATTTAATTATTGTTTATATATAAATACCTATATTGATAATGCATTGTGAATGTTTATTTCATAATCGAGATATTTCTTGTATTGGTTAATTTAACGCGGTGGTGTATAATTTTAGTTTTACATCCTTAATAATATTTTTAACGGTTTTCTATTTTTATATGTTTTTGATAATATGGTCTATTTTTAAAATTGGAGCAACTCTTTTTACTGGCTTCACTACATGTTGTGAATTCCCATATACTTTTTAAAACATAACTTTTATGTAGCTGTTTAAGGTCTATATAATTTAACAAATAACGTAAAATGTTTGCCAGGTAGGTAGATAGATCGAACAAATTGCATCTTTCGATATTATGAATAAAAAAGTAGGTAAGAGTAGAATACCTTACGTTACAAATGCACAAGGCCGATTTTAATCTAAAGCCTAGACGTCTTCAAAATTCAAAACATTCCAAACGTTAAGACAACCTATACCAATATGTGTACAGAAAAAACATTAAAATAAATACGGAAATAAAACTGAGTTCATTAAAAATGCCTAAATACGACCGGTGATGATTCTGTTGATTGTTAGGGGACATCGGAAGTGACACATCGGAATGGCACGTAGCCCATAGAACGATGGAAGAGCTGCTATGTGCCCGAGTGGAGTTGCGTAGAAATAGTTGTTGCGACGCTTGGCACAACATCAAACCACGCGCCCAACAAACGGTCGCTTTGTGAAAAAATATGACATCCCGGCTCGGGGTAAATAAACCATGGCTTGATATACGGCAACATAAAAGAGACGAGTGGTCATGTACACGCGGCCATCTTTGAAGACACCCCTAAATCAAACGGTTTAATTGCAAAACAAACACTTGCACGCAAAAACAACCGCTGATATAAGGCAGTCTTATTCTAAAACTGTCCGGTGATTACATGAGTATGTCATCGCTTATTAGGTGTATAGGTGAGGTGTAGGAGCGGTGGTAGCTCAATGGTAAGTAAGGACGCGTGCCTTTTAACCGAGGGCTGCAGGTTCAAACCCGGGTTTTAAATCTATATATTTTTTAATATATTTACGACGTTAGGAACGCCACACTTGTACCTACCCGTTTCAATAATGTTTATGTAAATAATCGTATTTATTTATTATTTTATTAATTTAATATATTGTATTATGTATATGTAGATTATTGTAGATATATAAAAAATCAGGGCACTCGTCCGTGGGCATCACTCGGCAGGGCGCAGTGAAAACCAGTGCCATGCATGTCATGGCTTAAATGCTGAGTGATGCCCAAAAGGTTTAAGTAACCCCCGACAAAAAAAAACTATAAAAAGCAAAAAATAATTTGCTTATTTTTTTAAATATTTATACGTTCCTTTACTTAAAAAGTAAAAAAGCTGAAAGAGAAATTTATTAAATTATTTTCTTCTTTTTATAATTATTTTGTGTCGGGGTCACTTATATAAATCCCATATACGAGTATGTATTGTATATTATAGACACATACTATCGATACGTGTATTCAAAAATTGCACCTACCCATATAGGGTTGTTGAAAGCTTTATTGTATATAATAGTGATTAATGATGACAGGTAAGTATTACAGTGTCAGTCTTATGGGTCATAAAATCATAGAATATAATATTAGCCGTTGATGATATATGAATAATAACTAGGTTATATTTAAACAGCTGTACGTTCAACATCAACAATATTTATGATATGTATGTACCTGATCCTAAGAGGGTATTTTTATACTGCGTCGTATAAACCTTTCCTTTTTTCGAAAATTAAAAACAAACTTTGACTGAGCATTATATGTTAGTAGATGATAGAACTAGCTGTTCTAGCCCGCGGCTTCGCCCGTATGGAGTTCGAAATTGTAATTCGCGTAGAAATTAGGATTTTTTCACGATAAAATGTAGCCTATGTCCTAATCCAAGGTATGCCATCACAATTTCAACATTCAGCCGAATCGGTTCAGCCGTTTTGCCATAAAAGAACAAGGAACATCCAAACATACAAACTTTCGCCTTTATAATATTAGTATGTGGCGGAAATGATAAAGGAAAAATGTGCTGGCCTTGGCTTGATAAACAAGCTAAATAAAATCAAAGTCACTTTCTTTTACTCATCACATCACATTCATTGAAACTATAGATATTCTTCATATGTAGGGTCTGCAACGTACCTACTCCTGATAAGCGTTGCAAATGGCCGTTGTGAGTGTTTATCATCAAACAGGTTGTAATCTTTTTGCCACCATGAGTGATATAAAAAAGTTTTAAAAAACTTAAGAATATATTATACCCTGTACACTCGTAGGCCCGGCAACATTTCCTCTCTATTTATTCAGTATTTAGATAACTTTATTTATTCAATATTGAAATACCCAAACCGATTATCTAAGAAAGAGCACTAAAATATCTCGCGCTAAGCCTGATTAGATATAGTATTATTACTTTGAATTGTTTATCTTTTTGCTTTAAACTTTACATTATGTACACGGTACAAGAAAAACAAGAATGAAACACAAAATTTTAGCTATTAAATTAGCACCATCTTCTTGGAATTACTATGGGTTTACAAGAACCATAAGCACAAATTTTATGTATAGTAATAAATTATGCCAGTCTAGATAGGAAGGCATTAAGCCCTCGGTTCATTTTCATCAATATTCTTTATATTTTAACACGTGAATGTTGTAAATATTTGTGTTACAATTATATGCGGTCAATATACATTTATTCGTAGTTTACTTAAATTTTAATACTGCACACTAGCATATACTATGTAGGTAGTTATAACACTACTCATTGTTATTTATTTCGTTCACTATCGATATCTTTGAAGTGTCTTTTGAATACCCGCGAATCCTCAACCCTGAATAGCATTAAGTACAATTAAACAAATAAAACAAAACAAATAAGAAACATGAATTATAAGATTTTGAATTATAAGATGTTATATTTCAAATGTGAATTATTGTTGTGTAGTGTAGTTACCTGCCTACATGGAACAACAAAATACATAGGTGCATATATTTTGGCCCAGTGGTTTGCTATTTGCAACACCAGTTTTCCAGCTGAATAATTCCATAAGATGACGTATTCGTGCAAGCTTTTTAGTATATCGGAAATGAATAATATCAACTTTTATTGCTTTTTAATATAATAATTATTGAAGTTCAACCTTTAATTTCCCCGATGAGAAAGCAAGCGAGGTTGGTGGCAAACACGTCAGCGCAATTCGTCCTGTGACTGTGACACGAGCCGCCGTCAAAAAACGCCAAGTGACCATCAACCCCGGGGGAATGCAGAATGTTTCGTATCAAATAGTTGCGAGTCGCGTACGTAAAGAGCTACCTACAATATTTAACGCGCGCCGTCAAACGACAAGCAGCCTTTGAAGGATTCCTGGCGTTCCACCGTGTAGCCTCGTGACGTGTTAAACGGCTCACTTTAAACACGATGTGGTACCTACCTTGCCTGATGTAGGCAAATGTAGTGTTAGACGCCCAAATTACTTTTTAATGTCTAAAACTTCGCCTCTTTTTCTTTAAAAAATATTTTTTCACAGCGAACGTAAGGTTATGAAAAAAATATTCTCATTACCAAGTATAATAAATACAATAAGTAGGTACCTATTATAAAACATTTGATTCTTCGTGTAATTACTTGCAATAAAAATTGGTAAAAATAGCATTACCTACAGGTCCTCTGAAAAATAGAGATCTAGTTTCGTTGTATCCACTTATTAGTTATGCACTAGGTAAATAATAAATTCAGTGCCAAATGTAACTGCGTGAGAACCTGTACAATCACATGGTTGGTTAGGTATGTAGCCATGATCCAATTTGTTTGATTTACTTGTCCAAGGATTACGAAGAGGTCAGAGGGTAATCTGTTTAATGTAATATCCACAGAACAAATATTAAGTGGAAGTGCCAAGAGGGCGTGGCAATGAAGCCAATCAATTCTGCGTGCTTACGCAGAATTTCTTATCGGTAGGTAAATGCCGCTTTATTCCCGCTGCTCGATGGGTTATAACTAACTAACTAACTAAACTTCACGTCACTTTCCTAGCGGGGTAGGCAGAGAGAACCAAACGCCATATGGCACGGTCCTTACACACCTCACTCGCCTCTTCAACATTCATAATCCTTTTCATACATACTCTACGGTTTTTATGACTCCTAACACCACCTTCTGTTAATACACGACCAATCTGGTCGTGGTAGAAGAGCCTAGGCCTTTCGCGGCTCCTACATTCTTCCACTTTCGCAATGTATATCTGTTTAGTCAATCTTTCGTCATCCATTCTTTCCACATGTACGGACCACCGGAGCATGCCTCTTCTTACCTTGACTCCGGCGGTTATAATTGCACCAAAAACAAAACAACACCATCTATGATCGAGAAGAAAAAATATCCCATCATCATATACCCCTGCTACACACTCGAGGAGTGGCAAGGGAAGTAGCGAGGAAAGGAGGCAGAGACGTAGTGTGGCAGCGTTACTCGTCATGCCGCTCGTCATTCCCACCGCTCTCTATTTTGTCGGTTTTTTGGGCGCGAGTCAAAGGATCGGCTATATAAACAAACGCGAGTGGCTGGCCACACCACAGTTTATTTTTTTTTTTAATTAATTCGTCGCCAGCCGCTGAAGAATGGTCTAACGATGGTGGATGATGTTATCCACCACCTCTGTTGGACGACAACGATTTTGTATATATCATATAATAGGTTTTACTATAAATGCTGCCAACTGTCATAGTTTCGACGTCCATTATTAGTAGATAACAAATGGCCAAATGCGGAGCGTCGCAAATTAAAGCGCGAGTAGAGCAATGTGCGGCAGAAAGGACAACATCGCGGCAGAGCGAGCAGCAAGGTGATGATCATAGCGTGGAGCATAGGAGCATAGCGTGTCGGAAGCAATAGATAGCGTAAACTTGGGTTACGAAAGGTCGTTACTACTTTTGAGAGGTATAGATAAATTAAACCGTTTTTCAAAACAATGAAAGTATGTGGTCTGTTGTAGGACTAATAAGATAAGCTGTTACTGACTCAAATAAAAAAGTTTTTTTTTCTGTTCTGTGGTAATATCTAATAAGATTCCATTGAAGGATCTATAGACAAAACGGTGACCTCCTTCTTGTAAAAAATGCAACCTATGAAATTTATTTTAGCATACTCTCAGTCGGAAAATAAAAGTTATTATTTTCGATGGTACGCTGCGCGCTGCCAAGAAAAGATTTAATTAGTTTTTAAGTTAATGGGGAATAACAGCAGGAAATAGCGGATAGATAAGCGAATATACCAGTAGGTCTATCTATACAAATGTGAAACCGTAATGCTGGTCACACTATCGCGCTAAACAAATACTTATTATCTAAATAAACATATTTTTATCGTACTCTATAAAAGTAGTTAAATACGGAAGATATAGAAGAACACATTTTCTTCTCTAATGCGCAATAGTTTAACCACAACATAATAAACAATTCTCTTTGTATCCGTGCTAGCCCAGCAGATTTAAAAAAATATATATACCTACAAGAATTATTAAAGGTAGGTAGGCTTATATATAGGCTAGTAACCCCTTTGATAGACATCAATTATAATAATTTTTTTTTGGGGAAATTCCCACAAGCCTTTACCCTCTGCTTGGGGAAACAGAGGGCGGTATGTTGGACTCAAACCGACTAAAACCCCAATATGGCCTCCCGAGGCGCAGTTCCGGAGGAGCCGGTATCCCCACTACCGCGACTTTACGGCACCTCCTCCGGTGGTGCGCGTGCCGCACTGCGCGGCTCACCTCGTGTGGCGTTGGTCGATGTTGTGCACCCTACGGACGTAAAGCGTCAGATGCACAACACCGAGCACGCGCGCAACGTCGAGATGTGCTAGGCCACCCAGCACGTCTCAACCCTCTCCGCCCAGAAATCAGACGCCGATCGTACCCACGACCGGCGTTGTGGGCACACTCTCGCGCTGTGCCCTCTGCTATACCAGAGGGACACGCGGAAAGTGCCTAGTAGAAGGGGTGGGGGGGCCTTCCCCCGGCGACCCAAATTGAGGGCAAGGCCATGTACGCGTGGGAGAGCCAGTGCCTCCCGCGCCCACTACAACGCATCGGCAGTACGCCCCTGTCGGGTTGCCGAGGATTTTTAGCTTAAGCCCTGGATGATCCAAGTCCAGGGCTTACTAAGCCCCCCCGATACGACAAACCGAGGACCCTGGCGGGGCGGATGCATTTGTACATTAATAAAAAGGTACGCAACCGATTTGGTTATAACAGTAAAGGTAATATTTATTTTTTATTTAATACGCACTTTTACTTTTATCATTTCATTTATGGCCTTGTGATTTCCGCAATACATGTTTGAATCGATAAATAAGGATCCACGATGTTATTTTCGATAAAATAACATTATCAATTGAACTTGAGATACTTGATGATAACATCTTTAATCACTATGATTATTGAAAGATAAATGTTTATCTTAATAACATTTTCTATAGTTAAAAAATGTATGATAAGAGTCTTACCTTTCTTCTACTCCTCGAAGTGGTTGCCATTCCCTGAAAAATGAGAGAAACATGGTAAGAAGGGACAGTCAATATGAATTTACATAATGTAGGTTATTGTTAAAGATGAGAGGATGTATATGAAACGATTCTAATTTCAGTTAGATTTATCCAACAAGTTAATTGCCGGTTGGATTCCTTAAAATTAATTTAAATTTGAAAGCTTGTTGGTGTTAAAGAACATCCTAATCTTTGGTAGAGCTATAAATAATTCTCGACCACACTCTCAAAGAAGTCTTTATCTAAGATAACTATTTCATATATTCATTTGGTTTGTGATTCCAAATGAAGGGATTGTTAAAATATTCCGTAGCCGTAAAAGAACCAATGTTTTAAGAGTTTTTATGAAGACACACCATTGTCTGCCGCTTATGGTCGTAGCGTCCAGGCGACACGAAGTCGCCAAACTCGGAATTAAGTTACCTTCGAAAGGCTATGGATATGTAAAGAAACCAGAGTCATATGTAATCACAGAAAGGTCTAGTTGTCTACCGCTGCGCCTGCCACAATCATTTTAATAAAATATCTGACCCTAAAATCATAATACTTCTAAGCTAAAAGCCGCAGCCACTGCAAAACAAACAATCCTATTTTCATTCTGTTTACATACAATTTAGCTCGAATTAGTGGCTTAGGCTACAAAAACTTATTTTAGTTTTTTTGGACAACACAGATTCGGAAGAATTGCGGTTGCAACGAAATTGCAGATAACCAATAATAGCTCATTAAGTCATTAGGTACTACATAGATACCTAAAATTAATACATAATGACGCTTGATTGTTGACTTTGTGTACTTTATTCATTAAAAAAGTAAATAAAATATATTACAGTGCAGTGCGGTTTGTAAAAACCATTCTGGATATAAAAATGATCTTAGTTTCATAAAATTGTTGTAAATTACAAATCATATTCGTTATCTTATGTGTTCGCCAAAAATAGATTTACAAAATGTTACTTACTTATTATCTAACCCAAACTATTTTGTATTTTTATTTTTTGCCAGATTTATTTACATATCAGAAATATATCTAGATAATAAAGATAAATTGCCTTTCTTGTCCATTGGTCTAATCTTGGTCCGATTAAAATATATGACTTAAATTTAAATTTCTGTAATAAATTCTACAAGAGTAAATACCTGGATGAAGATGAAAATTCTTCACCGACTTATAAATTTGAGATTATAAGTAGGTGCCTTTCCTGTTGGAGAATTGGCGAATGTCCAATACAAAGTGTGAGATAAAATATTTGAAATGTTCAACATGAGCTTTAACGGCGTTTTGATGTAACACAATACTAATAAAAATCATTAAAAAATGTGTAGCGGTTAACAAACGAACAGTATATTTACGACTGTCTGCTTAACGTTCTTTTTTTGGTGGAGGTTACCTTCACCAAAATCTACACTAAGTATATTAAAAATAAATAAGTGTGTGGTGCGCGACTTTGTCATTATAGAAAGCGTTTCGATAAGAATTTACTGTAACAAATAACTGCTTATTTGTTTCAGTAAATTCTACTCCGTCGGTAGGCACTTCTTACACATAAGCTATACTTAGTAACCTTAAAATTACAATCTATATCACACATTGAAGCGAGCACTTACATAGTGTTTCAGCCGCAGGAGGCCGACACGCAACCTTTCGACCAAGCGAGCCCAATGGAAGCGAGAGTTCATTCCCGCAACGCGAGTCCCCGTAACCTGACCGTGTTCTTGATCCAGGACAAGTTCCAATCAGAAATAGCAGGAGCAGTGGCCGAGTTTCCCGATTGTGTTCCCTATCTTCTATTTTTAATCGGCCAGCCGAGCCGTCTGATGCGTGTTGTCCAGTTGCCACCTCACGACGGTGCACAAACGATGCCGACTTGAAGAATTACTCATACTCCGTTTTACGAATACGCAAGATTCTTTCTTTGTATTCGCCACGGGTTTGGATCGCATTCAATACAACTAAACCTACGCATTTGAACGGCACCTACCAACACTGGCTGGCAACTTTCGTAGATCGATATTATGAACTTCGTATTATGCCAATGTTTTGAATCAATCACTTAAATGAGTTGTGTCGGAATGCTAGGTATTATGTAAATTGGACAGACAATAATTTCTGCACTATAAAAACAACACTAGTAATAAGAGTAGGTACCTAATATTCTTTAATTAATTAATCAAAATATTAGAGAAGCATATTATTGTCAGACAAAAACAACCTAAATTATATTTCATTTGTTCTTTGCCATGTACATTTTTATTGTGTGTTCGTGCATAATTCATGGATTAAACTTACTTCGACGATTTTTCAACGTGTGACTACGTAGTCATACCTACGTAGGTAAGTACATCGGCCAGTCTACGATATACGTAGTTACATGTTATGGATTGTACTTAATGTGCACTTATGTACCTAACCTTAATGTATGTAATGTACGTTTAAAATATCATTACGTTAAATAAAAGATTTTGAAAATGTTATGCCCTTCAGCGGATTTTTTATGACCTTCTGTTTCTAAAAGATTTTGCAATTCTAAAATTAGACACCTACTTTGTTCTTAAATGTATAAAAAAAACCATGGACGCGATATTCAGCATTTTTTGGTTAATAATTTCAGAAATTTACCGTATAATTCAATATACCGTATAATCAAATATCCTTGTTTCGTTTCGAAAGGCAATCCTGAAAAAACCCTTGAGGTGTTTGCAAATGAGTTTTATAAGCGGAAAATTTCATCTCACGGCTCACCTAGTTCGATTATTCCGACGTCCAGTCGTGACACTAATCTGTCCCGACAACGCATAGATTTGTAAGAAATTACAGCTTCCTTAGGGTTTGTTATTTTGTTTGGCTAGAAGGAGGGCAGTGGCAGTGTAGCGTGCGTTCGATCGATTCGGTCAACCCTTACGAATGGTCCAACCTTGCACCCGCGAATAGCCAAATACATTTTATAACTGCCGCAAGATCGGGCATCTCGGCTCATGCATTTGTGAGTGCGGTACCCGTAGCGACGATGTTTTACTAGTGTAATGTGAAACCTTACATTCCAGCATTTCCAGCCTTTTAACATTTTGCACTAAAGTATTTTAGCCATGAATTTAAGTATGCTATTTTTTACTCAGTGCTTAAGTACGCATCAAGTTAACAGCTTTCTTGCTGCCTGCAGCTTTCTTGCCATAGACATTAATCCATAGTAAAAGCATAGTTAGTCGGGGCCTCATTGTTTTATAAGTAGGTAAATAAAACTTCCCGCCCTTCAAAACTATACGTATATAGGTCTATTAGGCTAAGCCCAAAAAATACCTACTCAAGTATTTACCTGATAAAAAAAAATCTGATTTATTACAAAAGTGTGAGCTTATATTTTTTTGTAAATGAACCTGTGCTGAAGTCATGGACGAGTTTCATTAAAATTAGTTTTGTTTGTATTATAGAAATAAAAATTCATATTAACAAGTTTAGATAGAATAAGATATGTCAATACATAGATTATTATTTTTAACTTCACAATTAAACCCAAAGCTGATATCTAGTTATGGTACTATAATAGTGATCAACATTTCTAACAAATTAGCGTTCGTTAAACTAGAGGAGACGTGTTATAAATATAATTTGAGTAAGGCTAAATCCGTCTGTTGGTTAGAATGCGAAAACAGGACATATACATATATATTAGGAATAATTAACAAACATAAAAAAAATTTACACTGCGTGCCATAAAACACGTGCATGTTCTCCAAAACAGAACGTAATTTCGGAAATGGTTTAAATATCATAAAAATATTTACTAAACTCATCTTCCTAGAGTTATGTCCCGTGATTAGACGAGGTCCGCTTAGACCATGATCCAGGATTTAGCGAGTCTGGTAATTACATTGAGGCGACTGCCGATCTGACTTCGTAACCCTAAGAGAGGGGAACCAGACATTTTTGGATCATGGTTACAAATCCAAAGTTGTTTGAATTTGCAGGTTTCATCACGATGTTTTCCTTCACCGTCGAGCTAGTGGTATAAATACGTACATAGACTTGAAAAATCCAGAGGTACGTACCCGGGTTTGAACCCGCACTCCTCGGTTAAGAGGCGCGTGTCCATACCATTGAGCTACCACCGCTAAAAAAAAAATCACTAAACTATACCAAAAATATTTAAAATGATATCCAAATATTTTTGGCTAACGCTGACTAGTCTTTATACTAATTTGGCTAATGGTGAAGAAGCTGATGGTACCTATTTTGGCTAGTTTTTCAGTACTTTAACGCGCATCGCGCCTCATTATCGTGGCTATCGCACAAAAACGCGGAGCAGACAACGTCATCGCCTAACTAGCGATGCAATTACCGGCGCGTCTAGCGTCCGCGATCGCTGTTTGGGGCAGTTATTTAACGATAACGACGTTGAACTTTGTTAGTAAGCGAGCATTACATCTACAAGTACGCTTACATGTAGCGATTGCCATCTGAACTTTGTAATTCTTACTCAGTGCCCAGCGGCATCGGACAAATTCGATCATGGTTTTTTATTTAGCAGAAGATTGGGAATATTAGGAAGTTACTCGTTTTGACTTCATGTTAGATACTTCGAATACAAAAAAAGTGTAACGACTCATTATAGTAACTACTATAGATACACTTGTTAAAATAAGCAGTTTTAAAATGTCAATCTGGATCATCCGTTAAGTTGATGTGTTTGCGGATTTCACATTATACGCATGAGTTCGTGATATATTTTGTTTACTGGTAAATTTTCACATTTTATACCTGTTTAAAATAAGTAACTGATTGTTAATATCACAACACACGCAACCCAATTAAATAACGTGAAATTTACAAAGACGATAAGGACAATAAATTCCCATGACCGGACGGTATCGATCAAGTGGGAGCGCCTTTGTTGTTTAAGAGTTTACTAAACAACCGACCGAAAGAAACGAAACACCAAAAACACTTATGACTTTAACTGTGTAGCAAATTTAACCGTTAAGTACGCGTCGTCTTTACATGAAAGTTTAAAAAAGTTTTGCGTTTATTATTTTAGATATGATTATTAATATAAATAATTACATATTATTCTATGTTGTATGTAGAATAGGTTCGACATTAAAATATTAATTAGTAAATATACACAAAACTCATAAATTGTATCTACAGTAGGTATTTTTGAACCACTAGCTTATGGCAATAAACCTATTAATAGGTATACACTGGCACTGACAACACATAAAATTATTGAGACACTTCGCTGTTTAGTTAAGTGGCACAACATAAAGTTTAAACAAACTTTTTACAATCACTAAAGCCTGTCTACCTCGCTCTCAGACGAATGAGTGTAAAAAAGTGAATGGAACTAAATATAACAAACCCGTAATTTTCTGATGGTCGACAACATAGGGAAATTTGCTATCGACTATATCACTCACGTGATTGTATAAAAAGGAACCTAAATTGGCATTGAGTTACCTATTAAATTAGTTTGTAGCTTTCGCCGGAATCGCCGCACACCGGTTGTTATTATAACGCCTATTACAAGAATGGCTTGTGCCAGGCACCGATTGAATACATTCAGATACTGCCAAAAACAGCCAATCAGTATGTTATAATGTAACCTTAAATATACGTACTTACGTTTGATTCAATGTTTAAGATTGCGTGTACACAGTATTTAATACACTATATGACGTAGAAAGGTACTCTTACCCAAATATTCACTTCACAACGTAATACAAGTAAATAACACAGTTAACTCGTGACACTTCACTTATGATAAAGGTTTCAAAAACCTTTATACAAATCCAAGGAAGAAGTAATCATATCCGACGTAAACATCCCAATTACTAGAAGCACGTGGCAGACTCATCGAGGAGCACAAAAACATAACGAGGGTGACGACATGTAACAACGCAGTTACACCAAAATATAATCTATGTCATGTCAGAAATTTTCGTCTACCCGCATTTTTATGTTATATGAATTTAGATAATGTAAGTTGGATACCTATGAGTGCTCGAGTAGCGTGTAGCGTACGGGCGCGGATGCGGATGCGGGTGCGGACGCAGCCGCGGTCGTTGCAGGTCGCGGAGGGCTGTGCCGGTGCCGTGGTCGCCGGCGTGCAGAGGCAGCGGGAGTGCGGCGTCGCGCGGCCTTTGTACGTCGCGCGTCGAGCGTCGTTTAATGCGCGGGTATTTCGGTATATCACAGCCATCGGACAAATCGCGACCGTGCGACCCGGCCTCAACGAGCACTCTAATAATAAACTTGTTTATATTTTTTATTCCCTCCGTAACTTTTATTCTGATTCCACGTAACCCACGGCTCACGGCTGCGAAACCTCGCTCCCGACCTCGAGGGCCACGTGCGCCTCTAAATAGACCACGGCGACAAGACAGTAGAATTTTATCATCGATAATGGGGAATTTATCGAGAGCGGAGAGCGTGAATCGGCGCCAAAATGCGTTTCGGACGATAGGCGCGATGAAGTATTTATCGCGTAGGAGTGGGTCGGCGTCGGACCGCGCCGGGCGGGGCGGCAGGTGTACGTACCGTGATAGTGTCGGAGATGGCGCTGCAGAAGGCGCCGAAGCCGGTCTGGTGCGGAGGCGGCGCGGCGGGGCTGGCCGGCGGGGAGCCGCTGGCGCGGTCCATGGCACGCATGTGTGCCCGGCGGTGGCGGTCGGCGGAGCACTGCCGCCGCGGTCGGCGAGCGCGAGCGCCCTCGCGTTACATAAACTCTGCTTGCCCGCTGCCCGCTGCCCGCTCGCGCTCCCACCTGTCTGTTGTCGCTTCGTTCTGGCATCACATGCAACCCACAACAATAACACTCAATAATTATAGAAACACTATTTTAAGCCCACTCGACGCTTTGAGTTAGACTAATTTGTAGCACTTTGTCTTAAATAGCTAATGATTAGGTATAATAAACGGGCGCACGGGATATGAACAACTTTTGCTTTGTATTGCTACAGCAGCTGGACGCTGCTCTTGGTTATTGCTCGATTTCTGTCTGCAATTAACACGAATAATGTGTCGTTGACTCGAGATTGTTTATTAACTACATACTTAGGTACCGTATTAGTAAATGAATATGAAGGCACTTTATACAATTCTATGTTGGTTTGAAAATGCAATGTCCATTACTGCTCAACTGCTATAAGTGTAACATTTGAATTATATGTATGTTTAACTAGCTTTTACCTGCGACTTTGATTGTGGGGAGCTCAGTCTGTGGCAGAGACGTTCTCGTGAGTCCATTATGGTCTAGAATTATTCCCAATTTACAATTTTTATTTGAGTGAGTTTGAACGCCTTTAAATGGCGTATAAAATTTCATCACAATCGGCCGAGTGAAATATGAAATCGTAACAGAAAGAGAGTTAAGTACTTTCGTATATGTAGATAAGTCATCTACAATAATTAAAGAATAAAACATATTTTCTGAAATCATTAAATGGGTATTTAATGCCAGTATTTCGACATCGACCTCACTGAATGCGTTATTAATATTCATATGAAAACAGTACGCACGTTACACGCTTCTTTAGAAACTCTCATTACAGGAACATCTGTTTACACATTATTGTCACGATTTTCACGACTTATTAGTACGTGGGAATGCTATGAACATAATTCACCATTAATAAAGTGACTATTGCACATAATCACCGCGTAAAATGTCGAGTTTTATTGCTAGACTATGTTGTCTTGTCGTTATCATTTTATTTTTGTGTTTAAGAATTTCGCACAGCGGAAGAGTTAAAAGGATTGTAGGAGGAATGCCGGTCACGTGTGGTAGATATCATACCTTTAAACTTTTAGTACCTATCTGTTAATACGTTTAATTCCACCGACACTCCCACCGTGAGTTCATGTTATTATATTTCAGTAGCGGCAACTCACATAGCGTATCCCGAGTTTTAGATGCATTTATTTTAAACAACATCCGTATTGTTTTCTCAAAATTACAATTTGGACTAAATACGCCCTTATGTACAAATTTACAAGAGTGCCCAGGTGAAAATCACATTAAAATCGCCATGGCATTGAATTTGTTAAATGTTTCTATTAATTACTTTGTACAAACATAGGGGCTATGGTAGCTTAAATTTCTATCAACAGTCAACCCCTCATGTCATTATAAATGCTATTTACATACTCAGGTTGTTTAAACTACGCCCCACGATTTTATTTATTTTTCCTGATCAATATCCTACATTGATGAGGAGAGTGAGTGATGACTGGTGGTACCAAGGACCTACCGAATTATTTTTATAGCTTAACGTACATTACCTACATCATTGTTTTCAATAAAACAGTTTGATTAAAAAAAAAATATTAGGTATTAGCTATTAGGTAATCCGCACATTTTGTTGGCGGTTATTTTAATTTAGTATTTTTTTTTCATAGTGTACAGTCACGAGTAATGTATAGATTGTCACATTTTCAAAAACTTATACCACTCCATCCCATTCATTTGAAACAAATGTTTACCAAGTTTTGACACAGTTTGATGGTTAGGTAAGTAATTATGGAGAAATTGTTGTTCACATATTGCTATAATGGTAGAAGTTTAGATATTTTTGAAAATGTTACAATGTATAGGTAGATACATATTATTGCTTGAGACTGCACTGTATTCTGATCGTCAAGCTCTTTCATTTGTTACCCATATTGAGGGGGTCGTGAAAAATAATGTAATCCGCCATTTTGTTGCGGCGGCTATCTTGGATTTACAATAATCCAGAATAAGTATGTTAAGTTGTGTTGGCTTCAGAACTAAAGATGTACCTATACCAAATTTCAGATCAAACTGGCAACTGCAAAGGGGTAAAATTTTAATTAATAAACTTTCCCCGAATAAATAAACAGGTCAAGTTAAATAAAACCGTTTTAAAAAAGAATTTAAAACACTTTAATGATAAACAAAACACATTAAATAGGTTTTCAACCCAAAACGTATACTATACATATTTACGAAAAAGGGTAGTTGTCCGCCTCGCCGATCAAGGTACCCAGAATACTGGCAGCGTCGCACCTTTGAATTGCCAGGCGTTAGCCGAGGAAGCTTCCAGCATTCAGGTCACCAGAAACTTGAATAAGCCGGGCGGATAACTCCTGGGAAAGTTTGCGGGCCCCTGGACCCCACGGTCCAAGAGTTTCCACGCCGAATGGAACAAATCGGTAGCAGTTGCCGAGGGCAGAGTATTTGTAGAGCTTTTGAGCTTCTGCTGATGCTGCTGCTGCTCCCGCGCACTCAGAAGTGGTGTGGATATGGGAGGGTGCCAAGTATCAACGCAGGTCGCATCCCAGACCAAAGCTTTGCCTTTACTCCACGAGATGAGCGTCATCCCATCGGGCCTTTTTCCGTCATTGCGGTTTAGGCCCGGGGGTTCCAGGACAGCTGGGGTCCTCGTAGAAGTAAAGGCTCGGCGCAAGATGTCATTTATACTGGCGTGACGAGAATTATATACCTACAGGTTAAAATGGCGGTGGTCTGTAATTAAATAAAATTACAACTTTAAGCACTTATCTATACTTACAATATATTATTTTTATACTTACTTATATGTATTTACATCAAAATATTTGTAATGGGCTATTAATAGATACCGGTATAATTTTTAGTACCTAGATATACAACGTGTTACAAAATGCCCCGTAAAAAATATAATTAATTATCAAAGCCAAAAATTTTATCAACCCTTGTATAGGTACATAGATAATACATCTTTACGCCCGGGCAAAGTGTTAACAATAAGATCTTTAAACCATCGTAAGCCAAAAATAAAACGGGCACAATTTTTTATTGATAATTGAAGAAGTTGCTTACTCTAGCATCTTAAAAACGAAGTCAAGTCACAATGCTTCCTAACAGATACTTTGCAGTTATAAAAAAGAACGAAGTAATGTAAATCCACGCAAAAGATAAAAAATAGCAGGTCATGTCAGGAACATTTGAAAGCATTACGTATACAAACACCTCACCATCATAGTTTCATGAGTTATCGCTACGATAGATAGACATATATTCAGGGTGACTGGAACTGAACCTGCCATAGGAAATACGCATAATAGAGGAGGTCATTTGCTAATTATTGGACCTTACTTTCCCTAACTAAAGTTTTATGTTTTTTTTAAAGCGTAATATCTCATTGTTTATCCCTAGTTTGAGGGAAGTTCCAACGTATTTCAATCACAAATGTTTATCACTATGTACCAACAAATAATAAAAAATATATTAAAATAATGGTAAAACAAATACAAATGCTTGGAAGGAAAGATTTTGGAAAAATCTTAAAGTACGAACATTTAATATAATAATATTTTATATGAAATATAAACAGGTTGACCGGCTCGATGGCGCATTCGGTAGTGACCCTGCCTTATGCGCCAAGAGTTGTGAGTTCGATCCCCACACAGGACAAACATTCGTGTGATGAATACTTGTGTTTGTTCTGTGTCTGGGTGTTAATATCTGATATTTAAGTATATATTTGTAATACCACTGTTGATTCTGATATCCTTAACACAAGTGATTAAGCTACTTACCTCGGAGTCAAATCAATGTAAGTATGTGGTGTTGTCGGATATGTCGGATATAAATATATTTACATAGCTCCCAAACCATAACACTTTAGTTAGGGAATGTAAGGTCCAATAATTAGCAAATGACCTTCTCTGTAGGTATGCCAAATTGCTATGGTGGGTTCAGTTCCAGTCACCCTGTATATACATAAATAGTCACTAATCTAAATATGTAATAACTCAGTTCTTTGGTCTGGTAGGAACCGACTGACCCGGTAACAGGCTAGGAAAACTAAATAGTTTATGAGTTAGGTAATTTTTAATTTTAACACGCTTATTAGTATAGTCATTTGATAGTTTTACCTGGAAAGATATCCAGGAGTTTTGAAAATGGATATTTTTTTAGATTTTGATGTGCTCGTTTCGAATTTCTACCTTGTCTTTTGACCAAATTTCCTACAATTTATGTTCTCACGACTTTCTTCGTAAATCAATAGTGTCCGTGTATGAGCGATGAACTAACATAATGTTGTAGAAAAACATTAGGTCTGTAACCTGTAGATTGGGGGTCTTTATTATTCTAGCAGTGCCCTAACTTTGACTGCTTCGTTGGTCTAGGTGTAGCATGCACCTCCTAACGATCAAGAGGTCTCGGGTTTAAATCCCGGGTCGGGCCAATCATTTATGGCTGGGTATTTCAATATGGAAATTACTCAGTAACAGTCAGTCAGGAAGTTGGCGGTCTAATCACCCCCATGCCTCGGAAAGCACGTTAAGCCGTTGGTCATACGCCTGACCTCTCTCCGGTCATGTCAAATTGCCGTCTCACCGGACTATGAGAGTGAAGGACTATAGAGTGCACCTGTGTTTGCGCACACACTTGTGCACTATTAGGTATAGCTCCTGCGCAGTTGGCTAATCCCCGTTGAGTTTGGACGCCGTGACCGATATCGGTTAAGAAGACATTATCATTATTATTAGCAGTGACCTGTGGTTTCACCTGTGTGGTTCCCGTTTCCGTGGAAATACGGAGATAAAATATATCCTATTTTACTTGCAGATAACGTAGCTTTCCATTGGTGAAAAAAAAACGATTTTGAAGTTTAGTCGTGAATGCTTAAACAAACAAACAAACTCACATTCGCATTTATAATATTAGTTAGGGTTACATGACTGAAACTACGACAACTACATTCCTATAAACATAGTTTTATTATATAGGTACATATTTTCGTAGGAACACAACCCCGCGCGGCTTCACTCCGCAACTCTACTACCAGGCAACACCTTTGCGGCGCAATCGTCCTAACACCGGAGTATGCTATAACGGCAGGGCACTGTGTAGAGCAACCGGCCGACGAGTACTTCTTGCAGTTAAGGAATGTCTGCATCGACGACAATCAAACTTATCCCACGGCAAGCGTCGTTAATGTTATCACAAATGAAAATTATGACAGGTAAGTAAGTAGGAGTAGGCTCCATTGTCCGTTATATCGAATGTTATACCACGTCGAAAGGTTAATATTACGCACTACACAATGATTTTAAAGAATTTGTATTTAGCAGTGCACTAACAATCGCTTACGATAGCCGACAGTTGCCCACAATCAATGGCAGTCGTCAACAATCGTCAGCGATTGGGAAATACGGTCGCCCATTTGTAAGCATTTAACAAGAAATTGAAACAATATTTAGTAACTGCATGCTTCTACACACTAGATGAATGTTTTAAAAGTAAGTAAACATAAATAACAGGGTGCATACAAATGTTTTAATTTTAGTTTATAAGATAGTTAGATATAAAATATAATATTTTTACATACCTAGATAACCTAAATACATATATACTTATATATAAAAATAAAATAGTGTGGTGTCTATATAAACATTTATACATATATAGGCTACTATGAGGGGAAATAAATCTCACTCTAATAATATTAAATATGTACCTAATATTCTAGTTTTAAGTTGAAGTTTAATTTTAATTTTGATTGTAACTCTCAAATTGCTATGCCCTAACAGGGTGTCACATAGGAACTATTTTAAATTAAGAAGACCCTTTATACCTGTGACGTGCAATAAATGATTTGATTTGATTTGATTTAAGCTTTCTTTTAGGTACCTGGCGCTCAGACCTTACAATCTGTAGATCCAAATCTGAAACAAATTGATTTTCCAAAGCACGCTACGAACGGAATATGTCTATCAATAAATTTGCAGTTCTGAAAATATCAGCATTAAGTCAACACTTCGTTGGCAACATGTATGGTTTCAGGTACACGAGGGCGCACGACATATCAATCCTGCAAATATCGTTTCAAACCGATGACGTAACCTGGCTTAACAACGGCTCCGTTCTACCGGTCTCATCGTTTGGTTTATCTAGTGAGTACCTTATAAATAGCAGAATAAATAATAGGTAAATAAATATTAGACAACATTACATAAATAAATCTAATTCCTAGGTAAGTAACTTAATTAGGCATTGTACCTATCATATTTACAAATTCAAAAATTAGAGAGAAGCGGACCCTGATTAAGCACGGGACATAAGGCTAGAAGGATGATGATGTCGAATTAAAAAGTATAGTAATGAAACATGTTTTTATTACTCTGCCCGATAGGTGATGGACATTATGCAATGCCCGGACAATGTGATTATTTGAATAGTTATTATTATGCCATATGGCGTTCGGTTCTCTCTGCCTACCCCGCTAGGGAAGTGGCGTGAAGTTTAGTTAGTTATTATTATCAAATTGCCCTCCCCTATTGGTCATTTTTCATAATGCCTGGGCAATGCCCATATGTGATAAATTGGTCATTATACATAATGATGTATAATGACCAATTTATCACTAGGTCCATATCATGTAAACATGTCTTTATATATTACGTATTTATAAGATACGTTTAGGTACCAGATGAAACCAGAACGGATACAAGGATAACGGTTGACGATGTAGTGCTGGAACAGGTGAATGAAATTGTATATCTAGGATCTGCATTTAGTAGAGATGGAAGGTACTCCGCTGATATAGAAAGAAGAGTGAATGCAGGGAATAGGGTGAATGGAGCGTTAGGAAAACTTTTAGGCAGCAAAATCTTAAGCCAGAAGGCCCAGCTCGCCATACACAATGCGGTGCTGATTCCTACGCTAACATATGGAAGCGAGAGTTGGGTATGGCAGAAAGAGCATGAAAGTAGAATAAACGCGGTCGAGATGCGTGCGCTGCGGAAAATCTGCGGTGTATCGCTCACAGACTGCGTTCGGAATGATGATGTAAGAAAGAGAGTTGGTCTGAAGGACAGCGTCGGAGTCAAGGTAAGAAGAGGCATGCTCCGGTGGTTCGGACATGTGGAAAGAATGGATGACGAAAGATTGACTAAACAGATATACAATGCGAATGTGGAAGGATGTAGGAGCCGCGGAAGGCCCAGGCTCACCTACCACGACCAGATTGGTCGTGTATTAAAAGAAGGTGATGTTAGGAGTCATAAAAATCGTAGAGCCTGTATGAAAAGGATTATGAATGTTGAAGAGGCGAGTGAGGTGTGTAAGGATCGTGCCATATGGCGTTCGGTTCTCTCTGCCTACCCCGCTAGGGAAGTGGCGTGAAGTTTAGTTACGTTTAGGTACTTATAATAACCAGTGTCCACTTTTATTAAGTAAACAATATTAGTTGATCATATTTTTAGGTGAATGCACAATTTACGGATATGGAATCATGCATCCTAATTCAGATGATATTTCATCAACGCTGTTAGCCGGGAGGGTGGAGACGGTATCACTGGACGATTGCGTTCAACGGTTAGGTCCATACGTAGCGCCCAAATACAATAGCGGAATGATCTGTGCCCTTGGAGACAAGGTGGATGCTTGTCAGGTTGGTATTCTATAAGTATTTTTTCGACATTTAATCCTTGCTCTAGATAGAGCAGATGTTTCCAATATTTTAACTTTTTATCTCTTACTCTCGTCAGGTCTCCTTAGCACTGGAAAAACGACAGGATTTAACTACTATGGCCTATGCATTATGGTCCTGTATTCCAGATCATACATTGTACGCGAATGCGACACGGCATCGAAATGACGCTTATTTAAAAATAACGATTGCATTGCAGGGAGATTCTGGAGGTCCACTGATTTGTCAAGATTCTCTTTTACAAGGAGTCAGTAGTTACGGCCAGAGCTGTGGAGTGAACGGGCTGCCCGGGGTCTATACGAGCATCGGCGCTCACCTCACTTGGATAAGAGATGTCATGAACCAGACCACTACTATGAAGAATGCGACTGCATAATAAAACATCTTTATACATTAAATTCTTTATTTCACAACGATTTTATTCATTACAACCATAAAAGCTTATGAAAGCGTAACATTTTAAGGAAACAATAGTTTTAATAAACAAAACCGTTTAAATAAAATTTTTCGAGACCATCTACCTACCCGTAAAACATTATGTTGAAAATATTTTACTACCTACTCAAAATTCACTATTCCGCAAAAAGTTACATAGCACATCTAACATATTAGTGGAATGAAGGAAATAATACTAACTCAACAGTTTTTTGAAAATTACAAGTACTGAGTACTTATCTCCCTAACCTAAAAAGCTGAGTAAACATTCAGTTGATTCATTTTATCGTTGATATAATATATAGTACTTATTCGTATGTATTTATCTGTATATGGAAAAATATATATTTTTTAGACACCTGAAATAAGCCTCCAGAAACTTGTCGAAACAATAAAAAATAACAATTACATTCTAATAAATGTATAAAGGTCCATAGAACAATACAAATATAAATTTCTTCAAGGGCTGTGGCTCATATATATTAATTAACAATAGCTTTTGACAAAAATTACTATTTCTAAATTACACAAACCTATCAGTGCACAACAAAGAACATGCTAATAGAGATAAAAAGTTACCCAGAAAACATTCATGTTAATTTTTTGCCAAATCTTCAAAATTAAGGGATATTAAATAACGATTAATAGATGGTACATACTCAATTTGTCAAGGCTTTACAATACAAAATTCTACTTTCAAGTATTTACATAGAAACATTCACAATTTCACATTTCTAACCGTTGGAAGTTGAGAATTACAGTCGGGAACCTACACAAAATCAAACATACATTGTCATTAAAGTAAGGCAAGGAGTATTTAAGCGAATGGAAGCATATATGTAGATATATATATTGCATTTACCAGTGAGTATATCTTAATTAATTGCTAATCTTCGCTATAATGTTTCGCGGTTTGATTTACTATTAGAGAAACAAAAAAATAAGAATGTTACAGGCCCCATCTTGGACATAACGTCTAGGAAGTATGTTATTATTTGGAAGGTAAAAATTAATGCAATTGCCAACAAACATATTTCTTCTTTCAAGTTAATGTTTACTTGGTACGAGCCTATAAGAATTCATTAAAGAGTAAAGTTATTAATACACACAATAATCTTGTCTACACACGCCATTAAAGGATACCTACAGATTGAGTGAATGAAGATGCGATAGAATTGATATCAAATTTTTACCTACTTTGACTAGCACACCATTTTGAAACTTATTTTGTACTGACAATGACAACTACTTTATGAAAAACTTCCACAGCTCATTTAGAACTTAAACTACATAATTATGACAATCGCTTCAAATCAGCCCAATCATATTAGAAGAAATTGTCATTTAACTTTGGTCATTACAAATTCGAGTCATAAATAAATGTATTTTATTATTAAATCACTTCATGAACAACTAACTTCTAACAATAATATTGGATATAAAGGCCATTAAGAAGTATAAATAACACTTATAGATAAGCAAATATTTCAGTCCCCTCACAACTGGACGAACAGAAATAATAATCAGTAGTAGTACATTATTTACTACACAACAAAGAGTTTATAAGTGTAACATTACAACACACATACATATTTTATTAATTATCTAATTCTCTAACACAGTACACCCAACTAACATAATATCTTAAATTTTACTGGACCTCACACCCAGTGGATGTTTTGCAGAATAAACCTGGTATATCATACGTAACAAGATTTGTTCTTTTATAATATAATCTATTGAGTTGTAATTTATATTGGACTTTCATATAGAAATTGATATAATAAGAAAAACCTATTAGAAATCCACTACAAGTATTTTTCTATAATTGCACAAAAATAATAGGAACATAATATTAATTTTACTATTTTATAGTAGTTGTTCTTTTAATGAGTTATTGTAACATGGGTGCCAAGATATGACTGAAGGCATCATAGGAACACATCATGTTCACAAACTAAACCCTGTATTGGAGTTGAGATGAGATCGATGAACTGGGGTCTTTATGACCATGTGAACCATGATCTGGCTTCCGCTGAAGGGGTAGATCCAGGGCTTTTTGGAGATTTTGGAGTATTTGGTTTAGATGAATCGGACTTCTTATCTTCTTCCTTTTCTGCACTATTTTCAGCTTCGTTTATTGTGGCTTTAAGCTGAAAATAAACAATTATTTTTATAAAATCATAAAAATTTATAAAAATTAAAAGATTACCAAGGTATCATTATTTTTGGTAACAAAAGTTAATAAAATAAATAAATCATTTTAATAATTCTACTAGGTTCCTGGGTTCATTTTCTAGCATGGCACTTGAGCCACTTAGCCCTCAATCTAAATCTATCTCTGGCAAATATAATTGACCACTAAGAACTGGATCCTATTTACCCTGTTAATAGTGTGATCACATTAAATTCTTCTGACATTCATAACTATTGAAGAAGAGATTTTTAAATTATGATACAAATCCAGACATATGTTTAAGGTTCAGTCCTTTCATTGCACTCATAATTTTTAAATATAATTATAGTTATACCTTAATATTAGTCTTTGCTTGCATTTCTTTTTCATATTCTCTTACATCTTCAATTGTCATGTTATACCAATCGTCCATCCATGCAAAGGCTTGACGATGACCAAGCAGCAAAATTTCTCGAATCACCTATGAATAAAATTTTTACTATCATTGTTACAATAGTTGAATTAATAAAAACATTTAAGCCTTATTAAAAGAAAATACATACGCCTTGCACATAGTCTTCAACTTTAGTCTGGAGACCCCACACTTCAAACTTGACACTAACAGCTTTGTAACAGCACATAATTGGCTGTTGAGAATCCCTCCAACCCTCGACCAGAGGTCCACGGCCAGTCTTCTCTGACTTAAAAAACTTCGGGTCCTCAGTCTCCTTGTAATGGTGGGGCTTAATTTCATCATAAGCAATATCCAGGAAATCTACTTCCCTTTGCTCCAGTTCTTCAGCAGTCAAACCCAAACACTAAAAATATGATAAATTAATAACCTGTTTTGATATGAACCGGGTAATAATATATATAATAATATTTTAAAAACAAAAGTATCAGAATTACAACGTGAAGTAAAGTTCTTGAAAGATGAGAAAAGAAAAAACAATTTGGTATTTTTCGGAATAGAAGAAGCGGGAAAAACTGAAGGCGAGCTTGTTGATTGCATAAAGGAGGCCATAATCGACTCAGGAACACACATTGAGAGTTCTGAAATAAGTAATATATATAGAATTGGGAAACGTATCAACAACAAAAATCGCCCCATTGTAGTTTCTATTACCACTCTTTGGAAAAAGCACATCATTCTAAGAAACAAGTCTCAACTTCCCCAGGGAATATATATCAAGGAAGACTATACCAAAGAAGTGTTAGAAAAAAGAAAGCAACTTCAAATACAGGTTGAAGAAGAAAAGAAAAAAGGAAATATTGCATTTATAAAATATGATAAATTAATAATAAAGAAAACCAGAGAGAGTAATACAGAAAAAAGAAAAAGAGAAGAGTCGGATTCTCCAAACTCTTCAAGTCAAAAGAAAACTTCACACCGTCAATCCAACCCCTCCACCAAACCCCAAGTAAAAGATATTATAAGACCTAATATACTCAATTATGTTGAAAGGGGAAGGTCGGCTTCACAATCGGAAATACCAAAAAACATGTAAACAGCATCAACACCCGGAACCCTAACATCACAACCATGAGTAAATCAACTTTACCTAAAGACACCCCAATCCGGCCGGTCACCGTGGGGGAAGATGACCACTACCCTCCAACTCACTCAAAAAATAAGCAACAGACAACCCATCCTAAGAAAAGCCATCACAACAAAGACATAATATACATCGCAACATATAATACACTCTCCTTAAGAACAAATGAAAGTTTAGTGGAATTAATCTTAGCTCTAAAAAATATACATTGGTCCATATTGGGTCTAAGTGAAGTAAGGCGTCTAGGAGAGAACATAGAGGATCATGGAGATTTTATCTTATATCATATAGGAGAAACACCAGGACAATACGGAACAGGATTTTTAATACAGAAAGTATTTAAACCATACATTGATGATTTTATTGGCATCTCAGAACGTATTGCAATACTTAATTTAAAGCTACCGCCCAATAAAGAAAAGTGGTCCATTGTTCAAGTTTACTCCCCAACTGAAAATTCTAGCAAATCAGAAATTGAGTCCTTCTACTCCAAACTAACAGATGCAATAAAAAACTACTCGCACACTAATCTAATAGTAATGGGCGATTTCAATGCTAGAACGGGGGAAAGAAGAGACGGGGAAGAAATTGTACTGGGTCCGTATTGCTCAGGAATAAGGACAAGAAATGGTGAAATGCTGTTACAATTAGCTTACGAAAACAATCTAAAAATACTCAACAGTTTATACAAAAAACGTGAGAACAATAGATGGACATGGATACATCCAGACGGTCACCATAAAAACGAGATTGACTACATCTTAACAAATAAAAGTAACAAGTTTCAAGACTGTAGAGTTATTAACAGTTTGAATTTTAACAGTAACCACAGAATGGTCAGAGCTAAATTACAACTTCAAGCACTCAAGAAAAACCGACCTTTTAAGGTGAAAAATATCAATAACATAACATTGGAAAGTACCGAAATTTTACGGCAAAAACTAGAACAATTTATCGAAAATACTAAGAATCTTAACTTACAAAATAAATACAACAAGTTTGAAGAACTTTTGTACGCAAATAAAAGTAGCAAACAGGAAAGCAGGAATGAGAAAATAAAATGGATAGGAAATCAAACCAAGGAACTCTTACAATCCAGAGCAGAACTTATATCCACCCCGAAGAAGTCTGAAAGCATAAGAAAGGAAATAGCCAGGATAAGTAATAAAATAAAGTTACAAATGAGAAAGGACCGTCATAGATACAGAGTTGAACTACTCGAAAAATGTATACAGAACACTGGTGGCATCAAGAAAGCAAGCAAACAAATACTAGAAAAACAAATCTGGATATCAAACTTATTGGACAAGAACCTAAAATGTGAAACACGGCGTTCAGAAATCATGTTAATAGCTACTAATTTTTTCAAAGAGCTATATAAAAGTAAAAATACAATAAATACAACAGCCCTAATGGGAGCAAGCGAAGTTCCGGACATTATCTCAGCAGAAATAAATAATGCTATTAAAACTCAAAGAAAAGATAAAGCTCCAGGGTCAGACGGCATTACAAACGAGTTTCTCATACTAAATAAAAAGCTCTTAACACCAATTCTCAAACACCTTTTTAATGAAGTAATACATATAAACAATACCTACCCAATGGACAACATCTACAATAACACTTCTGCACAAGAAAGGTGATAAGAATAACATAAATAATTATAGACCAATCAGCCTTTCATCAAATATTTACAAGATATTCGCTAAAATAATACTCGGTAGAATAACGAACCGGTTAGATGAAAGTCAGCCAAAAGAGCAGGCAGGATTCAGGAGCGGATACTCGACTTTAGATCATATATATGTTATCAAACAACTATTTGAAAAAAGCAAAGAGTTTAACTTCACTTTCTATTGCTGCTTTGTAGACTATAGTAAAGCTTTCGACACAATAGAGCATGAAAAGATCTGGCAAGCACTGAAAAACCAAGGTGTGGAATACAAATACATTAGAATACTAAAAAACATATACGATAACAGTAAGGCTAAAGTTAAGTTAGATAAAGAAGGAAAGGAGATCAAAATAGAAAGAGGAGTGCGCCAGGGTGACCCCATCTCACCAAAACTTTTTACGGCAGTTCTGGAGGAAGTATTTCGTCAACTAGATTGGGAGAAAAGTGGGCTGTCCATTAACGGTGAAAACCTATCACACCTAAGATTTGCAGATGATCTGATAATCATCTCGCCATCTAGTGAGGGCCTGCAGGAGATGTTGACTGACCTGGATAGAGAGAGCTGTAAAGTGGGATTAGCCATGAACATAGAAAAGACCAAAGCAATGACGAATGGGAAGCAAGAACCTATTAGGATCAATAACAAAATCATAGACTATGTCAATGAATACATATATCTAGGTCAATTAATTTCTCCTTCAGATCTTACCACTAAAGAAATTGATAGACGTATTGGAAATGCTTGGAAACAGTATTGGGGTTTGAAGGAAATTATGAAAAACAAACAAACAAAGATTAATATCAAAAGGAAACTCTTTGATACCTGCATACTCCCTGTACTTACTTATGGCTGCCAGACCTGGGCATTAACAAAAGCACACTACAAAAAGCTGAAAACTTGCCAAAACTCTATGGAAAGAAGTATGTTAGGAAAAAGATTATCAGATAAAATAAAAGTTGAAACCATAAAGAAGATAACAAAAACAAAAGAAGTTACAAAAACAATCAAAAAGCTTAAGTGGAAATGGTCAGGCCATACAATCAGAGGAACTGAAAAATGGTCAAAACTAGTCATGAATTGGTTTACCAGTGACAAGAGGAGGAAAAGAGGTAGACCATTTCGACGATGGGCTGATGATATTAAAGCTGTAGCAGGTAACACATGGACAAGAGTGGCTAATGATAGAGAGAAATGGCGACAGATGGAGGAGGCCTTTGTCAATTAGGGACACACAGACAGGAGTTGATGCATAATATATAGATATACATATTTACTCTTAATACAATATTACTTATAGACACCGATAAACGTGATTAAATAGTGTTACTTAACTAAATTTATAAATGTAAAAATGTAATGTACGTACACTGTCTGAATAAAGGCTATTATTATTATTATTATGATATGAACCGGGTAATGGTTTTATGAAAAAAATAGATAACCGACTACTATCTATTTCATATAGGAACAGAGTTGATAATATGATAAAAAAAATTATGTATACTTACATTATCAGTTGTCCCATTATTATCTTCATATCTTGTTTGAATTGATATAGAAAACTTGGGAATGAAGGAACACTGAAACATATTAATTTGTTAGTGAAACTACAAGCCAGCTAAAAATAAAAAACATATTTGCTAAAAAAACAAGGAACATCTTACTTACTGTATATTCTGTTGATAATGACATGAAACAAAATAAATTAAGATTATCAACAAAGAAAATTTATTTTCGTTGCAATTTTTAACTTAGGTTAACAAAATCAAATAGTAATTCTACTTAATATAAATTAAAAGGTAAGATGTGCAGCCATAATGGTTGCCAGTCAGCATTTGCCACTTTCACATTTTCAGTGACACCATATTAATGAGAGATGGGCCTTGTGTGCAGATAAAATATATATATAAATAAAACAGTGCAGTTTAAAAATTAATACAAACAAGTAACATACTAACATAGAAATTGACATATTATCATACAAATATACATACCTGACCATATATTTATACATATAATTCATATAATACACATACCTGTAATAGTGTAAGGATAGTAATTCCATGCTTTTTCAGTAATGTAAAATATCTTAGGAATCAATGACTGCACCCAATACGGCAAATGGCTGGAAAAACCGGAATATGATTATATATTTCATTATTCTAAACTCAAATTAATCATATTATAAGAGACAATTCTCAAAATATTTAATCTAACCCAACCCATCTTGAAAAATACCTTAAGTGGTTAAAGGGGCTTACTAGCTCCTTTGACTCTGCCTACCCCTTTGTGGATTGCATAACAATATGTATGTGAAAAATTTTTATGTTTCTTCAATTATTGAGCATGCACAAGCTCCTTCTGACCTTGAAAGATGGATCCTCTTCTCTGTATACTGCCCCTGGCCGTTCACCTCATCATTGACTTGCTCATTAGCCACCACTTCTACTCCTTCGCCATTGCTCGACTGCTCGAAACTATGCCGCGCTATCATGTACAGTTGACCAATGCGGTACTACAAATCAGAAACATATAGGTATTTAAATATACATACATTGTTATTTCACTCTTACTGCAAAGCTAAGCCGACATGGAAATTTAATTACGATCATAACATAACTTCATATTACTTTAATATTATTTATGATATTTAAACGATATCTATTCAATCTCGAAAAGGTTAAAGGAAAAAAATATATCATATGTTAATTTGTATTTTAACTAAATGAAAAAAAAAACTTTATTACTTATATCCTAATTTAAACAAATAATAAAGTGGAAATTTAACTCAAGTCAATTTATCAATTAATTTTTATATAATTTCCTAAAGGTGCTAAAATCGACCTACGTACAACGCATTCGAGATTTTACTTAAAATCATATCTTTAGACAATTTCTTTATTACCTCTTCCACCGTCATAGGCATGCAGATTCTGTACTCCTTTGTAAGCACCATATTGAATGCCTGTTAATTTTAATTAAATTAAAAAACGGAGGATTTAATTATACAAATAAATCTAAACAGACAGCAAATTCACAATGCAAAGACGAAACGTCAAAGTGACTGCTAATCAGTGTTTCCACTTTAATAATTTCCTTTCCCCTCGCCTCAATTGAGATTTACCATTTTCAGGACTTTTTTCCCCTATCTGTAGTTTTGACACTAGAGTAAAATTTTGCTCAACGGTCACTTATCATTGGGTCTAACTGTATTAAGGTTGCAGTGCGACCAACATAACTGTAGAATGCCGGTGTCGCTGTTTGAACTGCACAGACCTAAAGAAAATTACTGTTTTCAAAATGTTGTAAGTAGTACCTACCTAGGTACAGTTGAGGTTCCGCTTTTGGCCGTCCTATAGATAAATGAATCGCACTGTACGGTTTGCTTGCTGTTTGTTGATTGATCATTAATGTTTTTATAAGTAAATCAGTTTACATATGTCCCATGTTGGTCTGGGACTAAAAAGAATATGCCAACTGTGTTTCTTGTCTAGCATGTCGTAAAAGGCGACTAATGGTACACGGGGTTTTGGGTTTGTGATTGTGTAGGCGACGAGCTAGCCCTTGTCACTTCTTTTTCACAATTTTCCATCTAACCGAGCCCAGTTTTATTTTTGGCTTGATGTGGTTAAAGGGGCCTGCTGCCACTTTGACTCTGCCTACACCTTCGGGGATTATGGGGGTGATGTTATGTATGTATGTATATTCAAGTAGATACATACAATTACGAGTACAATGTAAAATACGATTTTTCATTTATTGTGTCTTATTGTCTCCAAGTGTTGAGTTGAAAAATGATGAGGTCAGGCGCAAATTTATTCAACTGCCAATTTTGGTAAACTATTTTATGTCACTGCCTTTACGAATGCTGCCGTAGAACGGCCATTGATTAATTAAAAGAAATATAAAAACATATAAACGCAACAGTTTTGATAATGAAATAGTAGGATCCAATCTGTGCGTAAAATCTGGCGTGCAAAGAATGGGAACAACCTCTGTACAACTTAAGTAAAATCAGTTTGAAATATCACACCTCAAGTTATACAGGCCAATGCAACTGCAATCCAAAAAAATAGACTTATCATGAATAAAGCATAATTCAACATTCATATTCTTATTTACCCATTATTTCCCTCGATTTCCCCTCAAAGGGAAATTTCCCTTCATTAGGGAAATACTAATCACAGACGAGTACCGTAAAACGGGGTCAATAGAAATCACGGGGTTAATGGAAATATCCTCAGGAATTTCTAAAACGGATTGTGGCCCAACAGATACCCAATAATTACTATGTGTAATAGATATTTTTTCAATGGCAACATATTTCCGCAAACCTGGCAACATTTGAATGACATGAACCTAGGAACAGGTGTCCAATTTTTTTCTCCAAAAAGTAACCGTTTCGCGTGTGTGTTGGGCGCTCTGCAAACATTCGTTTTAAAAATATACTAATAGTGATTTTGATACCAAATCTGTTATATGATTCACGTTGTGGCCCTCTACTCTTATTATAAAGGTAAGTTTTATGCAAGAAATAGTTTTAAACAATTATTTAGGTGAAAAATAAAATAGTTTTGTTTTTTCTTGATTAAGAGGTGAATAGAGACGAAAAAGGGGTAAATAGAAATGCAGTAAGGGGTTTATAGAAACGACAAAGGAATGAATAGAAATGAGAATGGGTTTAATGGAAATGAAGAAGAAGTGAATAGAGATGTAATTTATAGGGTTGTCACTTGCACTCAATATGGGTATTTCGTTATTTTCATTAAAAATATATGTTCATTTCATATAATTAATGGGGTGATTCTCAATTGGTCGGATATTTTTTTTATTTTAATAAATATAATAAGGGTTAGGATAAAATAAAAACTAACAGTATAATAAATTAGCATACACTAGTAGATAAATATATATTAATAAAAAATATGTTTTATTGTGTTTCAGTTACACTATGCCGCGAAAATATAAACCCAATCCGCGTGGAAAAAGGTATAAAAAATACGATTTAAATATAATAAAACAAGCAATTAATGAATATGAAGCTAGCGACGATTCACTTGAAAAAATAGCAAAAAAATATGATATTCATAAATCAGTCTTACATCGGCATTGTACCCGAGTAATGAAAAATCATGGTGGCCAAACGGTTCTTTCAAACGATACAGAAAAAGAATTTATACCAAATGAAACAATTTCACTTAATTTATGTATGTATAAATTAAATCTACTTCCAAATATAACATTTTGACAGCCCTGTCCCCATTTCTCTATTCACCCTCTATGTCGTATCTATTCACCCCATGACTTTGGTAAATAGAGATTTCACATATTTGTGGTTTTATCTTGAAAAAGCATAAAATAATAATTTTGTGGTATAATAGAAATTGAAGACCATTACAAGACTCCCCAAATTAAAATACCCTATATGCCATATTTATTAAAATTCTTTATTAAAATTACGTTTGAAAGTTGAATTTGTTCCTATTGACCCCATTTTACGGTAATGCTGATAAAATTGACAAATAACTGACATTGACAAAGCATATTTTTTGTTTACTTGGACAACGACATGCTTTCATATTATTCCTAAGTGAATCAGGTAAAATAGTACAATATGTACATATGGCCTCAAATGTAGCTATTATGATCTCGAAGTTTCAACTAATCGTCTTGACCAGTAGTTTTACACGAGTAAATGTTACTTTTGTCAATACAAGTTGACATATCCTTTATTAGGGTAACCCTCAAAATATCTTTTTTTTTACCACGGACTAATAAAAAAAGAGGGACTCCGCGCCACTAACTAGACATTGAAGCTCCTCAGGTGCTCCACTTGACACGCAACTTACGTCACACATTGACAAATTAATTGCTCCACATGACAGATATCCCATATCTGGTATCCATAAGTATCTCACTCACACATGCATAAACGTAGCTTCACGCTATAGCGTATGGTATGGTAGCGTGGAGTCCTTCTTTTTTTACTAGTCCGTGTTTTTTACAAAGGATTTGAAAAATTGTACGATACCAATTAAACCGTATAGTTAGCCCAGTCGTGAGGAGAGCGTTATAAATGAACTCATTATCGTACTTATTTATAATAATCTAAATATTCTTTTAAAAACTTTTCTATATTAATAAATCAGTATAAAGTAGGTACTTACCTACATAATGAAACGAAAGGATCACTGCTATTTTTAAGCATTTTACAGGACTTGAATTCATATAAAACAACAGACTCATCATTCTGCAGTCACTGCAGCGCAATTAGAAATTAATACTTACCTACTTAAAAAAGTTTCCATAAAAATTAAATATATGTAGTCATTTAACACATCAGAAGCATCAAATAAAAAACTTGTTTTCTGTATGCATGAGACTTCTACAATGAAATGTATGTATTTGAAAAGTATCAATAAAACAGGATTTAATTGTATAATAAATTATTTATTATTTCCATAGATCTATCCTAGAAAAAAACAATATACTTAATTATGATAAACAATTGTTTTTTCAAACTTGTAAAATATAACTTTGTGATACAAACTAAAATATGGACATTTCTACTTAATATATTCTATAATGTTATCTTTTATATAAACATGTACACTTTTAATTTAACATACATATATAGATGCTAAATAATCATAATCATAAGTTCTTTTAAGGAATAAATCCACCAAAGATAATCCAGTAATATTGTGGAGTCCAGTATTAATAGGCAAAGCTGTTAAATTCACATAAATAGATTTACCAGGTTCCAATGGCCCCAACTTTCTGTTTGATATTCCACACCAAAGCAAGCTAGCATCCTGGAGAGAACGTAGTTTTAGAATTAAATTCAGGGTTCTTTCGCTGGCATTTACTATTTTACATTTAAAGTCAAATGGCTCATCAACTTTTGCCTTGTTTGGTAACATTTCATAGGTTAACCGAACATCACCATACTCCGTGGTCATTCTTTGTAACTGACTAGTTTGAAGCCTGCCTTTTTCTCCTAAATTTGACCTCCAAACTATATCAAACTTGCCTATATTCTTAGCAGCTGTTAAGAGCTTAATCTCTTTAGCAATATTCTCTTTTGGTGTTAAACAATACAGATATTGGCAGCTCTCCTGTGGTTGAAGTAGTGTGACATCACCAAACACAGATACACCATTTTCAACTTCATTTAATGACCTAACTGAAAACTGTTGTGAACTTTCCAATGAAACATCTTCAAGCGTTATTGGCCCCGAGGTTATGTTTTGCACTTGAGCTTCTAAATAAACGTCATCTGACTCAGCATTGTAGAATTTGGTTTTCACATCCAGTGGCTTCATTACTTCAAATTTAAAAAACTTTCTGAATGAAGCCAAAGTATTATAGTTGGACATATATGTGACTTCACAGACCAAAATATGAGTGCCCAAGTCTTTGACTTCATGGTGTATCACATCACTCAATGTCTCATCTACATCCAACATTTTTGGCAAATGATTTTGCTGTGTGGTCAAAGGAATTCTTTGCGAATTTGTTTGCAGATCTGCTTTAATTGAAACACTCTGCACAGGCTGCTTGGTTTCATTGTGAACACAAACATAGCAAGAAAATGTTTCTCCCAGGTAAATATTTCCGAAGCTTTGAGGCAATAATAAAAACTGCCCAATAGCAAGCGTTTCCATTTGATTGACCGCTGTCGGATCATCTTTTAGGTAGTTGTTCAAAATATTTCCTGGCAAATCTTTGGCATCACAGGTCACTATTCTTGGACTAACTAGAGCTGGTTTTGTGAGTCTCATTACTTTGAGAGCCACCAAATGTTCAACTACTTCTTTCGGATCCATTTTTGTTTCTTTTTAATAATATGACCAAATAGTTAACACAAGTTATTAGTAGATAAAATATTATTGATCTGGTAAGCAAATGTTAACTACGGCCGTAGTTATTAGATTTGACATAATTACTATGAATTAATGGTAATTCAATATCACAACGTGAAAATTATATGAGAAATCAATTCGAATAAAATCACAGAAGGAATATTTAAATAAAATATAATATAATTACAATGTAGTTAGTGTAAGTAATGAAATTCTTTGACAAACGATGACATGACGTAGTGACGTAGCCGTTGACTTGACATACGTCAATGACTTTAAATTCCTTCCTCGTCTGTGGTCAATGACAATGCTTTTTAAGTTGATTTTTTTTTATTCTTGTCATTGTTTATTAGCCCATCCTGAAAATGGCTGAATGGGAAAAATACTTAGCAAAGAAACTCATAAAGAGTGCTTAAACACTTTTCTTGTTTCAGAAAAAAAAAAACACAACATTTTATATTTATAATTTTTTTACATAACTACTAAGCTAAATTATTCATATTTATATAGTTGATTTATCAGCTTATACATAATAAAGTGCTCACTGTGTTTAATATTCTGCGTAATATGTATTTATATTTCTTAGATTTTATAAATAAAATAATCACAGCGAATATGTACCGTAGGCGAAAACGTATTTTTATTGTGACAATTTCAAATAACAATACTGCACACCGATTGGTTTCAACTACCTGGATAAATTTCTGCCTAGAGTGTAATTGGTCCAATAGCTGTCAAAATGACATCAAATAAAAATTTCAGAATAATTGGAACTCAGGCTCAGCAAAATATAAGCATTGAAATAGACTTGGCTACTTTTGCACTTCATTTTTAGCAATTTTTTCTACTTTCACATTATTTTTTTAGTTTCTGGAGAGCTCCTATAAGTTTTTACAAGATAAGAATTAATTTTAAGTTGATGTCACAATGACCAGATTTTTTCAACAATTAGATTAGCAAGTGTGTGTAGGTAGTTTTTGTTGGTGTTAAAACTGATGTGGCCCAATGATGTCGTGTTTATTTAAAACACCGTTTACCAAGTAGTAACAAACTTTACCAAGTAGTAACAAACTTTGACCCACAAATATTTGTGGGTCAGATGTTAGATAAAAGTGCATAATTAAACTAAAACCGAAAATGGCATATCAAACTCTACTGCAAGAATACATGCTAATTCCTCCAGTGACCAGGGCCTATACCACTGCTTGTGTTGTCACTACATTGGCTGTCGTAAGTAAATATTAATTTGCAATAATCTTAGGTTACAATAAAATTTCTTAATTAAAGATATATGTCACTAATACAGTCACACATATCTCATAGATACCTACTTTATTTATTGACTGTGATGTAATAATAATAATATATTTTTTGTTCTGTTTCAGCAATTGGACCTTGTATCACCATTTCAGCTGTATTTTAATCCAATATTAATCTTGAAGAAATACCAGTTATGGAGACTAGTAACAACTTTCCTATTTTTTGGAAATTTAGGATTCAATTTCTTTTTCAATATGATATTTACATACAGATATTGTCGAATGTTGGAGGAGGGATCATTTAGAGGCAGGACGGCAGATTTTGTTGTTATGTTTGTATTTGGAGGAGTTCTCATGATTGTATCCTTTATAATAATGGACTTAAATATAAATTTGTTTGTATTTACATATGCCACAAAAGAAAAACAAATGTTACACACTGGTAACAAACAGGAGATCAAAACTCATTAAAAATGGATTGACAAACACCTTGAACGTTGTGCATACTTTGGTCATTGTAATGTTGATAAGTTTTTGTAAGTGTAATAGGTATGACTTCCACATTAGTTTTGTGATGAATCTTTAATGTTCAAGTATAATATTTAATCAATTGATTTTTCGATTAGTACCAATGGCAAGCAAATATTTGTCTTCTATAAGTAAACACAATATGCATTTAATATTTATAAATAACTAATTTCTGCATGCAGTTTTAGTCGCATAGATTTCAGAATTAAGTCCGTCCTTTAAATTTTCTGATGAACTAAATGTTACTACTTATGTGTTAAGTTAATTATTAAAAAGTTTGCTTATTTTCAACTGACTGCAGACTTAGATTTATAAAAACATTAAGAGCTTATACTCATATAATGAATACTTCATTGCTATAATATTAAAATAACTTTCTTAATATTTACTCAGTTGTGTGCATTCTTCGTCAATTTGTTGTTTTTAGGGCAAGCATTCACAATCATGATTGTCTATGTTTGGTCAAGACGGAATGTTTTTGTACGAATGAACTTTTTTGGCCTTATGAATTTTCAGGTATTTTATATTAAAATACATACTACTTACTACTTATTGATAGTCTGCATATCTGCATTTGACCTGCTTCAATGGTTTAAAACTAGTGTTGCCGCTTAATAGGCCGATATCGATTGTCTAACGATAGCCTATCGATAGTTGAAGCAATCGATACTGAAAACTATCGGTGAACAGAAATACTATCGATAGTTTCGATCGCTGCTAACCAATGCTAGTATTGCTCTTCAATACCAAATAGACTATCGATAGTTCAAAACTATCGATAGTATCGGTACTATCGATAGTCTATACAATATTGAAGAGCTATACTATCGATAGTTCATTGGTTGGCAGCGATCGAAACTATCGATACTATCGATAGTATTGCTATTTACCGATATTAATGCACTTACAAAGACATCGATACTATCGATTATCCTATCAATCGTATAGATGATTTGGCCTATAAACTATCAATTTTTCAGCAACACTATTCAGAACCATTTAAATAGAAATAAATATGAGTACTTTTATTCTTTACAGGCTCCATACCTTCCATGGGTTTTACTAGGTTTTTCAGTTCTACTTGGCAATGCTATATCTGTAGACTTAGTTGGTATGGCTATTGGCCACATTTATTTCTTCATGGAAGATATTTTGCCACGTCAAAGAGGGGGCCAAAGAATTCTAAAAACACCCAAGTTTCTGTGAGTATTATATTTAAAGAATCATTACAACATTACATATACCAAAAACTTACTTTGTAAGCACTCATACATATTAAAAAAATTCATTATTAATGGTCGTAATTGGTGTTTCAGGAAAAGACTTTTTGATGCGCAAGAACCTGAGTATGAACCATTGCCAGAACTAGCCAATGTTCGTCCTGGCGGTTTTGATTGGCGTCGGCGTGACGATGATGAAGACAATAGATAAAATGATATTTTGAAAATTGCTGTTTTAGAAAACGAATATAAAGCCAAACTATGTAATTATATTGAAAATAGGTCATATGGAATATTATTATTTGTATGTATTGAGATGTCCGTTTATATATCTTTATGTTTATTCTGCACAAAAAGCTACTTACTCAGAATCCTCTCTACTACACTTACAGGATGACATCAGTTATGTATCGGACAGCAACCGCTACCTTAACCACATACATAACTACAAGAGACCACCATACCATTTTTTTTTTCATTAACCTCTAACCAACAATATTTTTCATGACTAAGATAACTGAAGATTAACCTTCGGTAAAAATTTAATTACTAGCCATGATAATCTACAGTTATAATGGTTAATACCAACAAAGTTGTCAATGTAACAAAATATTGAATTCTCAAGTACATATTTTGCAATTCATTATACATTATACTATGTATTGGTGTATGAAAATACTAGTAAATTGAAAAAAAAAGAGGTAAGGATGGTCTCCAGATAACATTTTGTACCTATGTACATAATTGAAGCCTGCTCTGACTGTCAATATCATAATTACGGCCATGTCTACTACAGGTTGGTGATAATTTCGTTGCAGGTTTAAAACGTACATAATGTCCCTGTATGGAGCAGTTTCTAATTATTCCACCCGCGACGTATATTCCGAAAAATGTATCCTAAGCTTAGAGATAAGCTTAGGATACATTTTTCGGAATAAAAGCGGTGAAGGCTAAACAATTTTACATAAACTTGTCGCTTGTTTTTTTGAGTGAGTGGCCATATAAAACTGTGTAGGTACAAATTTGAAATACATATTCCTTAACGTGTGAGTTAACTTTTAATGTTTGTATTTGATAGGAATCAGTTTTTGTGAATATAATATCTCGAAAAATATTGGTTATTTATTTATGAAAAACTATCTTTAAACTAAACTTAAATAAATTCTGGGTTGGCGGAGTGCAGTTCATAACTACAGAACTAAAACAAGATGATATATTATGATCAGCATTGTTTATTTATAATTTTACAGAGTAATTTGACGCGAAAAAAAAATACATTCATATATAACAAGAGATGTCTAAACATAAGTTTTCACGTCAATAATTAATATTTGCGAAAATTTACGGGGAAATTTACCACATATTAGATCTAGATAGATAGTTACATACACATCCAATGAAATATCTTTTTATAATTATTTATTGTTATAATATAAAGTTAGTTAAAAAAAACAATAACAGCATTGTTTGTTGATGTTGCAAATATTATCAATCAGCACAAACGGACACAGCGAAAGTGAATGTCGTTAAAGTGCAACCACATATTTTACACATACAATACTCGACATCGGTCATTTATATGACAAAGTTTTAATTGGCGATTTAAATAACTGTAATATTTACATATATTTTATGTTTCATAATAGATGTTCTTCAACGGCTTTAATTTGATACATTATTTATGCAATCTGATAATGAATTATAAACAACAGTAGTTGTAGTTGTCCTTTCAAATTATTTAGTTTGAAATTAATACAAAATGAAAAAAATATTTCACATAGAACCGTTAGTGATTTTTAGAACATGGCTTTATAACAAATCCTATTAATCTACAATAACAACAAGAACAGTAAAACTACGTCAGTCTTCATTCAAACACTCCAATGTCATTGACACTACCACTTTCCGTCATTGGAATCATTCATCACTAAACGGTTTAGATGTTTCATTAATCATTTTGCATTTTTACATAAATAAAATATAAAAAAATAAATAAAAAAGTTTAAAGACATAACAGCCATGCTCCTTGTTTTCTTTTCAAGAACATTGTGTATCATTTTACAGTAGTATTGATAAGAAATAGCGATTCAATATTCATAGACAATGATTGCTACGTGAAATATCGGGACAAGAGCACAGACTTAACAAATAGATAAGTAGGTATGATTATGATTTCCAATCGTCCTCCTTCGTTGACTTATTGAATCGCAAATAATGTATAGTAGATTTTCAATCATACAAATTGAAAATGACAGACATAAAAAATCCACACAACTCATTATCACGGTAAGTGACTAGTGCACTAGTCCTTAAACATAAGCATTATAAAATCACGATTTACAATCACCGTAATCAGATCATCTACACACAACTCAACAAAAATGTATTTTACTACGATAGCAACTCCGCGACGAAGCGTTATCTACACGTGAATGTGATCCAAAAACTTATAACATTCAAAAATATAACCCAGTTAGCAACTTTTTGGTGTCGTTAATCGCTAATTCTACTAATTTTCATTTCAAAGTCTTGAACAAAACAAGTGCCTATAATCTATCTAAATCACATGGAGACATCTTCATAGAGCTACTATAGCTAGTAGCACCGTAATGTCATCTGGTTTTCCTCCTAGAAATAAAAAAAAAACAAACAATTATTATTCGTATAGTTAGTATTTGAAGTTTGTGGTAACTTGTCGCTCTGTTGAAAATATTTCGAGAATAAATTTCAATTATACTTATTTCTAAAAAGCGTCTTATTATGATAAAGAGCAATGGATTTTATTTCTGACTGATTGTGGTTTAAGGTATTTTTCGTTCTTTGGACTGTTCCTATCACCTCGGGGATTGCAAGTGTAGTGGTATATATGTATGTTATAGAGATATAGATCATATCAAGTTATTTAGAATTTTATGTAATGCCTATTTTTTTACTATCACAGATATCTATCTATAATCCGAAAAAACCTCACATTTTATCACACATGTATGAAATAAATCGAAATAAGATTGTCTTTGAATTCTGTACTGCTAGCACTTTAAATCGTCAATACCTAAATACAATGAGGCACTAACCGATAGCATCGATGCCATTCTGCCTGGCGCTCTTTGCGAACGGCGACATGTAGCAGCCGTCGAAGGAGAGGTTGCGCGCCATCCACGCGATGGAGTTGGCGACGCCCTGCAGCCGCTGCGCGTCGCCGGCGAGGCCCTGCGCGCGCCGCATCTCCGCCACCAGCACCGTCTCCGGCACGTTGTCGAACACACCGTCAGTCGCCACCAGTATCACGTCTCCGCACTCCACTGGGAACTCGGATGTCTCCGCTGATTCAGGCCTAACAATAATAGGGATGATGACTGCATTAAAAAAACTATAATTCTTTTTAATAGATAGATTATACAAAAATACTACACATATTTTTCGCTTCATCAAATTTGACAAAATATTAAAAAGATAAAGAGCATCAAAGTTATGGAGTTGGGGCTTGCGATGTCACTATTTAGTAAAAATTTTACGAATATGTGACGTCACGCGCAATTTAAATTCATTATATTTTCGTCAATGTTTGTTTGCCAAATAAAAAAATAAAGTGTTTCACGTCATACGCAAAGGGTTATAATGCGTATAAAGCTAATAATTGTATTGCAGAGGGTTGCAATGATTAACTTGATGATAGCTGTCCGTAATATGTTTTTTTTTAATTATACTTTGTCAGGTCAAACAATGCAAAGACGCACAAAAATAATCTCCTTGATCATTGTACAATTGGACGAAAGCCATATTTGCATATTGCTAAAGTAGCACAAGAACCTGTGGACATTTCTTTTGTAGTAGGTATACAAGTTCTCAAATAGATATATCAACAAAATATTTACTAAACTAATTCTGCAAAAGGCAGCGCAACCTTTTGCTATAATTGTGCAAAACCGGCTCATGCTGACGTAATCGCCATTCAGACTCCCGTCTCCCATATCATCCAGAGCAAGCAAATCAAAGGTCTCACACACCCCTCCCCTAACGTTACTAATGTATGTAATATTAAGAGTTATTGCAGCTCTCGATACCGACTTAGTGCGGGGCGAATCCATTCATACACTGTTTTATTAAGCATCGTCGACGAAGATAGAATACATCTAAACATAACGTATTATGTACTACCAATTGGACCTTGTACCTAGATGTGTACGCGTCTCGCTAGTATTATGTACCTACATTTGCATAGGTGTGCTTGTTCTTTAACTCAGTCTTACGTTTATATCGCACATCACACCGAATCAGATAAGTATCATGGAAGTTACACTGATGCGTTTGCAAATACAAAACCAAAACCGAGTAAACAATTCACCATATATAGCCCAGGTGCCAAGAGGTTCACGAAACGCGTGACAAATAGAAATGCAACGTAAACATGGTATTATGATAAAGTAGGTACACTATGAATTGCCTATTTGATCATATTTTTTTTTGGTTATTTTTTTATTTTTATTAATTCTTCTTTATTGTGCATCACCTAGCGTCTTTAAGTAAAATCTGTGTATCTATTCAATCCGTGGATAACGTAGTGGTGTATACATTAACTAATAATTATTTTAACATGTAATGTGTAACTGTTTATTATTCCCTTATATAAATAAATAAAATATCTTAGACGAAATCTTGCAATAATAAATAATGGACAATCAATATCTAATTGTAGCTTCTCTAATTGCGATACTGGTGAACCAGATCCCTTGTTTTATCATTGTTGCGACACACATATTGTTAGCTGTTGCAGGGCTTACACGTACTTAATGTTTGTTTTTGTTAATGTTCAATTATTTTTTTTCATTTCGTATTGTAGGTATCTTTTGATACTTATTTAGTGTCAACATAACATATACCTAATTCTACCCACGGGTTGGGTTAAGTACACGACTTAATCCAAATATGGAATGCGGAATAAACAGGTTAATAGCGACAAACTTTTTGGATGAAGCCTGCAAACACCAGTTAACACCGGAGATCACAGAACATGTTAGGTCTGATTGTGTTAGCAAAACTCGCTCTTATTACGCTCAGCTAAATTCGCACTGAGTATCTAGGTTGAATCTCCGATGTCAGTTCACTCGCCGACTCAAAGTCTACTGGCTAGTTACGGCGACTACTGGTTCTTAAATGGATTTGGTTCGATTTGGTTAAATTTGGCTTAAACACAATAGACCCTATACAAGATTCTTTGTGATGCACACTGAAAGCCAAATAGGTCGTCAAACTTTAAAGTAGGTAGAGTTACATATCTAGCGCTCATGTTCATGGGCTGCGCGCCAATATAGAGCTATTACATCATATCTCTCACAAAGTCATACAGATATCTGCGAATTGAGAACCTAGCTAAACAATAGAGCAATATTAAAGGTTAGATAAATTATGTATTCATTTCTATTTTTAATATCCGTATTTAAGGCAAAAAGTAAACATTAGATATATCTAACTAATATTAGCCAATTATCCAGCTATTTTAGTTGGTAAATCCATCGATCAGTAATCGAAACGATACGAAACCCTATTTTATTGGAACTGGCCAGTTAGCATATATTTTAACCTTTATTTTATCTAAATATCTTTAGGCTTCTGTTTTTTGGTTAATAAACACATTTATTTTATTTATAAACACATTTAGCTATGTTTTCATATTTTTCTTTAACAAAAGTGGCTAGCTACGTTTCTGGACATGATATTGTCATAAGCGACACTGGCTGGAGTGCCGTGAAGAAAGCGTCATGAAGTCAATTCTGCAACACTACTAATATACTAACCCCAGTACTATATTATTTACGGTCCACACGAGGACGTCGCGCCCCCTAATACCACAACGGACTCAATCATGTAAACATAATTCCATTAATTTCAGGTCGTCACGTGAGTGCTGGCAAACATCCAGTGAGCTAAAAATGCTAACATTAGTACATGCAGAAAATACGAGTGCTTATTATGGAACGAGCACATGACTACTGGTCTCGTGGTTGGTAGTAAAACAGTCTTATGACTTGAGGAGCTTAAAAATATCTATTTGAGGAGATACTTCATTCCATTTAGAACAATGATACTGGTTAGAGTAAATATTGTTACTACTCTTCCATATACCGTACCGTAGCTAAAGGAAGAAATAGTCGTTTTTTAATTTGTATTAAACCTTAAAAATCTTAAGGAGACGGCTTTCTTGATAAGCGCCTACTTAGATTTAAAAAATAAGCCCTCGTCACGTTTGTGTTTTAATGTGGGCTTATTATAGAGAGCGTATCAATTTACGATAAATCAAATTTAATTAATGAGTATCCCCACTTTAAACTATACCCACACAAATAATTTTCTTTGTTTATTATTATTAAATGATACACATGCTGTCTTTTTGGCAAAAGCAATATGCATGAATTACCTTATGTTAGACTTAAACGGATGTGCCCTAAGTTAATTTAAACTAATGCTTTCATCCGATATTATCTAATGGCGAAAGGAATTTGGCATTAGGCCAAATCGCAATTAGTTTACATTACAATCAGTTTGTTTTTAAATGTTGTGTGCATGGACATAACATCATTTACATGTGGATTCAGACATATGTATGTATATGCTAGTTAGGTATCTAGGTTATCTCGTCTGTTTTCTGCTGGATGCAGATTGTTGTGTTATCTTATGATTTATAAGGCAGCACATTTATTGCCCCTCGTTTATTAATTAATGTCATAAAAAAAGAACTATAGTAACCTCCAGCAATTCCTTGTCGCACAGTGGCTTCAATTCTTTATGTAAATAGTTTAATTAGTAAGTAGGTACCTGTACTCGACAAATGTATGATATTTTTTATTTCAATAGGCTTTTTGGACCAAATACCTTCGCGGGCGTCCTCAGAAGATACTACCTTAGTTTAAACACTGTCTGATCAATGGATTAGCAACGCCTAGAGAACAGACATAATTTTTATTTATATAGATTCAAGATTAATAGTGTGCGCAGATCTCTCTGGGCGTTCACTGATTCGTTATTTTATATTTTACTAGATCATAGTTTAGCGAAACGACATATCAGTGCCGACAAAATAATATGTAATTACTGTTTTGGCTAGAAGACCGGCGGCGGAATTAATGGTGATAATGGGCTTTCCTAGCCAGAACGATATTAAAACTGATGCCATTGAGTGTTTTATGAGTACACAATATATGTACTTTTAAGCTTATTGCGGGATTTAAAGACTTGTTAATAGGAGAAGTAACGAATAAACGTTTAAGCTTACCTATCTGGCCTATTCTTGTCACCGATTAATCAGTATCTTTCACATACAATACAAGTCGCTACGTCTATGAACATAGAATGTTTGGTAAATGATTTCTGTTGTTTTTTAAATTGCAAATTTAAAAAACATGCAACAACATTATCATTCAGACCAATCTATTGTGAACAAAAAATCTCAACATGCTTTGGAAAAATTGGCTACTACGATGTATACTTTTAGCATGGCTTATTTACATCTAAAAGGTTTATAAATCACTAAAAATGTGAGATCAAAAGCAATGGTCGGAATGGCTATCTAGTGTGCGTATGTCGATTGCACACTGTAAACATTATATTGTGAGGTACAGAATGAATCCTAAAAATAAGATGGTTTTCATACATTTGCTAATGTGTACATGTATTATTATGTAGATTAGTATTTTAAAACATCTAACATCTAAGACCTTGAATGTAATATTTACACCATTATCTTTATTGAAATAACCTTTTGGTTTGCCTCTAAGCGCAGATAGTGACGCACTTTCTATGTGTGCCACTAGCACTATTGCAGACAGAGAGATGTTCGTATACAACATAATTAAACATCCTAATAATCATATTTTTTATGAAAACATGTAATACCAACATAATAAAAGACATTACAATATACAGTAAAAATAGATTTGGTTGCTGTTGAGATCAGATTTTCTATAGTAAGTGATCATCCAAGGTCAGAAATAGAATAAATTTTAACAGGTTCACTGCCCAGCTGGTGGCGCAGCTAGGTGACAAAGGAGCAAATGAAACTGGGTCCCAGCTTTTGGTCCATTTGGCAATTTGGGGGAGCGTAGACAGAGTCAAATGAAACAGAGGTTTGCTAAGGCCAGGCAGTGCCCCTGACCTGCCTTTTTCCCTGGGTAGCTACGCCACTGTGTCCAGCGCTAAATACAATAGAAAAAACTAGTTTTTTTGTATCATATGTGATACATGGGACAGTGACAGACTTGTCATACAACAGCTAATTTGTTAACAAAAGGCTTGTTTTGTAAAGCCCATATTATATTTTCAAATAAAAGATATTTTCTGTATGTTCAATTATTCGAAAAAAATGACATACCTATCACTAAGCACGTTCCTGTCGTGGCCCGGTGGTGGTAAGCTCAGCTGGTATGGAGTATTGAAGTAGTGCTGTTGTTCATGCGAGCGGTGGACTACTCGTCCGCCCCTTACGACCATGTACCCACTGTCACCTATATTGGCAGCTCGCATTACGCTCTCGCTTCGATCTAAGATCATCACGCAGGCTGTACTGCTGCCTGTAAATAATTTAGGGTGTTTTCCTTTTAAATTATAATTTCATTGATATTTATGAGCACACAAATATTTTGATTGATGTGGTTATTATTTGCACAATCATCCTCAATATAAAAAAAAAAAAAATGTCATAAACTATTAAAAATAATTATTAAAAGAATTAAAATTTAGATTTATTGCTTACCTAATATGGGTTTCTTGTGTTCAAGTAATTCATAGTAGGATTTCGCTAGTAGGTCTCCAGGTTCAGATAGTTTAAAGTGACCCATTTGTACTAGTCTCTCACATGTTCTCATGAGATACGAGGAGAATTCGCCCGGATCAATGCCGTACGCGCGCCAGCCTCCCACTCCATCAGCGACTCCTATGAAGAGAGAATGCACTGTTAGAGTTAAATCATTTACCTAATTAGGCTATGAAACACACAGTAATGAATTGAAACGAAATTTTCTTTATTTACGTAGGCTTTAAAAAAGCATTTATAAATCGTCAGAATGAGATCAATATCTACTGATTCAAAAAGTAGATTCTACCGAGAAGAAACTGGCAAGAAACTTAATAGTTACTATTTCAAAAATGAGATACAATATCTACTATTTCAAAAAGCAGTGCAGGCGAATGGACTATTCTGAGTCTGACCATATATTCTTATCATTTAAATAGTCTTCTATCTTTTAGTAGCCCTTTTTAATCAAACAATTTTTAATAATATATAATTTCAACTTATGTACAGGTAAATCAATGAGACTTTGAGATAACTTATTGAATATTATTATACTTACCCAATGAAGGGATTACCACTCTTATTAAGTCTGTGGTTTGGAATAACAAGTCTCTGTCTATTTCTAGTATTAAAAGAAAGAGTATCTGATTTTTTTGGGAATATCTGTATGTACTTGTAAACATACATGATACAATCTAAAATGTATTGTGACACTAGTATCATATTGATTTCTTTAAAAACAGTTCTCAGAGTGAATCACACGGTCTGAAGCCATATATGGCTTGGATGATCTGAAAATAGTCTGAATATTGGGCACAGCAGCAGACCATATGACATTACAATATGAAAATAACTAAAATATACCAATCTTGCCATTTCAAATAAGTTAAGTATTTTATTTTCCTGACTGCATATGCAGCTGAGCTAAATCTTCCTGCCAGGGCCGCAATATGAGAAGCCCATTGCAATTTTTTATCCAAGGTGATCCCAAGAAATACAGTAGAATTTATGACTTCAATTGCATTATTATCTACTATAATGCTCGGGCTGACCTGCCTTACATTATGGTGATTTAAAATTTCAAACATTTGTATTTTCTTAGCATTAGGTAACAAATTATTGACTGTAAACCAGTTTAGAACTCCTGAAAGAACATTATTCATGTCATCAAAATTTTCTTTAGTTTCATCAAAGTAAAGAAACTTTATTAGTTGAATAAAAAAGAACACTTTCATTTATTAAGTAGATAGATAGATAGATAGCTTAAGTAATGTATATTGATTTTTTATTTTCATGTTGATCTGGTGTGTTGAGTTTGCGATTGTGTAGGTGTCACTCTAATCTTTTGTTCAATACTTTTTTCCTAAATTTCCAAATAACACAACATAATTTTAATTATTTTATATTAGGCTAAAGTAGTTAAAGGGATTTGCAGCTCTTGGACTCTGCCTATACTTCTTATCTCATCCTTTCGGGGATTGAAATTTCGAAAGGAACAGCAAGTTCCTTCAGCCACTTTTAGCCAAAGTGGAATGACAATGGCTTAGATGGAAAATAGTAACAAAGCCTACATAATTACAATCCTAATAGCCATTGTAACATTAAACCCCTTAAAAATATACTCAGTAAAGAATACAGTAAATTCTTTTAGGTCCCAGATCAACATGGGACAGTTCATAATGTACCATTTCACTGATCTGTATCTATCTAAATCTGCACTAATATGATAATCAATGGAAACTTATTTACAGCTAATTGTAGTTTGATTTTATCAACTAATAATAAATAAGAATCTTATACTTTTCAATTATATTTGTAGCCATGTAGTTGACAATGAGTGACTATTTAATTATTTATTAAATGTATGAATTCAATATTTTCACTAATTTATACACACAACAAATGCAATTAATAACAACAGTTATAGTACAAAAGCATTTAGCTAGAATGTAATTTTTGCATTTATACAGAAAACAAAGTTTATAATATACTTAAAAAAAGCAAACAACGAATAACACTAAACATATGGTTAAAAAAATCAACTGGTAAGCTGTGGTATGAGGTTTGCAATACAATTACAGGTTAAATATGTATAAATTGGTTGACTTATTAGGCTCTAGATGTACTAACTTTTTATATGTTTTCATGACCTAGGCCTAGCAACATTATGCCAACACAAACAGCTTAACATTAATTCCAATCCAGTTTTTCAAATGTTATTAAATATCACTTTCATCATCAACCGCTTTATTGTTGAAAATATTTATCCATTGCTTTACATATACATGTTAAATCATAATCACTCTCTCAACTATTTATCAATCAATACAAAATGTTTTGCTAACTTACAGTAAACAATTTAATAAACAATAATGACAAAGCAACAAAAAGACTTGTTTACTATTTGATAATTAGACATACTTAAAAAATCAACCACATAGATAATAGATTTTTATAAATATTATTGAAAAGCATAATATACTAACCGATAACATCCGCATTGTTGAAATTTGTGGAAAACCATGCGTCGTCTCCGTATTGACCTTTACGCGTTCTCCCATTAGCAATGTCCTTTGGAAAACCACATACTACCGAAACTAAGTATGGATGTTTCTTGTTCGAAACATTTAATTCAGCAGCACTCGAGAAACTCGAAAGCCCATTTCTAATAGCACGTGATAGCACTCTGCCTGTCCAGAATATAGACTGCATCATTCATTAATTGTTTGTACTTTGACACCAGCCATTCACAATTGAACAAGCATTGCAATGGACAACATAGTTAATCAAAACTTTACATAGCAATCACAAGAACACAACTCTCGCACAGCTTTGAAAGATTCACGAATATTATAAATTAAATACGTATTTTGGATTTCATTTCAGTCCCAATATCTTGTGACCATACGCACGACCATAACCATACACTACCACAAACCACACCACAGACTCAAGAGATCAAGAATAAAAACAAATGTCACAAACTGTCAAAAAAATACTAAGTATGCCTACACAAGCCAATGTAGCATACAAGTATTATATCACTAATACTATACCTAGTATATTAGCTGTGATATACAAGAAGGTCCATATCTATTTTTTTCATAAGTTTTTAAGCATGGTAGTCCAGCATAAAAATAGTTTACGAAACATATCAGTGGGTTAAATGGTTAATGGTCCTGTGTATTAAATACAAAGATTTGTATTGTTATATAGTGATTCAGCCTCGTGATATGTAGTAAAAATAAAAAATATGTAATACAGATGAAGTTAACTTTTTATTAATAAATAAAGAATAAAAACTCAGTAACTAATATAAAAGCAAAATTTTATTATAAAACAATTCTAAGCTGCAAACAAATATTTGCTTAAATAATAACGGCATAACAACAATAAAACAAAATCGAAAAAAAAAAAAAGCTTTTTCCGCGCAAAACGTGGTCGGCATGACGTCACGTTTCTTAAACAAAACAGCGTAAACGGTGCTGCCAATACAAGATTCTTGGCTCCCCGCTCACTCCCCGCTCCAACCGAATATCGGTAAAATTCTCCGCAATTGGCAGCGTTTGACAGCACTTTAACATGTTTGAGAAACGTGACGTCACACTTAATGATTGGCGTTTGAGGTATCGTAAAACATAGATTAATAAAAACCATTATTTTAATTTTTGAAAATATCATTAATATGGAATCATTACATACTTACATAACATCACGCCCATAATCCCCGAAGGGGTAGGCAGAGTCAAAGGGGCAGCATGCCCCTTTAACCACATTCAGCCAAAAATAAAGCCGGGCAGGGTTAGATGCAAAATTATGAAAAAGCAGTGACAAGCGGCTAACCTGTCGCCTACACAATCACACACCCAAAACCATTAGTCGCCTTTTACGACATGCTAGGCAAGAACCACAGTTGGCATATTCTTTTTAAGTCCCAGACCAACATGGGACAGTGGGCTGGGTTGGATGGAAAGCTTTGAAAAAGGAGTGACAAGTGGCTAGCTCGTCAGTCATCCCAAAAAGCCTGTAAACCATTTGTCACCTTATACGACATGCTAGGCAAGAATCACAGTTGGCACATTCTTTTTTTTTGTCCCAGATCAACATGGGACTGGAAATTATTTTAGAAATAAAAATGTTATTAAAATTTCCTGGTGTCTAAACTAACTAAATGCAAATAATCTTTATTTTTTAGTGCTACAGGCATTGCATTTTACATTCATTAAAGTTATGAATCAATGGTTAATTTTTCAACTTAAGAAATTCCACATATTCTAAATAAAATCCTGCGTAATTCTAGTGACAGTAGAAAAAATAGTATCTGCTATTTTTTTTGTACCAATTTCTCTATAGCTGTTATGTACTGTGCCTTATGATATTGATCCATAAACAATGATTACCTATTCTGATTCCGACTGACGTTTCAGTTCACAAATCTATGGTAATGGAAGGCGTTGTAGAAGAAAGCTCTTCTTCGTTTTTTGTGGTACCTACAAATCAGTGACGGCCGCCGATTGATTTACTGTACTAGAAGTCTCATTACCGAAAATATAATCCGTAGATTAGTGCCGGTTAAGTGGTAGTGGTTTTTTTCCCAAGAAAAGTAAAGAAAAGGCTTAAAACTGGTGTTCGATAAGTCACTTGGCAATATGCCTGCCGTCAGAGGCGATGGAATGCGGGGACTTGCAGTCTTCATATCTGATATACGAAACTGTAAAAGTAAAGAAGCAGAGATCAAAAGGATCAATAAAGAACTGGCCAACATACGAAGCAAGTTCAAAGGGGACAAAACTCTTGATGGTTATCAGAAGAAAAAGTATGTCTGTAAACTCCTGTTTATCTTCCTGCTAGGTCATGACATCGACTTTGGACATATGGAGGCGGTGAATCTGCTGTCATCAAACAAATATTCAGAAAAGCAAATTGGATACCTATTTATATCTGTTTTGGTGAACACTAACAGTGACCTGATTAAGTTGATCATTCAAAGTATCAAAAATGATTTGCAATCGCGCAATCCTATCCACGTCAACCTCGCTTTACAATGTATCGCTAACATCGGTAGTAAGGATATGGCAGAAGCTTTTGGTACTGAGATTCCAAAGCTTCTTGTGTCTGGTGATACTATGGATGTTGTAAAACAGTCAGCTGCACTGTGTCTTCTAAGGTTATTCCGAAAGTCCCCCGAAATCATACCTGGAGGTGAATGGACATCCAGAATTATACACCTTTTGAATGATCCACACATGGGTGTGGTAACTGCAGCTACATCTCTTATAGATGCTCTTGTGAAGAAAAATCCTGAAGAATATAAGGGATGTGTGACTCTAGCAGTTGCAAGGCTGAGCCGCATTGTCACAGCCAGCTACACAGACTTGCAAGATTACACTTACTACTTTGTACCGGCACCATGGCTGTCAGTTAAATTGCTGAGACTCCTTCAGAATTATACTCCGCCTTCAGAAGAGCCAGGAGTAAGAGGACGTCTCTCTGAATGCTTAGAAACTATTTTCAATAAAGCACAGGAACCCCCTAAATCGAAGAAGGTTCAACATTCTAATGCTAAAAATGCTGTTTTGTTTGAAGCTATAAGTCTCATTATTCACAATGACAGTGAACCTAATTTACTGGTCCGTGCATGTAATCAGCTGGGGCAGTTCCTTAGCAACCGTGAAACTAATTTACGGTATTTGGCCCTTGAATCCATGTGCCACCTTGCCACATCAGAGTTTTCTCATGAAGCAGTAAAAAAGCATCAGGAAGTTGTTATCCTCTCAATGAAAATGGAAAAGGATGTGTCTGTGAGGCAGCAAGCTGTGGATTTGCTATATGCTATGTGCGATAAAACAAATGCAGAAGAGATTGTGCAGGAAATGTTGGCCTACTTGGAAACTGCAGATTATTCTATAAGGGAAGAAATGGTGCTGAAAGTTGCAATACTTGCCGAAAAGTATGCAACTGACTTCACTTGGTATGTTGATGTCATTCTCAATCTGATCAGAATTGCAGGTGACTATGTATCTGAAGAAGTCTGGTACAGAGTTATACAAATTGTAATAAATAGAGAAGAAGTGCAAGGTTATGCAGCAAAAACTGTTTTTGAAGCTTTACAAGCTCCTACATGTCATGAAAATATGGTGAAAGTGGGCGGATACATTCTCGGCGAATTTGGAAATCTCATTGCAGGAGATACAAGATCATCACCTCAAGTTCAGTTTGAATTACTGCATTCGAAATACCATCTGTGTTCTGCTGCTACTCGTGCTCTCTTATTGTCCACTTACATAAAACTTGTCAATCTGTTCCCAGAGATAAAAAATCGTGTACAAGAAGTTTTCCGTGCCGATTCCAACTTACGATCAGCTGATGTTGAATTGCAACAAAGAGCTTCAGAATACTTGCAGCTTAGTATTATTGCCAGCTCTGATGTGTTAGCTACTGTTCTGGAAGAAATGCCAGCATTCCCCGAAAGAGAATCATCTATACTAGCTGTACTCAAAAAGAAGAAACCAGGGCGCATACCAGATGATGTAAGGGAATCAAAGAGTCCACAACCTAATGCCACACCAGCAGCTGTAGTTAATTCTACAAATAATGCTGTTAACTCCAGTGCAGATCTACTTGGATTGTCAACACCTCCAGGCACCACTGCCCCTGCTGCAGGCAATGGATTGCTGGATGTCCTTGGGGATTTATACACTGCTCCTAAAATCAGTCCAAATACAGTACAACAAAATAACATTAAGAAATTTTTATTTAAAAATAATGGAGTTCTCTTTGAAAATGACATTATACAAATAGGTGTCAAAAGTGAGTTCAGGCAGAATCTAGGAAGGATTGGACTGTACTATGGAAATAAGGCTTCCTATCCTGTTTTAAACATACACCCAGAATTGCAGTGGACAGACATGCATAAACTGAATGTCCAGGTGAAGCCTATGGAACCTGTCATAGAAGCAGGTGCTCAAATTCAACAAATGCTGACTGCTGAATGTATTGAAGATTTTACAGATACTCCTAGCATGACCATAACTTTTAATTATAATAATGTACCACAAAAAATTACTTTGAAGCTGCCCCTTACATTGAATAAATTTTTTGAACCAACCGAAATGAATGGAGAGTCCTTCTTTGCAAGATGGAAAAATTTAGGAGGAGAGCAGCAGAGGGCACAGAAGATATTTAAAGCGCAAGGATCAATTGATTTAGCTGGAACCCATACTAAATTAGCTGGTTTTGGTATGCAACTATTAGATGGCATTGACCCTAACCCTGAAAACTTTGTATGTGCTGGTATTGTACATACACGTGTTCAGCAAGTGGGGTGTCTCATGAGATTGGAACCAAACAAGCAAGCTCAAATGTTTAGACTAACTGTCAGATCAAGCAAGGAATCAGTCTCGCAAGAAATTTGTGATCTGTTAGCGGATCAGTTTTAAGTAATTGCTTAGGGATTTATATTGGACCACTGATCATCATGAACAACAAAATAATAAATGAAATTGATAAATAATTGTAGTTGCATAGAAATTCACATTTAGATGCTGCTACTAATTGGTGGTTAGCAAGTTAACTGATGCAATACACCTGTGAACCAAGCACTGATCCAGTTTATGAAGAGAAATCTCTGTGTACAATTTATTTTGTATTGTTATGGCAAAAATTAGTAATAGGTGTTTTGTAAACTGAGATAAATGTTATTTTAACAACATTTAATTTGAATGTTCTGATAGTTCTTCTCTATTACATTGCAGATTTGATTAAATATATTTTTATCTATTTATATAGATTGCTGGAAACAGACGCTCAGGATGGCTTACTATGTATAAAAATCAGAGCCATTATTAATCGGGCTTTGTAGTATATGGAGTAGACTTCAGGTATGCTTGTAATGTATTTGTTGGTATCTCTAATCGGAATGTGACAAAGTGTCTTTTTCCAGCTTATTATTCATCCATATGCCTGATGCCTGCCTGTATGCCTGTTGTATCTTTATTTTAAAACTAACCATTATATTAATTTGAATGTTTATTTCTGATTCTATTTGTTATATTAGTTTAAATACTAGTGTTTTACAAGTATATAGATAATCACTAAAATATATATGAAAGCCTCTACATTGAGATTATTCATATTAAATAATTTAAATTCATTAGGCTGGTAATGACACATAGTGTGATTAATACAAAATACGAAATCAACAATAGTGTGCAGCTCGTCCTCATAAACATGTTTACTTACAAGCGTTTTTATTCATCTTGTTAAATATTTAATTACAGTATAAACAATACCTGAAATTCCTATCTACATCTTTTCGAAATTCTGTAGTAATCAGTAATAAGCAAAGTTATATTCCATTATATATTTTGGAAGTGGATTGTTACTGTTATCATAATTATATAAAAAAATATAGAAATTGTGATTATACCAAAGTAGGTAAATAATAAGTCATAGTATGTATATCCAAGTTGATTTGTTTATACATATCTGACTTAAGAAACACGAAGTAGCTCCTATTTATGTTTATTGTTTATTATATATCATCAAATGCATATGTAAAGGGCTAATATAGGTTTTAATAATGGTTTATTTTTTATTTTTTTTAATTCTTTAATACAATATAATAATACTATTTTGAAGTATTTATAATATACCTACATAAGGCAAAGTAATTATAATAATGTGTAACAAATTGAGTACTTCTAGTTTCATTTTCAGTATACAATTTTATTTCTGATAATTAGAATTTTATGTTGTTAGTTTTCACAGACATTCCTATATTATATGTATATAGTCTCGAAAATATATTTGCTAATAATTACTCGGATAACTGTTTACTGTTGTAGATCTCAGTTAAAAATATATCAGCTAGAATATAAATTTCTATCAATTTGGCCCACTGTTTTGTCTTCATTTAATTTCGTAAGAATATTGTATTAGCTAATCTTGTATGTTGATATCATACTTATGTCTTGATTTACTTATTAGGAATCTCACAAAACTAAATGTCTTATTTTCATAATATGTATGACGAAGTTATGGACTGTAGACTTAGAAAATTTAGTATTACAAAACATGAAATGTTGTTATGAAATCATTAGCAAGCTAAGGCTTTCTTTGCATGATAGATTTCCTAAGAGATCAGTTATCTAAGTTATAAAAAAATAATATATTGTCAGATAAATCATCAGTACTATTCATCTTATTAAGCGTATGGTACACTATCATGTATATGTATATTATGAATTTAATGAAGCAAAGTATAGATGCTTACGTACACTCATTGTAATGTGTGGTTATCAAATGTACAATAATATTCGCATGAGAAATTTTGGGTGTGATTCAGTAATAGAGATAGATGTTTGTTCTTGCGCTTCGAACTCATTATTGTAACTGTCTAAAATAAATATTTATCCAAAACATATTATAACAGCTCTTTGATTAAAAAATTTGTTTATAGTACCCCTTTTTAAATATATTGGTCAACTAAATTACATTTTTTAGGTCTAATATGTTCGGGAAAATAACATAAATGAGGGAATACTCACTGATTAAAAACTACATATTTGATTTATACAATAAATATAAAGTACCTAATATATTTTTCTAAGTATATTTATACCTAAATTACAAATATCTAGCCTTTGCTCGCGGTCTACAAAGTCTTGCGAGTCCCGCAGGCTGTATTCATTACCCCAGGATAAAAGTAGCCCATGTAAAGGTTTGAACCTTAAAAAATATTCTTAACTGAATAGTTAGTTCAAACTTAGGGCGCTAATTTTGAATCAATACAAAAACGTTGAAGCAGTAACAGTATAGGTACCTACATAAGAAAACTTAATGGCACCTCGTAGGTACGAAATAAAACTCAAGCTTTATTGAATACTAGCTGTGCCAGCGGTGTCACCCGCGTTTATGGTTAATATTATAAAGACTATTTCCGTTATACATGATTTCTATGTAACTTTAACCATTAAGGCTGCACACGCGACGGAAGTTTAAAAAATGGAGTAACTTCTCCCGTTTTCCCAACATTTCCCTTCACTACTCTGCTCCTTTTGATTGCAGCTTGATGAAAAGTATACTATAATCTGGCCAGGAGTTTGAAGAATAATTGTACCAAGTTTCGTTAAAATCCGTCGAGTAGTTTTTGTTTCTATAAGGAACATACAGACAAAAATTTTACTGATTGCATTTTTGGCATCAGTATCGATCACTAATCTCCCCCTAATAGTTATTTTAAAAATATATTTCATGTACAGAATTGACCTCTCTACAGATTAGTTATAAGTATAGATGTATTAATTTATCAATTTTATTGACGATTCTGTACAAACAGTTTTGAAGTTTTCTTTATACTAAAAATAAAGTTGTGTAGTAACGATCTTTGTATTAATAGTAGGTAGGTAGATAATGTTTATAGCAATAACTATAATTTTTTTTACTGGAAGTATTTATAAATTATATTATACATTATATATTATGTACCTATGTCAGGGGTAAAATGAATAGTCGACAAGTTGATTGCATAAAAATATATTTACACAAATTTACATCTATTAATACAATAAACAATATACGTAAAACTAACTGCTATATTCTACTAAAAACAAAATGCTAATCAAACCATTCTTCCACATTTGGTGAATTTTCCAAGACATCGTTTGATTCACTGTAACAAAGATTAGAACATATTATTAGAGTAATATACTTATAAATAAAAAAAAAGCATGTACATTCCAACAATTATGGATTTGTAACCATGATCCAAATTGTCTGGTTTTGTTTTCTAAGGGTAACGAAGGTCAGATCAGCAGTCGCTTCAATGTAATTACCAGAATCGCTAAATCCTACATTATGATCAGAGCGGACCCCGATTAAGCACCGGACATAATGCGAAAAGGATAATAATGAGTTTCATTACAAATCAAATACCGAATAAGCCCAAAAGGGGGCGTCCATTATAACATGGGACCATTTTGACGAATTATAAAACGACCACAAAAGTGGGATGTCATAGATTTGGCTCACCATTATTTTTTAAGTAGGTATATGGTTAATGTTATATAAGCCTATAGCCTTCCTCTATAAATGTTATCAAACACTAAAATATTTTTTAAATCGGTCCAGTATTATATAGGTCCTGAGATAGCGCGTTCAAGCAAACAGACAAACATAATGTACATGCATGTTCTTAAAGTACGCAAGGGAGGCAGAGGACAGCAGCTGACCCCTCCCCCCCATCTCTTCTTTATTTTTTAAAATATTTTTCCCGAGCATAAAAATGACAAATCTACAACATATATTTTTTACTTATTATTACAACTTTATAAAATCTTTTAAAACAACTTCAACTTTATAAAAACTTTGTAAAGGGTTATATGAAGATAACGAAACACGTAAGTATTCTTTTAGCTTTTCTTAATACTGATTAGTAAATGAGATCTCTCTTATATATTTGGCACTTCATGATAAAAAAAACAATCATGACAAAAATGCAATGATCTGTGAGCAAATAATGACTAATTAGATAGATTCAATGTATTATGTTATAAAACTAATACCTACTATGACTAGTAAAAAAAAGAAGGACTCCACGATGTCGTCATATTAAGCGTGAAGCCACGTTTATTTATGTGTGAGTGAGATACATAAGGATACCAGATATCGGATATCTGTCAATTGGAGAACTTTATTATGTTAGCACCTGAGGAGCTTCGACGTCTAGTTAGTGGCGCGGAGTCCTTCTTTTTTTACTAGTCCGTGTACTATGATTAAACACTTTTGCAAATCAACTCAACTTTGTCAAAAATCAACATTATTAAAGTAAACCCTAAACAGATCCCTTGATTGAATCCTTTTAAATGTTCAATTAACATAACGAAAGCGTATTCCTTACGCTACATTTCGTCACCGTCATATTTACGGACCTCTGATGTTCAGCTTGGCCGTAGCTTCGAATGTAAATTATTTGGCCGAACATGAATATTCCGCCGGTCACCAATAAAAAGTTAAGAGGCAGACTCAATACTGTTAGATATTAATAATACGTTTTCTCCATGTGTCTTTGATGAGACACCTCCAAAATGAATTTCCCATCGAAAACTTGACAGTGAAGCGAAAACTCGTGGCTGCTTTTTCCAATACGAAAAAAAAATTGATAGATATAATATAAATGTAGGTGATGCGTCTTTCTGGGGTTCACTTTGAATTAATATAACACGGACTAGTAAAAAAAGAAGGACTCCACTCTGTCATACAATAGCGTGAAGCCACGTTTATGCATGTGTGAGTGCCAAGTTGGAGCACCTGAGGAGCTTCAACAACTAGTTCGTGGCGCGGAGTCCTTCTTTTTTTACTAGTCCGTGGTATATAATAAATATTATACAACAATTGCTTCCGAAAAACAAATATATACAGTGGTCATATAATCAAGAACAATGATTTACGATATAAACATACGAGAATAACACTTATTGCATGGTTTTTGTATCACTCTCGTCATTGCAAAATTGTTAATATCAGCATATTTATTTATTTACAAGAATAATTCAATAGGTAATATTTAGATAAACTTTGTAAAAAACCTTATCATGTAAATGCAACATACTATCTGGCCATATAATTAAGAACACTAATTTGTTTATTTTTTTGTTCAAATTTAATACTACAAGTAGGTCACTTTTATGCAATTTTGGCGGCATTTAGTGCTGTAAAAGATTAAAAATTAATTGTTTCCTAGAAAAACAATGGGGAAAAATAAAAATTGTGATTAATCTACGAGGGAAATGATAATACAACTTCGCGATATGAATTGGTCATTTTAAAAGATAGCCGATCATCTGCAATGCTCCAAAACGATGATATCCCACGCTGTCAAGCATTTAACACGTATCGAACGACATCAAATATTCCGCGTGTACCTAAACAGAGAGACATCTCAGCGAGACGATCTAAATATCGTACGTTTGGCAAAACAACATCATTTTAATGAGTCTAATGATTTGATAATTAATATTTTGGTGAACTATCCTTTAGCGATCTCGGCATGAACTATTCAAAGGCATTTGGTATAAGCGAAGTTGCACAGAAGGGCAGCAAGAAAGGCACCAACGTTGAAATAGTATCATATGCAAGCCCGGCTCGTGTTTACAAGGAGGTATAAAACCGGACAGTACGACAGTGGAAAAATTATCTTTTCTCTGATGAAACAAAAATAAATAGGATATCTTCTGATGGAAAACGATATGGTCCGACGTTCTTCGAATACAGCATTTGACCCCAAGTACGCAAAATTGCCATAAAAGCATGGTGGTGGAAATGTGAAATTTTGAGGGTACTTTTCTGGTCATGGCGTTGTTGATCTGTTAGACTGATAGAAGGAACAATGTAACGATATGCTGAAGACGTGCTTCCGGTTATTTGGACATTCCAACATGACAATTACCCGAAGCACACTGCACATACTGTTAAGGAATTCCTTGTCACAATCACGTTTTTGTCTTAGGCTGGCCACCAAATAGCCCAGATTGAAATCCGATACAGCATTGGTGCGAAGTCAAGAAAAGGATTTCAAATCGACAGAGTGGCAATCGAAAAGAGTTGTACAATATTTTTTTAGAAGAATGGAACTTTATCTCTCTCTGAAAAAGTGTCAAAAATTTATAGAGTCAATGCCGCGCCGGTGTAAGGCAGTCATTAAAAGACATGCTACTAACAATTTTTAGAAAAAAATATATTAAATTGCAATTTTGAATGTTATCTATGACTAGTTAAATTTGTTTTTTATAATCTAAGTTTAAACTAAAACGAATATTGAGCAGTTCAAGAATAATTCTTAATTATTTGTCCAACTTTATTGCTGTTTAAATTTGTACCTACTGTCAATAAATTGAATTTGTAAGAAAATTTGCGAGTGATTTTATTATCCCATTTACTCTATCCATATAATATTATACCTCTATGTAGGAACATGTACACATGACATGATTTAAAAAAAAAATGTTTTGGTACCACAAATAATGGTTCTTAATTATATATATTTTATTGTTTTACCTATCTGCAATCAGCTTAAACTATGAGCAAATGTTTAAGTGCTTCTGATGTTCTGTAGAGTGTGTTCTCCAGTGAGAACATCTAAAATTTTTTTTTTTTCTATGGGAGAATAGCCTTTCTTGTCAGATGTCTCTCCTAGTTTTGGTTTGTTAGCTTAGTAGCCAGATCATTTGAGTGCTTCTTTCGCCTTAATCATATGACCACCACTGTTTGTGGTAAATACATCTATAAATAACCTACCTGTCAAGTGAAGGATCATTGCTGAACATTTCTGTAGGAACCGTAGGCGGCGCCCTCTCCGGTAGAAGTTCCAGATAAGATTGGCGTGACTGCAAGTGTCTTTCTACTTCTTCTGGAGTCATGTGGCCATCTCCAGCAGACAATCCAAAACCAAGTGCAGGAGAAGCTTTTGCCATCATAGCCCCGCTTGCTGGATGCTGTGAAAGTTTACTAGTAATGAGTACTCTTATTTTGAAATATATTAAACATAAATGTTTGACAACATTACAAACAAATTTGGTACCAAAAACCAAAAAAAAAATGCTTGTTGTTGTAGAAAACAGAATAATGTTCCACTTATTTCTTTGAAAAGGTAAAATTTGTTTGTTAATACTTACAAGATGACTCGCATTTTGTACTTTCTTAGGAACTACAGTGCGCTTTCTCTTTACAGCATTGGTTGCTTTGTTAAGTGCAGCTGGAGTAGATGGATTTTGATGAGTTGCATTTGATTCAATCTTTTTACTGTAATATATAGTGAAACAAAGGTCAGTTAGGTAAAAAAACATTTAGTAAACTTGTGGACTTTAACTTATTGGGGCTGAGGTTGAATCAACTATTTTTTTGGTACTCATACAGGTTATAATACAGGTATGTGTACCCACATGGGTACTCAGATCATAGACATACATACATATCAACACACCCGCAGTCCCTGAAGGGTGATGAGGCAGTGTCCATGGAGCAGAAGGCTCAAACTATAACCCTAATTATAGCTTAGAGTAGGTACAATACAGTAACTGTGATAGACTAACATTCTACCTAATTCACAAGAAGAAACTAGTATTGTCTCATTACCGTTTAACAGCTTCCATTCGATTGTAATCTGTGTCATCAGATGACTCAGTTTCATCACTCTCAGATGTTGTACTCTCAGGTTTCTCATACTGCAGCAGTCTATCAAGGAGAAAGCTACGATCTCTGGAGACTTTTAACAATCTTTTCTGACTAGATCTTAGAGCATCTTGGAAGCACTCATTTTCCTGGAATAGAATATGTAATTTATGATATTCCCAATCAGATCAATAAAACAACCAAGTTATTTATTAACACACTTTTTAAAATAAAGTATTAATTGTAGTTAAATCTCATACAGAAATGTTTCCTGTAAGGATATTCTATTTTTTGGTTTAATATCTAAGTCTTGAACAATAAATAGAATAAACAAACAGGGTTGGAATGAAAATGAATGTAACTTACATATATGAGATATTTAAGTTTCTTTTTCAAGGTCAAGTATTGTGCTCTATAGTTTGGCTCCGGCTCAGGTTCACTGCTGCTATCGCTGGAATAATTGTGGGAATCGCGGGCATGTGTCGATTCCGCAGGAGTGTTACTGCTCACGCTAGCGGCTTCGCTGGCTTGCATGTTCGCTATAGAGCGACAATACCAACCATCTAACATCTTCTGTAACGATTATAACAAAAAAATTACAAAAACATTAAAAATTACGTGAATGATACTATCGTAAAACATTGATTAAATTTACCTTTGGATAATTTTCTGACGCCAGTCTGATGCTTTTTATATAGATTGATATTAAAAAGCACGTACCTTAGTGATTATATTGCAAAATAAGTATTTTTTGTCGCCTAACGCTTTTGTTTCTGAAATGGATCCGAAACTCGGAAAAAAATATGTTTGTCTATCACTGTCAATAATCGTCATTGTCAATGTCAGTTTTTATTTTTTTAATAAACAATAAATTAATTTTTGTATTTTAAGTTAATGATATCTTATTATACATATCCGTAAATAATAAACACCTATATATATATTTATTTGTATTTTAATTTACTAAAGGTTTCAAAACGACATTTTTCATTAGGCCTATTTATTTATTCCTTTGTCGTCACAAGATGAGCCGATGATAGAAATCATCTATGGTTGGATACCAAGAAGCCAGCAGTTGCCAGTAGATGTCGCCTGAGCCGAAATCGATACTAATAATCATGCATTATACATTGCAATATTTTGCTGTTTCGTGTTAGTCATAGAGATTGCTATCCCAGTAATGTACTATAAATATTTTAAAGTCACCTTGTTTGTTAAAAATCTGATACTACATTGGTAGGGCATAGTATACTACAAAGTTGTGAAGGTTTATTCAATAGGTTGCAAGAACACAAAATAGACGTTTAGTTAACTCGGTCGGATATACAAGGACTTCGTACTTACTATTCGCTGATAATGTCAGTCCAAATTGAACCTTAATTCTACCGCATGTGCTCTTTCAGCTGAGTGTGGTGGAGCCGTGCTCGTCGCGGTCAATCGTTAGCGGATTGATTCCTCGTGTTGTGATGGCTCTCGGCAGTGAAGTGAATGATAGCTCCTCAAAAAATGCTTCCCAAAAAGTGAAAAAATGTCCAGCAAGTAGTAATGGGAACGACAAAACTGCTAATGAGAATGTTAGCAAAGGTAAGTTACTATGGTCATGCTCTCAGTTATGTAACGTTGAGTTTTTAAACAAATTATTTTTTTGGTATCCGCGTGCTTGCTTGCACTGAATGCATTTGAGTCATGTGACTATTGTTAAAAATCATGTGATCGTAACTTTTCATCTCATGTCCACCATGTGTTAAAGGTGCCCATATGTATATATCTTGTTAATATTCACTAATTATATTTTATTATCATTAATTAGTTTTTCACCTTGCTAATCGGACGTAATATAAATGTCATTCACATGTTACAAGTGTGATGTAAATGATTATTACACAACTTGTCATGTGTATTGCATTTTCATGTTGTTCTTAGATAAATTGATCGGGTGCAAGTATGTAGGTACCCATAGGATTGGCACTGAGGATTGTTATCTTAAATGTTCATACTTAATAAGAATTTAAGCAATTTAGGTACCAAACTCTAATGGTAGGTTCCTTAGTCCCAATTCAACCACTATGCTATTTTAGCACTTAATATACATACAGTTAATTAGGTACAAAGCATATTTTATAATTCCTAGTTGAGTTGTTGTGTAACAATTTTTTAATTGTAAAGTACATACCAAAAGTCTTGCACATCTTTATTGATTATCTCATGGTAACCATAACATATTAGGTATATATATTGTAAATAGTAATATTCATCTTATACTAACAATAAGCATCACTGCATGCTGCTATACATCATGAACCATCCCTAGGGCCTACTAGTTTAACTAAAAATAGAGAAGATTAATGAACAACAAACCATCAAATAAATTAAATATTTTGGTGGAAAAGTAATATGGATTTGTATATCAATGAATCACTTTTTAATTCAATCCAATATTGCTAAACAATTAATAATTAAAATATAGATGCAATCCAGTAGGCCATAATCTTTTGAGTACATAGTTCCATATCTCAGAAAATCATAAAGATGTTGGACTACCATTTTAAACCTCTTGTATAAAGATGTATATACCTAATATACATATTTACTAATGGTTGAATGTTTTGTAGAGTTTTCTAGGGTTTTGTGGTAATTTTTTATTAAGTATTTGTAAAATAGGAATGTAGCAAAGATGAATAGGTATAAATATACATTTTGTAAAGATATTTTAGTGGTTGAGTTCTTTTTGTGAGTATGTAATCATTATATGATAATATTTATCTATGATTGAATATTCTTAAAAAAATCTTAATGGAATAAAAATTCAATATTTATAGATATACATAAATTACATTGCATTACTTATTTATATTTGCAATAGGTATGTACTTAAAATGTATGTATTTTGATTCCTTGTCACAATAATTTTCATCATATGATATTATTCTTAGTATTCTTTAGTTTTGGTTTGATAGCCCTGAATTTTAATTAAAGCTATCTTTGTAGCCCTATAATTGTTAAGTACACTTATAAATTAATCGGTTCCAATAATATGCAAGTGCCCACATTATGCAAATCACTATAAGGGCTATTAACTAAACAAATTATTAATTTTTTTTTAAAGTAATTAAACAATAATTTTAAATTATGTTCTTTAGCGCTCAATAAATGATAACAAATTTTCTAGTGAGACAACTCCAGTAAGAAATAAATTAAACTATATAAAATAAATTACTTAGTCTTGTAAAATATACTTATTTAATTATTAAAATAATATAAATAATTATTATATGGTAAAATATATTAAGCTATGTATTTACTGGACCAGCAGAAAATTTATTGCATGTATTGTAGACTTATTGTAACATATACCAATACCATATTTATAAGTGTTTTAATATAAGTATTAATAAATTAATTCTTGCAAAATAACACATCATTTGTGGTTTGTATGCTCATTTAAGAAGGTGAAATTAATTGTCTGATTAACAGTACTTGGCAGAATATTTACCCCCAAACTTTTGGTGAATATTTGTTGAAACTTAAAATTTAAATCAATGCATTGATTTAAAAAGTCAGATTTTGTATGCAAAATTAATCACAAAATTTTTACAAACCCACATATTAATTAATCTATTATATATGTCAAAGTATCGATAAATCCATAATATAGTTATATCTATCATACTGCAACATATACACATCTTTACTACATATTGAATTACATACACCAACAGACAGGCATTTTTTTTCAGGATAGGTATTTCCGCTTATAAGGTTCCATACTCATGTCTGTCTAAGACTAATAATATACTCAAATAGTCATCCAAGTCACTTTATGTGTTAATTTTTGTCATTTTATTGTCAAATCACAAGGTAATGATGATGACTGCATTAAACAATTATATTTCTATTTAGTCGTCAGATATATTATACAAAAATACTACACATATTTTTCGCTTTATCAAATTAACAAAAAATCACAAAGATAAAGAGTATAGTTAGCAAAAGTAGACTTTTGTGAAACTTATAGAAGTTCCACCATGGCTAACCAAGTAGAAATCTATTGGTTTCTGATGGCGCCTCCTTATAGGTAAAATTATAAAGCGCTTCTAGTATTCTATAAATTAAAACACTAGAAAAAAACAGCAAAGCTTATGTAAGATGTGGATTGCACTATGTGTACGTATTATTACGACAACAGCAATTTTACCTATATTGAGAGGGAGGGGCCTTGTTCGAGTCGTATCAGTAGTTGCGTCACGACACGACATTCAGTCCGCTGTGTGATAAGAATACGGTGATCTATGACAATACTAGAAGAATACATTATTAACTTAGAGCTGGATCTGCGCATACTATTTTTAAAAAATTGGTGTGTTATTTAATTTGTTATTATTAAACATGAGCGTGGAAGTACGCCAAAAAACGGAAATGCCTGATTTATGTTTTCGGAGGGGAAATCTTCCAAATGATATCCGAGCTCCTTAGAGACGTCTGGGTTTCTAGGATTATTTCCGAATGAATCGCTCTCTTCCGGGAGCTTATCCCTACGCTTTGAGGAAAGCTCCGGGTTCTCTTAAGACCAGGGAGGAGCTTTCAAATGCGTGTTAATATTTTATGCCACTACACATGTTTAGCACTATTTCCTTTTGCCTCGTCACCCCTACCAAACTTATAATGTATGGTTCATAAAAAGAATGGAAAAAGATGGGCGGCTGGCTACCTACTACAGTAATTTCAGGCCAAATTTGACGAGTCATGTATTTGTCATTCATAATCAAATCACGCTCAACATTCTACCGCTACAACATTATATGAGGCGCGTCTCCTTACTATTCAGCTAACACTGCTTTTTTATTTTTTTTTAAATAATACATTAATGACATTTTTCAAACTAGGTGATTATGACTACATAAATCTTATTCACCCCATTCGAAGGTATGAGGCAGTGAAAACGTTTTTCGAAACAGCGTTGTTCGCGGCTTCGTCATTCGAGCGTTCGCACCTATGAGGCAGTGGAAAAATAATTCGCAACAGCGTGCTTTGCAAAAGCGGCGTTCGAAACTACGTAGGGGACCCCCGTAACATTGGTCAATTGTCACCACAATGTCGAACTTAATAAAATAGTACCACTCACTCACTAAATAAAATAGTAACTATAAACAGGTTTAAAGGGTACTGCTATGTTTTGTTTGCCAAATGGGAGTACCGGATGCCCAAATTCTATGCAAGGTTGTGCCGGTCTACGGGAATTGGGATTAATTTTACGGAACTTTGGATTCACGATCCAAAGTAGCGGTGATTCTGAAATTACAGAGACTTTATGAATTCTTAGAAGTAATTACTACTACTTGCTAGAACCAATTTTGTATGCAGAAAAATTTAATGACTAAAATATATAGTTTATTGAACACCCACTAAACTCATCGAATCTGAATTCTATGAGTTTGTAGATCATTATCATCTAGATTTCGTAAAACAGACTTGACATCAAAAACTAAACTTATGGAACCTGTAATTACATTCCAAAACGTAAGTAGATTTTAAAAAGGCAAGTTCTAGGATAATTCTTATTAAAACAATTTATTTTATTTTATAATTCTTTGGGATTTATAAAATCATAATGAATAAATCTTGTTTTTCAAATTATTAATGTTTTTCCATTAATTCGCACGTTACTGTATATCTGTGTATTTCTGACTGTAGGTAAATTACAACTTTTTCTGATTAGATCTGATAGTCTAGCCCATGCATCCGATAAAACGGTTTCGTCTCTAAACTCGATGTGAATTTTTAATACGATACTCGAATATTCCGCTGTCGTTATCATTTTTTATCGTTAGCCTTTGTTAGAAAAAGGTGAGAATGCTCAAATAGCGATGTTGTTGGCAGGTATGATCGATATCAAAGTAGTTTTGAACAGTGCACGATAAGAATTTATGTGATGTGATTTTTACGCGAAAGATAAAAAATATGGTCTTTCAGACTCACCAGGTACTTTGAAAATATTTTTTTTTTATAGGTTAACAATCAAAACTTTGTAGGATAATAGTATAATGGGCTTTACACGCCCTGTTAACGTAACACCTCATAGATCAACAGTTTGTTATCAGTATAATAGTGTGCTTAAGCAGTAATCAGTAAATGTTTTATATCCTACATTTACATAGCAACTTGTTGCGTCAATTCATGACTGAAAGACGGACAACTGCCTAGATTAATTTATATCTCGCGTAGTAGGTTCTACTCATTGATATAAATATCAATGGTTCTACTACAAAACAGGCCTAAAGTAGGTTCACCGAATGCCTAAATATTTTGAATTTCATAGATAATACCTGGACCCAGACCTGATCCATCAAGAAGTGTCGCCCTCATGAACTTATTTCGAACAGAAAGCATGATAGATAGCCCCACAAACCATATGTACATGTTTTGTTTTTTATAGCGGCTATCAACTGTGTATACTTGTAGTTGTGCTTTTTCGCAATCTGAATCACCACCGTTTTAAGAAATTACTGATTTTTCTTACTACTCCTGAAAATATACGTGCAACAAATAACCTATAAAAATGCTAAGTTACCATTGAGTTCTAAGACGGAGAATCGTGACTATCTCATTCGAACAACACTGTTAGAGTTTGCTTGCACTGTGCGTGCCTTTAGAAATATTTGTCAAACCGAAAATGTTAGAATTGGTTAACTAACTAATGTTAACATTTTTGGGCTGCAGTGCTGTTCTTTCATTGTACCTACTCGTATGTATTCCCTAAGAAGTGTTCTTCTAAGTTGTCTAGGCATGGTATCGCTTGTCGCATTATGCAGGCTATTCGTGTGTATACTGGGCCGCTAAATAGTATTTGTTTAATACGAATTTAAAAACTCACCTTCAGTGCTCAGATAATTGGCTCATGATCGAGTATCTATCTGGCATTTGGCAGTTGATGGTGCGAGTTACTGGCTAAGTAACTGGCATCATTGAAGCGTATTCTTAAACTACTTAAGTCTTATTTCAACTCAATATTCTTATTGTTATCTTATGATCATTTTACAAGACTTTAGGGATTTAAATTTTACAAAAATAGCAGAAAGAACCTTCGCGATCCATATTCTTATTACGTTTAATAATGTAATTCTATATGTTAAATTATATTCACAAATTGCTCCAGATAATGCGTACATTGTAATAGTTAAAACTGAGCGGTTTTGGTTGGTTTCAGTTCAGCTGTGACTGACAACTCGTGCGGTGTTTTCTCTAATTCAGAATAACCGGAAATACAATGCGGTCACGAAAATAGAACGGGAACGAGACATGCATTAGTATGAACGAAATATTCCATAGCGTATTTATTACTCAGTAACTTGACAATCAACAAATAATATCAGACACTTAACATGGAAACATTTTCTGTTACATCTGTTAGTAATCAATCATTTTTTGTCACTTTGTTAGTTGTAATAAGACCCCCTGCCGCGTTTGGGAGTATTTTAGTAGCATTTCGTAAATCTTCTACCCAATACATTTGAATTTGTTACATTGCCTTAAACTTACAGAAAATATCTAAGCAAGAGTATTTTCACAAAACATGTAAGTACATCCTACTTATACATTATGGTAATGCATGCCGTTTTTACTTGCCTCACCTTTATATGATTACTACAGTTTTCTAGAAAGATTTATGAACCGCGATCCTGTTCTCTTTTATTTTACATTGTTCTCATCATCTCATTTCAAATCATGGTAATTAAATAAATAATGTAGGTATAGTTTTGTGAAGACACAGAGTATATTATTATTTAACAGGAAGACATTAGATTAGAGTAATTTTTACATGCCTATTTTTAATACGGCTTCCCTTCGGCTTATTTTAATTGCAATGTTTGCATAACATATTTGTATAAAATAATAATAAATGTGTGAATCTTTGGCTATACATAATGCAACAAAATAATTAACATCTCGCCAATGAATGGCCAGCATAGTATTGACCCCGTCTATTCTAATGATTGGTGCGGGCATGAAATGGCTTCAGTAAATATTCAATGTCTGTGATGTCAATCGGAACCAAGCGACGCGACGCGGCCGCCCGACTCGTGCCCTACGGACCATTCAAGTCTGTCGTTCTTATGTAACTAACGAACGCACCGGAATATACCCAGTTGCCATGCTCGCTGCATTTAATTTATACTATGGCTTGCAAGACAATGTTTTATGATTGCTTACAATATTAGCATCTTGAATGAGAATTAAGCGAGTTGCTATTTGAGGTATCGCTTAGCAATCACCATTTACTATCATAGAAAAACAATCTGATTACAATATCTTTAATGACATCATTATTTTAAATTCTTTGTTTGTCAGCCAAATTTTATACTGGACCTACTGAACCGTGTTATCGGTTGCACCTTCCAAGCAGCACATTCTGGCACATTTATGTTTACTTTTAAATCTTGTTGACTTTTTCTGTTACTGTAAATATGTCAAAATTGTCAATAGTATATAACATCCGCGTGTGGATTTTTCAGAAAATATCAATTGCTTTCACAAGAGTTTTGAAGTTGTGCTAATAAATCAAGATAAAACAGTTGAGGTACTTACTTAGGTCAAGGAAGGAACAGCACAAAAAGCAGTGAGCTAAAGGTTAAACATTCATGCCCCGTCAGAGGCGCTTCGTCTTCCTTTGCATAATTCATCGATCGCGATCGGCACCGTGCTCTGTCGAGCCTGTGGGTTTATACCTACATGTTTATCTGAATTTAAAATCGACATTTCCATTATTGTATTAGACGTCAGATTTTCAATGACCCCAAAAAATGTATAACTATCCATACATTCATACTAAACAATAAATAGGCAAAGGAATGATTACCATTGCTAATTCATGGTTGTCGGCTGCATTGGTTATTTTGTCTGAAAATTTTATAAATGAGTTTGTCCGGGCTCTTGTAAGATTTACTTGACTAAAGTGAAGAAAGTATGTCAACGCATGGTTATCAAAATTTTGATTTGAACGTTATCTTCAGTCACAGGCGCCTCGTGGTGTTATCTTGTTTGGTACGGCGAGAATGATAACACCCATTTTTTATGATAGCTTCACTATCTTAACTAGAACGAATAGCATTTGCTTTCGCAGCCTTTTTTGTAGCTAGAGCACATGAACACTTCCTTTTCACTTAGATTTAAAATTCAACTTATGAGAATATGAAGCTCTTTCTTACTTTTATCGTTAAATCACCATATATTTTTTTTTTAAATTGATTCGTCTTTATAAGGTTACTTTTATATTTATATAGTTACTTAATTAGTTCGTAAGATCTACTATTATCAGTTGGGTTAAACAGAAGTTCATTAACGTATATAAGCAATTGTTTCTATTATCGTGTTTGTGTGTGTCGTGAAGCTAAATGTTGATTATGATCTAGGCCATGCAAGATTGAACGACATCTTCGTTATTAATTATATTTATCTAATAAGTTGCTAAAATTCTCCTTATTTTCATGCTAAATGTATATGTATAATACTAAGCTGACCTACATTACTTCATATATTTATCTATGGAGATAAACCGGTTTTCATTAGTAGTTTGTTATTCCACGCAGTTTACGTAGAATACATTTTTGAGAAGAAAGTTATATAAAATAGTAGTTTTATTATGGTTCCAATATAATCAAATCTAAGCGCGTATTAATAACGGACGTACAGACAGATTGGAAGAAAAATAATGCCTGAAAGTATTTTTTTGAGGCACAACGGTGCAGGCAGATGTAGCGGCGTTGAAGTCGATGGCGTCTATTGTTGGCGGCATCCCGTTGCCGTCTATTATTGACTCGCTGCTGGAGATAGTTGGCGTTGCGCCAGCGCAAACCACGTGTTCGCCCGTCACGGGACAGACATGCGCACTCGGCTCGCGCCTGACGCTTAGCGACCCGCCCTCCACGTTTACTAACTAAACAATACACGATGCCTGCCCTGCTTACTGCTCCGACGACCACTGCTGCCGACATTCATTCTGACATGCATTAGAATTAATAAGCTGCATTACAATGTGGTGACATTTGAACGTGTAGCATTTAAATAGGTCGCTAGTGTAAATTAAAGGAAACATGCGTGTTTACTATGACTGCTTAAACCGTAGAAACAGTTAGAATTAGCTTGTTTTCTTGTTGCAGTCGAGAAACAAGACAAGCAAAATTCAAAGATGAAAAAGGAGGCCGGTGTTAAAGTATCTTGCAGTAACGGTCATGCAAGCGTGCCCAACGGCAGGGCCGACGATGAGGGAGGCGGCAGAACCGCTTCTACGCCTAGGGTCTCTTACGCAGCCGCCGCGCGGAAGCCCCCTTCACCGCAAACCAACAACACGCCTGCGCCTTTCCTGCTTAATACAGGTGCATTGCGACCACCCTCATTCATTGGATTTAGTCTGTGTTGTAAAAGTTTAATGAGGTTTTATGCATTACGCACGATGATACGTTTGGTTGATTGACAACACACTTGCCTAATGTGATAACTTATTTCATTATACATTAGAAACGTGTCATTAAAATTAAAGTATGCCCTTATTAATAAATGTATTCATATATTTTTCTCGATCCAATAACAATATAAAAATCATATTATATATTTATTCATTTACAATAATATGTGACTTTGTAAAGGCATTTATTTGATTGATTTATCAATAATTATTGACTTACTTAGGTTCTTCTTTCATAATCAATAAATCTATCATTATGGTTTTTTTTTTGCAGAGTCCCAAAAAATAAAGAATGATTGCGAGAAGTCATCACAACCGAAGTCTGTAAATTTCACAACGAAAGTTAATGGTGAAGGATCTTTATTAAATGACGATAATAAGAAAGATAACATAGGTACCAAAGAACCAATAGTTAATGGCTCAGAAAAAGCATGTGAAAATTTTTTTAATGGCGATCCAAAAAAACAATCAGATTGTGATATTAGTAGTAGTGATAATACTAAAGTAGTTACTAATGGTGTTAACAGTGATTCAGATGACACGAAATCAATTAAGTCAGATGGAGTAAATGATACTACAGTGCCTGCAGTGTGCCCAATTAAAGTTTCTGATGATAAAAAAAATACAGATAAAAAGAAAGAAAACAAAAAAGTAAAAGTTACGGATAAAAATAGTGAGTCTTGTAAAAAAGATACTGTTGTAAATCAAAACGCAGATAATAGTAAGGAAGAAGATATGGCGAAGAAAGATGATAAAGAATCTGACAAATTGAACGGCGATAGTTCCAAGTTAGTTAATGGAGACAAGGATCGCGAGTCGACTCCTAGTGAGGATGGAGACGACAAGAAAAGGGACCCCGAGGTTTTATTTATTCAGGATATGGGTTTTACAGTTAAAATCGTCAGTCCTGGAGCTGAACCATTGGATATTCAGGTATGATTGAGAGAACCTGCCACATAAATTATCTGAATTCATGTCATTATGCTAAATAAAATGTCTCATTTAACATAGGTATCCAGCATGGAGCTGGTACAGGAAATACACCAGGTGCTAATGGACCGAGAAGACACGTGCCACAGGACGTGTTTCTCATTACAATTGGATGGCATTACCTTAGATAATTTTGCCGAATTAAAAAATATCGAAGGATTAAAGGAGGGATCAATAATTAAGGTATTATAACTAAAACTAATAATACTTTTAACTCAATTCAAAATTTTTGTTGTTGTGACGCGGTAAAGTAACGTCCATAATTAACATATTCTATTTTAAATTCAGGTGGTAGAAGAGCCTTACACAATGCGCGAGGCTAGGATTCATGTTCGTCACGTACGTGATCTTTTAAAGTCTATTGATTATACTGATGCGTATGCAGGCCAGGAATGCAGTTCTCTCGCTTTCCTCAACGTCATCACGCAGGGCGACATCCTTGGTTCGTATTATAAACACCTTAAAATGTTTCTAAAATTGATGATGTCTGGCGTTGTCCTATATATATATTTTATATTCGTTTTATAGAAAAGAAGAAATCTCGCCCGGAAAGCGTAGACTGCACACCGCCTGATTACATTATGCCTGGTAGTACTGAGAGGCCGTTGCTTCCTTTGCATCCAGGCTTAACTAAGGAGAACAAAGCTCCACAATGCCTTAAGGTAATTTTGACTAATAGCTATTGTCCAATACCTGTTTGAAAACAGGTTATTTTTTTATTCAAGTCGTCGCATCCTGATGATAAGCTAAAGAGGAGCCCAAGTGGCCCTGTTAACTGATCCGCGAGGTGTTTCTTCGCGCTTTGTTTGAAGGATTTTGAGTTGATGGAACGAGGAAACACATGGAACTGCTATAAGTTTCACATTCTTACGAATATTAAAACTCCGGTTGTTTGTGAGGACTTCACGTCTAAATCGCTTGTGATGAAATTAGGCACTTCTAAAGATTGAACCCTGAAAAAGAACTTGGCTAATTTCTATGCGGGATAAATAGGAATATCAAGCGGGAAGCCCGAAAGAGCCTGTTTAAAACAATTGAATTTTACGCGGGCGGAGTCGCAAGCAAGAGTTTTTTGCTATATACTGGTTCTATCTAGGTGCTGACGACGTCGGGCTGGAACCCGCCGCCCGGGCCGCGCAAGATGTGCGGCGACCTGCTGTATCTGCATGTCGTCACCCTCGAGGACCGCCACTTCCACATCACGGCGTGCCCGAGAGGATTCTACCTCAACCAGTAATTAAATTTTTCTATACTTTTATTTACTTCTTGCACAGATTAATATAATACATTTTTAAGATTAGCGCCTTGGTTGCGTTAATATTTTTGGTATTGACGAAATTTTGATTAAACTGCAATTATGTGCTGTGAAAAGAATATTTTGTACGAACTGAATTCAGCCTCAAATAATCAAAGCAAAATACTTTGATTATTTGCAGCATATCCATGCTGGCATTCATTCTTTTTTTCACTCGTATTTATATACGAGTTCGATATATTAAAGTTGGTGCGATTATAACTTGCGAAAAGTTTGATTGATTTGACTATTACTTTTAAATATCGATTTTATTACATACTTATCATATTGTAATAGCATTATTTGTAAGAAATTGAGATAAAAAAATTACTATCAATAGGGCAACGTCCAGCGGGTCTAGTGTATTATTTACTAAACTCAATAGGCATGATGACTGCAATAAAAAACTATAATTCTATTTAGTCCGTCAGTTAGATTATACAAAAATACTACACAGACACATATTTTTCGCCTTACCAAATGACCAAAAAATCACAAAGATAAAGCGCATCAAAGTTTTGGAGTGGGGGCTTGCGACGTCACTATTTTGTAAAAATTGTACGAAAGCGTGACGTCACGCGCAACTTGAATGCATTGTATCTTCGTCAATGTTTGTTTGACAAATAAATAAAAAAATACATGTTCAATATTTTTTTATAATCTAATGGACGGACTAAATAGAATTTTTTAGTCATCTAGCCTATTACGGCTAAGACTTTTGGTCGCTGCGCCAACTTAGATACTTACACTCAATATCCACTTGCACAGATCCACCGAAGAAGTGTTCAACCCCCGCCCCTCGAATCCGTCCCTGTTGTGCCACTCGCTGATCGAGCTTCTGAGCATCGTGTCGCCGGCGTTCAAGCGCCACTTCGCGCTAGTGCAGAAGCGACGCATGCAGAAGCACCCCTTTGAGAGGGTAGCCACGCCCTACCAGGTGTACCAGTGGGCCTCGCCGATGCTGGAACACACTGTTGATGCCATTAGAGCTGAAGATAGTAAGTAGACATAACTTAGGACGCTAAATCATTGACTAGTTAAGTTGTCTTTGGTTACCTTGAAAACTTTTATAATTAATAAATAAATTTCGGTGGGGATTTTTATACGATATAACTAGAACATGTTTTTGTCATTGACGAACCCAAGGGTACCAGGGTCTACAAAACGTTGTTACGAATATAATAGGTAACATTATACATAAATACAATTACGCCTGCAATCTAGGTGCGATTAAGTAATCTACGAGGTGGCCTTGTTAGGTACTACTACTTTTTCATAATTTTCCATTATTTAACATAAACTAATATTATAAAGAGGAAGATTTGATTGCTTGCTTGCATTGAATAGGCTCCGAAACTACTGGACCGATTTGAAAAATTCTTTCACCAATGGAAAGCTACTTTATCAGCGAGTGACATAGGCTATATTTTATCCCCGTATTCCTACGGAAACTGCGCGGGTGAAACCGCGGGGCGCTGCTATTTAATATAAACTATCTATTAATGTTAATGTTACCAATGGCTTATTTAAACCAATATTTGTTTAGGAAAATTAGTAACATAAAGTTTTCATTGCAATAATATGGACATTTTTGTACAGCGTTTTCGTCTAAACTGGGCTACGAAGAGCACATTCCTGGGCAAACCCGAGACTGGAATGAAGAACTTCAAACCACGCGCGAGCTGCCTCGCTCCACGCTTCCGGAGAGGCTGCTTCGCGAACGCGCGATCTTTAAGGTATTGGTGATGATTTCACGTCATATAATCGATTTGATTGCTCTTCACCTTGAAATATATTAATGTAATTAATCCTATTGTAATTACATGGTCTCGGTATTTTATCAAGAATGCGTACTTCAACCTGAATAAAATTATGCACCATTGGATCCATGGCGTGGTTTGTTAATGGCCACAAGGCCGCTGTAATTGGAGACACCTCTATGTAATTGCAGTTATAAAATTCTGTATGTTCTCAATAAGTTCTATTCACGAAACGGGGAAGTTTATAAGTCTTTTGAAAATAATATCTTATACAAAGATTAACACCGAATGCTTTTGCATTCGTTAAATTAACTCTACTGTAGGAAATTAAAGCCTAAATTTCAATTAAAATGACCCGATCATTTGTTAAGCACTTGCTAGCTAGCCTAGGGAGATTTTTCAAGAATATTATAAACTTGACCTCTACAATTCCTAGATGTCAAGTCATTGATGAGTATGCGTTTTATTGTGTTCAATATTAGTGTTGGCGTTTTGGGGTAATTCTTAAGTCTTCACCTTCGCATTGCACTACACGGGGTCACAGCAGCAGTTAGTAAAATGCGACAAAGTCTTACGTCGGCGACCATGAAAATATTTACCATGCAATGACTGATCGCTAACGTTTAGTAAATATGACCCCTAGGTAGAATTCTATATAAATGACACCAACACAGAAAATTCTCATGCAAGAGCAATATTTTTGTAACTTTTGAGCATATTAAGATTTTTATTGACTTTGTTTCATGTGTCGACTTGAATAATTTCTAAATAGAGCCTAAGATTTAGCATTAAATCTTTTAAACAAGTTAGGAGAGCAATAAGTGCCGGGTTCAACTTAGTCTTTCTCTTCTCCTAGGTGTTAGATGATAATATTAGTTGCATGTCCAATGTTAGATAATAGTTTTTTTTCTCTTCTAAACAGATTAATGTATAATTAGGCATTGTGGTCATGAGCAAGTTAACGTGGGCATTTTTGTACGCACAGGTTCATAGCGACTTCGTGGCGGCAGCGACGCGCGGCGCCATGGCCGTAGTGGACGGCAACGTGATGGCCATCAACCCGGGCGAGGAGCCCAAGATGCAGATGTTCATCTGGAACAACATCTTCTTTTCGCTCGGCTTCGACGTCCGCGACCATTACAAGGACCTCGGTGGCGATGCCGCGGCGTTTGTCGCCCCTGTAAGTTGAATTGCTTATGGACAATGCACTTCCGTTTCTCTGATGATCCCAAAATTATATTCAATCATATATTAAAAAAGTGTTGGTTACTGTTAAAGGAACATAATTAGATATAAATTAGATAAATCGGTTTATTCCATTGAATGCTTGCTTTTAATATATTCTATCTCGTGACCGGTCGGTCGACACACTTCTTTAAATAAATATTGAAAAGAATTATATCTATAATCTTTATGACGTACTTACCTCAGTAAAATAATAATTAAAATGAAGATTTTACTGTAGTAATTATTTTACTTTTATAACTATTTGCGTCACGCTATTACTATCAACTGTCGTTTACTTCAGGTAACAATAAATGTCAGCTTATCGTTGCATGTCTTTAAGTAAAATAACTTAACGATTCAATGATTCCATATTGTGTGTCCTTATCTTCAGTGAATATTCATGATAATAAATGGTAACAGGCAAGGTGACTAAAAAATTATGTATAGTCCGTCAGTTAAAAAATAAAAAAATATTGAACACGTATTTTTTTCATTTATTTGTCAAACAAACATTGACGAAGATATAATGCATTCAAGTTGTGCGTGACGTCACGCTATCGTAATTTTTTTTACTAAATAGTGACGTCGTAAGCCCCCACTCCAAAACTTTAATGCTCTATAAGTGATTTTTTGTTAATTTGATAAAGCGAAAATATGTCTAGTATTTTTGTATAATCTAACTGACGGACTAAATAGAATTATTATAGTATTTTTAATGCAGTCATCATCCCTATTCGGGAGAGATAAGTATGAAGATTTGTACCAATTTAATCTGTGGCAGATCAAAAGGCGAAATCTGGTCTTATATTAGTTATAGTCTAGTCTTATATTTATTTATCGAATAATTCATTATTCTATTGACAGTTTTGTTCTGTTTCGTAACTTATCATGGGCATAAAAAAAAAATTATATAAAAGGTTATTGTTCAATTCTTATTATGGAGTGTTACGGTTACCGTAGTGACTTTTTCTTTATGTAAATGCTTTATTACCAAAAATCCATTTAGTCTAAACAGAATCGGAGAGTTCAAATTCTATGGTGTGACCACTATATGATTTAAAAAAAATACGATTTTTTGCCTGCGATTCTGCAAGCATAGGCTTGTTTGAGACTATTTATTTATTTATTTAGAAAACCAACTATCGTGACTCCTGTGGGATCTTATGTTCTATCTCAGGGTCCATAATTTAGTCGTATGAAATTTGAAGCGTGACGACGTAACAGATATTGGTGTGAATGTATAATTTTAGTAAGGATTCAGACAGATATAAATTGGGAATCTGATCAGTAGATTTTATTCAGAATAGTTTTATATTTTGTGCGTTATGGTACGACGCTTACTCGGTTTGTGTTGCATCGTTATGAACCCGCATAAAATGAATCAAAACCGAGTATGTATATCTCTAAGCTATTCGAGGTCGACTTTGTAATTCAATGTATAATATAAGGTATAATACTGAATCAAATGCAGTGTCGGATTTAAACAACGCGTTGTTTTGCCTTGCGAGGTGCGTAGTAAGGTCTCCCATTGTCATGTTTAATATTTTTTGGATGGACGCGTGGTCGATTGTTTCCAAGGATCACCAGTGGTCCGAGGACATTGGTTAAGAACCACTGGTAGAAAAGGAGACTGAGTATTCACGGGATTTAATTGTAGGAAGATGATTAAACTATAATTTCAGGTGCATAAACAAAACAGAACCGAGCATCATATGAAACGGTCCTTACCTCGCTCGTTTCTTTGACATTAATAATTTTATACATGCTCTATGGTTACTATGGTTCATAACATTACTTTCTTGTTAATACTCGACCAGTTTGGTAGTGGTAAGTGAGTCGGAGCCTTCTGTTATACCTTACCAACCTGACGCGCCATTTCCCAGGCAATATGATTAGTATGGAACTAGAGAATTGGTGTGTCATGCTGGAGGATTTATTTATGTGTTGTTTGCAGCGCAACGACCTGCAGGGCGTGCGCGTGTACAGCGCCGTGGACACGGCCGGGCTGCACACGCTGGGCACGGTGGTGGTGGACTACCGCGGCTACCGCGTCACGGCGCAGTCCATCATCCCCGGCATCCTCGAGAAGGAGCAGGAGCAGAGCGTCGTCTACGGCAGCATCGACTTCGGCACCACGGTGCTCTCGCACCCCAAGTATATGGAGTTGGTGAGTAATTATTATTCTTAAAAAAATAATGTGTCCTTATCATCGGGTTTGTGTGTATTGAACGAGTCGCGGATTTACGGATATCATCACCCCCGTCACCCCCGAAACTAGAATACAAGAAGCAATATGGTCCTTAAACCATGTTTTGCCAAAAATAAAATCGAGTTAGCTAGATGGAAAATTGTGAAAAAGTAGTAAAAATGTGGTTAGTTCGGCGACTACATAATTAAGAAATTCAACATCCAGTAGCTACACCATTAATCGCGTTTTACACGCTAGGCAAGAAACAGTTGATAGAAGAAAAGTGACTCAAAAATAAATGATATAAAATTTTTTTGGGAGACCATGAGTCCATAGGTGTTAGTATGAACTTAAAACTATGTTAGTATGTTACATTGGTTGTTATGCAAACCTCGGACAGTGTATTTTATCAGTTTGCATGCTTATTTACATGCAAATCAATGAAACGACTCAGAACTGCTGAGTCCATTCTGTCAACAACCATTATCAGGATCCCATTGCAGCTCCCCCGCACCCCTCGCCTCACAGACACAGTGGTCTTACGTATGATAGCATAAAAATCATCTATGTGTGCGTCCGCAAACTTACCTGATGCGCTGCAGTAGCTGGGGAGCCTCAAAAGGGCTCTGAAAATGTTATTATATTGTACTCTCAGTGCGTTATATGAACTCTGTCTATAATTATCCTATAAACCACTTGTATAGAAACTTTGACAATAGGATTTAAACAAAGTTAATTTCACATTTGCAATTGCATTGCACGGAATCCATGAATTAACATATTACCACAAACTGCAAGAGCCCTACGTTCTGTTTCTATGTCATGGTCATCTCTCAGGTCTTCAGTTAGAATATGACCCAGGTACCTAAACCGAGAAACATGAGTAAAAAGGTTCTGTTCAACAGCACCGGCTTTTATAACATCATTTCCTCTCGTTTCTTCTCTAATGATATGGTTACTCCAATTAGCAAATGTCCTATAGATGCCGAAAATGTTAAAATGCCCATAGTTCAAGATATTTATGCTATGCTTTGATAGGAAACTCTGAGGAGGTGATCAATGAAACTGGATTGTTGAATGACTATATTATCAGAAAACTGATTTACTAGTTAAACCTTGACTCGGGTATGCAAACGCGGTGATTTAAGCCAATTCAAATATTTACAACATAAAAAATATTTTGCATGTATGTTAGCTTCTACATCGTAAACATCTATTCATAGAGGTATTACAAATCCATGCCACAAGATGTGTAGTAAAACATTAAATATGAGTGAAGCTTAACTAAAATAGACAGTAACATTCGGTGGACGTCTAATGTCCATACTATAGGTAAAGTTGATCCTGAAACTGTTATTATGTCTGTGAATGTTTTTAAACATTAATTATTTAGTGAGGGCTCAGTTTCATGACGTTATTTAATTTTTTCATGTGCAGTGATTTTAATAACAATGCATTTTATATGCACGTATGTTTCCACACAATTGCCGAGCTACTAAAGACTTCATATGTATTTGACCTTTACTCTTTAGTGCGTCTCGATTGACGTATTTTAATCATATAGTATCGATAACATATTGCGGAGTCATTTGATTGATTTTTATCTGTGTAGTTATAGGATGACGAGGTATTTTGTGTTATAAAAAATACAAAAAAACAGTGTCATTAAGCCACAAATTGAATTTTAAATTAATTTCACTTAATCAGCTTTTTCCTAATTTTCTTAGTAACTTCCTTTTCCACAATAACCTATAAATTAGCTTGTCAAGGTTTTGCAACCCAATACATGGATATCGCTACCGACATCTATTAATGTCGTATCTAGACCGTAGTACCCACCCGCCCATTAACTGATAAGGTCTTTGTGCACCAAGCTGTTACACACCCATTTTTTACTGTAGATGCGACAATTTTGATAAAATGGTTTGATTTGGATACACATAACAAGGCACTTATCATAAAAAGAGTATAATAAAAGTATTTTTAAGTAAATATAACGCTCGCAATCGCCGAATGAGAAGGTAGAATCCAAAGAGCAAGAATCTCCTTAAACCAAAACATACAGAACTTCGCCTAGTAATTTCCACTCTTTCCATTAATTTCTCAGTTGAGCAAAGCGGGCCAGCAGCTGAAGATAATGCCGCACTCGGTGATCAGCGCGAACGGCGAGACGGTGGAGCTGTGCTCGAGCGTGGAGTGCAAGGGCATCATCGGCAACGACGGCCGCCACTACATCCTCGACCTGCTGCGCACTTTCCCGCCTGACGTCAACTTCCTGCAGCGTACGTGTGTTGTACTCGTTGAGGGCTCGCGTGTCGATGGCTAGCGGCCGCTAAGTCTCAATGCCTTCAATATATTGCTGATTAAAATGTTATTCTGATGAACGTGAACTGACGTAGTATTTTCAAAATTTTCGCATTTATATTGTATAATGAAATTGTTATGTAAAGTTGCAAATAGTTGTCCGCAATTATGTATGACTTGTAATTGATATGGATCTCCTACAGGACCTACTATATAACTAAATTTAATAATGTTATTTATTGATCTAAATTATTTATATTTTAACTGGCCCGTTGGTCGAGTGGTCAGAGACCCTGGCCACAAAACTGAGGGTCGCGGGTTCGAAACCCGCTAGGGTCAAATGTTTCGTGTGATGAACATGGACATTTGTACTCGAGTCATGGATCTTTATAAACGTATTTAAATATGTCTATGCGTTTACCTAGTATCCATAGCACAAGCATAAGCTCAGTTTGGGACTAGGGAGTTGGTGTCAGTTGGAAAAATTTATTTATTTATTTTATATGAACCATTCACATATCTGTTGACCAGGAATATAATCTTTTAGTAATAATTATTATTACAATTTACCAGCAGGCAATTAAAATTAAAATATTTTTTAGTAGAAGACGACGAACTGAGGGAAGACATCAAATCAATGGGTTTCCCAATTATCCACAAACACAAGCTATGTTGCCTTAGACAGGAATTAGTCGATAGTTTTGTTGAGTAAGTATTTTGGGCGATAATTTTGAATACAGTTTCCACAAGAATATGGAGTAATAAATATTCTATATTTTTTAGAGCCCGTTACTTCATGTTCATCCGCTATGCCGCTTTCCACCTGCAACAGCTGAGTGCGAAGAGGCAGCGGGACTCAGCCGACCAAAAATCAATCGAAAATAAAAAAGACGGCGAAGCTAAAGAGGCAGCCAAAGAGACTGAAACAAAAGAGGCCAAGAAGGAAACTAAGAGCCAAGAAAAAGACGTGAAGGACAAAAAACAGAAGAAAGAGGAGAAGAAAGAGAAAGAAAGTGCCAAAAAGGAGGTTAAGGAGGTAGCGAAGAAGGAGGAAGAAGCGGCAGCGCCTAAGGAGGAAGCGACTGCCGATAAAGGAAAGGACGAGGAGCTGCTATTGAATGAGAATTATTCTGAAATTGACACTGATGTCGCTAAGAAGATCGTCGAAAGTATCACAGATTCGATTTGCAGTGGGGACAAACAAGAAAGCGACTGTAAGTGACATTGCAATAACTAAGTGTAGTTTACAGTGGCTAGGTATCCAGTACACCAGTACAAGTGAACGGGATAGAGTATATCCCGTATATCAGACTTTGACATTCCGCCTTATTAAGTCCAGTATTTGCGTAAATAGTTTTTATATTGTTTTTAATTTTAATTATAAAAGTTTTTAAATTTGTAATTGAAACTTTATTCTGTATATTTGTTTCATTAACAAATTGTTTTATTAGGTTTATTTGCTTGTCTTTTTGTTTCACAAAATTTGGCTACGCCATTATCTACAAAAAAGATATCACGTGGTCGGCAGGTAGCACGCTCACTTTCCATGATCATTGACGATCTTGACTTTCTGGCTGAAACGCGAGAGACGGATGCGCATTTTGTGTCTTTTAGATATTTACACATCACCGCGTTCGGTGTTATAAGAATGTTCTGCATGTGTAGCGGGCGAGCGGTCGCGCGCCGTGGTGGGCATGGCGGCGCGCGCGGTGGCGTCGCTGAAGGAGGCGGAGTTCGACGTGCGCTTCAACCCCGACGTGTACTCGGCCGGCATCCGCCACGCCGCCGCGCCCGAGCAGCTGGCCAAGCAGCGCCATCTCGTCAAGGAGGCCGCCGCCTTCCTGCTCACCACGCAGATACCCGCCTTCGTGAGTGCATGCTTCTTTTCTCATCTCTCATTACTTCTTATCTCCTCTGCCTTCGACTGACTCTTCGAACTGAAAAAAAATGTTATATTGTAATGTGTAATGTAATGTTATATACAGAAAATAAATGGTGTAACTATTCAACAGTGGTAATATTGGATAAAATGCCAATAAACCTTTCTCATAGACAAAAACTTGTGGAATATTGTACCGTATAGTTGTGCCAACTGCGCATTTTTTTGCGCCTTGGTGCAATTTTGATTGATTTATACAGCTTAAACTATTTGTGATACAGCGAATATGTCACTGATTTGAATACGAACTGAATGTGACGTATATGTGTGATATGTTAAGGTGCGCGAGTGTCTGGAGCACACATCAGCGCCGATGGATGGCGCGGGGCTGACTGAGGCCCTGCATGCGCGCGGCATCAACGTGCGCTACCTGGGCCGCGTGGCCGCCGCGCTGCGCCCGCACGCGCACCTCGCCTACCTGCACGCCATCGCCGTCGGCGAGCTCGTGCTGCGCGCCGCCAAGCACATCTACACCGTCTACCTGCAGGTGATGTGATGGTCTCGATGATGGCGCCCTCTTATCTTTTATGCTGTAGTCGCGATGACTCTTTAAGGAAGCCATCAAAGAGTCACCAACATTCGAGGGGCATCGCCTTCAAACCGCCTATAGTCTACTCAGGCCTCCGAAAGCACAGTAAATACCAGTAAAAGATCTTCATACAAACGTGCCGCTCTTGGTTTGAACGTGTGCGTGCGCGCCGCGCGCCGTGTCGACACGCGATTTCACGCACACGCTAGCATAATATATGAGGGAATGAGGTGGCGGCAGTACGGGCTGTGCAGCGCGACTGTGAGCACGTGCGTACGTTACATGACCGCTCGCGTTCGTCAACTCTCGCCGGCCACTTACCATAAATTTAATTATTACGAGTATCATGACTTCAAAAAGAGGAAATAAATATTGTAGTGTTTTCGGGTGCCTCAATAACGATTTCGCAAACCCGGACTTATCATTCTTCATAGTTCCTACTGAACCAGAATCAAATTGGTATCAAATTTGTAACTTAATATAATAAATGTTATGTGAATAAAGGCTTTTTATTTTTACTAAATTTATAAATTGGTAAAATATTCAATCATAATATGCTTTTTATTGCATAAATTCAGATCAAGTGCTGCTTTTACGAAAATATTAACTAAAAGTAAAAGTGACAACCCTGGGGATCAACGCAAGAGTAGGCTAATAACTCGGCGGGAGGCATTAGATAACCTACTGTTCTGTATTTACTGTGCAGAAAGGTCCGACGTATCTGTTTCTGAAAAAAAAATGCAGGAAATCGGCACACGAGCTGCAGTATAAATGTAATAATAAAAAGTCAAATAAAATAATAAAAATGTGTGTGTCCGTGCAGGGCTGCGAGGCGATGTGCATCGGCAGCGCGGTGGCGCACTTCCTGAGCTGCCTGGTGGGCGCGTGCGCGGCGCCGGCGCCGGGCGCGGGCGCGGCGGCGGGCGCGGGGCCGGCCGCGCGCGCCGCCCGCCCAGGCCGCGGTCGCCGCGCGCGCCGCCACCACCACCACCACCAGGCGCCGCACCCGCCCAACGACTGGCAGAACCTCACCCCTAAGGCGCTCTTTTCGCAGATCAGGACCGAGCTCAAGGTTAATACACTTTTATTTAGCTCACGTCGTCTAAAGTTAGCATCGAAGGAGGACCGTGAGTCTTTGATGCTATTAATTGTGTAAGCACCGACTGTAAATATTCTCAGCCTTCACCCGTGTAACGATCTATGTATGTATCTAGTGGGATCTGTCCCTCTTAATTTCACATCACATCATGACATCACTAAGACAGTTAAATATTTTTTTTACGTTCTTGAAGCTTTTCGTCCAGAGTGCATGAATGGTTTATTTTTCAGGCGTACTGGGGCTACGAGTTGAACGCTGAAAACATGGAGGCCGTAATCGAGAAGCATGGCTTACAAAAAATATCACTTCTCAGGTGTGTACAATTTCGGACTCGTTTTCTTTGTTAATATATAAACGTTCGTAGACCGTTTTAACCGTTTATCTTCGTTTCCAGGTCCTTTGCTTTAAAGGTTGGATTACAGATTCTGCTTCGCGAGTACGATTTCGACAATAAGAATAAGGCGCCATTCTGTGGTTCAGACATTATGAATATTTTCCCAGTTGTTAAACATATCAATCCTAGAGTGAGTACAACTTACATTTTATAAGTTTTCAAAAAACCCACCAGACTAAGTGTTACGTCTTAGCACCATATCTAACGTGGGTGGGTATCTTTTCGGAATATTTTGATATTTTTTTACGTTTTGGAATTATTGTCGTCAAAAAGGGTCAATTTTATTTTTCGGAATATATATTTCGTTTGAGAATATTCTCATTATATTAGCATAATTCATAATACAACAAATATTTCCAAAACACTTTTCTTTTGGGAAAAAACTACCTGAAAAAAAAAACTAATACTAATAAAGTGTTTCAACTACAGGCATCAGACGCATACAACTTCTACACGACCGGGCAGAACAAGATCCAGGCCGGGTCTGTCTCGGAGGGCCACGAGCTGATCACCGAGGCTCTGAACCTGCTGAATAACGTGTACGGCGCGATGCACGGCGAGATCGCGCAGTGTCTCCGCATGGTGGCGCGCCTGTGCTACGTCACTGGTGAACACCGCGACGCCATGGCCTACCAGCAGAAGGCGGTCTTTATGTCTGAGAGGGTTAATGGGATTGACCATCCGTATACCATCACTGAATATGTAAGTACTTGGATATGGTGGGCCAGGGTCGGCAACTTTTTGAGATGGAATTGCCAACAATTACGATTTGTTAATATTCCTAATTTCAAACAGCCAAATGGTTATTCCTGTCCTTTAAATTTTACAGTAGACTAACGTGGTTGCACTGGAGAGCCATACTTTTTTTTTTGCATATTTTATTACAGTAATGATTAAAGGTTGCCGACCCCTATTCTAGAAGATGTGATTTATATTGTGAAGAAGTTAAACTGCTGCGTTTCAGCCGTCGAAATTTCTTTATGCTTGAGACTATATTAAAGCTTTAGAGGCTTAAATATATAGCTTTAGAGGCTTAAATACACCAGAAGCCAAAGTGTAGATTGACTCTTGTATTACTAAAACGCTATTTGCTACATTTCCAATACTAACTGATGGTTGTCGTTCTAGTCCCATTTGGCGCTGTACTGCTTCGCGAACGGGCAAGTGAGCACGGCGCTGAAGCTGCTGTACCGCGCGCGCTACCTCGCGCTCATGGTCTGCGGCGAGAACCATCCGGAGATGGCGTTGCTGGACGTGAGTTACAGTCTTGTTATTTTATGTAACCCTCGTTTTGAATTGGTCGACAATTGCGAAAATTACTTTCTGACCACTTAAAGGCATGAGTTTGATGAAAAATTTATAAAGCTCAGTTTGAATGACAAACAAATAAGAGGTAGGGATGAGTAGCTAATAGGTTTTCAATTTTTTTTTCATTGATGCGGGGATCCTTACTACTAAATAACCATAATAATGAAAGATATTGTTGTAGTTGTAGTTGTGTAGGCGACAAGCCAGCCACTTGTCATTATTTTTTCGCAATTTTCCATCTAACTCAGCCCAGTTTTGTTTTTGGCTGAATGTGGTTAAAGGGGCCTGCTGCCTCTTTGACTCTGCCTATCTCTTCAGGGTTATAGGCTTGATGTTATGTATGTATATTGTTGTAGTCATTTTATTTGCAGTCAGTTCTCATTATGTAATCTTAAATGGTTTATATTAATAGATCGTTTGTGGTCCTAGTTGTAAACATTATCATGTTTCCTCCGCGTCACACAATCGAATCCTTTCATTTAGCTCCGGCTGAGTCTGCACGCAATGATTTTTTTTTATTTAGCAATCACCACTGGTCTTTTTGGTCTACTGAAATTTCTGGCACCTACTTTGCGGACGTATCCCTTGTTTGGCAAAGCCTTGAGGTTGAGATCGCATTCTTCATTGGCAATAATCGGCTAATGGGGGTTTTCAAAAATACAAAAACCGCCAGACGGCACGAGGAAGTCTCGTGGCCTTATCACTGTCACCATTGGCTCCTTGTTGACAGCATGTCAGTTTGGTCTGACAACTAACCAATGAGGAGGTCTTGTCACAGTTACGCTATCTTTTGGGTGTTTTAATTAAAAAAACCCTCATTGCGATGCATCCCGGCAGAGCAACATCGCGCTGATCCTGCACGCGGTGGGCGAGTACGAGCTGTCGCTGCGCTTCGCGGAGCGCGCGCTGAGCGTGACGGGCGGCGTGCACGGGCCACGCTCGCTCAAGGCGGCCGTGGCGCGCCACCTGCTCGCGCGCACGCTCTCCTGCCTCGGCGACTTCCGCGCCGCGCTGCTCCACGAGAAGGAGACCTACTCCATCTACAAGCAGCTTGTGAGTTTTGTTTCATATTGTATATAGTAATGGCTTTTTGCGGCAATTAGTATTACTATTCCTGGTATCTTAACATAGTATAAAACAAAGTCGCCGCTCATGTCCGTTCGCTTAGATCTTTTAAACTACGAAATGGATGTTGATGCAGTTTTCACCAATAAATAGAGTGATTCAAGAGGAAGGGTTTATATGTATAATTTCATATTGTGTTATGATTACCGTGCGAAGCCGGGGCTTCGCGTCTAACATCTGTCTGCCCAATTCCAGCGATATCATTCAGGCTGAAATATTTAGCTTTTAACATGTTTAACTGATTTTTATGATGTCCTCACAGATGTCGCTGGATGCGTTTTGGAAATATTATTGACACGCTCGCGTGATTCGCTGACACTGAATATTTAAAGCGCTATTTCGTTATAAACATCCATATATACGTATCGTGAGCTATTCTGGCCCTCGTCAGTCTATTGCAAAATGTCGATAACATCTTGCAGCTGGGCGAGAAGCACGAGAAGACGCGCGAGTCATCGGAGTGCCTGCGGCACCTGACGCAGCAGGCCGTGGTGCTGCAGAAGCGAATTGCCGAAGCGTACGCGCGCTCGCCGCACGCGCCGCCCGCGCCGCCGCCGCTGCACATACAGCCGCCCGGCATGGCCTCCGTCATCGACATGCTCAATCTCATCAACGGGATCCTCTTCGTTCAGATCAGGTCAGTCTAACCAACGCTGCTGCTGCAGAAGTTTATGTGTCGGATATGTTTATAAGTGCACTAATGTCCACACTAATTCTAATTTAGATTATATTGCTAAATGGTTTGGTCAACTAAGAATTACTCGAATTTACACTTCTTGTTTTATGTAGAATGTGCTAAAAACGGAGTAAGATTAAGATATGTCAGGCATCATAAATGCCTTGGTCTTACTCGAGATCTGATTTGCATCTTTTCTAGATTAATATTCTCGACTAATGTTCCATTGGCCATAGTTAAATCCATAGAAGAATAAGTTTCAATTATTGAGACAGTGAATTTATTTTCAGTCCTCAAGATATTGAGCAGTTCAAGGCTGAGATCGAAAAAAGACAGCTGAAAGATTTGCCCATTCCGGGTGTAGTGAAGGAGGCGAGCGGGAAGGAGTCGGGCGAGGAGCAGCCCGGGGAGAGTTGAAAGACCGCGGCAGGTCCCCGCTCGTTCGTCCCTGGACTCTGTTTAGTGAATAAGCGAGGCGGGCCGCCCGCGCCGGCCGCGAAGTAGCCAGCATGCGCCGCTCATATTGGACGTTATGCTGTACATTGTTACTTTATAACTATTGATTGATGATATTGTTCCTTATCTATGAATGTATGCTGTAGTGGATAGTGTGCTAAGGTTTGATGTAGATTTTTTGTTAGTCAAATTTTGAGGATATTATTTTGATCAAATAATTAAGAGTTAAAATTTTATGAATTTTCGCAGTGCAATAGATTTATTTATGCATGTGCATTACATTTCTATATTTCGCTCAAATCACGCAAATATAGGTTTAATTTTATGCTTCCGTTTGGATTCACAATTTTATGGACACCCCAAAGTAGTGCAATTTTGATGTAGTGATAATAGCAATAAGTTTTGGTTGTGAACCTGAGACCGCGTGCGCGTCGCTATGTTATGGTACTGGTGCTACTGCCAATTATCCTTCGTATATGATGATTTTTATGAATTGTTATTGTCGAGTATTATTTCTTTTTTTTTATTAATGCGGGAGTATATTGTTGAGGTACCCATATTAGTAGAGATTCCGTTATATTGTCACAGAAATGTAACAGGATTTGAATGTCTCGGGTCCGTAATTATTTATCGTTAATTGCATGCCAATATTATTTATTTTTTAAAGATCATATTTACAGATATCATCGCCTGTACGTTGAACACTGCCTATAATGTTACTTATAGTTTCAGGTTTTAGTGATTAGTGCCATATAATAAGTAGTGAATGTAAGTTCTTTTATGATATGTTTCTGTTAGTCTGTGATATAGGAAGTTTATCAATTTATCATCGAGTCACTTGCCTTGTTTGTTCAGTAGTTTTACATTTTAACCAGTAAACCGAGGAACGCTTTAAAAATCTTCATATACATAATGTAATACTATTTACTTACAAGTTTTAAATTACAATTTTGTAATGCTGTTACTAAGACATAGAGAACATTTGCATAAAGACTTTCAAAATTTTTAATGCAGCGGTGTAATGACCCCTTGATAAATACGAATAGGCTCTAATACGCATTATAATGTTATTGGGGTTTATTCGTATTTCATTCGGGATGTCGGCGCCTAGCCGTGCTGCCTGCGTGCAGATGAATCTATGTAAATATGTACTTGTCTTTCAACAAAAATTCATGAAATACATTGTTATCCCTGTAAATGCAGTAAATATGTTGATTGATATAATTGAATAGTGTGGTAGTCTGTAATTAATATAAATAGTGGCATGTATATATTATTTGTTACTAATTACAGATGATAACATACAGTAGGTATAATAGTTTATGACACAAATTACTTATTTAGCATAAAAAGTTCACAATGATCCCGACAGATTAAAAAGTTGATTAAATTTTAATATGAATGTGATTACCTACTCTAAATGTTATTGAATAGTAAAAGTCAAGCAGATACTGATGAATACATGTATGAACGTATTAAAATTTGCAGGTTTATTTAGATTCACATAAATCTTACGTGCATTAAGTTTGCAAACCCTACTGATAAACTGATGATTGTATTTACAATAAATTAAAAAATGTACATAATCTAGTACTAACCTCAAAAGCAAACAGATTTTGTGAACATAGCTTTAAATTGCGGGTCTCAATTTGCTATATATTCAAACTGTCTTCAGAATTCTAGATAAATCTGGTTTAACTTGACGATTACGACCTTCAACTGTTTAGCTAGCTCAAACTTAATGCCGCTGTTCATATTTACGTAGCTAATCCTTTTTATAAAGTCGATTTTATTTGTAATGAAATAAAGCGTTATGCGAGATCATAGTTATATACATTTCTACACATTTTTGTTGTAGTATGTTTTTATGAACAGGAATTACAAACTGCTAAAATTCAAATCATGTTTTAAGTCGTATGGTAATGGAAGTAGTACCATTAGATAGGAAGGACATATTAACGAAGTTATGTTGATTAAGAAATGTGTTATGTATGCAACAACACATGTATGTTTTTGCGAATATTTTCGCTTACTGTTTTTATTTCTTGCGAAATGTTAATATGCGGCGAGTGATATATTGTGGTGGTACACTAGCGCGCGTTCATGTATCCGAACACAAAATAAATTAAGAATGTTGTAAGGTTGAAGCATGTGCCTAAGCAAACAATAATCAAGTTGTTGTTGTTACATTTCTTTAACAATTTGACGAACATGTAAATACGGCGCTGTTCGTAGTATACTAATAAAAAGTTCGTTTTTACACTGTTGTTTTTTTCTGTTGATGATCCTTCATTCCCCCCACACATTAAAAAATCAAACAAAGTTTTCAATAACTTTATTTTTATTACACTTTATAACCGATATATTTAAACAGGTAAATTTAAGAAGATAATACTTATAATATTATAATAATATGTTGCTTAAATAAAGTACTTAGTTACTATGCCAAAAACATGTCCCGTCAATGCGGGAATCATGTCTGTTAAGGCTTTAGTTTTCACACAACTTGTATAATTTGTAATTAATAGTTAAGTTTAATATGGTTTAGTAAGTAATAAAAATAAGCTAGATTTTTTGTATAAAGCAAAATTTTAAAATGTAGATTGCTATTAGAGTTAATTTCGGATTATGTTTAACTCCTAGTTCAGGTGAAATTACGGCCAGCCGCAGACATCACCTGCACAATTGTCCTGTACCAAATGGTATGAGTACATTAATATTCCCCTGAGCCACAATACAATGCCAGAAAAGTTCATTTATATCAAAACCAATGGAACACCATAAAATAATGTCAATAGTTCCCCCTTCTGCCTTGGTGTCTGTGTGCGTCACACAAAGGGGAAGTTTGACCCCGTTCGCGTAGGGAGGCTACTTCCGCGCCCGGGGGCGAGGCCTCGGGCGCGCGCGGGGGGCGCGCGGGCGCGGGCGGCGGCGGCGCACGCGCGGCGCGCGGCCGCGCTCCAGCTGCGCCGCCACCAGCTCGGCCAGCGCGCCGCGCTCCGCCAGCATCGACAGGAACGTGCAGATGAACTCGTCGTAGTTGTGGGTGCGCCGGCAGTCGTCCACCTGGAAACGTTTGACATATTCATACTCTACAAACTTGAGCGAGGGAGTTGAGGGAATTTCTTGAGCGCGTCAGATAGTGTACACCTCATGTATATCTTATTATGTTGTGAAATTATTTTATTTGTAGGTAGTTCATATCATAGCAGAAACAAAAATAAAATCTACCTTATACATGTCTCTTTTATCATTTTCGTCATTCAGAGCTTGCTGACATGACTGTATTTCGTTAACAATGCTACTCAATAGTGCATTTAATTCTGAATGTGACAGTAAAAACTTCCTTAGTTTGTATGGCTGGTCTGGAGCAGTCTCACTACATAACAATATAGGAGAGTCACTGCTTTTCACTAAGGCAGTTGTAGAAGTTGGATAAACCTGCAAAAAATAGCAATTACAAAGTGTACAGTTTAAAAAAATTGTCATAGATTGAATGTATAAACACTGACACCAGACTAACCTCGCCAACTATTTGATTTTCTCTGCTGATAGTCACAAACTTAACAACTGCACCTTGTTCAACAGGATCAACTATAAAATACGTAAAGAATTACATAATAAATATCCATAATTACCATAATACACTAAAATACATATGTACAGAAAAGTAAATGAGGCGAGAACTTTTTATTATACTTAGGGGATAGAAAAATCTACATATATGTATTAATACTAATATGAGCAAAATAAAAGGTTATCACCTAATATAAGACTATTGTCTTGTTGCGGTCTGTCTGTGCAACCAATTTGTATAGTAATGGGCTGTGTGTAATCTATATCAAATAGCTGTACTTCAGATGACTCCAAGGCATTAAGTATACTTTCTTCACTTAACTGGGCTATACTATCATTTAGTGAGTTTTCATTGCTTCCTTCCAACATATCTTCTTGTTCTGCAAAGAAGTATTACAGGACAAAGTAATTACATTACTCATTCTTCCTTTTATTTATTACCATAATATTGGTACTCCATTAATGTCTAAGAACTCACCATTATATTCTCTGCTTTTTGCCAATAAGTGTCTTAAATGTTTCCCTATTTTTGATACAGCCTCTTTAACTCTCTTTTGGTTAATTTCTAGTGCATTTAACTTTTGAGTGAAAGCAATTCTTCTATCAGGAACAACAGCCATTAAATTAAATCTGAAAGTTGGATAAATTGAACACATCAATAAAATATTTTCAAAATATCTTGATCCAGAAATTGGACTATCAATCTGATCAGACTTATTAACTTATAGTCAATTTCTAATAAAAAAAACCTTATTAGACTTTATGTGACTCAGCCCAGTTTTATTTTTGGCTGAATGTGGTTAAAGGGGCCTGCTGTTCCTTTGACTCTGCCTACTCCTTTGGGGATTATGGGTGTGATGTTATGTGTGTAACTAATCTATATAAAACAATTGATAGGATTTTTAAATAAGTTAGTAAATAAAAAATAACTGTATTGCTCTTACAGTATGACAGACCGATAGAGACATGCTGTTTGTGGTAGAGTTCCACTGAAGTGGCATGAGTTTTTGTTATGTCTGTATCCCATTTACTTATAATTACCTAATGTCATGGACTTGCTCCCCTGCATCACGGCCCAGCCGTTCTGCCATTACTCTCCTAAATTTATCAGTCCAATCTTCATCAGTTGCCCAAGGCCCATGGTCTGTTGGGTATGGCTTCAGTCCATCTAACTCAAATAGGTGTCCATTGATGGGAACAAAACTTACAAAGTGATATGCCTCTCCTGTAATAAAAGTTGTGGCTTAAAGAACTTGATGATTTGATAATTGGTCATATCAATTTGTCGAGTTATTAGCTAATTGGCATATTATTAGAATGTTGAATCACATATTTTACAAAGAAATATTTATAGATTAATACCTGTGAAACGGCCCGTAGATACTCCTGCATTCTTGTCTGTTTTTTTGCGAGCTTGTGGTATGGCATGAGAATTATGAGCACATGCCAATTCCGGTGTATTGCCAATTGCCCAACCTTTGTTTTCAGGGTTCATTCCTAAGGTGTGATGCTAAAAAAAGAAATGTAAAAAGAAATTAGCATTGTCTACAAGAATAATAAATAAATCTAAATAAAATAATTGTGAATTAAATTTGGTTTTACCTTTAATCTGCTTAGTGTTTCTCCTAGATGCAAGTTGGGACAATTCAGTAAAATAGAAAGCAAAGCATGTGTGGCACAACTGTTTGGTACCATTTGTTGGGCAAAGAATATATTATTTATGGTCTCTTCATCTCTTACAAAACTTTCAATCTGTTCTACAAACTTCCGACGCGATCGTCTTTCTTCTATCCATCTGAATAAAAAAATAAATCCATACACCGGGCTCTCCAATGGTTTATGTAAATCATAAATCTCCTCAACTTGTACACCTTTGACCCCGAAGTCTTCTAACAGAAGAGTAAATAATCCCGGATCACTTTCCAGCTCAAGCCACCCTTCAGTCAAACTATTTAATTCTACTGGCATGTTTTTCATAGGAATTTTCATTGAGATATTATACGAAACAAAGCTATCTAAAAGAGTGTTTGTTGTCGGCCAGATTCCGTAGCGCAGTTTCCCACCCCAGCAAATATCTAAGTTAGATAAGCACCCCAGCCACAAGTAATGTAAAAACCACAACCCAGCCAGTGCAGTGACAATGACAACTGATAAGACAACAACAGACAGTTGTGTTGTAGGGATGTAAAAACAATAAATTTTTATATTTATCGATACTTTCTATCAATAAATCATTTATATTATTTGCACTCGTTTTTTTTCATTTAACTGCTGCTGCGCGCTGTTAATTTTTGTTCTAGTCAAAAGATAAATAATAGACGTCTGTGTTAATAATTTGGTATTTAATATTTCAAATTAAAGTTTAGAGAAAAATTTGTTTTATATTTTAGTTTTGAGACTTGAAGAGAAGGTAATTTTTATTCTTGTTCGTGCTGCATTATTTTATTATTTTTCTAGTCAAAACATAGATGATACTAGATATTTTGTTAGTAATAATTTTTTAGTGTTTAAACTTTAAAGTTAAAAGAAAATCTTATTTTGTATTTTAGTTTTGAGACCAGAAGAGAAGAGAAGGAACAAAAACAAGAATCAAAAACATTTTATTCTTGTTGGCTTGTTTACTATTTTAATTAGTCTTTATTCTAATAAACTTGTTCATATTGCCCTGATAATTTTATTATTATACACAAACGATGAAATTTTTCGTAGTTTCGTAAAAAAAACGAATTTCTCACAAAAAACAATTATTTATTAAATAACCGATTTTTTACAAATCGATTTATTTTAAATAGAGAAAAAAAAAATCCACTACATGTTACATCCCTATTGTGCTGTGACTTGCTGTCACAGACCTCTGAGTACTGAAACTTATGGAGACGACAATGTTCTGTACCACAGATAACCTCCAATAGATACCACATTAAGAGAATTGACGTGCGCCCATGCATCTATGCTATTACATAAATAAGTAGTTGTCATATACGCGCATCTTCAGTGCCGACTAAGAGACAGATCTGCGCGTCAGCCTTTACGAAGACACTTTTATTTAAATTTAATAAGAATTTATGCATAAATAAACGTTAAAATGGCCTTCTGTTCCGTAAAATGGTGTGGGAAGAATTCCAGGACATAAAACTTTAAAAAAGATGGCATAACTTTTCATCGGTAAGTAAAATAAATACCTATTTTATTCTAGACGGAGCTCAAGTTACGATGGACGAATTTTGAAAGTTGGCAAAAATTTTTTGACAAGTGTCAGCTCGCGTTGATGTCTTTTGACACTACCTCTTTCTTTCATTACCCATTTTACTATTTTTATCCCGTTCTGGCATAGACATGCATAACAAGAGGGTTGTAACTGTGTACGTTTCAGTATATCGAATCGAAATTGTCGATATAAAATAGAGATTGTCCTAACTCAATTTGCTTTAGATTTCCAAAGGGACCTGAAAGAAAGTCTAAATGGATCGATGCCACATATCGCGGTGATGGATGGTTCCCAAACAAAAACAGCGTCATTTGTTCGAGACATTTCACAGAGGATAGTTTTCACTATATGAAGGATAAACAAGTCTAATTCATACAAGGGATACAGGTGGACTAATATAGCCTTCCAATACTGTCACTAAAATTTGTAGAAGGTGCGAACAAGTTATCCGAAGTTCACTGAAAAAAGATCCACAGTCAAAACTATATTACAAGGATAAGTTACGACTTGTAACACAAACTTTACAAACGTTTATAAACGAAGAAATGTTTCCCGAAATATATGCACATCAATTTCATCATGAGAGCTGCAACCAATTAATCGATTTAGCCAAAAGTGTCATGGAAAAATATATTGAAATTCGATTACTTTATCTCACCAGAAAAAGTAATCCTAAAGCTGCGATAAGAAAAATATATACCAAGCTTGTACATTTTAGAAACCAATAAAAAAATATTGTTAAATAATTGCTTTTATTGTTTTGTGTTTTCCTGTCGTGGGAAATTTCTCCTTATATCTTAAACGTTGATAAAACATGTGGTCGTCTTACTGCCTCCTGATTGGCCGTCGCTAAAACCATTTATTACTCATTCGTCGTTCGCTCAAAGACAAGCATGCTTCACCACCTCACTAGTTCCTACAACATGCATACAGGTAGACACTAAGTAGGTCTAAATAAGGTAAGATTATACAGGTATTACGAAACAGCCTGTTGAGGTAACAAGAATGCTTAAAGATAATAATGGTTCAATTATAACTTTTTAATAGAAATATTTATTAACAATCATACCTACTAATGTGCCTATTATTATTACTTATAATTTGAATAATTCATTTAATGAGATAAAATTATAAAAAATACTAATTGTCCGTTACATAATTATAAATTTATCGATAAAACTATAGACATTGCACAATACAATTGGACATCACTAGATGAATGACTGTTACGTCGCCCGCACCCCGCTCCTACCTCCTAAAATTGTGACTTGAACCTAGAACAAAATGGTGAACGTACGGTATCTATTGGAGGTTATCTGTGTTCTGTACTTAGACTATGGAAAGAAGAGGACATGAAATACCTACGAAAAAAACGTGCATACCTAAAGTGTGAGCCTGGCGGCACAAAGATGGCGGCTTACCGTAGAGCTGCGCGCATAATATCGATAGTAAAATTTAACGGTGTTTACATAATTCGATATTTTCGAAAATGATTTTCTTTTACCTTTCTTCAGTTTTATTTACGTGTAATGTGAGGTAGTTGACTTTGAGAGAATATCATATGTTGACGTACTGACTAGCCATGGATTAACGATTATTGTTATGTGGAGCAAATTACCTCGTGACAGGGAGACGTAGAGACGTGATGACGTCTAATAACCAAGGTGCTATGAGAAGGAAGGGGAGACCCCGAATGCTTTGTATCGACTGATTAATTTCATTGATCGTTAGACCGCATGTGCAGTCCTCGAATTCGGGCTAACGACCGATTTATCGACCAATGAAAATGCGCCTCACTGCATAGGTGCTGCTGCCATAGCTTGGGGGATACCCTAAAATATCAATAAAATAAAATCCTATACTTTGTAAGACTATTGGGTTCGATCATTCACAATAAAACGAAAATTTTCATTTTAAACATATTTATTAAATCGGTTCCGGTTAGGTATAAATCAAGTTCTATAAATGCCCACTTTATACAAGTTTATGTTCACAATAATAAAATAAGTGTTCAATAAACCTTCGATCTGTCATAATCAAGTTCTAAAAATAAGCGACAAATATACACATTCATCGAATATGAGCATGTTAAACTTTTAATCCCAGTCATTTTCAAGTTCTAAAAATACAAACTTTATACAAAAATAAAATAATAATAATTATCACAGGTACACAATAATCATTACAGTTAAAAATCTGCCATTTTCTTAGTCTGTCTGCTTACTTTTTCATTTAATCTTTTCTTTTGATGTTCACATTTTGATTTGAATTTTTCAATAATTTCAAGCGCTTTATCCTGAAACAAAAGAAAAACACATTAACTTCTAGTTTTTTGCAACTTCGTACAGTTTTTTGCCGTAAATTATTTTAAATTACAAGTCACACTGCCTACAGTACCTATAGAAACATATAAAATAGAAAACTTACATCTGCATAGCTAGAAGTGGTGCAGATAGGCTACTCTTCCAGTTGTTGTTGTTGTTGTTCCTCACACTCAATAAATTGGGCTGGTAGCTGTAATTTTGTAAGTTTGTATTTAAAAGTCAAGATTGTATTCTACTTAACATATTATGAAATATAATACTTACAACTGCATCGCTAGAAGTGCTGCAGCCAGGCTCCTCTTCCAGTGCTTTGTGAGAAATATATTGTTGTTCCTAACACTCTGAAGATAACTGTAAAAGAGAAATAACAATAATATTAAATATTGAGCGAGTTTGTATTTAAAAGTCAAGATTGTATGGTAAGTACCTAAAACAACATAATTATTATGAAATATTACACTTACATCTGCATTGTTATAGGTGATGCCAACAATTTTCTCTTCCAACACTCTGCGATAAACAGATTGTTGTTTCTCTCACTCAACAAATTGGGCTGGTACCTATACAAAGAATAACCACAAATGTTTACTAATTTCTAAATTGCATATTAATCACTAATACACATTTGTTTAACTTGCATTTTAACATACAACATTGTATAACCTGATAACTATGCATCTTTTTAAAAAATTAATCATTTCATTTACTATATAAATCTCCTTTTGGTATTTCAGAAGTAAAAATAGTGCAGGTATATGTTTCTAAACTGACTGATGTGTATTTAAATCTGAAAATCATACAGTATTTCAGCAATATAGAACTGTTGCTGATGACATCCCTCTAGTCCCTCCTCTCTCTCTCCATCAACTGGTTTGATTATTTGTCTATATACACTATAAACTTATCTTGTATATTTTTAAAACTTACCACCAACTCACTTGAAGGCAAAGCATCATCGCACAGTCTTGTAACATTTAAAGTCCGGTTAAAACATTTATCTTCAAAATGCAGGGTCCAAAAAAATGTTTTGTTTGGTTTAAGTATTTAAATTTTCAATTCCAAGTATATCCAGGCACTGCTCTTTTCTTTCTTTACATGTTGGCAATCTAAAATCATAAAAAAGAGATCGACTACAAAATAATATTCACTTATCGATATGTTATCGATATATTGAAAATGCCGAACCGTGACTCTATTTATTAAGACGAATAATTTTCTCAAGTCACTTAATATTAATATCAATACCTTAAATGATTATAGAAAAGCTAGTTTATGTTTATAAACCTTCCTACAAATAGCAAAATCTTTCAAAATATTAGAAAACAAGATATTTTAAATGAATTCGCTTACTAACTTATCCAACGTTATATTTTGATGTTTTTTTCTGTTTTTGATACGGCAGCCTAACATACTGCACCGACCCATAATAAATACAGTACTAAGCAAGTTCAAACTCTATAAACCAGCACAATTTTCGCCTCACAACACAATATTTTCTTTAAAACTCTGAAACAAACAAGTCGCGATGACAACTGATGTATGTACTTGTTTTGGCTGTGACAAAACATGGCGACCGGCCGCATTTTGATATTTCGTGACGTCACAAACATACAGTGTCAATTTTTGGTAATGATAAAACTACTGTTGTCCTTTTTTACATTATAGTACCCTCATAAGTTAAAAAGAGATGCCGTTATGTCAGTAATTATGCCATCGAAATTAATCACATTCGTATAACTACTGTTCGTATAGATGTTATATGCCAAGTCCTTTCTTTCCTTAGTCTGAGGTTCTGTACGAACAATCTGACAAATATGATTAATATCGATATTGTATTCATAAAACTCTATCTATCTCTTTTTAACAAGTCTACAATACTGCACGTAAAAAGAGACAACAACATTTTTGATTTTACTTAACTATTTTCGGTAACATTATCAAGTGACGTCATAGAAATACCTAAGTGAAGCCGGTTTACCATTTTGGTTTCTCGCTTTATGTTGTTAATGTCAGTGGAATTTGTGGTGTATTGTGCCAATATTGATAAAATTTGTGATTATAACTTAATCTAACTTGTAACAATCAAAATCATCGTCATAAATAAATTGTTCAGAGACTTATAGTATGTAAATAAGTAAAGTGGAATGACACTTCACAAAGGCGCCATATTTGTTCCTCACTCAAAATTGGGCTTTACTGTTTCGTAGATAAGTCATCTCCATTATAATAGTTTCAGTACTCAGAGATAGTTTTTTTTTTTTTTTTTTTTTTTTCTTGGCTTTGCACGGTTTGTGCTTTAGCCACAAACAACAAAGTTAGGGAAAGGGTGTTAATAATATTTATATATTACGGATCGGATAAGAAAATAGGATAGGATCAGTAAAGCAAGGAGTGATAAAGAAATAATATAATAAGTGAAGTAATAGGATGAGTTATTAAGATAAAAATAAATTATGGATATTGTAACTACATACTTATAATTTAATATTATTTTCGAACATAAATAATGACAAAATATTATAAATGTACATGTCATTCGACGATAAAAGAGTAGGAATAGATGTTGGAAATGGAATACGGAGGGATTTCAGAGAAGCAAACATAGAAGAATGGTCATATTTCTCGCAAGCAAAAAAGATGTGGTTGAGGTCTCCCACATCAATGCCGCAGTCACACATATCAGCGTTAATAATACGTAAACGTGCTAAATGAGCAGGGGTACAAACGTGACCTAAACGCATTCTAATGAGGTTGGAAGTAGCCAACTTATTCAGCCTCCACCTGGAGAACCACGGTTTTATAGGAATCTGAGGTTGGATGTTCTTATAATAACGGCCTTTAGCTTTACTACTCTCCCGCCAGTCGTCATCCCAGGCCTCACGGAGTGAGGTTTTTGCAAGAGAGCGCAGGTCATGACAATAGTTCTTATATGGATATAAATCACCACTGACAATCGCATCATTCGCCAATTCATCAGCCTTCTCATTTCCTAAAATACCACAGTGCCCAGGTATCCAGGCAAAAATAACTTCAAATCTATTTAAAAAACATTGATGTAATAATTTTTTACAGTCAATTATAATTGGGTGGTTATCATTGGACTTAAAAGAAAATTTTACTAACGCTTGTAAAGCACTTTTAGAGTCAGAAAAAATTACCGATTTTTTTAATTTTAAAAGAAGTATATATTCCAATGATTTATAAATGCCGAAACATTCCCCTGTAAATACCGAGGATTGGGGAGGTAGTTTAATTTTCTGGGTAATTTTATATTGTTGATGATAGACCCCAACGCCAACGTGAGAATCCTGAGAGTGCTTCGAAGCATCACAATACATGTAATGCCAATCTGGCCAATTTTCCTCTAAGATAAAATTGAATTCACTATTACATTGCTTGTTATTTCTGGATATGTTTAAATCAAAGGAAACGTTCGGCGGCAGGATTAAAGCCTCAAAATCAATTGAAAAGATAGGAAGATAAGCAGATTTATGTGTTGGAGCTTCGAGGGAAGAAAATTTACGATAACTAATTACTAAACAAGGTGGAGATTTATGTGCCCAATATGGCGAAATTTCTACTAAACGGGACAAACGTTGTAACTTAAAATAAAGGGGATGGGAGCAACTCTGAAACGTTCTAAATAAAAATCTGTCGCTTAAATATTGGCGCCTTAGTCTCAGAGGAGGCTCACCGCATTCAACTTGCAAGGCGTTGATAGGACTTGATCGCATAGCTCCAGTGACAACGCGAAGAGCTCTAGACTGGATGACATCTAATTTTTTCAGACCAGCAATACTACATGGTTCTAAAAAGTATGTCCCGTAATCAAGTGTACTTCTTATAAGCGCATTGTATAAGAGTTTTAGGGGAAAAGGGTGGGCTCCCCACCAAACACCCGATAAACAGCGTAAAATATTCAAATACCTTTCACACTTTGCAGTAATGTAATAAAAATGAGAAAGTCCCGATAATTTACAATCCAAAATAATTCCCAAAAATTTAGTTTCATTCATAATAGGCATAGCACAATTATCATAAAAAACAGAGAACATAGGAGGGCGACGCATTCGAGTGAAAAGGATAATTGAGCTTTTAGGTACAGACAGACTAAGTCCATTTTTGTCTAACCATGACTTCAAAGTTTGTAAAGATGAAGTTAAAGATTGTGCTAAGTTGTGAACGTTACTACCAGATATATACAGTAGTAAGTCGTCAGCATATTGTAAAACATTAATATTGTCATGAACAGACTTATCTAAATCATATGTATAAATGTTAAAGAGCAATGGACTCAGCACCGAACCCTGGGGAAGACCTTTCCACAACAGTCTTGAATGTTTTTGCGATCCGTCTTGAATTAAGTCAATAGCTCTCTCAGACAAAATATTAACAATAAAATTAATTAGTAATACTGGAACCTTTAAATCAATCAATTTTTTTTTAAGAATTGATATTAAGACGTTGTCGTATGCTGCAGTTATGTCAAGAAAGGATGCTAGAACTGATTCATTACAGGAGAGAGCTATACGGATATCAGTGGTAAAAATACCAATACTGTCCATAGTCCCCTTGCCTTTTCTAAAACCAAATTGATTTTTACCTAATAAGTCTTTACTTTCTACAAACCATTCTAAACGGTTTTTAACTAAGTGTTCAGCAATTTTTGTTAATACTGATGACAGAGCAATGGGGCGATATGAATCGGCGTTATCGGTCGGCTTGTTCGGCTTGAGTATAGGTATTACCTCTTGTTCCCGCCATTTATGAGGTATACAACCAGTGCACATAATAGAATTTATTATATTTAAGAAATAGTTCAAACAGGAGTCGCTTAAATGCGATAGGAATGAATAAGGAATTCCATCAATCCCTGGAGCCGAGTCTTTGACATATGCCAGAATCCCTTTGAGTTCACATAGACTAAAAGGAGAATTCAATCCTGTTTGATCAGTATCAAGTGGCAATAAGACTTTTATAAAATTATCCTCTGTAACAAATGGTGGAGCCAACTTATCTAAAAATTTATCTGCCAAGGGCTCCTGGAGAATGCGAGGAGTAGATTCTTTAAAAACAGATCGAAATCTTCTTATCTTAGACCACACAATGGTTGCAGGAGTATTTGGAGAGATAGATGAGCAAAAACTCTGCCACCCTTCCCATTTTTTCTTTTTTAAAAGTTTTCGTGTGTTAGTAATAATGATTGAAAGTTCATTAAAATTTTCTATAGTAGAATGAGTACGATATCTTAGCTCAGCTTGTCTTCTTTTTTTGATTGCCTCATAGCATTCACTGTCCCACCAAGGAGGAGAGGGTAATTTCCTACATGGAACAACTTTAATAGGGAATATTTCATTAGCTGATCTTAATAATAATGAAGCTAATGCCTCAGCACAAGATGATTGATTATTATCAGTGACTGTTGGAAGTGAATGAATATTTTGCTCAACTTTCTCTCTAAACAATAACCAGTTTGCGTTAGCCAACCTAAACTTCATACGTGGAGGACGATAACTGGGTGTTTTTTGAAAAGTGGGAAAGGTGATTTGAATCGGAAAATGATCGCTACCAAACGATGAAGATAATACTGACCAAGTAAGACAGGATGCTAAGTCAGGGGAACAAATGGTTAGGTCCGGGGCACTGATACCTTCATGAGGTTGGGTACGGCGTGTGGGATATCCAGTGTTAAGGATACATAAATTATTATTATCTAAGAGGTCCAAGATACGATTCCCATAGTGGTTAGAACTTGAACTTCCCCAGGATTGATGTTGTGCATTAAAGTCTCCCATTATAACCAAAGGACTTGGTAAATTTTCAAGGATATTATCAATTTCATCATATATTACCGAAGAAGGATGAGGAATATATACAGAAACATAAGTAACACTATTTACACGAATGGAAACAATAGAAAAATCATGACTATGATTATGGATGGGAATATGTACAAATGTTGATGGATGCTTAATGAGAAGAGCTACTCCGCCGTAGCTGTCAGCCCGGTCTTCTCGCACACAGGAGTAGCCCGGAATTTTAAAAATGGAGTTAGGCCGAAGCCAGGTCTCCTGTAAAGCAATAATAAAAGGAGAAAACTTGTTTATCATAAAAATTAAGTCAGATTTCTTATTTTGGATGCTTCGGCAATTCCATTGAATCACTTTGTCCGACTGATCCATGTTGGGAATTGTTTACTTCCGTTATGTCCTTAACTGGCACGGCTACGTTGGACGGTACACTTAGAAGATTGGATGAAGAGAGTGAATTTATCAAAGCTATTATTAAGTCTTTAATCGGCAAATTGTCAAGAGATGCTTTTGGAAGATTATTTATTAAGAGATTATGGCTTGGAGCAAAAGGAGTATTATAATCCTTGACTAAAGAATCGTGGCTAGCACGATCATATCCTTTACCAGGCTTAGAAGGGGATTTAGGTTTTAGGAAAACTGTCTTTTTGTATGAAATATTATTAGGAGAATTATTTGATGAGCTATACTTTGACAGATGGTTGGGACTTGGAGGAGCTTGTATAGCAGGAGAAGCAAGAACATCAGCGTAAGATTTAGAAATAGGAGGATGTAGTTTTAATGCTTCAGCATATGTTATACAGTTTTTGGCCATGGATTCTTTAATGTTCTTTTGCCTGAAAAACTCTGGACAGATTCTACTAGTGGCTACATGATGACCGGAGCAGAGACAGCAGACAATACTTTCTTCTTCTACTTGACAATTATCTCCAGAATGACCTTGTCCACATTTAAAGCACCTGGGAGTGGAACGACACTGGCTTTTAATATGACCATATCTACAACAGTTGAAACATTGTATTGTTGGATATATATAAAGATCAACGGGCAATGAATTAAAACATAAGAAAATCCTTTTTGGTAAGGTTTGTCCATCAAAAGTAAGTACAACAGTCTCTATGGGTACAAATTCTGCTTTACCATTAATAAAATTTTTCCTTTTAATACGTCTAGCTTTCAAAACTCGCCCAACCCCTATAGGCGTAGAAATATTTTCTATTATTTCATCCTCAGTCCAATCAGTAGGTACTCCCCTAACTACACCCATGCGTGTCACATTAAAAACTGGTATAAAAGCCTTATAGTTATTGTGCTTTAATGTTTCATTAATTAGAAAAGCATTTGCATCTTCAAATTTGGAAAAAGCAATTGTTAATCTGTTTCTACCAATTCGTTTTAAGCTGCCGTTAATAATATTTTTAATAGAACTCTTTTTTAAAAAGTGGCCAAATGAGATCGGGTGAATACTGCGACTGTCATTAGGCGATACCTGCTCTCTCTGTACGTGTACAATGTATGGTGCCAAGTCAGAAGCTAAATACGTAGGTCTCCCAATCGGAACCCTAACGGCATTATTGTCAGACACATCACGCACTAAATTCGACGCCGAGGTGGTAACTTGAGTAGCGACAGGGGTTACTGAAGATTCCTTAAGAGGATCATTATGAAAAGTATTACCACATCGGCAATCAAACTCATCTCCTGAACCTGGCAAAGTTGAGTGTTTATGACTTTTCCTTCTCTTCTTGCAATGCTTACAAATTTTACGGGCAGATGTTCTTTTTCGTTGAATATTATTTTCTTTTGTATGATCACCGTCCGTATCCTGCAATGATCCTTCCGTCTCCATACCCGAATTTGCATAGCTAATTGTTATATAATTAGCCACCGGGAGGCCCGTGCCCCCCGGGTCATCGGGTTCGTTCATCCAAGTATTTTAAAGTTGTAAAAACTCACCCAATTTCAGGAAAAACACACGAATTAATGATATATATACAAATTAAGTTATAAATCTACACACTACACTACTTAACTGATCCTATTAATGAAACTAAAAATTAAAATGAAAAACGCCAAAAAAAAGTCGACCGCCTCGTTTGCCGTTTCCCGCGCTTTTTTCCAGAGATAGTTACTCGGAGATAATTAGTGAACTTGCTGTCAAAATACGGTTGCCACTTGCCAGAGATATCTGTAATTTTTTTTTTTTTTTTATTTCATAGTCAGCAAAGATATATTTAAATGTAATGTAATGGGCTATATTACTGTTTTTTTTTATAGTCCACTATTAAGATTACAAAAAAATATTAGTACATAGTTCAGCAAACCAAAAATAAAGAAGATACAGCACGTTAAAGTATCGCGTGATTTCACTGGGCGTTTAAAATTTTACCGTCCAAATGACATAAAGCGCTAAATTTCAAATCTTTGAAGCGCTGTATCTTTGTAACTTTTTTAGTTTTAGTTAAAGAAAAATTACGTATTTATTTTTTAAATAATCTAATATCAATTTAAATGTTGTAATTGGTTGCAATGATCCAAAGCTAATGTGAAAAGTAGATGACTAAAAAATTATCCAACCTTTCATAATTTCGTTTCGTTAGCATAATCATGGAGCGGCAAATTCAAAAACTTTTAAATTTGAACTAAATCAAGTAACTTGGGTGACCGTTTGGTGGGTGGTGGTGAATGTGATCATCTTAGTTAGAGGAATTAATTCAAATGAGGTGAGAATACTCTTAATGATTTTAGCAGGGTTATTTGTTTTAGTATGATTACTTATAATAATATTTTCATGAATTCCACGCCGAGACTGCGTGGAATTCATGAATTCGCATTGTTACACAAGCGATTTTCCTCGCACCTTAGGTGCGATTGGTAATAAGTAGGTACAGTTGATCGATCATTTTATTACTGAATTGTTACTGTTCAGTCCATTCATAAAAAGTCAGCCTTAGGGATTTCTCATATTCATATTGTATGCATTACTGTATCTATCTACTTACGTACTGGAACCCTTAATGATTCTGTTCGTTCGTTCCGATCAAGTTAACCAATAGTTTACCTATAACACATGGGCACGGTCATATTACTACATATTACTACTTGTTAATGACTTTTTGTAAATACATACATGCATAAATAACATCACTCTCAAAATCCAGTGCCCATCCCTATTCACGGTTTGTAAAAATAATTTACTAAATATATGAAATAGTAGGTAGGTAGGTATGAGGTAAAGACGTAAGAAATAAAAAAGTAACTACTCAACAACATTTATTTTGTATGTACATTTCTAACTTGGGTTTATTTTGTACAGTGTACAAATAATAAATGCACAACTTCAGCATTGTAAAAATCTTACATTATGTAAATCTTGCAGGCACGCGTGTTACGGATTTTTGTTACAATTAAGTTATGTTAGCAAAGCACACAATTATTTTAAAGTTAGGTATTGGTCCCAATATAAATTCATTGAACGCACACCGTTACAGGATTTTTGTAGTCATTTCGTTATTTCTATTTTATTTAGGCCAGATAAATTATTAACTAATAGATTTGTAAATCACGTGTTGAGGATTTTGCCAAGATGATTATATTATACTTATACCTATATGGTATTGCGTGGGTTATTAAACTGACTGAGCTGAGTATAACTTCAAATCAACTGCAGTTGCCACGTTGATTTTTTGAACACTTGTTAAAAAAATCTGACCTGATGAATACAATGTTTCAACATATTTCCAAGTCCCAATGATTTCTAATATTTAAAGCTCACTGATTAAAGAGAATAGAAGAAGGGACGCAAAATTTTATCGATATGTTTAACGTAGCTACATCGCGTTGTGAACACTCGTGATTTGACTACTTACAACAATCTAATATCAGTACAATTAATTAATTATACGTATCTAATAATTACTTCTATAATCTTTCGCTTCAATAGTAGATATTTCTTTGGTTGGAAACTTTAGTTGTGCAATCAGAATATGTACAAATTACAAACTACGAATAAAAAATTCTAATCGAATACGTAAGTAATGCGTTATTGATGTTATTCGAAGACTAGAATCGAAAAACAGATCGGATTAAGATAGTGTTACTGTATCTAATCATAGCCATTTGGCCGTAAGCTTGAGCATAAAGTATAACCACAGGAGTACCGGCATTACAACTTTCCATAGACGAAAGAATACAATCAACTAGTACATTAGACTGGATATATATCCACCAGTAAGAATCCTAATTCATATTCATGAGCGGATGACACTTAACAAACGCAGGGTGTAGTTAAACCATAGGTATCATATGAGGTTGTTCCAAACGCAGTCATTCGTTATACCTATTCATATCAGTATCAGTGGCAGGTTATTATCTAATACTCTTCTCTAACAAAGAATGGCACAGTGCTACTATTTCTAGTAATACATTTCTACTAGTGTGTATTTTGTAATTGTATACCATTGGAGCTCAGAATATTCAGTATTGGAAGAGATTTTTAAACTTAAAACTACAGATACTAACAAAATTATTATACAAAACTTCAATATTATGTACAGTAGGTTCATTAAGTAACTAATATTACAACTCTCATAATATCACATAAGTACACGTCGCTTCTAACTCAATAGGTACTAAATTAAATAAAATCGTTTCATGTGTGGATATGTAGTACGTAGAATAATATAATACCTCTACACCGCTGGAACACCAGCGGCCAGTACAGGAGTACCTTATATGTAATGTTTTAAGTCATTATTATTAGTCTCATCACATGAAACAGCAGTCGTTTTGAAGTACACGGTTGTTTGGCCGAGCTTTCATCTGATGGCGTGCGTGGGGTTGTAGGGCGGGGGCGGCGTCTTGGGTATCTGCGAGCGGTGCACAGGCGCGATGGTGTGTGCGGCGGGCGAGGGTAGCGCGTCCTCGGGCTGGCCTGGGATGACGGCCTCGGCCGCGAGCGGCAAGTCCACCCGGGCGCTGCTGGTGGCGGGCAGCAGCCGCGCCGGGTTCAGCTTGATGGCGTCGTCGTAGGTGGGCGGCGCGCCCGCCACGGTGTCGTAGTCTGGCGGCTTCTGCTGCATCGTCTCGTCATCCGGCATCGATATCACGTGGATGGGGTCGTCAATCTGGAACCGATACGGTCAACGTTTTTATTTGATGCGGTCATGTGATTTTCAGGCTACATAAAAACTGTTTTTGCTGAGGTCATGGACGGCGATCGATATTCTGATTTGTTAGCGATGGACTGTGACTTTTCTGTGTCTGTGTAGTTATTATCGCAAGTCGCCACTATTCATTATTTTTTACATATTTTTTTTTAAATATCCGACTACATCACATACATTGATCTGACTCCAAGGTAAGTGGCTTGAGCACTTGTGTTACGGATATCAGAATCAACAGTGGTATTACAAATATATACTTAAATATTGGATATTAACACCCAGATACACAACAAACACAAGTATTCATCACACGAATGTTTGTCCTGGGTGGGGATCGAACCCACAACTCTTGGCGCATGGGGCAGGGTCACTACCGCATGCGTAATCGAGCTTGTCATTATGTAGGTACATATGTCGTACAGGGCCAATTGTTACTTTGTATACATATATCATTATTGGATATCGAAATGGATTTATTCGAAAGCTTAGATATCTGAACTGTGGATATATTAATAATAAGTACCTAAGTAGACTACTGCTTATCTAATTAAAAATCATTAAATTACATTTTTTGTGGAATCAAATCGAATTCTTAGGTTCCGCCACGATATGAAAACTGCCAATTGGCATGAACTGGATTTTTCGACAATAGGCTAGTCGACTAAATATATTTAATTCGTCAGATAGATGACTTAAAACTACAGACCTACTCTAGTTTTACGTATACCTATACGTATTCTTTTTTGTTCAGCAAACAAAAAATTACGAAGATAAAGCATATTTTCGCGTTTATTTACGTCAAAAATATCTCACTCTAGAACTTTGATATAAATCTTAAATTCTCTCGTGTATTTGATAAAGTAAAAAATACGTGTTATATATTTTTTGAATAATAAAACTGACAGACCACATTTCCTCGGTAAAAAAAAACACGATTGTCATGTATTCCCTTAAAACTTACAGACGAGCTACATTAGGTATATCAGCATATCCACCTTGTGCCGGATTAGCCATAAAGCAGGAAGTAGCAAATGCTACGGGCCTTGCGCTTTGGGGGGCCCCGCGTTACATTTGTTAACGGGGATGATCCCGTTGGACAGAGATACAACAAAAGCAATTTTTTTATGCCAAGGTCTTTTGGTATACATTTGCTACGGGCCCCACTCCGGCTTGATTCGGTACTATATCTACCCATTACATAAGTATGTATTACAATATCTACATTACCGTCGACAGTCGCTGATATACTATCGCTCGTCTGTAAGCTCTTTAATAGTCTGTTCATATACTTATCATCATTACGAATTCTAGAATAAGAGTGGAGGTGGCAGGTGGACGAGCATTCTTTATTTAACCCTTTTCTTTGCAACAAAACGCGACCAATGAATATAGACAGGTAAGGCTGATCAGGGAGCGTCCGGTATTATCGCCCTAGCTATAATTGAACATGAACAGGACATTCATCATCTCGGAAAAAAAGGTAAGGTATGATGTAGGTACCTGGTGTGTGTCAGGTGAGGCGCGGTCGTTCTGTGGCTGGCGCGCGGGCGACTGCAGCCAGCAGCACATGGCGGCGCAAATGAGCAGCGCGCCGGCCACGATGCACGCGACGCCCACGTAGCGCACCGGCTCGGCGTAGTCCTCGGCCAGCCCCAGCCAGTTGATCAGCGCGCCGGCGCACAGCAGCACCATGCCGTACCGGTACGGCCTCTGCGACTGCCTTCCCTCTTCTAGCGACATGCCTGGAAATGCACAAAGATATCGTTCGTTTCAAACGTTTCGTAATAGTCATAAATTAAACTCTTTCATGTTAGTCTAGGATCTAAGAAGAAAGTACCGACTGTGTTCCTTGCCTAGCATGTAAAGGCGATGAGTTAGCCACTTGTACTTTTTCATCATTTCCCATCTCACCCAACTCCAAAGTTATTTTGGGTTAAATGTGCTTATTGTACTTTGGTCTCAGTCATCAGTCTTCCCCTTCGGGGAACGTGGGCGTAAGAGAATGATGTACTTACTTATGTATATAATTTATACTCCAGCCTACCATACCAACATGTTAGTTCCAAACTTAACTTATACCTAACCTAGCTGACCCGGCGAACTTCGATCCGCCTAACAGTCAATGAGGAGATGCCTATAAAACTAATATTTTTTTATTGATAAATATCATATTTTAATAATTATGATCCTATTCCGGACGAAGAAAAAACACAAAAATCATAAAAAAGGTCCAGCCTCTCGAGTTATATATATGGTGAATCTAACACGACTTTGTTTTATATATATATACCTAAGTATTAAATTATGTTTCTACTCTCTGGGTACCATGTAGGTAATGGATAGACATAGTTGTAAGTGTAGATACTTATATTTCTAAATTGTATGTGTGATCTAAGCATAAGTAACCACTTATTATCATATGAAAACCTAATCATTATAAGATAAGTAGGTAATTATTAGAGATGAAATACCTATCTTAACTATTCGCTTACAACGTGCTGAATATGTAACACCAATGTAATTTAGTGTAATATGTCATGATTAAGTAATTTTATATTGAACGTGGTTAAAAATTGTTCTGCATAGTGTGTGATGTATGTGCCCAATTTAGTTAATGGAAAATTGAACCAGAGCATGCCATTGTCCTGGTTCAGTTTTCCGCCGTCTTTTGTCTGGTTCGATTTCACACATTATTTCGCAACGCAACTGCTTTGGCATATTTAATAAAGTATCTGTTGTCATTTTCAATTTCTAATTAGGTACGTTGTTGAAAATCAATAAGCCTTAATGATGGTGTGAATCATACATTTATCGAGTGCTACAGTACCTACTAATGACATGATTTATGCTAAACTCTACAAAAAGGGTAGTGGATACAAAGATATCAAAAGAAAGCCTATTGTCCTCTTGTAAAGTTCGCGCTCACTTTTGAAACCTTTGTTCTGCTGACATTGGTCTATAGAGCGAAACTTCGCAAACTCGTTTTCTACGAAAAGAAAACATAAAAGGGTTTTGACGATGTCTCTTCAAGATTTTTGTAGTTTGAAAATAGTAACAGAAATAATCGGAGGTTTTTGAAGTCATCAGTTAAATGAATAGGGAAAAGTTGTATACCGGTTTCGAATAGGCGACCAGCTGTTAATAAGTACTTCCGCAAAGTCACAGCGTAGTACTAGCAGACTACCCGCGTTACAGCTCAGTGGGACGGCCGGTACGTAACGGGATTCGTTATACAGAAACCGGTGGCGAAACGAAAGTTGGGAAAGTTCACAATTAGATGATACGTAATTGTCCATCCACACCGCATTTAGGTACTTTTTGTGAACCAACATTATGCTATACGAACACTTGGGTAAAATACTTTAACTTTTGCTATTTTGTTGAATCCATAGTGCCATTAATACGAATAAACTTATATCAAAAGATTTTTCAGCAATAAAAAAGTTAAAAGTTTTGCGTACGGTTAGTTGCCATCTGAACTTCTTAAGCCACAGGGGATCAGATAAATGAAATCGGTTATATCTATTAGCTTAATGTTGACTGTCCTCTCAAGTTGGGCAACGTCAAGTATGTTATACTTGAACTGGCTCCGAATAATAACAAATATTTTTGTGCGAATCAAATATTTCCTCGGAAGTGTTACTCCACAAAAAGTAACAGCGGTGTGAATGCACCATTAGGCGATTTGTACCAGTCATTTGTGTCAGTGAAAACTCAGTGCGGCCACGCAGAGGTCGTGAGGATTTGACAAATACGTCACGAAGAGCAATTTTGAGCCGTCGATCGAGGCCGGTGCGAAGACAATGGTCTCTCACAGATGTGGGTCAAGTTTGCGACGCACCATGTTCTGGTTGCAAATCGTTTTGAAGTTTTTACCTGTTTACCTGTTTCGCCAATATTTATAGATAGGTGCCATAGTGTAAAAAATAAATAACTACACCTTGAGGTCTTAACATAATATTGTGCAACAATACTCTTAAGATATTATGTTATGTAATTTATATTTCACTTGTAATTAAATACATACATTATTTGTTCCATAAGTGCAACCGTAGTGAAATGAAGACATAAATTAGTTAAGTTATTATTTATACAAATATGTATCTATCTATGTTAGCAATTCATTAAGCTGATATGAAAACCGACAATGTATATCATGTTTTCATATAGATTCTGGGAAATTATCAAGTAGCTTTTGTTTTTAGTGAAATTACATAGAAATAAGTATACCTACCTATATGTGTCACAATGTTTTTTTGTCTCCTAATGAAACAAATCTAAATAACTATTTTTAAAAGGATATTAATATCATTTTCATTAGACTAAAAGATAATCTACAGATTAGAAACTCTAGTGCATTCAGTGCAGATACAATTATGCTAAATGCATGTTATTAGTGGACATCTAGATTAAGATGTGCAGTATTCAAACTTAATGTTTTAGGTAAAATGGTAACAATGTAACTAAAGTGGCCTCCCCAGCATGATGTTGATATTCCGAAAGTTCTAAACTGGGGTACATTTGGAAAACCACTCATATACTCGGTACCCTACTTGGAGATATAGAGACGGTTTCTGGTAAGTGGTTTTGTAAAAATACTTCAACAATTATTTACTCCACTGCGTAGGAAGTAGTTACTCATTTAGCCACTGGCCCAGGTCTTCCCTGGATATTTTATTAGTCAATTATATTTGGTTTGAATTTAATTAACTCCTAATATTAATACTAAAGCATATGGATACTTACATATTAATCCTCGCATATTAAATTCATGGTAGTACGTCGAAGCATACACGCCCGGCCAGGCCATTCTCGTTGGCATGAAGAATACAAATACCCACTAATTGCACGCACTTATTATCAAATCTGGGAGAGAACTACTTAAGTATATTAGTCAATAAAGTTTTTAATAATTTCGATTCATCACATGTTTTGTGCACAGAGCATATTTGAGTCAGACAAATGATATATAAAATATATCGAGATGTTTTTATCTTATCTCTTAAGTCCACAACATGTCGATAAATTATTTGTAGAAAGTAGTTATATCTTCTAACACATGTTTGTGTAGTTACGAATACACAAATCGTCCAGTGTTCTTGAACTTGTCCTAAGGTTTCTATTAGTGTCAGGTCAGGGTTATCTAGAAAATGCTTTATACATTTAATTAATTGTATGCATACTGTGATAACATGGTCCATCGAAATACGACCGAAAAGGATATTATTTTGTATTAATTGTTTAATACGCCTTTGGCCAAAGAACGACAAGGTTTATGTCGTAATAGAGGATAATGCAAGTGCATTCGCCTGCGTGGGTAATACAAAATCCCATTACGGTTAGCACCGGCTTATCGCTCTTTGGGCAGGTTTCACGATTATGATGATGGACAGATTTAATCAGCTAGTCAGCAAAGCAGCACGACACTTGTAAGCGGTCTCGACGCCGCCCGCGTACGGCTTCGCGTCAGCTTCGGTTTCGTTAAAGCGATAATATTCGTTAAATGGATTAAACACACACGAGTTCCTACCTGTTTTCCTGCTAATGCTATTTCTTTCATTTGTGGCCGGTTTGTTTAGCAAAGAACTCATTGGAAGGCGCGATTGACATTGAGTAGGGGTTATAATCACTATTTACTAAATGTTTAAACTAGTCATTAAAATAAACTCGTAAATAGTACTAGATTACAGCATCAAATATATAATTGATTGTGCGAAAAACCCACATGAACAATAAAGAACATGCAAAACTATAAAAGAAAACCCAAGTTCTTATTGATTTGATTTGACACCGTGATTTAAGCAAAACAAAGTACGTAGCTTTTCACAAGACACGCGCTTCCCACCCCTTATCTGCTATACACTTGAAATTACATGTTTGCTCACAACCACCCACCTTTTGCAATTGCTATACTATAAATAGACGACTGACATAGGCCTAACTATTTACAAAAACCTGTCTTACAAAAAACACGTAGCTGTCAAAATACGAAAAACTGTTTATGTTATAAAACCTCTTAGGCTCCCGGCTTCCAGAAATACCCTCATGCTCGTATACTAAGCCATATGTCAGTATCTCATCATTTATTGTATTAAGGTTTAGGGTGGAGCCGTCAAAACTGCTTTGATAGGACTTGGAGAGAGCTCAAAGATCGGTCCTCAAGGGAATGCTGCACAAGCCTTATAAATTTAGCACTGACTAATTATATGAAGACTGCAGAGAACTATGGGTAAGGCAATTGTTTGTGCTACGTGGTTTGCTGGTTACACACAAAAAGTCATTAGCCTCACTAGAACATACGCATTGGATTACACAAAGGGTGTATAAAATCCCGTAGCATACAATACGTACTACTGCGTACAACTTTTGCATAGAATCAGCCATACTTTTTATTGCCAAGAATATACAATACTGTAAGTAGCTAACTATAAATAAGAACTCACTATGCGGGAATTGAAAGGTGCTCTCGAACTGTGGCTAATGGAACGGGACTACCAAGAGACGGAAAACCTACTGAAAACCTAGATTCTCTGTATCATCACACAAACACACACACACACACACATACCTGTCCAACACATATTATTGTATTATTTCTTAGTGATTATAGTAAATAAATACTAAATATCACCATATTGTCTAAATGTTGAAGATTAATGTGACCTTTCCAGGCGTTCGATGGAAGTGGTGTCATCCAGTATTTCCTGCTTTACGGTAGAATGGGGACTACAATAGTTTTGTTGTGATATTAGTCAGGTAGCGTGGGTTTGTCGCACGGTGGAGGCCAAATATTTTTTAGCACTAGTTGAAACTGCCATGTCACCGCTCCTTATGTATGCCATGTTGCTCCATATCAGGCAATTCGATTTAAAAATCTCGGCAAGTGATTATTTCTGGGTTTAATGGCAACAGTGCCGTGCAACAGTTGGTCATCCTGTGCCCATTCAGGGCCTGTGCCGTGAGCGTGCGCACCGCCTATATTGACTGGCAAAGACATTAATAGAGCGATAAGACGCCACCGCCCTTGACTTTGAAAATTGAATGTTCCCGTGATAATTTTTTATATCGATTTATTTTTACGCTTCCAGTAATACACACTTAATTACATAATATTTTTATTAGTATAGACAAGTAACTAAGTTTGACTGGCTCGATGGCGCATTCGGTAGTGACCCTGCCCCATGCGCCATGAGTTGTGGTTTCGATCCCCACCCAGGACAAACATTCATGTGATGAATACTTATGTTTGTTCTGTGTCTGGGTGTTAATATCCAATATTTAAGTATATATTTGTAATACCACTGTTTGTTCCGATATCCGTAACACAAGTGCTTAAGCTATTTACCTCGATGTCAGATCAATGTATATAATGTGGACAAATATTTATTATAAAAAAAATAAAAGTAAGAAAGACCAATATGTAAGTATTTTATTGATTTTCATATTTTAGCACGCCAAGTTGGCATTGTCTTAAGTTTACTACTTACTTCTTAATTTTATTCAACAATCAGTAGATATAGGTACATACTAAATATAATTAATTCGTAGACTAATTGCAACACGTTGCAAATTAGATTTTATCATCCATACATCGTTTTAATTACGATCAGCACTGGTTACGTCTGATAATTTGTCTGCGGACGCGGCGACCTTACATTTGATATTAACCGCATTTCAAGGATACCAGTCAATAGGATAGATACGCCAATGAATTATTTATAACGTAAGGGATAAAAGGATTTCAGGGATCAAGTCAATATTATGTCCAGATTATCCCCTCATATATTGAGTGCAAACTAAATGTTATTTGTGACACAGTTACAGCTTGTTGACGGTTTTCATTTTTGTCATTGTTTGCTTATGCGTAGTTAAGTATGTAAGTAGGAACCTTATCATTTAGGCCCTGTCAACATGGGTTTTCCTTGGCTTTATAAAATATAATATGTTTTTGCTTTTTAATAATTTGTAATATTAGTCAGACAACATTTCCACTGACGCCCATATTCATCAACATTCTATGTTTCCCTAAAACCTGAGGTAATTGGAATATATTTATTATAATTTTTTTTCGTTAATTAAAACATGACTAAAGAATAATTACAATGGTTACTTATTTATATATGTAAAATGTGTTTTTTAAGGTAGTTTTCCACATGTCCTTGATCGGTCGGAGCTGACATATCATTAACTGGATTGACGGCTAATACCTAGCCGATTCTAGGTTCTATCACGTTGTATGTATATTTATTAATAAATTTTTAACAAGCCTACAGAAACTTCCCGAGCATGACTGGTTCGATGGCGTATTCGGTAGGGACCCTGCCCCCTGCGCCAAGAGTTGTCGGTTCGATCCCCACCCAGGACAAACATTCGTGTGATGAATACTTGTGTTTGTTCTGTGTCTGGGTGTTAATATTGAATATTTAAGTATAAATTTGTAATACCACCGTTGATTCTAACATCCGTAACACAAGTGCTTGAGCTACTTACCTCGGAGTCAAATCAATGTATGTGATGTATGTAGTCGTTTATTTATTTAATTTAATTTTGACTGCATAGCATACAAGTTCTAATGGAATTTTAAAGAGATTTAGAACGTTAAAATGGTTAAAATATATATGTATTATAATTAAACATATTTCAATAAAAAAAATACATAAGTGTACCTATCCATTTACTGAAATAATACAAGTAGGTATCTATCTGATACCATAGGTATAATAGTTAAAAGGAAACAATTTTTTTTGCACTACTTTGTTCAATGCCCAATTGCATTGCAAAAAATTGTAAACAAAACTAAGTTTAGTCTCGTGTACACATTGCGAGTAGGTATTATTTATTCAGTAGTCTCGAGAACAATGGGAATGTAAAGCCTTGGTGTTGAGGTTGTTCTAATCGCCCGAAGACCAACTGCCAGGATGAATGCGACTTGTTCGTGGCCAGATGCTATTAACTCTAAGTACATGCTTTTTTAAATAGGTAGACAGAATTGTTCGAGTATTGTTTTCTATTTCCTGTCCTGAAGTCGCCACTTAATTCTTATTAGACCATCGATCTACCACAGTTTTATAAAGATGCCTAAACATTTTAGTGACATTTTGTTTTCGATAAGTAAATCATTTAGCTATCGAGTAGAGCTGAATGATTTACTTATCGAAAGTCGAAATTAAACGTGTAAATGATAAAACCGATTAATCGTTTTCATAATTTAATCGTTACATTTACGTCTAATTTTATTAGATCTCAATGTACTGTTTTTACGATTGGAAAATTGGAGTTGATTGTCAACTATCCTTTAAGCGTTGTAGTAAACAATAAAGAAAACCAATTATTTTGCTCTTGGAAAATGTTTGAGAGCTACAATTAATAATAAACATGAATTACCTTACAATATATAGCTTAATAAATGTGATCTCAATCTCTGGGATTTTAAATATAATCGCTTATGCATTTCTAAATAGTCTAATACATATGAGCCATGTAAATAATTGTACAAATATCAATCGCTATCTAAAGATTTGAAGTTTATTAGTTTACGGCGTCAGATTTGTATTCCGGGTAGAGTACCTACCTACGTATCAAGGTTATATACATATCTATATTTATACACGCGACATAAGATGCTATGCCGGTTTTTCTGCCTAAATATAAATAAATTTAAATTTTAGATCTCGATGACCAGACGTTGTGATAAATTAATGTAATACCTATATGTACGAGCATAGCTATTAAACAAATATTTTCAACGTTTATCCTACAACAACGTATATGTTTGTGTTAAGTATGTTGAAGTACATACCTATATTCTTGGAGGCAATGGTTAAGCAGTGACGATTAATTTTGCTGTATTCCTAACAAAAAAGGTGTAAGAAACCACTTGTAAAAATATTATTAAAATCAATTATTGAAAGACTAAAAGAACATGTTTATACAATTGTGTGTATATTGTGCGCTGTAGGTACCTGATATCTGCTATAGCAGTTTTATAATATGGGTTTTCATATTACAATTTAACTGTATGGAAATGTTCTTGCTAGATATGATAATCTTTGTTAGAAACCGGATAATGTAGTAATGGGTAGGCCATTCGTTTGTTGCATTGCATATGTGACTATTTTTATTTGCACATATATTGCAGTTGGAAGTAGTATTATGAAATATCAACACTAAACTTGTTATAACTGATAATGAGACTAAGAATACAACATTTTAGCGTATCTAGAAAGTTAAGCAAACTAATCGAGGTGGAAGCAACACTAGAAGACGCGAGACTCAAGACTCTGATAGCGGTCAGGCCAGACGGCAAGATATTTCTGGTGCAATGTTATGTGACAATGTTCGTCAAAGTGTGCCCACGGCCGCCAGTGACCGCGAAGTTCAATGAACCAACGCTACTCTACCTAAAAGTCGACTATTTTAAAGCTTACCACGAGTTTTTGGCTCAATATTTCAACAACAAACCGTAAATTTTGATACGTACCTATTCGTTTATACTTTTCGCTTTCTAATTCATGAGAAGCTTGACTTGACTTGATCACTTGCTCAGATTTCAAGAACCGAAGTCTCGTTATTAATATCTAGGTTCACATTCTCTCGAATATTCTTACCCGTACAAATCAAAATATATAAAAAAAAAAGCCATGTCAGGAGTATTACAAAAGGCACAATATATTTTCATTTGCCTGGAATACAATGTTAAACCCATTTCCAATAGACAGTAGCAGGAAGCCCGCATCCTCTTCATATATGAACAACATTCACTGATTATTATGTACGTATTTTTTCTATTCGCTTTGTTGTTATAGCTTCGGTTGTTCTCATATAAACGGCACGTATTATACCTAACTTTTGCGTTTAAAAATTCCACTTTAGTATCTTACCTACTCAAACACTAATTAATAAGTCTTTATATGTAAATGTTAATAGCTACTTGTCAGATAGCATTGTAATTTTCATACTATCGCTAATTTCTTGTCAAACGGGTATGTGTGTAAGTAAAAACATCACATGAAAATTGTTAGTATACGAGTGGTAACTATATATTGTTAATTTATGTATATGCATATAACTACAGCCCATGTGTTATGTATTTCACTGGATGTACTGGGATAACAAGTATCTTATATATTTCCAAGAGATATGAACACTATACAAATTACATGTATTAAGTATAGCCTTGAAAGGACAAACATATACTAACATATTATGGACATTTGGACATTAATGTAAAATAAAAGTAATATGAAGTACCCTTGTTCGAACATCACACGAAATATGCCATATCATGTGTGCTGGACGAGCACATTTTGATGTCAGTGTAATTGTAGTGTCCTACATCAATACACGCTTATAGCTCATAGATAACCATCAAATATCTTGTAATCAAATTGCTGTCGAATTCCCGTTAAACCAAATTACGCTCTACCTACACAAATACTCATGCATATCTCTTACATATTATTATGATGTGTGTACCTACCTTTAAATATTTATGTGTAGCCATTACCTATAGAAAAGTCGTTACTGTAGAACATACACAACAATGCAATAAAATAAGCTATTTAAAATTAATATGCCTTACATAAATATATGCATTTACCTATCTTTCCCATGAATATTATCTGAATATTTGTAGCTTGACTTGCACGGAAAATACTAACTTAAACACCTATACTCGTATTACTTAACTCGTATGCCTTTATACCACATCCTTATAGTTAAGTCAGTTGATGTGAATTATATATATTATTATATTTGTAAGTAGTTCTCGTTTGTATTCAGCAGTCGGTAACAGTGACGGTTTTTTTTTCGTTATGAACGTGTCGTAATACTGTAGAAGTAGCTTTAGGTGAGCAAACTTTATGAACGAACTGGCACACCTATCAGTGCAGGTACTTTTGGCAAAAACTGAACGCTTTTCACCTTTCTTCCTAAGAACATAGTAACAACAATGTTCGGATGCAGGTATCTGTCACCAACGGTACAAAATTATTTATATTTAATTACCTGCACAAACAGTGTCAGCAGTTTACCTACCTTCCATTCGGATATATAAATAACATGTCAATCAAACTCTCTTACCTGAAACAAACAATGAGATGGATATTAATCGTTTCGTAAATATTGCATGTATGGCGTAAAGAGAAAACAATACGGAGATGTATAAGCTATTATGCTCTGTTTACACGCGCTCTTATTCCGTACAATAGAGCTGCAATTGCGGCGAGGGATTGTCTGCCCCTCCTCTGTGCACTAGGCGTGAACGAGTACCGGTGTGCCACCAGTTTTGAAACGAAAGCTTCCCGTCCACAAAGTGAGCTAAAATGCTCGCGATGTAGTTCGGAACCGAGAGCTGTTTAATAGTGTTTGACGAATTAACACGAGTTTGTTATATGCTGACATACTTTCATATTTTTTTGTGCTGACCTATATTTTTGCTAATAATATTATATAACTATTTAACGATAATTTTGAATATGATAATTATAAAATCAGATAAATTAGATTATAACTTAATACCATAATATTGGTAAAGAGATACGGCTAATAGAAAGTTAATATGTAGGTATTATGACGGTACTATATAGTTGAAAGTACAGTATAAGTATTCATAAAGGTACACTAGTTGTGACTCAATTGTTATACTTATTTCTTTTGAGATTATACCGCCGTCCGTACTTTAAATAGTTACGTATGTTGCAAGAAGGCCGCCGCGGTCACGACCTAATAATAATCTAATCTATGTCTAATCTTCTATGAATCATTGCATACAGGATATAATATAGTTGGTGTAAGGTCTTTTATAGGTCTTAACAATTGTAGAATTACGAAACATCTGATTAAACTTTGTGGAAAACAAAAAATAAATGTGTGAAATGTGAACTTTGGAAAGCCGGGTATGGGGAGTTGTAGATATTAATAAAAGCTAGCCTGTACCTTATTTATACCATTATTATACCGAGATACATTTTTGCTAACAATTACAATACAATTTAAACCATGAAATTAGTACCTAAATAATATATCGCTTCACGGTCGAACATCGTAAGCAAATAGTCTGTTTCCATTTGTTTCCACTCTTGATAGAACTGACGAATAATATTTGTTCAGCGTGTAAACTTCAAGTAAGTAATCTCTTTCGCGAAGACAGTTGGCCACATTATGCTCGCATGGAGAATGTGGGGAATGAGACGTTACGAAGGAATTGTTGAATCAAGTGTTTGATGCAACTCCAGCATATCGATAAAAGTTTATAGGTAGTTGCGTTATAAAAGTATGTCTAGGTTACATCCGTGACTTCAATATCTTGGCGGGCCGCGCCGCTTAACCTTGCGAAAACTTGCAATTTCGCCTAGAGTTTACGTTGACCGCTTCAACACTTTGACTTTAATACTTTCAACTAAAGATACGATTCATTTAAAATACCACTTGAATTAGTCAGACGTGTTCTTCAATCAAATTATGAAAAGATCATCATCTTCCTAGCGTTATGTCCCGTGTTTAGACGGGGTCCGCTTAGACCATGATCCAGGATTTAGCGAATCTGGTAATTACATTGAAGCGACTGCCGGTCTGACCTTCGTAACCCTAAGATAGGGGAACCAGACAATTTTTGGATCATGGTTATAAATCCAAAGTTGTTTGAATTTGCAGGTTTCATCACGATGTTTTCCTTCACCGTCGAGCTAGTGGTATAAATATGTACATAGACTTGATAAATCCAGAGGTACGTGCCCGGGTTTGAACCCGCACTCCTCGGTTAAGAGGCGCGTGTCCTTACCATTGAGCTACCACCGCTCTCCAAATTATGAAAAGAATGAAATGTTATATCTACTAGTAGAAGATCCGAACCTAAGTGGACCTTCACCGAGATGATAGAATGAAACATATTTTATGATAAATTTAGTATAAGGTACCTGAGGGTATTAAGGCCTAGCTAAGGGAAATTTGTAATAAAATGAAAAATATCCAACAAAATCAACAAGTTTTATTATTAATCAGTCGTATACTTAAATTACTACAGACTTTAAACAAAAAATAGCTTTTCTAGCTTTAAACCAAAACAATATATAACTTTTTTAAAAACGTAGTCTGTAGGCCTTGTTATAATAGGGTAGGGTAAAAAGGCCTATACTTTAAACTATATAAAAATCAACTTATACAACGTAAATTGGTATTCTTGAGATCAATAATCATTAAAATAAAGCAATAGGAGACATAGTGGTCGTAGAAAATGAAATAAATTGCCTTTATTTGCAACCATCCGGACATTGAAAGTCATCGGTATCTTCTGCAGTCAAACCGACACACTCTTCATAGTACCACTTGGAACATCGCGAGCATAGTCTCATTGCATCGTCCATTCTATCTTCTTTGCAGGCATAACAGAACCAACTCACTTGTTTTTGTGATTTACCTTTGACTGTAGCAGATTTTTTTTCAGATACCATTTTAGCTTTCTTAGTATTTAAAGTCCTGTTTAACTTCGTTTTTTCTTTTCTACCTGTTGTTTCTACATCAGCAAAGTTTTCGTCTTGTTTATTTTTCTTTCTTTTGTTACCTTTCACTTCTTTATCATTTATTTTCTCTTGATTATATTTATCAAATAGATCTTTTGTGACTGGAGTACCTCGATAATTAATAGCTTTACGTCTAACAGTTGGTGTGCATGTTTGAACTTTAACAGGTGTAGGCAGAAGATCATAAAAATCATTTCTTTTCAACTGAATGAGTGGTAAGCCTATTTCAGAATACCGGATTATCCTCTGCGCAAGTTGTGCTTCCTCTTCATCATTTAATATAGGTTTACGCCCCAAACTTTTCTTTAAACTGCCAGACTGCAGATGATTTCTGATTGTTCTCCTAGGAACCTTATATCTCTCTGCAGCTTTATACGTGCTTAAAGTTCCTCTTTGTACTGCTCTGACAGCTGCGATCAGATCGGCTTCTGACCACAGTGCCCGTTTGGGAGGCATTGTGACCGTAAGGAGGACTGAAAACAATGATAAATAAATAAAAAATTTATAACTACGAACATAATTACCATTTTAAAAACATGCTTCTACTTATTAAGCAGTTTAAAAATAGGAGTATAATAAGGCCTATAGGAAAATTTTATAGGCCTTAATAACTGCCAACCACGTGGGTACAGAAAAAAAAAAAAAAAAAAATTAACAACTACAAGTCCTCTAATACGGCAACCTAGGGACAAGCATACATTAACTAATCAACGGACAGTCAATACAGGTTTGGAAATATGATATTTTCAAAATAACTTACGTTTTACTGAAGCCAATTTTTATAATTCCGTGCCGCGCGTCCGCACCGCTCAATGATTTCGATGACACGTGCGGGGGGAGAGGCGCAAGCGTTCGTCCGCTATTTCGCAGCGACGTGTACACGCTCTGAGATTGTGTGAGTGTAACCTTGATCGTCAATTACTGTATTTAGTACGTTTTTTGTTACTTAGGCCTTATTGCCCGACAGGCCTTAATACCCGCAGGTACCTTAGGTGTTATAAAATATAATATTAAAAATGGGATGGCTAAAAAAATCCTGAACTGTCTATTTATAATTATTGTTTTTAAAAATGATTTTTAATTAAATGTTACTTTCGCACATGTAGAATCAGTTGCATTAAGCCACATAGTTCTTAAAATTGTTTTTAGTAGGGAAATCCAACATGGCGATATAGAGTTGGAGTCAAAACTAATAATCTTCTTTAAAAATTGTTTGCTGTCTTCTTTTGCTCCGTAGTTCTTCATAAAATACGTTTATACTTTAAGTCAGGATATTTTTTTCTTGATGTTGCTACATTTAATTAAAAATATACCTATATATATTTTTTTATATATTTTCTAATATTCTAAATTTATTATAAAATATGTTTCATTCTATATCAGCTTGGTGAAGTTCGACTTAGGTTCGGATCTTAGACTAGTAGATATATTTCGTTCTTTTCATAATTTGATTTTAGAACACGTCTGGCTAATCCCAGCGGTATTTTAAATGAATCGTACTGACATTTGATCCAACAATTGCATTAATTATATCAAAGCTAAGGTTATTTGTTTGCATTGTAGCAGAGGTACATCTATTTGCATTATATACAATAAGATGCCACGCTTTCTACAAAAATACTGCATCAAAAACGCAGAATACGTATATTAATTCTACCTTTTATAAAGCGTAAAAATAATACGACCAGAAACATGAGAACTAGGTACTTATGTACTTTCTTTGATGGCATTTAAATATGTAAATAAATTACTGTACTGATAAACAACAATTGACTGGTAATTAATTAAGAACAATAAAAAAAGTACCATAAATAAATTTGATTAGAAGTACCTATGAAAATGTCAGTTCAACTATAAACTTTTCCGGGCCCGAGTCAGCTTGAATGACTTTTAACGTGACATCGACCTCTCGCTAGTTAGTTGCGAGTCGGAAGCAAAACTTAAAACTAACCTTCGTCTACGCCTGTGTGTCAGAGCCTTTTACTTTAATGTTAAGGTAGAATACACAATCATATTGTATTCAAAGTCGGGTAGGAGCGACTGAATCGATTCATTCATGTTGGTTTGGTGCATTTAATTTTAACTACTTAGTAATTTATTATACTGACAGGACAGACAGGTTTTGAAATAATAACTCATGATGCAAATCAATAAATATATGTTGGCACTTTACTTTCTTTTATTTTTGACGAATCAACTGGGGTTTATTAAAATAGAGAACAGTACAACGAATTGTTTTTTCAACTGTTCATCGCTCTGTTTTAAAATCATTTACATATACATTATATATACCAAATTAATATAAAATCGAAAAAGGTTTTTGTTTTGACGCAAGCGCCAAACGAGTGTAGGACGTGCTCAGAAGTTATAAAAACTGTTTGTCGCTATTATGCCCACGTACATTCTGGCACGTAATTCATGCAACAACTACAAAATATTGAATTTTCGACGTCATACTATAGTCGATATGAAAGTCGCGTCACCTATGTGTTCGTTACATAAAGAAAATAATTGTTTGAGTGTCTATTATTTGCCATATATAAGGTGTACCTATTGGTTATTTGCAAGTGAATTATCATAAATATTACATTCAAAAGTAATGTAAAAGAGGTAAGCAAATGTATGTTAGCACAAGGTTTACAAACTTTTATAGTCATTAAAAATAGTAATGCAGTCATTTACGCCTAATCCGTACCGAAATGTAAATTATGCATGCATATACGTTTATTATGATTTGTATATGTACCTATTCAAATAGGTTTAATTGAATAAAATATATGGAATAAACAGGTGACAAATTGAAATTCGATAATTTGATTTAAAGGGTGGTTGCTAGTTACTAAATTTTAATATAACATTAATTGAAGAATAACTACAACACAAAAAAAATATATACCTAGTAGTATAAAAAGTCTTTACCAACAAAATAAATGACCAAAATTTACATGCCTAAAGTAAATTTAATCATAATTCAGAAAATGATACCTACCTACTAGCAGAGTTCAAGTTTTCTGCAATCAGGGAAAACAATATATAAGGTAGGCATTATAGTTACTTATAGCATATTATATGTGTGTGGCAGCAGTTTATCTTATAATGGCTGGGGGTACTCCACTTTTTGTGCCCGTTGGGAATACCAATGGCTCGTATACATAATGGATTTAGGCTTCTTGCGTGTCGTCGAACATAAGGAGTCTTCACTTTCACCTATCCTTTAAGGGCGACAAAGAAACCACAACATACAAGTTGCATAAAGTGCACGTGACCAGCTCGGAAATATTGATAACGTGATAAAAATACAATAAATGTACTAAAATTATTGTAATTTTACACAAATGCAGCTAATTTTAGTCCCGTTGATTATATTTGTATCGTTCTCGCATTAAAACGCTTAACAAACACCTTATTGGGTGTTCGTATTTCTTTGTTACAAAAAGATATCGTTTCATATATTGAGGTGACATTAATTCATTTCATTCAAGCTCATTATTATATAAGCCTGAATATTGAATTGACGAAGAAGAGACTTGTAAGTAATTAGAGTATTTGAAGTAGGTAGGTATAAACTAACTTCTTAAACAAAAAAGATTTAGCGCAGACTAACAGGTGTCATGTTTCAAATATGGAGAAAACATAACAATATTTAACTTAAAATAATCCGTCAAGTATTTAATTTTGATTAAGTAATAATGATTTGTTCTAGGACATATAGTTGTACAATTACGTTTACTTATGAGATATTAAAAATCCATTGTGCAATGCTCGTCATTGTTCCAGAATACGAGCCATAATGCTCAAGATAATTATCATCGTGAGCGTTATGACTCACAAGTTCTTCTTTAAATTGAATCATTTTAGATGGAAGCGACGCGAGTAAAAACCGACCTGTGTAAACACCCAACAGTGATTACAAATAAATTGGTCTTATGTAGGTAGATAGATACTCGTTCCGACGGATCGATCTATTTAAGCAGTAGTTTTTGTTGCAGAATGCGTCACCTTGAAGGCAAGAACCGAGGGTTCAGCCAGAACACCAAAATGTTGCGGATTTTAAATTTAAATTGTTGTAATTTAACAGGTGGGTAATTGAGTGAGTTAAGTGTTTTTATTAGATTTTCATAATACTTAGTATCTACTAAGTATTATGAAAAGCTACAAGACGACAAAGCTATCTAGCTTTGGTGTTAGAAGGTACCTTTATAAAAATAAACTCGAGTAAGCTATATCTATTCAGGTCTACATCTAATAAGAGTCCAATGTAGTACTCATTTGGAATAGATAAATGTTTGTAATTGACTTTTATACCTCACTAGGGCTTGTAAAGCTGTGTTGTAAATGTTTATTTGATCAGTTGTATTGCGGGCAGGAATGGTAAGCCATTGAAATGTAATTATAGAATCTGGAACTGGTCATCGACATTCGTTTCTTCATAGAACTGCCAGCCGACACAACATTTCGTATATCGCCGCTTCGCCAACAGAACATTTCACCGGCGTACGATTCTTCGACAGCACAGGTCGTCATTAGACCTTTCGCCTACGAACGATTCACTAACTGATACTTCGTCAATTAACTACATATGTCCTATATTATGTAGGTTTCTATATATTAGCATGTAATTTTATTGTGTGATATATTATAACTGTCATAAAAAGAGATATTTTACAAAAACTTACCTCCTCACATTAATACTATTGTTTTAGAAACCTTTGGATTTATAAAATTAGTATTAGGGAAACTTTTAATAGTTCTTTTAAATTAAATTAATTTATGTTTACATTTTGAATTTTATATGGATATCAAACTTGTTATTGTATTGGCTCACCAGGTTTTTTTTTCGATGTTTAATAATATATTGTGAATTCGATTGCTATTTAATTAATAAAAAAATCAATTATTGGCATATTAAAAAAAGCTGTTTTCAGTAAACATCTTCTTTTCTTTTTTTTGTCAACGTTATGTCACTGAAACATTTGCAGTTTGATATAAAAGTATTAGGTACCTAATGTAAGTTTTTATGACATTTGATCATAATAAATGTTTTTTCCTGTGCTCTTTTTTTTTCATGAACTATTAAAAGTTTCCCTAATACGAATTTTATAAATCCAAAGGTTTCTAAAACAATAGTATTAATGTGAGGAGGTAAGTTTTTGTAAAATATCTCTTTTTATGACAGTTATAATATATCACACAATAAAATTACATGCTAATATATAGAAACCTACATAATATAAGACATATGTAGTTAATTGACGAAGTATCAGTTAGTGAATCGTTCGTAGGCGAAAGGTCTAATGACGACCTGTGCTGTCGACGAATCGTACGCCGGTGAAATGTTCTGTTGGCGAAGCGGCGATATACGAAATGTTGTGTCGGCTGGCAGTTCTATGAAGAAACGAATGTCGATGACCAGTTCCAGATTCGTAATTATACAGCTAGGTGTTTAATCATTTAGTTGGCGTTTATTTACTTTGTTCGGGCTGTATCGCACTGTTGAAATGTATGAAAAAACACTAATAAAATCCGATGACCGAGTTATATTATGTTACAGTATAATTCTTCCAATATCTTAAATTACATCCTATCAATATCTCAAAAATTGTTTGGAAAAATGGAAATCATTGGATTTCCATCTTTTTGATCATTCATTCCTTTCACTGTTTGATTATTTAATATGCATGAGACATTTTTTAGTGGATACAAGTACACAGTTTTTGCTATAATAAGGAATTGAAAATAGACACATTGAAGAGAAATTTAAATATTATATTTACGTGTGCCTTTACGTTTTCGTTTCGAGAAACACACAGACACCGCATCCGGCGCAAGCGCGGTTTCAAGGCGAACTTTCCATCGGGGTTCGGCGCGGGCGCTGCGTCGGCGCAGTGTCGACACTCCTCAGTACTAATATTGAACATGAACATCGGTTAAACATCCTTCACATAATTAAAGTATAATCTCGTAATATAGATCATTTCAATTAAATAACACGCGTATGTTCAAAAATAACCGTTCAAATTATTTACAAACTTTTTGGTAGCAAACATCAACTAGTCCAAATAAAAGGGACTTCGGAAATATAGTTTCAGAGTTGTGATTCTAATCTGATGTAATATTAATTTTGATGGTGCAGTGACAAGATTGTAGATCATCTTCCTAGCGTTATGATCCGTGCTTGGACGGGGTCCGCTTAGATTACATTGAAGCGACTGCCGATCTGACCTTCGTAATCCTAAGACAGGGAAATTAGACAATATTTGGATCATGGTTACAAATCCAAAGTTGTATGAATTTGCTAGTGATATAAATACGTATATAGATTTGAAAAATCCAGAGGTTCGTGCTCGGGTTTGAACCCGTGGCGCGTGTCCTCACCATTGAGCTACCACCGCTCTTGACAAGATTGCTGTAGATAGGTAATTAAAATAGGTACAAACTACTATAGTGGCGTATCGGTAAGTACACATATGTACTTGTAGGTAGGTATCTGATGGATTGGAAACTATAAAGGTATTTTTTTTTTATTTCGTATTCAAATTCTTATATTAATTTGGCATTAATTATTGTGTATAAATTCCATTTCACTGGGAATATGTGATGGTAATCCTTATAACTCATATCTTGATAGGACTCTACCTACTAATATGCGTTTAGTAGGTACCGTAATATGCTTGCCTATTTTCATCAATTTTATTCCAAAAACGTCTATTATGGCAGGTAGCTAAGTAGCGCTACATCTAACTTATTTTTCTGCAAAAAGTAAGATAAGCTGTTATTTGTACAATTGAAACTTTCCACTAAATTAAAATAAATGTATCTGGTGAATTAATATAACGAAGTAGGTACCTATAAATATTCATTCTAACATATCAGTCTTATAATGAATATATATATTATTACCTACATGACTTAAATTAACCATTTCATATTACCGACTTAATAAATTGTAGAAAAACTTATAAAATATATTAACCCAAAGGGAAATAGTCACATAACTTTAAAGTCACATAAACGCTTGACGAAATAATTATTATCATGTCGCAGAACCGTAATAGGATTTCCATATAAATGTCAGTGATTCATTTCCTCTCACCAGGTTTTCTCTTCAATGACGCTGTGATGAGTTGCCATTAGGTGGGCAAGTAATAATACTGGTGCCGGTACACATGGTATCTACATAGCCTCTAGGTACTTATTTCATATTTTTCCATTTATCAATCAGTACTTATATAATTTTATGTGAAATAAATTGTGTCTAGAATCACATAGTTTAAAGTGGGTACCTGTAACTATTTGCAGCACGGTATGAATTGGGAAGAACTATTTTGTGTTTCGTCGATTGGTGCCGTGGTGCGAACCACCTAAGGATTCTTTTTGGTTTCATCGATTCGAACCACTATCAAATATTTAATAATTTTGGGTATTTTTTGTACTGCCGGGTAGAAAATAGTTATCAAGACATAAGATTGATACACAATTAATAACTAGATTCACTATTTATCCGTATGGACAAAACGGATCGACAAAATAAAGTTCTTTTGGTGCAGAAAAGATCAATATCAGTATCAGCATAATACAATTAATTGATCAGTTGATATTTATATGACTACAAACATTTACAAAATAACTATTATCGATTTATATAACAGCATGAAAATTATTGTCCAGTGTCTTTTGATATGACACTAAACGCTGCCTGGTCAAATATAAAAAAAATATGTTTTTAAAGTAAAAACTTTAGTAAAAAGATTCTTTCGTGTTGGTCTGCTGGGATTTAAAAATAATGAGCCAACTGTGTTCCTACCCGTAAGTCCGTACCCGTAAGTTGTAAAAGTCGATAATAGTATATCGGTTTTTGGGCATGTGATTCTGTAGACCACGAGCTAGCTACTTACTACTTGTCTCTACTGTTTTCCAAAATTTCCCAAATTCAGCCAAAATGTTATTGTTATATTTCATCTGAGCATATACTTTTAGCACTGGTAGTAAAATAAAATACTGAATCCACATGCCATGGCACGGTAATGTTGGATACTTATAATAAATAAATCATAATCAAAACGTAAACACTTCGGTGCGTAACTGTTAAGTTAATATCAAAACTTAGTTGATTCGATTCGGAAAACCAAAAATTATCTTTGCATGATACGCACCACGGTAGCAATTGACGAAGCACAAAATAGTTCTTCCCGATTCATACCATGGTGAGAATCAACGACTTCAAAAAGGCAAATTGACGAAAGACCCACTTCGAGTATAGGTGACCAGATTAGATTGACAATTCATCAAATATTTATTCCATATGACGTTATTGTAAGTATAGAAGTTTTTCAACTCTTTAATGCCTTCCGCATTTAATGTCCAGATTTAATTTATAAAACCTCATAGACTTTCAACTTATTATTACATCCTACTCTGAGTTATGCATTAAAGCCATAAAATCGAAATAAATAATTAGTCAAATTATAGATTTAAACATGTCACCTCTTCATAATTAATTACTATGAAACTTTATGAAGATAAATAAGTACTAATGCTAGGTAACTATACCAAGTTGAACACCATGTTGTTTCTCCAATACTTAAATTTACTAATTATTCATGTTATCAATTACAAGTCAAGGAGGCTAAAAACATGTAAATTAAAGCAATGTAAAATATAAAGAGAAAAGATAAACCGGTAAAGACTATACACTCATAAGCTGAAGACGCACCTGTGGTATCCAATCTGGTGGTAAAATCCTTTAGAACAGTCTTCAAGCACAATCTCAAACAATAAAAAAGTATTTGATCACTATCACAGTATTGTCTGTCAACTAATACAAAGATGACGTAGCGAGAGCACTCGTAATTGCTGCGTTATCCATTAATTGTGTTGTGATAACCCGAAGAGCGGCGACCAGCTGCGATGGCGTAAGTTGTACGTGTGGAGGCGTGTGGCGGCCGACACGGTACTTTTATGTTTAGTGCCGGCGCGGCGGTGACGCGCCGTGACCCAGAACCCCTCGGCTGGACCACCACAACCGCCGGCCATACGTCATATGACGTCTCAATATTTTGCAATACTTTTGTGACGTCGTCTTTAAGTGTCACAAAAAGTATTACTGAGTACTGTGCGCATAATTCAATCTGTATTATTGAACAGAACTGAAAACGGTTTTTGAATTGTATTTATTTTTGTTAAGAATGTTTCGTGTTGTACTTAAGTAATTTGTTTCATATGTCATGTGTGTGTGACTTTGAGACGATCTCAAATCAAAATTGTCCTTACAAGAAGCGAAACTGGGATGATTCCCATCATAGCCTCAAGCATTCTTCTTCGTATTCTAGGTATAAAATGAACACTATCATATGAGCTTTATGTCATACTACTACCAGTTAAAGAATGTCCTACGAGAATACTAGTTTAACGAACGAAGGGAACCAACATATGGTTCAATATTCCATACTATAAATCACCAGTGACGTCAATTCTAGATAGTACTTCCCGGCTTGCAAAATATCATGTTTCTTTTATGTATGTTGTGTATACTCGTAATTTGTTTATCAATACAAAAGTTGAAATGGACTTTTACAAACAGTAGGTCGAGAACTGAAACCTCCTTGGCGCCTCATTTCAGATTTATTCTTTTCACCGTGCGTTCGAATTACGCGCATCTTTTGTTTTTTTGCAAAATAAATCTTCTGATAATTTGTACCACGGTCATACTATTGTACTTATTATATTTTTATTTTAATGAATTATACCACTTTTACTTACGAATTGCCTAGTTTTTTACACACAATACCGCCGACGTCACCAATTCCAGGCGGTCAATGTACTAACACAGCTTAATTGAAGTAATTTTAATTGGAAAAGAGTCTAGCTGTATTCGTGTTTAGTATCCATACTTAAGTCTACAAAATATAGGTAGGTACTTTGCTATGTAAATATATCGGTCTTTTACGTCCATATGTATATGAAGTGGTTCATTTTTCAGCTCTTTTTACTTTACAGTATGTTTTATTTAAAAGGACCCACGTTCTAATTTGAAATATCGAGGAAATTAAAGAAGAACAAACACATTTTTAGGTACAACATCATCAAACTTGCCTAGTAGAATAAAATGAAGTCACTATTGCCTACAAAACAGTTATGCTCGCATGCTTAAATATTCTAAATGTAAAATATTTCATTAGCAATGGAAACTTACCTAGTTTTGTTTTTCTTATCATTGGGTATTAGGTATGTACTTGTCTTCGAGTGTGGAGACTCGTATCGACACTTGCCTGTGCTCAAAGTGTGCAGATGATAACAGGATTTTATAGAATCTTGTTTTCCTCCGTCCGTAATAAAGTTGTGTTATTATTGGCATACCGCGTAGAAAGCGTACTAGTGCCCGCTTTGCGACTAATTGACTATTATTGACGAACTATTTGGGGGCGGAAGGTGCGGCCCGCCAAGGGGCACTAGTTCTGGGGGCCTCAAAGGCCCGTCATACCGAATAGCCGCCCCTAGAACCCTCTAAAATTCAGGTAGCCAACACTACTCCATTCCCTATTCCTTAATAGGGAATCGAGTAGTGTTGGCCTCATTTAGCCTTGGTTCTGACGGACTAAGTCCGCCACTGTCACATAAACCCTTAATTCGCTGGCATAAAAGTGTTAAGTAGACAGAATGTTAATAATTACATCTAGCCTGGACAACATTGATCTAGATGAGAGACTGGTGCATATCCTAAACAAAACATCAAAGTGGATGAACGACCATAACTTACAGATAAATTTAACAAAAACAAAACTAATAACATTCTATCCATATCAGAAAACCCCCCTTACAATTAGTCCCAGTTTTAACAATATCAAATTGGAGGTAGTTAATGAGTACACCCTTCTTGGCTTAGTTATCGATACCCACCTTAATTGGAAGTCCCATATCAAAAAAATTAGAAGTAAATTATCAAGTTTTTCCTATGCCCTTAAAGAAATAAAAAAAACAATAAATCAAGAAACTGCTATAGTAACATACTATGCCTATGCATATGCATGGCTAAGCTATGGTGTCTCTTTATGGGGAAATAGTACCGATATACATACCCTTTTTACACTCCAAAAAAAACTAATCAGAATTATAGCAAACATAGACCAGACAGAAAGTTGTAAACCATATTTCCAAAAATATCTAATTCTAACCCTCCCATGCATATACATATTAGAAACTTGTAAATTCGTTAGAAAATACCCTAATTATTATACAAAACGCAAAGATAATCCTTCTACATATCACCTGCGCCATAGAGACAAACTTAACTTACCAACCTCCCAGATGACCCTTCATACTAAAAGCCCTTTTGTAATGTCTATAAAAATCTACAATAAACTACCTGATATTATAAAAAAAGAAACAAGTGACAAGATATTCATAAAATCTCTTAAACAATTCCTTATTAACAAATCATATTACAATCTAAATGAATATTTTACCGATAAAATTTAAATTTAAAAAGCTTAAAAAAATGTATACTTACACAAACTAATAAGATATTTTTCAATTAAATAAATATGATATCTAAAATACATAAATATAAATAACAATAAATACATAAGCATAAATAAATAAATAAAATAAAAAATATAATAATAAATAACTGAACTACATACTTCTATTTCTTCAAATTGATCCTTAAACTAAATATTAATTCAGTGGGTAGTATTATAATTTAATATTATACATAGTATGTAAATAATGCGTCCTCTCTTCAATTGCAGTGCCCTCACAGGGTCTATAATGTACTTTATCTCTTAATTACTACCAACACCTTGTAAACATTATGGAAGCAATAAATGATTGAGTATTGAGTATTGAGTATTGAGAAGTCCAAAATGCACTGGCATTTTACGTGATTATACCCATTGCACATATACTTAAGAAACTGAATAGGCATCAATATTATATAATGTATATGTCTACGTGCCTACATTATCTAATTTTAAAATAAGTCTAAATAATACTTAATATATTATTAACATAAGTATGTATCAACTGGAATATCAAGTAGTACTTAGTAAGCTTTTTCTAACATTATTTCCTAGCTTTTTCCCACAATTTAGTTTGTGTAAAATTTGTATTAAAATATGTTTGCACCAGTTAATTCCATTCCGTCGACCATAAGACGCAAACGTTTACATTTATAATATTAGTACGATACCCTTAGCCTATTTATTCATCTAGTTTTCTTTGCAATATACACATTATTTAATGACAGCCTATTAGTTGCATCAAAGAAATATTTTAGATGGTTAAGTTTAAACATTAGTTGTATCTATGTAATTGAGATATATGTTTTTAAACGTTGGCAGTCGTGCTAATTTCATCGTTTCACAAAAAAGACGTGTATCCATAATAAATTAGTCCTTATAATTTGTCGCGACTGTGTAAGCTTCCGCAACGTTGAAAATAGCAAGAGAATTAAGTGTTAACGCGACCAACACACCTCCAGTATTGTGGTACGGGATCTATTCCTGACCAGTGTTAATGACTCCGCAGATACACGTCACCTGACATTTAGGTCATTCTATTATGGTATTGACAGAGTGACGTGTACACTATTTAAAGTTAGCAAGTTATATTAACTTGAATCTACTTAGCTTAGAAATCATGAGCATATATTTTGTCACGGTTTACATTAAGTTACAAAACTTGCTAATATGAATAGATCTTTATAAATACATCACGACATTCTCGATTTAGAAATACATCTTGTGACTTTTCCATTTTCAACGATATTATAAGGTTCAGGAAATTTACTTCTTATGCCATCGAATTAAAAAGACATTTTCAACTTTTATTGAGTCGTATGCAAATATAAACTGTTTTTGAAAAGTCATTTTGGAGTATTTTGTAGTAGAAGTATTTTATACTAGCTGTGCCAGCGGTGTCACCCGCGTTTATGGTTAATATTATAAAGAATATTTCCGTCATACATGATTTATATGTAACTTTAACCATTAAGGCTGCACACGCGACGGAAGCTTAAAAAATGAAATAACTTCTCCCGTTTTCCCAACATTTCCCTTCACTACTCTGCTCCTTTTGATTGTAGCATGATGAAAAGTATACTATAACCTGCCCTGGAGTATGAAGAATAATTGTACCAAGTTTCGTTAAAATCCGTCGAGTAGTTTTTGTTTCTATAAGGAACCTACAGACAGACAGACAGACAGACAGACAGACAAAAATTTTACTGATTGCATTTTTGGCATCAGTATCGATCACTAATCACCCCCTGATAGTTATTTTGAAAAAATATTTCATGTACAGAATTGACCTCTCTACAGATTTATTATAAGTATAGATTAATATATAACCGCATAGTAAAAGAACCAGAAAAATAATTTTAATTCAAGTTATTTATCTTTTTCTTATGTTTTATTATATATCAGCGAATCTCAGTTCTTACATGTGCTTATATCCAAGTATTGTAAATGCGTCAAGTCACATTTTTTAACGATCTTAGAAGATTAAATTGCGTCATAAGTTGATTCTTTGACTCAATTTTATCCTCTAACATCATAGCATACGTGTCTTATAGGTATATACAATTACACATTAGTATATACGTTGTTATGACATTATGGCGTTTATCCATATACCACAACATTCATTAGTTGCATTTATGTTGCACCCAATAAGCTTAATCTGCTCTATAACTATTCTAGACTAGCTTGTCAAAAAGGCATTTAAGCAATTAAATGTTAAGGCGAATTATTTGATTAAATAACGTTTGATGACTTGCACAACCAAAAGCATTAAAATTACTTTACGATTATTTATGAACTGACACTGAAACTATAAATCGATATGGCGTTAGAAGCAAAAATTTGTGTTTTGGCAGTTATCAAAAGTTTTTACACTAATAGTTATATACTTAAAAATCTCAAAATTTATAATAATATAAATATATATAGATATATATTAAATAAAACCCACTGTTACGTGAGCTTTTACTTTTTTTCTTTATTATTAACTAGCTTCTGCCCGCGGCTTTGCTCTCATGGTACATCGATAAATCATAGCCTATATGTTATTCGGGTGTATAAGCTATATTATTGTAAAGTTTCATTAAAATCCATTCGGTAGTTTTTGCGTGCGCTTTCTATGGATGGTCATCCTTACAAACTTTCGCGTTTATAATATATGTAGGGATTTTGTGATTTGTCTAAATAGTTTGTAAGTTTCGTTTGTAATTTATATTCTTTCTATAATATCTAAACACTCTATTCTGCTCGTATGTAAGGTCTAAGCACTCGTTCATTGTTGCTATGGTCGCATTGGCAGAATGTAATTTAGGGTGATGGTTGAAAAAAATCGTTATCACGATCATAATTTGTTCTAAGCATCACCATTCAAAATAGAGCTGCGCTGGTTTTGAGAAACTGGGTAATGTCACTTTTATTTTCTTAAAAAAACGTGTTTCAGCCTCAATTACTTGCAAAAACCTTATCACAAAGCAAAAACAATGTCTCTAATAGAATTTTATAAATACACCTTGTCAGAGCATCTAAAGTTTATTTAAAATACATTAAGAAAATAAATGCTGCTTTTAAATCGCTATTATAAAATATAATAGACAGCAAGGAGGTATATGTTGATTATTATATAAAGTAAAAGTTTTTAGATTCGCTAAAAATACTTTTACAGTTTTAGCATTTGATCTGGAAATATAGTTTAATAGTTGACCGAATTGTTGTAGATCTATAGATAGAAAATAGACGTGAAGTCTTGTCGTCCAAAATTGCTACGTCACTTAAAGAATTAAATAAATGATTTGGAAGGGACGCGACCGTCAAAAGAAAGCATTGTTCGGTGCATATAAAAAGGTCGCCCTGGTGACCTGATTATTCCTTCCTCAAAACAAAGTATAAGGGTTTGAGGTTTCTATTACAACCTACTTATTTTTATAAGAAATATTGAATAAGAGTATTAATAACTGTAAAGTAATTACGTTAATTGCTGGGAAATTCTTATTTGTCCATACAAAAATCATGTTGCGGGAAAGATAGAGAGAGGGACATAGAGAGTTTAAGAGGGTTGGGAAAAAAAGCTGTATTAATGCTGGGTTAGCTTTTCACATTTTTCCTCATTAAATTGAGAATTAATATGATCAGTAAATTACAACTAAGAGCAGTATTTTCTCAACAATTGAAAACCATGTGGTACAACGTCAACCTCACCTCAGCCCAAAATGGTCAAGAAGTTTCCAGGTGACTTTGACCTACGCCCGCCAATGCTTTGACATGCCCCGAAGGCAATCGATAGCTTCCCATCAAATATTAATTCTCAAAGTGGAGTAATTCACCGCTCAATTATTCAAGTGGTATTCAGAGTTACATTTGCATGTCGCGTAGATAAATGGCTCTTGTCTATAAATCTATATGTTTCAATTTTACTTGGCTATTGTAGTTACTGGTAGTTGCTAAGAGGATTGAAGGTAATCTCTAGTTTTCTAGAAAATCCAATTTAATTTAACATAGAGGTCAAATCAAAGTTCAAAGTAGAGTATGAATTGATCAAATAAAGCTATGTAATAGAAAATATAGCACTAATGAGAATAGTTAAGTAACGAGTAAAAGTAAAACATTATGTTATTAATAATATTGTTTTTTTGGTCATGTATAAAAAATATACAATTTAAAAAAGAATTGATTCAAATCAAATCCAATAAAGAGAATATAAAATAATACGAAATTAGAATCAAGGTATGTGGAGCTTAACAAAAGTGTTTGTGTATCAATTTATTGCCACCGGCTAGACACGCGAACAGTGTATGGAAATATTAGTCGGACGTAGGTACGGTCGCTGGTCCAAGCACGCCAATCGCGTCTATTAACCCGATCCTTATCGAAAACGTTACACACGCTACATTTTATTGCCACTATGAAGGCGCTTACGTGAATTTATTATAACTACATTCCGAATATCAGGAATCGCATAAAAAGTATTAAAGGTATCCACTGAAAGGCTACAAAAGGGTCGCAAGGCAAAAAGACAATTCTGTTGTTCATGGTCGTGGAACAGGGGGGCATTGCCGTAGGGTGAGTGATACACTAGTATGCCACACACGTAAAAGACTCCTGGAGTTGGATAGGCATCTTTATACTTCACCGATGATGCGAAACGATGGTATCCACTTCATGCAAGTAAATACGCAAAAGCGTAGTAGCTTAGGGTTCTGGTGCAAAATATTGTATAAATTGGGAACTAGATAACTTTAGTTAAATTTAATTATAATATTTATGTATATAACGGTAAACACTATAAAGGTGCAAATCGCTATATCATCAAAACTTTAACGTGCTCTGCAGGGCACATCAGAACAAACTTGCTTATCTACTAAGTGTTAGTTAGTGTATGAGTTTTAGTCGTAAGGCGGCACATAAGTAGGTACGTAATCAAGTGTCTAGGGGATCCCCTGAGCTTGAGGCCTCCTATATAGGGCACTACCCAGCTCTAACTATCGTAGGGCTGGGTAGTTGTAAATAAGAAGCAAGGGCATAAGAAATGCACATTTATATTATAATACATACACAACTCTATATTAATTTTAACAGGCAAGGTGATTGGTATGTTATAATTGGTTTTTGAGTGGTTGGTTTTTTCACCGTTCACAATGAGTTGGATTTACATTAAGCTTCGTTACAGTGTTTCATTTAAGCCATTTAGTAATTCTATGTATTAGGTATACCTACATATAAGGAATTCCCACACGCCAACTAAGTACAAACACGACTAAAAGTAATGAATAAATGTATTTTCCTGTAGGCAAAATTATATGCAGTCAGGGAAAAATTCGACCCTCAGTTATGTGTCACGTGTCTGCAAGCGTATACATGACTGATTGTATATTTTTTCCGGTCATGAGTCCGCGCTGACTGACCGTAAATCACAAATGCTGAGCAAAATATGTGGGCCACATTGAGCAGTGCATTGACGCTGGTTTCCGTTTACTAGGTGAAACAGTTACTAGATGAAAACGGTCAATTTTGAAACGCGAACTGATGTATTCTAATACCGACTCTATTATAAAGACAATAAGATACACTGGTTTAGTTACGTGCACGTACGAACGACATCAGTCCGATTTTTGACGACCGACCCAAATTGCACCAAATAAAGTGCGAGTAAACACTATAAAATGTTTCTATTGCGAGGTTGTATATAGGCTATTCGGTGATAATCTTCATCTGGTTGCTATATCTGTTATGTTGCTAGTAGCATTACTAATATTACTATATTGTTGTTATTCAAACCGCACTTAGTAACTGGATAAGAGCATTCTTATCAGAGTATTTTTCTAATCCGAGACGATCAAAATATGTTATAATAAAAATACAATATACGTCGTAACATTAAAAGGAGACAGTTATTGCTTGCTAAGTAATTGAGTGCAACAATGTTGTTTACATTTTCTTAATTATTCTATGGTAGGGCTAGTCGGATTTGCATTACTTAAGCCACAGTCATAGTTCTGACGTGACTTATTACCGACTGCGATCAAAGGCAAACCGTATAAATAGTGTAATCCGTTCAATATATTAATTCTAGTCACCCATTTGGGTCTTGACTATAGGAGAGCGTTGCTTAACTTTTGTCATCGAGAGTCGAATACGCGAGCCCCTACGTCAACTAGCTTCTCAATTTCAAATGAATATCAACAGGTGGTAGCAAAAATCTCATGAATGAAAGTGTAAGAGTTGCCAACTCGCAAACTGTTCCAGACGCAGAATACAATACGCAGCTGTTAATTGTTTTTCTTTCGAAATTAATGAAAAAAATTATCCTGTCTAGAACTTTGCACTTAGCAATAAATTAGTCTATGTAGTTTTTTATCGAGTGATTAACGTGATTACTTTATGAAATCATACAGTTGACACAATTACACTACGAAGTTTTAACTTGAATATTTAGTTTTTATCTCATAAAATTATAGTGGCAAGCTCAATTAAAAAGTAAAAAATGTGAGACAAAGTGTACTGTGTTTTGCGATAGTGCAGCGCTATGACGACTACATCCAAAGTGGCTTACGAAAATAGCAACGCGTATTACAATAATTACACCGATGTTTGCCAAATATTCTGACTCGGTCACTGTGTGGAACCGTTATAGACCACTTCCTGTTAAGAAATTAACATTTAATTGTCAATAAGGAATTATTTCTTCAAAACAAAAAGATATCGCGCACCATTATTTATTTTTTTCATAGTCCGATAGTAATTTTCATATAAATTAATAAAATTGCATGCAGACAGATTAAATAGGTACATTATTGCCTCCTTCAAAAAATACTTTTATCCATTGGTCCGGTTACCTTTGTATTTATCTTATAAATTATTTTCAATGATATGTATGAGCGAATACAAGAAACTAGCTCTTATTTTAATAACTAATACGGAAAAAATGGCAACGAGCTCTAGTTAAAGTTGTTCGCTAAGACACACATTTTTTATTTGTTGTTTCATGACTAGCATAGAAATAGTATCATAGAAACACCAAAATTGACGATCAATGTATTATCGTATAACAATAGAATAAAAAATCCTTCCCCTCGTATATTTCTAATTTTATATTCGATTGAACACGTATTTTATAGGTACATGAAAATATTAACGGCTATGAATGTACCACGGTTGAAAAAATCAATGGTGGGACCAACGGCGTAAGCTGCAACAATGGGGTGCCGATACATCCCATTGAATACGGAACCCTAAAAATGGTAGGATTTTATGTTCAGGAGAGTGACACCCGGTGCTAAAATGGCGAAGGAAACGCATACTAATCTGCTGCAACAAAGCCGGTCACGCGAAACGATCATTTTTAAGGGCAGGGTTGGTCTGCTTGTAAAATTAAACGTTTTGTTTTTCAGTTGTATTTTTAGTACCCTTTTCTGCTAATGGAGAAATAAACACAATGTGAATTAGACGTTATTGTTTTGATTGAGATTCAAGATTCTAGAATGAAGGAATGAATGTTTATTTGATTGTTTTTAATGAAAAATATATTTACATACTTAGCTGCGTCTTAAAATAAGTCAAATACAAATACAATTAAAGTATGTAGAGAAGCCTTAAAACATGCTGCTTTCTGATAATTAAATAATCAAAAGTTATATGTACCATTACCTTTTGTCAAGTTTTATGACACTTAATACTGAAATGTCGTGAGGCTGATGACCCCAATATAAATTACACTATTAGACTATTAGGTACCTAACTTACTCTCTTTAATAAATACGTGTTTTTAGAATTAATCACCAACTACTTGGTAATTTTATAGCAATTATAAAAACCATCGATGACTTGACTGTTGGTTGTTATTATATATGTATACTGGAATGGCATTCTCTCCCTGCGGCGGTGCCCTTCTCACCCCCACCCTAAAAGGTCACTCCAGAGCAAACATACGTTAAAAGCTTTCTTCAGTAAGAAACTGTCCAAAGCTTTTTCAAAAGAAGCGGCAAATTAAAACCTATTTTAGCAAATTGCGAAATCATATGAATATTTAATCCAAATAATAAGGATTTCTTATGCCGACGTTTACGATATATTTGAACAAGTCCGTAAAGCTAATGTGTACTGACTGATTGGTTTTACCTTTTTTTTTTAGATAAGTCTATATGGCTGCCTCTGCGTCTCATTAGCAAACGAAAGAAGGGTCCAAGTCATTATAGTAAAACGCGAAGTAAAATTTGGTTCTTATTAATTGTATTGTCATCGCTGTAAATAGCAAAGCAACGTGTGCCGTTGCTTTTTGACGATTGGATTAACAACGTTTTTCGTGAAAGAAAGATTTTTAATATTTTAAGATTACTTCGACGCCCCTTGCCTACTTTCCTTTCAGTTTGAGTACTACTAGATCTGAGGATCATAAATTATGCTGACGCGCTTTAGCCTGTAACGGCCGGGCCCAACGTAAAATATTTACCAAGTTAAGTTACTTTACAGCTAAGCCTGATCGACTACTTGTTAGTGAAATGTGGGACAAAGGCACAGAACCTGAATATGGAGTAGGGTATTAATTCAGTAAGTTTCGTGAAGAACAGTAATGATTGCTCTGGCTGTTGGCTCTAATTTGAAATCAAAATTTGGTGCCTACTTATTCAATTCCATATTTTATACGACTGAAAAATATTTGACTGTTAAATTTAAATAATAAAATAAAGCTTCGTATAAAGACATATTTTTTTTTAAATTTCTAGTGTCTTTATTGAATGCCGTCAACATTTTATGACCGCCAAAACTTACGCACTGTTGACGAAATGTAGGTATGTTCGGGGCGGTCTTGACGAAAGACAACAAATTCAGAACCTGTTTGTGGCTATTACGAGTATTAGCCCAGAACATTGTCTTTGCTCACTGACTTAGGTGACTTTGAGGTCAAGTGAAAGTGAAACTAAAACAATATTTTCTTGCAAGTATTGGCGATGTTCAACTTGCTTTTGCTAAATAGTACGATATACTTTCACAAAGAAGTAAAGAGTAGGTATACTTGAGTCAAGTAACAGCGGTGACAAATATCAGCCTCATTTTAATAAAATTTCCCGTTACACGGGCAAAGAAAAGTCAATCAGGACAGACCAATTACAGGGGATTTGGAATAACGTACTTGTTTCTGAAAGTATTTATTAACTATACATAGTATATAGGAAGTATGGTTCGTCATGATAACGACATAATATAATATAGTAGAGACGGGGTGAATGATACCAAGGTCGCCGCCCACCTGCTAAGCATATGGAGTATTCATAAAAATCATTGGTAGATCAGCTTTATTCTATCTAATATAAGTTATTTAGGTCAAGATCGAATCTGACATAGGTAGATCAAAAAAAGAATTAAAATGGAATTCAGTATTACTCTACATTCTGCGAGTACCATCTTATAGTTAACAATATTACAATTAATAATCATAAGCCGGTGTCCACAAATTAACAATCTGTTGACCGGATCCATTAATAGTATGCGTTGTCGCAGCTTTTTATATCAATATTGAAAAACTGACTTACATATAAAATATACTAAATGCTACAGACAATATGTCAAATTATTAGCTACCGTCCCTATATAGAATAGTATGAAGGTAATTTTGAAAGCAGATGTATGTATTTCAAAAAAATATAATAATAAATGTAGAGGTACGTTCACCCACTTCTAAATCATGTTTATTGCGCCCGAGCTCATTCTAAGGAGGATGTCTTGTAGATAAAGCTAATTTGTAGCAATTTGTGCAGCTTTATTAGGTCGCAGGTCAAGCAGATGTGGTCCTGGATGACTGCACACATGAATGGATCATTAGTGCACTTACGGAACTAGTGACGGAAAGATGGTTTTAGTTGTTTTTTTTTTTTGGTTAGGTCGATTTTATTATATTTAATAAAGTTTTTTTTATTGTAGTGTGCATTAACTTAATGATACACTGTCTGATATGATTAGCAATTTTTTTTTATTTTCAATTAGAACTTATGTTAGTATCCATGTTTTATGTACAACTAGGAAGAGACATTAATATCTTTAATCATTAATTTGTTATGTTAGTTTGTGTAATAAGCAAATAAGAATGAGGTATGTTATTTAAATATTTTATGAAAACTTGTTCGTAAGGTAGCATGACCTTTACACCAATTATTTAAATTGTCAGCATATGTACTATAAATAATCATTTAAATTATGCGAAAAAAGATTCTATAGGTAAAGTACGGAATAGAATTATATCTGACTGGCTCGATGGCGCATTCGGTAGTGACCCTGCCTCATGCGCCGAGAGTTGTGGGTTCCACCCAGGACAAATATTCGTGTGATGAATACTTGTGTTTGTGTCTGGATGTTAATATCTAATATTTAAGTATATATTTATAATACCACTGTTGATTATGATATCCGTATCACAAGTGTTTAAGCTACTTATCTCGGAATCAGATCAATGTAAGTGTGTGATGTACTTAGTCGGATTTATATATTAAACTTAGATATCGATAATGATGATTGCCCTTCCCGTCGTGAACGTAACAAAGAGACCTACAAGACTACCTATTATTTAATACGTCTATAGTGTTATCAAGTTGATTTATTGGGAAAATTGATCAGACAAGGCCTACGACATTACTTGGCTAATGCAATTAATACATTATAGACGTTATATGACTTAACTTATTATACTTTTACAGTCCAAACCAAACATCGTTGACTAGAAGGAACATGCTTGACAACCAAGGACGACTCTTTGGGAATATACCTACATACATAAGTGCTTTATTAAAGAGTCTATAATTGGAAAACAAGTCACGCAAGTAAGCAATTCGTTCACCTTTGTGTTTTAATATCCACTCGCAAAAACTGATGGGATCCTACAAGTCAGAAAAAAATGCCGATGCTTTGGTGTGTTATGGACGTTAATAGTTTCTTGAACTATTGAGTTAATTTACGTAAGAATAAGTATATTTATATTAGAATAATTTTAACTCTCAAGAAGATATTTATTTAAAAAATAGTGTGTTCCTTAACCACACAATTTTTAAACAAAAACAAAAATATTAATTATCAACATTGAGCGCATAATAAGTAAAGGATCTGTCATTAAAACGTTTATAAAGATGTCATATATGTAGAGAGAAATAGCCAAGCAAGCCGTAGTAGTAGGTGCAAACAAAAACCCGTTTCAAACGTAACGTAAACGAGACTAATTAAGTTGAACTGGATTCAGTGTCAAGCGACCTCGACTGCAGAACTGGTGCGGGCCAGACCTGCTTCTCACAATTGTGATGCGGTCACATGACAGTGACCCACATGGAGCTTACATAACGATCAAAATGCTCACTCACATCACTGTAGTCTTTTTTTTTTTTTTTTTTTTCATATAAATCAGACCGAATGAACCGTTCATTTTATGTTCCTAAATCGTGTGATTAACTACGAAACCTATAAGAACATCATCATGCTGTAGGTAATCTACGAACTGCGTAAAATAAAGAGGAAAAAACTTGCAGTTTGAAACGTATCACCTGATCTAAGAGGTAATTATGATGTCATCGGGTATCACTCGAGTGCAGTAACGATAAGTGTTGATGAAGGAAAATCTTTGAACTCTGTGGCCGCTTTGTAGAATCAAGTAAACTCGGATCTTTTTTGATCAAATACAATATTTTTACACATCTCTTAATAGAATATAGCAAAATAAAATAATAAAATCCTATCGAAGTATTGATTACTTAATTAAAATGTATTACAGCTAAATGCCAATATAGGAATATCGTTAGTATATCGATTCGGAATTGAACAACTACAATGCAGCAGTGCATCACATTGTGCTAAAAGTAATTATATGACTGTGTCTCTTGAATTATAATTAAAATTAAAAAAATATTTATTTTGATTATACAAATATGATAAAGGGTGTTTGAAATATTGCAAATTAAAATGATTAACACCTTTACAATGAATTACCCTACAAACTAACGATAGCCTTGAAGGGCTTATTGTGAAATAGAAGGATTAGCGTTTCGCTAATGAATATCGTAACGGAGGTCTGGCCGGTGCGAGACTAATGGATTTACTTGGACGATTTCGAAGACTGATCGACTGTGACCGATTGCAGCCATACAACAGAACCTAATATCTATATAAATTCTGGTTGTTTACTAACTTCATATTTTAAAGATAAGTTCATCTTCAGGGCCGTACCGCTATCGTTCTAGGGCGAGATTTATTTGGAGCACGTTGATAAATATAACTCACCCCACAAGTCGAAACCCAAAGATTGAGGACCCCTTATATCTAACATGCTGATGGAGGATAGATGGTGCATAAGAGCGTGGAAATACCCTAGATAAGATTTGATCCGACAAAAAGGTCGGCTTTGATTCATTGACGCCTCTTTCTTTAGGTCTATCATTAAGGCGTCCCATAATATCTGGCGCCCATGGCAACTGCCCTTTTCGCCCACCCCTAAAGCCAGCACTATTCATCATAATACTATGTACATAGAGCCAAAAGACTTCTCTCGAAACTACGCGCCATTTGTCTTATGATAAGCGGAAGCTAGCAACTTCGCCTTTAAATAAACATTCAATCATGCATACCTCGATAAACGGGTTACTTAACTTATTATTTTCAAATCCAAGTTCATTATATAAACAACTTTTCTGGTTTATTACTATATATATAAATTCGTAGTAGCATTTGTTTCTCCAAGGCGACGATAGATTGATTGAATTAGGTAAAACACTAAGCTTGGTAGCGTTTGTCGTCTTTATCTTGATTAGGTACTTATCTTGCTCCGAACGACAGAGTCTGGTTGAGTCAGAATAATAGAAAGAAAATTTCGCTTTTTTCAACGATCTAGGATATGTTATAGTCGTGTCCACTAATTCTGCTACTTCATAAACATGATGTATCATGATAAACCAACAATTAAATAATAACCAGCAAATGGAGACCATGTCTGGCAAGATTGTGTTCCAAAGTTCTGTTTACGGAAGTTTCGACAGGTTGGCGATTTAAGACGACACTTGCAAGATTGCTATAAGGATCCGTTGACAGATGAGTATTGTGACGAATATTTTAATTTACTCAAGTAAAAAGTAAATATAATACTAAATATTAGTAAATATAGGTATGGTAAAAATCAATATTATCTACACCCTTTTGAGTCTTTCAATTCTTTTAAATTACAAGCACTTATGCGGTTTTTATCAACCATATGTCGTGCAAGATATGTTATATTTTTACATTACTAACTGATTGGGATTTTGGACTTCAATGCTTGTGGAAGCTCATAGATAGAGACAATGGTAATGCATTATTCTGCTAATGCAAAACTCCTCGCATTAGATATAGGCGTCTAGTTATATATTGTCTACTAGCTGTGCCAGCGGTGTCACCCGCGTTTATGGTTAATATTTTAAAGACTATTTCCGTCATACACGATTTCTATGTAACTTTAACCATTAAGGCTGCACACGCGACGGAAGCTTAAAAAATGGAGTAACTTCTCCCGTTTTCTCAACATTTCCCTTCACTACTCTGCTCCTATTGATTATAGCGTGATGAAAAGTATACTATAACCTGCCCAGGAGTATGGAGAATAATTGTACCAAGTTTCGTTAAAATCCGTCGAGTAGTTTTTGTTTCTATAAGGAACCTACAGACAGACAGACAGACAGACAGACAGACAAAAATTTTACTGATTGCATTTTTGGCATCAGTATCGATCACTAATCACCCCCTGATAGTTATTTTGAAAAAATATTTCATGTACAGAATTGACCTCTCTACAGATTTATTATAAGTATAGATATAATTATCATTGCCTAGACTTTCACTCGTTCGTTTACAATACCTATAATATACAATTAAACAGAGTTATATATCTAATACGAAGCTATCTTATATATTGACACGTTATCCTTGTTTAGTATGCAAGTAAATGCCCATGTGTAACTTCGTGCACAGTATCAATCCCAAAGCAATAAAAGCGGACTAATTAGTCGTGAATCTACGAGGTGACTTTCAAGTCGTATATAACGTACAAAGGTACGTGCTAGAATATTCTAATCCCTGCCATAATTACATATCTTTGCTGGCGTTATTCAGGAAATTACACGGATGTAGGGTTTTTCCATTGTCAATATTACGTATAGGATAGTACGAGTGTTTGGAAGAGGGAAGTTAATACTCGCTAACAAACGACGGCGTTACAAATGTTGTATCTATTTCTGTTCTGTTTATGATGATGCATGATTAATTTGCATACGTCTGGTAGTAGTTGTTGTTTACCAAAACGCGAAATCCGATAAAGCATGCTATTGAAATTAAAAACGTGTACACGAGTATTTTACAATAATATTTATGAAAAACGTGATAGTTTCGTTATAATAATTCATTTATTGCTGTTTTAAGTAGCACGGCCTGGTATCATAAAAAATATACAAAACATATAAAATCTTGTCATTAAAAAGACAGCCTGAAATGATTACTCACTATATTCTGCCTTTTAAATCATTACACTGATTATAGTAATAATACCATGAGTGAATACTATTGAAAATTATTTATAAGAAAGGTTTTACCTGTAGGTATACTGAATAACTTGTCAAAGTAAATAATCATATTTTGATATTGTGTGTATAGATAATAATTGAATGAATGACACTTTGGTGTTAACGGAATAATAATAGATCAGTCAGTCATAAAAGATGGGATTTGTATCGACTAAATGATTTCTAAATATATTTTATAAGTAATGCCTACTGTCCGTATATTTTGAAACCTATAATTGTCCTGGTGATTTTCTTATCCAGTGTGTATTGCTTGAACGGAAAAACTTCTAATTTCATATTTTGGGTTTAGCAGATATTTAGTTTATGACGTCGTGTAATTTTGCACAGTAAGTAAGAATTTTGTATTCGTTGTGTTGAACTAGTGTATAATGTTTGTGAAAACAGATTTTGAAAAAAATTGCATTCAGAAGATTTACATGTAAACGTACAACAAAGTTATTAGGTGCTAGTATTTAAAGTATGCACTTTACGGCCTACTTTATAACGTTTGTATATACCTCGTAAGGATCTGCAATATCTTGCCAAATATAATTGATTTACTCTTAGCAGTTAATGAGTTATGGGATAATTTACCATGACTAGTCCATTGTTTTATAAGCAACCTAATTGCACGAGATTTTAAAAAAAATTTAATAATAAAACGTATTTCAATAACTAGTGCATTCATTCAACTATTTACACATAACATTTCATCTCATAAGAATCAATAATTTTAATTTCAAAACTTAATTTAAGCATTGTGTTACCATTTGTACCAATTCAATATCGGTATTATACTGAAAATTTAAGAATATTACCTAAATGTACTACACGGCCGCTTTTTCAACCGACTTCAAAAAAGGAGGAGGTTTTCAATTCGACCGTATATATATATATAATGTGTGTTCGCGGATAACTTCGTCGTTTATGAACGGATTTTGATGATTCGTTTTTTGTTGGAAAGCAGATATCCTAAGGTGGTCCCATGATAAGAAAACCAGGATCTAATGATGACATCCTGGAGAAATCGAGAGGAACCTTCAAAATTTTTTGGGGCGACCAGCCCCAAAAAATTTTTTAGTTACGTTATTTTAAAGCACTAGCATTTAAGGAGTCGATTTGATGATGGAGCCGAACGACAGTTGAGGGAACTCCTCAACGATTTACAGCAGTTACCTTGTGTTTGGGCTTGATTAATTTGTTTTGATTAGAACTTTACACTCATATGGGTTATATGCCATTACCGGTCTGACGATGGAGACCATAGACAGTCGGGGGAATTCCTTTAACGATTTACAGCAGTTACCTTTTGTTGGGCTTACATTATACGGTTTAATATGCCAAAATGTTTAGTTCGTACAGGTTAGGTCTACCCATCACGTAAAATCGTAAAATAAAATAATTTTTAACAAAAAAAAACCGACTTCAGAAACGAAACTAATAAAAGTAAAAAAAAAGTTTTCTTAGGCCAAAGTAATACGTATTTTAATACTTATAAATTTGAAGTCGGTGCAAAGTTAAACAATTTATTTTTTACTTTTATTCGTTTTGTAGCCATCCGAACACGTCCGGCTAAGTACGAATAGCGTATTTAAAAAAAAATTAAAACCACTTTCACAATATAGTTAGGTACAAAATTAACATAAAAAAGTCTTTTTTGTAAGCAAAATAGTTTAATTGAAAGATAAAATGACATTTTAAAACAAGCTGTGAAAATTATCCTGCATAAACGCTACGAGTTGACGTTTCAGTTTGCATAGACTAATGTAGTGCCGAAATGACGTCATATTCGGATCGGTTCGGTAGATAAAACTCATTTTCTGTCAAACTCAGGAAAGAAAATTTTTACTTTATTTGAACTTTAGTTGAACTTGTTGCTAGACTTATTGGAAATAATGACGACTAACAGACGTTATGACGTAAACTGCGTTTTTAGTCATGTGATGATTAGGCGTTGTTTGTAACTTTTTAAAATGTATTTATTACAGATAACATTATCAAATTCATTTTTGAAACATGATATTCGGTATTTTTATATTATGTTGAACCTATTTAACAGAATTTGTTTATCTGTGTTCACAAATATTAAGCGCTAATTCAAAACAACGTATGTTAAAAAATATAGCACAATGCCGCAGCGGAAACTTAAATATCCTCGCAGTTTAATGACGCACAAATTTCATTTACACATACTCAATTACCTCATGTCATACACTAGATAATTTTTTAACTTATTTTTTTTCTTCTGCGTGGCATAAGAAAAGTTCCACTGGGACAACGTTGTGGCAGCGGAAACAGTTTTTGATGAATAACTCCGCAATGGTTGGATACGCAAATTTTACTTACTATGCACAATTACACGACGTCATACACTAAATATCTGCTAAACTCAAAGTATGAAATTCGTTTTTTTTCCGCTGGGGAAACACACTGTTATCCAAGGATTAACATTTATGTAAATATGTAAGTGTATTACGTGTACTTTAATAACATATAAATGAATTATACCTAATATACTGATAAAAACGCAAGCTAATATTGACAGATTTCAGGTAAACATAGTAATAAAAGACATGACGCTTAATAGCATATATATATTGAGTTGTGTTCCAAAACCAACTATCAAAACAATGTCACGGTGAAAACAAGTTGTTTTAGTAAGTTTTTAAAATAGCTTGGTCTGTGAGTTTTACTATGTTTAACTCTAAAGAATTCTTTATCTATGCTAGTGTATTTAATGTTAGTATTGCAAATGCGCCTGAATTACGGTTACAAGTGCACCGAAGAAGTCGTAATTTGGGAATATTACACTTACAACTGTAATACTTATAACACTTGTTGGTCTGGGACTTAAAAAGAATGTACCAACTGTGGTTTTTGCCTAGCATGTCGTAAAAGGCGATTAATGGTATATCTGATTTTGGGTATGTGATTATGTAGGCGACAAGCTAGCCACTGGTCACTACTTTTTCACAAGGTTCCATCTTACCCAACCCAGTTTTATTTTTGTCCGAATGGGGTTAAAGGGGCCTGGTGCCCCTTTAACTCTGCCTACTCCTTCGACTCTGCGTACCCCTTCGAGGATTATGGGCGTGATGTCATGTATGTATGTATGTATGTATGTACACTTAAATATTTGTTACTTGCTTGCGCACATGTATGTAAGTATGAAATAGTTTGCATCGGTTTTCAGAACATACGAGTACATTTTGTAAATAAAATACTATGTATATACTAACTTACATATGTACCTTATGTCTGTTAAAAAGAAAAGCTAATCTTGATATTAAATTATAAAAACCCCGTGAAACGTTATTGGCTATATTTATTTTCGCAAAAGCAGCATTTTACATGTCTTTTTGTACATGCGTTAGGTATTCCATTTTTATTTAAGTACCATAAGCGAGTAAGCTATTCGCAAACAAAAGAGTAAAAAGGTTGCAACTGCACCAGTTGGCTGCAGTTTAGTAAAAGAGTTTAGGGTCGTCGTTGTGTTAATAAGTTACATTTACCTAAAAATGATGTCGACATAAACAAGGATCGAATCGTATTTCAAACAACTATGTCAATGCTTAAGAGATAACGGTTATCACAATATAAATATAAACTTTATATTATAACGATCCTGAGAGCGAAGCGAGTGGTGTCAGCAGAAACCGGCGTGTGAGCAGATGCGCGGCACGTCCGGCATTGTGCGCGCTACGCCTCGCGCCTGCGCCACAAAGACCCTGCCTCCAGATTAACCGGTAACTACTTACATTTACCTCGAATCTCACCACGACCACAGAATAAATTACTATAGGCGACGTGACGGTACAAGGCGGTGATATAAATACTTCATTTAGCCGATAATTGCATAAATTGTTGATATTCGTCCATGAGTCCATGAGCAATGTTTTTTAAATGTATTAACGGTTTGAAGTTTCGAACTTTGTCTTTTGAATCCTCGATTAAATTTCATGATAGTTATTGTAGTTAGCTTCAAAATAATATTATATAAAACATTACTCAGTTTAAATACTTAGCACCGTAGCACAGGAAATCAATGTTGTATTGGCATGGGAGGAACAAATTAATGTGCTGATAGATCTGCAAATTTTAACAAAATAATTATTACTTATGTCTGGGTGAAACTAAATAAACATCTTTAATTACGTTAATATGCCTTTCCTGGTTTTAGACTGATTTAAATTCTAAATTATTTACTTGGTTTTTAAGATTAGCTTAGACCAGGGTTTCTCAAACTTATGGCTCCACGTATCCCTTTTAAAGTCTCCAGAGGAAGGCGAAGCCCTAGACCCCCCCCCCCCCCCCCCCGTCCATCTTGTTGGCGCGTCCGCCAACAAGAGTGTCGCACGGGTCAGTCGTTCATCCTCCATTACGTAAATCTTCCTATGCACCAAAAGTTGTGGGTTCGATCCTAACCCAGGACAAACAAAAATAAAATGATAATGAAATAAAATGATAAATCGTCAGAACAAAATAAATATAAACCGGTTCAAAAAGCAGATTCTATCGAGAAGAAACCAGCAAGAAACTTGATAGTTGTACTCTTGTAAATGCCAAGTTAGCTATTAAGTAGTTACAATTTCTTAGTCAATTTAAATCTATCAGTGCAGGCGAACAGCCTATTCTGAGATTGGCCATATATCCTTATCATTTTAATTATCTTCTACCTAATAGTAGCCCTTTTTATTCAAACAAGTTTTAATATATAATTTAAACTTATGCTCAGGTAGATCAATGAGACTTAGTGGCAGCTTATTAAAAAAATGATAATTATAATATTAAGAAGTGATGAATACTTGTGTTTGTTCTGTGTCCGGGTGTTAATATTAAATATTTACCTAAGTATATATTTGTAATACCACTGTTAATTCTGATATCCGTAACACAAGTGCTTTAGTTACTTAGCTCGGAGGCAGATCAATGTATGTGATGTAGTCTGATATTTATTTATTATTTACTATAATATCCTGATAGCTGTATAGAAGATATTAAAAATAAATATGAAATGTAACCCCAGTGAATCATACATTAAAAAAGCAAAAATCAAAAGCAGCGCGTTCCGAGTAAAATAAAAATAATTGTTTTTAAAGAAAAATAAAAGACATGGCAGTATAAGTTCAACTACGCTTCAAATTGGGTTTGTTTTCCATTGAATTGAATTGATTTTCCTTTAATTTTCTTATTGAAACAAAGTTTCATGGCCAATAAGATCTGCTTATTAATTAAAATAGGTAAACAGGAAAATTTTAAATATAAATTTATACTTTAGGGTACAAAATAGACCTACAAGTGGCATTGAATAACCTAATTAAATCATTAAATCGTCATAATGAAGTACCTACATAAATTGCCTAAGACACGCAATATTGTAAGGTCAATCATGGAAAACGAATATAAAACACGGACTTTAGACGCTATTTTTATAGCAATAAAATGGTTCGCTTCAATATTAATAAAACACAGCTAAAATGATTTCATAATCCGCTGGAGCTGACCTGCGTGGTCGCCCATATCGCTGGATGTAATTGTCTCAATTGGTTCGACTAGCCCAGATTGTGATCTCGGACAATTAGACTAGACTTCAGAAAGTTCTTTGCTTGGAATAATGGTTGAACGTGTGGAGCAAACCGTGACACGCGCCCGCCAGACAACGGTATAACGAACCTTCGCCACTCCACCTGAACTTGGAATGAACTTGGAGTCATCAGAGCGAGAAATCAAACGTCAAGCTTGGACGATCGGCGCTGAGAAATACGAGTATGTGCCTTATGTAATGTACTTGGTAACGTTTATAATGGTAATGTCAATTTTTAATCATGTACATTCAAGCTGAAAATTATACTGTATGTACATTCTTGCAGATGCGCAGGTGATTTAAGTATTTGTTCTTTATATTTCACAGTGACACGAAATATGGCTGAGCGACAAACTAAAGGAAACTACAATAGTGAAAATCGTACTACGATTAACAGCATACGTGCAGTTGTGAGCATTTAATGTTGTGTAATTTCTTTAATAACGGATTTTATGTGCTATAAAAGCACTAAAATTGCAGCTGTAAAGTATTTTTTTTATTCTAAATTATTTAATGAACTTGCGGTCGTACGGTTTTGTCAATTAGTAACTGGAATAATTACTCCCCGTGCAATTAGGCTTCCGACAGCTTATTTAGTGACTGATACCGTATGATTTCCTTTGGATGAAGAAGTCGACCAACATTTAAGTAATCCATTGAATTATACAAAAGCCAAGTCACATAATGCAGATATAATTGTTATAAATAAAATAAGAACCACGAGAGAGCAGACCTCTGAAAAGGCATTCAAAACTATAGCTTAGGACTGTTTGAATTGCAAAACAAAAATGTCAATGTGGGAAACAGAATATCGTAATTCATATTGGATTACAGCGGCTGCGGGCAGCATGCGGCAAGGGTGTCAAGGTGTAAAGTGACGCGAGGATCGCGGAGCACGGACGCCCATCGACATTAACCAACGATTCGACTAAAGGATCTAATTCCAACGACACCTCTAATCGTGACGTCACAACCTTGGAATCGCAGTTGTTAAGCCACATTCTCTCCGAAAGTTGGTCTCGTTGTTTTGCACTTCAAACAAATTCATTCACGGTATTCTATTTTAGAACGAGTCTATTTTTAAGATTGACCATCGTAGTAAATGGTAATACGTGCCCGTGAAGTAGGAAGCGAAGCCTACAATAAGCAAAGGTTTAGTGGCTAGTACGTAGGAGTACATGCACGTGCCTCATACATTTGTCCACATGGAAATATTGCCTTGACATCTTGGACTTATTTATAGCATGATAATTCAATCAACGTTGTCAATTCACATTATAAAAAGTGAATCACTTACCCTATTTAAATTTCTCTGTGAGGCCCTTTTTGTGCGCTTTGGGCAAGTAGGGAAACCTTATTTCAACAGAGTAGTCTAAAATTTTAATAGAAGTCACTTACGGCTTAATGCGAGAAAGAATATAAAAAAGCTGCATATTAAATTTATGTTTATTCCGACGTCAAACAACTTTTTTTGAACTACTTATTAGTAACTCATATTTATGGTTATGTATTTGGGTAGGTAAAGTCCAATCACTTTTCTTTTTAGGTACCTGCATGAAAACGGCAAACGAACCCAACGTTTGTATATTCTAGCTTCATTTATTCGGTTGGTATTAAATTTATTCGTTAAACTCCTAAGTGTAATATGTATTAAATAATTCATAATTTTAAAAATTTTCATTAATCATAGTCTGGCCAGTATTTTTTTATAACAACCCACTCAAGATATTTTTTCTAATATACATATTAAGTTTGATGTAAAATACTTTTATCATTAAACAGATGGGTGAAGCCCGTTTGTAGTGCGGATCCTTTATTATAATTACGATTAAAAAAAGGTAGGTAGGTAAAATTTTAAAACATTGTCTAATTTCCAATGATTAATTTATCATATTAAATGCTTTTTTATGTACAAATATTGTTTCTTGCAGACACTAATCAGCATAATTAACCAGGAGAACTGGTTAATTGGGTTTTAATGACAAAGTATTATCTCCGTATAGTCACTCGGCCACCAGTCAACCTTCAAACCGGTAGGTAACGCACTTACGTAGGTGCAACGCATAGACGGAACTTTGTGTGCATGCTATAGGTATTCGATATCCGATTTTGTTTTCATAAGAAGCAGACGGGTTCGATTTCTCCCGCGTGATGCTCGCGCGCCGGTTATTTAGAAAGGATGAAGGCGCGCGCGAACATTGTCGGGTATTGTCATTAGAAAGTGCATTTGAGGGCCTCACCTGCGCCGCAGGAGTTCCTCCAGAAATCGTAAAATTTGCTGCACGAACACATCTCGAGCGTCACTCTGCGCTGGTGCCAATGTATTTTTAAACTTCACTTGTATAGTTTCGCAACACTTTAGCGGAGCGCATTCGATTCAGTTAATGCCGGCGAAGTTCGCTCGTGATGGTAAACGTAAACATGTCAACGTAACGGCTCAGAGCGCGGTCGCCGGGGTACCGTTTGGCGGTAGAAAGCGGGTTCGTGTCCACAGCCGGTCGGGTACCGGTCGTCATCGCTCGGTGCGGACGCGGGCGCGGGCGCGTAGGGCGCGGGTAGACGCGGGTAGACGCGGGCGCGTGGTGAGCGGTGAGCGGCGAGGCGCGGCGTGCGGCCGATGCGAGCGCCCTCCAACGACTGCCGCCCGAAGCGTGCGACGTAATTCGCTCATAATAAAACCCGTAGGGAAATAGACAGATTTCGCTGCCGAATGATGAGATTATTAGCGTTGATTGGTGAAATTGGAGGTCTTCAACTTGTAGCGAAAATGCTATCTCTATTAGGTTTTCTTTAATTTCCTCTTTTCCTGTTAGTTATTTAGGTAATAATCAAACAATATTAAGTGTAATAAAAATAGAAAAGTAATAAAAACAGCGTGCGAGTACCCATTTGACAAATAGCCTTAATCATTCCATACAAAAGAGTTCAACGAACTTAGAGAATCCTCCATTTCCTTTAAAAATGTATCCTTAATGAGTCATAAAATCACCTCGCTAATATTTAAAGTGTCTCGTACAGGTGCGATGAAAAATGGCAGCAGAAATGGACATCAGCGTCATTAATCTTTTTTGCCTAATTTACCGTAAACATTAACAAATTACTCTCATAACGTTCAAGTTACGAGCTACTACATAACAGTTAATGGAGGTAGATTTTGTGTGAAACATAGAGGAATAAAAGTTCAAGAGAACTTTTTAAAACACTTATATAGTCATATAAAACAATATAAGTACTGTAACTGTTTTAAATAGATAAAGAGAACTGTGCGTTTAAAAAGTACATTACATTGTTTAATTTCAAATTTCGTTTATATTCTGTTTTATCCTTATGAAATTGTGTTGATTCATAACTACTTTTAATTTCAATTAGTATGACCGCTGATTTGGGTTTACGATGACATAATGTTTGTGACATGAAATATATTATCTGTGGTCAGTTTCGCAATAACAATCATGAGTTGCATTAATTATTAACTTTATTAAACCCTCCCGTACCATAATTCTTAAATATCAATCATTCATCCCGTAGAATATTTTAGTAATCTCAAAAGCATACATTTGTTCTTATTTCCCATTAAAATCCACTGTTTTTAAACTTAGTAGTAAATATATATGTAGTTGTTTTTACTCTCTGCTAATCAATCATAGTGGGAAGTATGTAAGTATATACTCTGAACTCATTCTCTCTGACAGCAATCGATGTATATAGTTAAAGCGATAGAACTACTCATGTTAGCAGATATCTTACTTTAAGGTTTCTTGATTGTTCGCTCCGCAAAGTTCACATATACAGCGACGTAACTATCTGATAAATTAGCCAAAAAGAGGATACCGTAGTCTGCGCGCTTCATTGTAAACTGTCGATTTGGGTATCTTTCAAGCAGTCCTGTTCATTGCCGTAGATATCAAATTAGGGTCTTCATTTGTCTTACTGCGACAATATAAAAAAGATATTAAGATTTGATGTGTGACGAAAGCAATAGCCAACATTACATTCTTGGGTATATATGGTATCTGGCAATCATAGGGAAATAGTTGAATCTGCACAGTTGTACAACATGTTACAGTTGCAATCAAAGATATTTTGAACTGTTCTTCGGTTTCTTTTGAGACTCATCACCTAATTTACCTTTGAGGAATATTGATAATGTTCGCAATATTACGTAAGTACATACCTACGATATATTTATTTAATTGTTTTTCCTCTTTAATCACGACTGGCTCCGTATTATGGGGAAATTGCACACACAACCCCATTGGTCGAGTGGTTAGAGAGAGAATCCCGGTAGGGACGAATGTTTCGTGTGATGGACATTTGTTCTCGAGTCATGGACATGGACATTTGTTCTCGAGTCATGGATGTTTATAACCGTTTAAGTATGTCTATCCGTTCACCTTGTATTCATAGAACAAAGCTTAGTTTGGAACTAGGGAATTACTGTGTCAGTCTGGAGAATTTGATTATTATTTAATGCAACAATAACAGAATAGCAGCTCAGGACAGGACGCAGTTTACGAAAGTAGGTACTTCGAAAAGTTTAATGTCGTCCGTTGTATAGGTATTACAACCAGACTCCACTAATGTACAATATATTAATTACAACGATCGTTATATGTACATTTACATTGGTTAATTACTGTTCCAATTAATGTTTTATTTCACTACAAAGGAAATAACAAAGACTTGTGAAAACATCATTGTATCCTCTGTTATAAGTAATCACAATATATGTGTATACTTAATAAAAAAATATATAATTACCTAAAAATTTAAGACAGTTTTTTTAATAGAGATGATTGTATCGTTCTTTTGGCTGAGAGTACAAGTATCTCGATTTAGGTTTCAATGCTCTGTAAGATAATTAAAAATCATCAACTAATTTACTTAGACAAATACAAGAGAACATGTAGAATTAATTCAAGTCCACCTACAACATAAAGATAATTATGCAAATTTACTGTAACTGATAGTTACGCAAATTAATTGATTGTATCCCTTGAACCTTATTCCTTCGACTTAAAGATCATGGGTTGGGTAATTTGTTTCAGTATAATATCCGCATTTAGTAAATTGTCAAATACTAAGAAACTATAACTTTAGTTACTTAGTATAAATGTTCTCCTATTAAAGATTACTGATACGTTTTATTATTATCACGTTTTGAACTATTAATGCTATTCATAATTTGTCTAACGGAAACTCCTATTGTGTATTTCATTGTTATTTTTTCTCACTATATCCTATATAATTTTCGATATTTCGACTTTATAATTTATGCATTTTAATCTAAATATTAGATGCGTAGTGTTTCCAGTAGGCTCTTTGTTAGAATGGATTATTAACATGTATTTGCTCTTTTAATCGCTAACAAATATGCAAAATAACAAGCCTACATGCAAAATAAGCGTCGCGCTTGTACCACGCCGCTTGAAGGCCGCCAGGCCTCTTATGGTCACCGGGAAGTAACCACCTTTGTGACGTTCGCACTCACAACATGCTCTTTTCAGCTTAAGTGTTTTAGAATAATAATGACGTCATTGAAATACTCAATGGGCAGTGAAATTTTTAGCCGATTGTTTGGTTTCTCAATATAATAAAATAATACCTACTTTTGAAGATGAATGACGTTTTACATTGAGTGTCGCAACAGAAGCCATTGTCAGTTTTCGTGTAGTTTATTAGTGGCGTAGTTGTATTTTGTTCGGTATATATAACTATTTTATGTTGACATAGGTACAAGGAATAGTCCTTGTACCTATGTCAACATAAAATAGTTTACATAGGTATAAAAGTTAAATTATTATTATGGATTTGATGATAAATACATATTTTCTTTATTATAAGAAATCAAATGATAAATTTAGTTAAATTATCTCAAATAACAATATGGCTCTTTTTTTTTCTAACTTGCAGTCCTACATGCAGCCTATGAAGTAGTTACAACGAACTGTCGCGAGATCGCGCTGTGTTCGCTAAGTTAGCGTCGTACCGTACCTGCCTCAGTCGTATATTGGTTTTTAAGAGTTCTGTGTGAACTTCCATTAATATTTGTTTACTGGCATTTTGGCATTGGCTATATTGTGTGTAATAGAGAAGAAGGCTGCGTCTCCTGTCCGTATAATGCAGTGGAACACTTTGTATAAATGACCTCGAGATTGGATAAATATTCATTTGTGAGAATGTGTACAGATTTCAAACAAACCAAAAACGGTTTCACGGTTAGCACGTAATGGGCTATAGATGTGTAATGGACGTAATAAAGCGAAATATATCCAAATAAATTATGAAGATATAATCTATACTTATAATAAATCTGTAGAGATGTCAATTCTGTACATGAAATATATTTTTAAAATGACTATCAGGGGGTGATTAGTGATCGATACTGATGCCAAAAATGCAATCAGTAAAATTTTTGTCTGTCTGTCTGTCTGTCTGTATGTTCCTTATAGAAACAAAAACTACTCGACGGATTTTAACGAAACTTGGTACAATTATTCTTCATACTCCTGGGCAGGTTATAGTATACGCTAAAATCAATAGGAGCAGAGTAGTGAAGGGAAATGTTGGGAAAACGGGAGCAGTTACTCCATTTTTAAGCTTCCGTCGCGTGTGCAGCCTTAATGGTTAAAGTTACATAGAAATCATGTATGACGGAAATAGTCTTTATAATATTAACCATAAACGCGGGTGACACCGCTAGCACAGCTAGTATTATAATATTTTTATATTAGATGTCATATTTACCTATTAATTAAACGAAGTATGACATTAAATGATTGATAAAATATACCAGATTTCAAAATTTTATAAATTCAAAAATAAATAAAGCTAATATAAATGTCAAAGATGTTGTAAATCATTCCGTGTAAAGTGAATTGTCATATAAAAACCTTGTATATTATCATCCTTGACCTTTTTAACGCAGCACAAAGAAATTAAAGTGCCATTATACTCGTATACGAGTAGATATTTGAGACGTTAGTAATTACCAATATTCAGTTTGGGGAGAATTATCTTGAATTATTTATTTGATAAAACGGCTTAAGTTACTTTACGTATTCAATGCGGAAATAATTTTGAAGGGCACACAAATATTAAAGATGGCAAAGTGCCTATTCCTTCTTAATATTGTGAAGAGTCGTTAAATTGTATTGTTTCGCGTAGCATGTAATGCGATACGATTGCAAATGACTTGATAGATATTATACTTTGCAATTCAGGGACATATGGATTCGACTACTTAGTTGCTTGTCGCCCACTTACGATATAAATATAATTGTGACATAAACTCGTATGTATCGAGTAAATTCTTAGATTCGCCAATTCCCTTCCTCAAGGTAACCAGATAATAGATTGACTTACTTAGTTACCTTTAAAAACATTTATGTCAGTTGTACTAACTGACTACGTTTATAACATGAATAGTTGCTACAAGCGGGATTCGAACCGGCGACCTCGCACAGGTAAATTTCATGCTTATAAGTCAAAACTGTTAGCTATTATTATATGGCAACATTATTTTTTCTAATTCTTAATCATTGCTAGCAACCAAGCGTGACGGTTTCAACCATTGAGAATTCTTTTCTAATATACCTACATGTTAAAAAATAAATAGACTATTTTTTAATAGGTACCAGAAACTAAAATCATCAGCAATACACTATTTTTCCGATTCATTGTAATTGACTAACGATAATTGAAGTTCCATTTACAAGTAGGTATATGTATATTGCAATTGGGATGTTAACACCATTTATATTTAATATTGAAATATCAATTCTGAAAAAGAAAGTATCGTAGTAGGTATGCTGTTAAGCCTTATTGGTTTTGAATCATATTTTTAATATTACAAAGACTGCTTAATATTAAGTCAGTTGACTATACAAACTAGTGACGTCACACGTTGACAAGCCCATACAAAATCTATGCAGTGTTTTCGTTTTGTCAGGTCTTAAAATGTATCTCAATTGACTAGCCAGTCAACATCCCTATTGAGTTAACAGTTAACGCATGTTATTTTTATCAATATTTAATAAAGGAAATTCGAGAGGTTGTATTTTTGATAGGGTATAAACACGCAGTGTCATAATTTATTACGTAGTAATTGGTATGAAAAGATAAATACACCATTTCCTCATGATCCACCTAATATCTACAAAATGCGCCAATACCATTGTCATAACGTATATGGCGTATACGCCGACGACAGTACCGCGTAGAATTTGCTATAAGGTGTAACTTGACTCAAATACATTAAAAATGTGCTCTTATGATCAAATACAGTTTCGCAGTATTGCTTTATTGAAGACCATATGTAGACTCTCAACAAATGAGCTGGAATCTTCATATAACACATTTCATTCTTTTTAGCGATATTTTCGGTATATGGACGGGATCCACGCTGAAATCCTAGACTGCCCTCTATCTCTTAGTTAGGACATAAGTTTTCCCGAGTAAGGGGGAAACTCGAGAAATTGGACAATGGGACTATAGAGTTATGTAAATCCATAAAGTTCCTCACGATATTACCCTTTAACAAATCAACAAACAAGCATAATGTGTAATAAGATTTGTAAATCTATAGCTACCTCCGTAGCTTTATGAATATATTATGAATCAGTACTCTCTATAAGAGGCTAACTCTTTGAGCTAACACGGCTTTTAAATCATCATATTTTTTTCTAAATCTATCTTCAGACTACAATCCCGCAGTTGCAGTACTGAATCGGCTATGATCCTGTCGTAGCAGCTCCACAGAGGCCTGAATTTCGTAGCAGTACGCAGCGGGGCCCGAGCCACGCTCGTAGCATTACGGCTCAAGGACTAATTTCGTAGCGTAATGCCCAGTCTAGGTCACCCGATGGGTCTGTCATAGGAAAGAATCGAGTACATATTTAATTAATTCACATAAAATGTATTCTATACGACTGCAAAAAAAATATATTAGAAACGTATGGCACCTACTAAAAAATATGTACATATATTACTAAAAGGTGTATTAACTCTTTTTACTTAACTTTACAGTAATATAAGTAAGTACAAAAGTATATCTTATCAAACATTTTAATTGTTCTCGACACAACAAAGTGATTTGGAAAATTAACTACCAAAGTAAACCAATCAATATAACATAAAAAAGCAGTTAAGTCCCGTTCAGATTAGGGCGTCATTAAACAAATAGTTGTGTTTCCATTATGCTGCGACTACATTATCGTGTTAAAGCAAAGATTTGTGTCTATCTCATTTATTCTGTATTTCGTAGAGCAGGATGAAAGGGCGATGTTTGCCGTAACTCGATTATGTGGTGTTGGCTTTAAAGAAGATTCACGACACACAAGCTCCCCGCACAACGCGATAACCCTAGATACGCAGTTCACTGTCGTCACAACAATAATGTTTGTCCGACACTATCCGATCTAAGAGTCTGGTATCAAGAAAGTGGGACCTTGATAACTGCCTCCCGGCGTGTCTAATCAGCTGATAAGGATTATTGAAAAACCTATTCTCCGACACACATAAAGTCGATTATATGCACACGCTGTTATTGTAACGTTTTACGTAACGAGGCTTGTGTAAGGCTATTTGTTTTGGTTCCCACTATGCCTAATTGTTGAGACCTAAGCCGTTTGTCGTTTTAGCTAGCTAGGTTGGTGATGGGACGACAATACTGTATACAATTTTTATCTATACTTATAGATATTAAATGTATGTGACTCTGACCGATATTGCGAACGTAAATTAAGCTTGGTTTTAAATACTGAATATTTATATAGGTATCAGTACAGTGGATAATATTAAACAAGAGGAGGAGGACGACAAACAGTTTCTTTTATGTTTTCTCTAAAAGTTAAGCGAGCCAAAGCAATAAAATCAAATCCTTGTGCGTTTAATTAAAATATACGATGCCAATAAAATTCTAATTCGGTGGTCTGACATCATATTGCATAGATAACAACAAGCTAAATTAATACGAAAATATGACGAATGCTGTTTTTACTTGACAAGACAGACATTAGGAATATGTATCGACTTTTATTTTGCTGTGATAACTTTTAATATATATCAAAACACGTTTTCATGAATACTGTGTTGACATATAAGACGTACATACAGTAGGTATTTAGTGAAGTGACAGAAAATTTATTTGCAAAGTTGGAATAATTATCCTATGTATTATATTAATGGATAATACTCAACATTGTAGTTGTAGAGCAATAAAAAATATTATTTTTAAATATTCTTGGTTTATATAGGTACTAATAGTAATTAGAATGCATAGTAAAAATAACCTTTTGCCAGGAACTATTTACAGGTTGCACCAAACAATTGTGTGAAGCTATTATTAGTTTGCTTGTTATAAATATTATGTCAAAAGGAAGCTTGAAAAATCGGATTACCGCAGTTTTAGTACCGAATACTAGTACTCTTAATACTCTTATCCAATTTCTTGTTTTTTTTCTCAGATATTCGTTATTGTACATTGTTGATAGCCCTACGCACACAATGCCGTCACTCACCCATGCGGCAGGCGTGCACGTGCGGCGACGCCGGCGCATGCATGCTCTCGTGCGGGATCTGCCGCTGAACTGACTGCCGAAGACTCATCTCCTCTCTAAGACTTACCTGAAAACAATTTTCGAATAATATTAATCACAATTCATATCTATCAATGTAGGTATCTATGGATACATGACCATAATCATCAATCGATGATCTACAAATCCAGAGATATAGTGTGGATTTAGACCAGAAATTAAATAACATACACAATAATATGAGACAGTTTTGCTTAGATACTCTGGATATGGAAAGTTGTCAGATCGAAACATCGAATTTAAGACTTGTGGCAATCAGACTTTTTTGTCACATGGATCGGACCGCCCCGTTTCACTAACGGACATACAAATTATCTCTAGAGAATTTGTTACTTGTCGTGCTTTGGTGGAGTTATGTATTTTGTTTAAATATTAACATTAATATGTTTCATGTTTCGGAAACAAAAGCAGTTTTTTAATTGTGGCGTGGCATGATGGAGACGTGCGTCGCGAAAGAGACGCCATGGTGCGTGCGATACCCTTGACCCTTTTGCCCATGTGCCGTCTTATTTTTGTGACGGCCTCAGAAAGGCCGCTGTTACGATATTACACTTAGGAAACCTCCTCAATGGCCCAATAGATTAATTCGTAGATATTTTCAAAATCATTTCTCATCTCAATTTCTTATTTTATTATTCTATTTTATTCTTACAACGGAGGAGTATTAGACATCACGTTGTGCGCAGTTTACCTGGTATAGTTAATACTTAATTTGTTACTTACTTAATTATTATAAATAATCTGTTTACCGTTAAAATTAATATTATAATGCACTAGTAATAAAGAAAAAGTTCTCAAACGCAAACTCAAACTATCTAATATCTTTATGTAGTAAAAAGCGACTAATGGTAGGTATATCGGATTTTGGGTATGTGATTGTGAAGGCGACAAGCTGGCCACTTGTCACTACTTTTTCACAATTTTCTTTTAGCTGAATGTGGTTAAAGGGGCCTATTGCCCCTTAGACTCTGCCTACCCCTTCGGTGATTATGGGCGTGATGTTATGTATGTAAATCATAAAAGAGGCAAAATTATTATTAAGAATGTATCGTGATCTGAATAATCAGTTATGAATTATTGTGTCTATTTTAAGATGTACTGAGTTGTTGTTTACATAATTATGTAAGTGTATTTACATGCTAATTGAGTTAGGCTCAGGTCTCAGTCTCAATGTTAATGAAGGTTACATCATCCTAAGTAAAAGGCGTTGGAAAGATAGTAAAATATAATACATATTATTTTGGCATGCGAAAAATAGTAGTAAACTGGATTAAAAACGTCAGGTAGATGTCCAAGTAATAAAAGATAGACTAAATTAAAAATAAAAACCAAGAAATATTTGAAAATTACCATAACTTCGATTCTAAATTCACATCGAAAACATGTTTTAATCAATTCACGTCCTGGGTAGGTAAATGAGATTCTATCGAAATTCGAAATTCGAAGACAAAGCTGCGCAGCTTCGTCCATATAAATTTCAGAGGAATCTAATCGTAGTATTTAAATATATTTCTTATACACAATCGGAATATAATTATTACACACATACGGCGTAGGCATTTATTTGTACCAAAAGTACATATATAGATAGTTACCTACCTGCGCAGAACGTATAAACAATCGGCATATAATTTTTACACACATACGGCGTAGGCATTTATTTGTACCAAAATTACATACATAGATAGTTACCTACCTGCGCAGGTCGTATAAATAATCATAATTGTAAACAGATTACGTGGTCAATTGAGCATTTAATTTAATAAGTAATCGCAAGAAAGAACCTTGTCCACTCGGAGCACCGTTTACCTCAGTTGAAAAGAGCTTGCGCTTGTCACTTGATATATTGCCTATATTCCTCTTATTGTGATCAATGCAGTAGGTATTTTTGAAACAATCATTTTCCTCGATTCATTTTCTCTTGTGCTCTAGGCCATGCATTACAAAGCTATAGAAATAGAGATCTTTTATTCTAGATATGTTTGTTATTCATATTACGTAAGCTTGCATATTAGAATTAATGATGAGGTGCGGCACATAATAACCTGTACGCGTTAGGTTGGCTCATATTGTGTGTCTAACTATTATATTAGTGACTGATGAAAGATACAAGCAGGCGCTCGACAATGAAACAGTCGCTTGATAAATTGTTTTACAGTTTTCCGTAACACCTTATATTATGTATTATTATGTAATAGTCGTTGTGTGGTTACATAATTATTATGGCTGCATAAACTATTTAGTTGTGTTTAACAAACTATTAATCAATATCAATTCCCATTGTGGAGTTCCAATTATTATAATAACAATATTGATTGGTAAGTGAACATTATTGATGGGTAGTTGATATACTTTGAATATTGTATCACTTATGTTTATGAATGTGTAGTGTGCAGTTTTATAACTATCTTTATCCGTTTAACTATTCATGTCCGGAAGAGATGTATTATCGATAGGACTTGCACTACAATGTGTCTATATTGGAGCCTCTAAATAATGATGAGGACGATACTTCGCCGGTAATTTTTACTCTAGCAACCCAATTAAATTGTTTATCTTTAGTTCACGCAAAAACAAAAAAAATGTTAATAGACTGCTATTTGAAATATATTTATGCAGGACTTTGACATTGGCTGTATGTATAAACGAATATAATAATATAAACAAATATAAACGAATATAAACGAATATAACTTTCAAGACGCATAGATTCAGATCAGCATTCTAGGGTTCGTGGAATGCTGTTTATACATAACAAATTGAACGATGAGATGGACTAGCCCCCTACACTCGGGGAACCTTGACTCACTCTCTAAATAGATGAACTCGAGCGAACAGAAAATCTGTGTTATGTCAAACTCAAAATTAAAGTGTTGCATACACTACGCAATGGTCTAGTAACTTCTACGTTTTAATAGAATTTTATGATTGAAAATTCATTATGGCGCGATAAGTGGGAAAAATCGTCTACTTATCCTCATATCACTCTGTAATTATCAGCATTGCACGACACATCAAAATTCTACGGTTGGTCATGTGATAGTACAGAAAGGCATGCCGAACTATGACGAAGTTAGTACTATGACGATTTATTCACGTACCAAGACAAATAGGTAACTTCTCATGTGTATTGGAATATGGAGATTCTGAAATTTTATTATTCTATTGTTCTATGCGATCGTTTCTATGTGTATATGCGAATATTTGTCGCAATTACGATTTTACAACTGTTTGAAATCTGCTGAAAAGTCCACATTTTATTTTTTCCAATTATCTACTACAAATCTAAGTTAACGATGTAAAAGAATGACTTTTGTATAATTTTGTTCTTCCTATGAGAAAAATCCGGGAAAATATTTCACTTTGGCGCGACACTGAAGTCTACATGGACAGAAATTTGTATGTACTCATATTTATTTAATATCCTGGTAAATAATTACAATTTACCAGTACAAACTTTGTGGTAGAAATAAGCAAATCAGCTATACCTACTTACCTGTCTAGATATAAGCAGACACAGAATTCATCAGAATGAAAATAAAGTTCCCTTCATGCTATTTATCCGAGCGATAATAAATATGTCTCATATTTTTGGGTCGACATTTCAGCCGCCTATACCGCCATCCTCTAGATCTTATTTCGCATCTGACTGACACATACCGTTAATATTGGAGCAGAAACGATGAACTAACTAGGTCAGGTATTGAACTCAAAATTCATCGAGAATGCATAAATATTTTTACTGAACATTGGCCGCTGACACTGAAAATTGGGACGCTGTATGTGATTTAAATTATTGGACGTTGACACCAAACCAGTGGCGTAGCGCGGTGGGGGCAAGGGGGCGGTCCGCCCCGGGCGGCACTTGTTGGGGGCGGCAAATTTGTAATAACAGGTATTTTTAAAAGATTTATTTAGGAAATCAATTATGGGTGGCAACGTCTGTGGTCCGGCGAAACAACTGAGTATTGTTAAAACCAAAGAGATAAAATACTCGGTTGTTTCGCTGGCTCACAGACGTTGCCACTCATAAATAATTGATTTACTAAACGCCGGCTAATGAAACCAAATCTACAATCTTTTTTTTTTAGTAGTTGTAATTTATATTATAGGTACAAACTTATTTATTATATATTATACAATAATTAAATCATTCGGTTACGTGTTTTAAACTTAATTATAACCCTAACCTACCTACATTATATAATTGGATTAAATAAATCTTTATATAACTTCTTATGAGATAAAATTCTCGTGTCGCGGTGTTTGTTACCAAACTCCTCCGAAACGGCTTGACCGATTTTTATGAAATTTTATATGTACACTTGGTAGGTCTGAGAATAGGTTATTATCTATTTTTCATACCCCTAAGTGATAAGGGTGGTCCACCCCAAAGCTATAACTTGAGAACGGCTTTACCGATTTTGCTAATTCATTTTTAGTTGTGTTTGTTATTGATAAGTGAAGGTTCTTGTAAAAGAAAAAATAAAAATGTTGCGTGGTAAAAAAATATATGGGTATTGAAAATCCGAGAACGGGGCGTAACAAAGTGCGCCGGGTCAGCTAGTAAATAAAATAAATTCTCCGGACTGACACACCAATTCCATAGTTCCAACCTAAGCTATAAGCTTGTCCTATGGATACTAGGTGAACGTAGAGACATACTTAAATACATTTATAAACATCCATGACTCGAGTACAAATGTCCATGCTCATAACACGAACATTTGCCCCTAGCGGGATTCGATCCCGCAACCCTCGGTTTCGTAGCCAGGGTTTCTGACCACTCGATCAACGGGCCTGTCAAATTAAAATGACTGATAGATTTATTAAATAAGGAAGGTACAACTAACTTATCAAATAGGTATATTTAATGTACGTATGAAATAAAAATACACACTGAAATTAGATTTTGTTCATTGTGGATGGTTGTCATAAGAGCTATATTTTCTGAAATGAACTAAATATTCGCCTTAGAATGTTTAAAAATAACTTATACTACATTGTTACTTGTTACTTCAATCGCAGCGCTTAGATACGAAGACCTACAAGCACGTATGTCGAATTGAAACTGAATTCTCATTGTTTGAGCAGACGTTTTTCAATTAAAAGCGCTGCAGGCCCACGATACGTCGGCCGGCGGAGTTCTATCAGTTAAACGACAAAGAAATAAATGAAATGTCCCCGTTCCATTTCATCAAAGTGCATCGGGTAATGAGAAACTGGAGATCTAGCTATAATATCGCTTTGGAATGGAAAAAATTAATCAAGCTTCGAATTGTCTTTAACTTTAGGAGAGTGTAAATTGTATTTGTTTTATCTCCATACAAATTTGGTAATAAAATCAAATAATATAGAACTTTAAGTTAGAAGCCATATGTAGATAATGTTACATTTTCATTTATAGGTAAATGCCGGATATAGAAATCGCCGTATTAGTCGTATAAATGATACGGAGAAACCCATTTCTAGAAGCCCAACTCTATAACTAAAAGTGGTGTTACTAACATCATGTATATATTTTATAAACCAACACAAATTAAATGTTAGTGAAGCGAAGTGTCCGTGCAGTATAATATCAGGCTCACGTACAATTAGTATATCTATCAAGGTAACATAAAAAGATTCGGTTGCTTATCATTGAAGGATCATATTAACAAATAATTTAAAATCTTATATTTATTTGTGTTGTTTGACGTCAAACTATTCGTTTTGGTTAATTCCTTGTTGACGAACCTTTGCTTGTTGTATTTGTCTTAATGTTAAGTAAATTAGTAAATATTATTCACTAGCTTCTACCCGCATCTTTGTCCAACATAAATTTCAAAATTGAATTTCACAATTTGTCCCAAGTTGGTCTGGGACTGAAAAAAGAATGTGCCAACTGTGTTTCTTGCCTAGCATGTCGTAAAAGGCGACTAATGGTATATCAGGTGTTGGGTATGTGATTGTGTAGGCGACAAGCTAGCCACTTGTCACTACATTTTCACAATTTTTCCATCCAACCCAGCCTAGTTTTATTTTTTGCTGAATGTGGTTAAAGGGGCCTGCTGCTCCTTTGACTCTGCCTACCCCTTCGGGGATTATGGGCGTGATCTTATGTTTTGTATTTATGAATTTAAAAGGTATTGGAAAATTTAAAATTAACAAATGTCCTTATTTATCCCTTGGTAATGGGCCCAGTTTCAGTTTATAACGTTTAGTCGATAAAGCGTTTAAAGTAACTTAAGTCATATCACACATCGTCAGTCAGTCAAGTCACATCTAAACATACCTATGTACATACAAAACTTATTAATATTCCCATTCATAATATTAGTAAGACAATGTGATCTATGTATAAATTTAAATGTCTATTGTTATTTCATTATTTTTTCAGTCCCAGGAGGATCACTCCTTTATCTTTCAGACGGGTTTATATAATGCCTGATACATCACTTGATACTCAAGGCACGTATCAAGTTCAATTTGTAATTTACATTACTACAGAGCACCTGAGCACACAAGCTAATACTGATTTTGAGGTAGAAGAAAAAAAATTACAATGAATACCATCAACCCATAATTGAATCCAGACCAAAGTGTTTAACAATCAATGTTTATAGAGATTTTATATGAATTTGGTAAAAAAATACAATAATATTGAGTTAGCCGAAATAAATTTTATAATTTTTTTAAGTATTATATAATTGTACTAGCTGATCCGGCTCACTTCCTAACGCCCCGTTCTTGGTTTTTCAGTACCTTTCTTTTTTTTTTTACCGCGCAACTTTTTTTGCTTTTATAAGAACCTTCACATGACAATAAAAACACCACTAAAAAAGAATTAGCGAAATCGGTAAAGCCGCTCTCAAGTTATAACTTTGGGGTAAGGGTGGTCACCCTTATCACTTAGGGGTATAAAAAATAGATTACGACCGATTCTAAGACCTACCGAAAATTCATATAAAATTTCATTAAAACCGTTAAGCCGTTTCGGAGGAGTTTGGTAACCAACACCGCGACACGAGAATTTTATATATTAGATATCTAGTTACTTCCGTAACCAATTATAATGTAAACAAAAAGGTACATAACTATCATAATCAAATTTGTTTTTATTGTGACGTTGAAATCAATATCAGTTGTATGTAAACTATAAAGCAGCATTGATTGGACTGCCATAGCTGTGTATTGGATCAGACCGCAAAACACGTTTCCCGTGGAGGATTGCAAATCCTTGCAGCGGAACCCTGTTACTGCCTGTGTCAATTCCACAGTGAATTTAGGAAGAACTACAGTGAAATAACAGCATATACCCCTGACCAAATCCCGCCAAATTGAAAGCAAAAATATATATCTAAAGTAAAAATCTTACATTGATCACATATGTGGACATAGTAGGCATAGTAATCCAGTGCTGTAAATATTGAATGCGCTATTTTTGTCGGGCTGTCTATTTATAACTGCATCCAATGACCACTTCTGCGCCCTGTGCCTGGGTACCGCCGGCACCGTTCTAGTTACGGAACCCCCTTCATTTCACTTATGAATGTATTTTAATTATCAAAAGTTTTAAAAAATTACTTAAACATAGTAAAATGTCACAAAGTTTTAAAAACAAAGCTAGTCAGTATTTGAATCAATAACTTTCGAGGGCATGTAGTTTGTTCACTTATTCCGTTACTGACAAGCTTTATAGCGGTTCAAATTCTGCTATGAATATTCCTTACGGGTAGCCATTTCTCTGTATAAGGGTAACGAACTGGCATAAATAATCTCTAGGTTTGTATCAGTCGGTCTTTGTTTTTAATATTCATCGGACGAAAAGCAACTTACTCAGAATTCTAGCTCAATTTGGATAATCTTATCCCCTGTAATCCAACAATTTGGAAAGTAAAAAGATTATAATCAGAATAACTTGTACAATCACTAATTAAGTCTAACAATCATTAACTTGTTCAAGATGTATGCCACCTCTCAAAAATATTGTGAGGTGTGTATACACATACATGATCACCAGCAATCAATATGATTGTTGTTGTTAAACTGAACGCTTCAGGAAAATACTTGTTAAACCTATTCAAGTGACGCAATTCAATAAATAAGAAAAGTACAGTTAATGTCACGGGTTTATTTTTACACTTTTCTGAAACCTAATGATTTCAACATTTTACTTGTACAAATAGAACTAGCCTATCTATTTACATGATGAGCGAGTTAATTGTCGTCTTTGTGATATTGCAATCTCAATATTTTTGCTTTGTCAGACTATTCATCAGGTGTCTAAACATTGTATATATATATGCCCATGTTAAACTTCAAACAATTACTAACACACAATTGTCCTTAAATACATATGACTCGTTTAATCACGAAAATGTGACATGATTATATTCTCGGGATTTTGAATTAATGTACATAGGTATTATTTAATTGTTTATTTTGCTAGTTTGATAAGAAGACTTAGATATAAGTTTGAATTATGTAAATACCTGCATATGTAATTCATGTCCTTTTATAAAAAGAACAAACTATCTATCCTTTAATTTTTCTCGGGTTAGTCGACTGAGATATTTAAAAATCTTTTGCATATTCTGCTCTAGGTGCCGAACCGAATTAATGAATAGGATCTTGTGAGACTTTACCTGACGTATTTTCAGATAAAAGTAAGTAATTTTGTCCCATGTTGGTCAGGGACTTAAAAAGAATGTGCCAACTGTGTTCCCTGCCTAGCATGTCGTAAAAGGTGACTAATGGTATATCGAGTACTGAGTGTGTATTTGTGCAGGCGACGAGATAGCCACTTGTCACTACTTTTTCACAGCTTTCCATCTAACCCAGCCCTGTTTTATTTATCCTTTATGTGGTTAAAGGGGTTGGTTGACTCTTTGACTCTGCCTACCCCTTTTGGAATTACGGACGTATGTAAGTTTGTAAGTTAAGGTGATATCAACGAGTTGTAACTGATTTCAGTTATCTTTCCGACCTCACAAGGTGTTTTCCTTTTATGATGAGAGTGATTCCTAAAATGGGTAAAACAACGATTATTTAGCGGGTAGATACGAGGAGGAATTTCCAAAATAAATTCTCCAGATGTGTTTGTAAATACACATATGCCTAGTTGCGTTATAGAACGCTCATGTCAAAGACGTTATGGTAATGGAACAATAAAATTGAAACCACTATCATAAGAGATTGAGAGGAAATGCAACAAGTGTCAAATTTGTTATTTAAGTAATTTCGTAACTGTCTCTCGAATGTCACTAGTCAGGTGATTAATAGTTAACCTGAAGACTTAAAGACGCATCACATTCATAAGTATAATTTGTTCGTGCATTGTTATGCATTCTTAACCATTGTCACTTCATTGATATATCGATAATAAATGCGGAGGATCCCATACAAAAGAGATGACTCTCTTGACACAGCACATACCATAAAACTGAAACGTTACTTCATCATCTGATAATGAACAAAAACCTAACATGCATTGTTTGTGTGAATAGCATTACGTAAGTGCGTTCAAAGAAAAGAATAGATAAATATTAAACTGATTTAAAGTCTATTATTATAATATAATCTATGACAGTTTTTCAATTCGTTTAGATCGAACTAAACAGATTTGTTACATAATCACTGAAATGTCAACTGAAACTTCTAGATATTTGGCCTTTAATTTGATTCCAATTAATAGATAGAATATGAGAACTATTACTAATGGATTTCTGATATAACTCAGATTATTGGTAGATATGCGTTTTCTGGCGTGTTCTTTAAATTAATCAATTCCGGTAAGGAAAATTCACAATAAATTGTATCATTTTAACTATTAAATTAAAAAAGGAAGTTGTGGAATAGTCCAATCGCGTAACTAGACTTTCCATCTCATCTCATCTCATTTCATCATGAGTATTTTTTTTTTTATCTAATGCAACCCTTTTTATTTTATTTTACTAAAGTTTATTGTTCATTTCGGGGATTGCAGGCGTCGTGGTATGTTATTTACAATGTCTTTGCAGTCCTTAAGTCAAAAGCATTATCTAATGAGGTAGGCAAACCCTAGATATAGCACAAGATACACGATATTATAGCACCGAAAATCTCAATACAGTTTTCCAGCTATTATAAGTACGTATGCGTACGTCATGTCAACTTTCGTTATAAGTATGTATTTTTTCTAATTCTAAAGTTGTCTCGTTTAAATTCCCTCAGGCAAATATCGAGCGGCAGCGGCGATGAAACTTCCCTCCAGTGTCGGGGAGGGTTTTCTAAAATTATCCTGGCGAATCGATGCGGGCCCTTTCTGCACACCGTCTAGACAAGCATATAGGAAGTGCTTACATTTTGTACTAATATCTATTAGCGAGTACATCTGTTAGACGCCATGTGACGCCAAGACTTTTGACGTTTTGGTCCAATAATTGTAGAATTTGTTTACATAATGAAAAACATACCTACCTAAAGTTTTGTAATAGTGTATCTATATATATCTGATAAGGTAATTGTAGTTAAATATATATAAGAATAAATTGAAACTGACGTTGTTGGCAAGAATACTTAAGAAAAATTACATAAGATAGAACTGAAAACAAGTTTTTTTTCTTATTGGGTAGTAGACAATCATAACTTTTATTGGTTTGAGGTTACTTTTATTATGCATTCTAGATCTTTCAGTCAATAATCAGTTAATAATCTTCTATTAATTGTCGATACGTAAAATAATCAAAACAGATTTACAATAACAAAATATACTGCGAGTATAGAATATTAATAATTCAGACAGTGACGTCACACTATGCATGCAAAAGCCTTGAATTTAAATGAAATGTGGCCAAGTATATTCCGTGTTCGCCCGTAAGCAGCGTACTCCACATAGAATTAAGCGATGCGCAAACTTCTATGACATGGCCGAGTTACTCCTACTTTATCTTGATAACCTACTATATCAGCGTTTGAACAAACAATGCTCCATATGCGCATTACCTAGGCGTTCAATATAATATACAATGTCGTAGACATTTAAAACATACTGATCTGCATGTTAGATATAAATCACACATACTATAAATCACATGAAAACCCTAGCGACCGCAATTTAGTTCACGAATTTGATTAACTTGTTGTCTACGGACAATAGATAAAAATTAAGTCATCATCCTCTTGCCCTTCTCCCAGTTCTGGGGTCGGCGCAGCATGTCTTCCTCTTCCATACGTCCCGGTTAGCCGTCATCAAGCTATCCACTCCCATTTCACTCATATCATCTTTCACACAATCCACCCACCTCTTAAATTAATAGATAAAAGTTAAGTACATACCTAAAATGAAATGACGAGTGCAAGTATTTGAGACCATACCAGGAATTGATTAGTTAGATTAGTTTACCCGTTAACAAGAACCTAGTTAAGGATGTTAGAAGATAAAAAAACGGTAGAGCTTGTATGAAAAGGATAATTAATGTTGAAGAAGCAAGTGAGGTATGTAACCATGCCATATGGCGTATAGTTCTGTCTACCTACCCCGCTAGAGAAGTGGCGTAAAGTTTAGTTAGTTTAAGATCAGAGGTGAGTTGTCTTGCGAATTGATTTATTTTTATACAACATACGTAATGTAAATTAAATTATTTTTGCAGCGATGGAGAAGAAGGTATTCGTAATCATAGAGCGTTTATTTTTTATTTACTGCAGTCAAATACCTAATTTATGCGGCCGATTTACGGATTCTACAAACTGAAAGGGGAATGCTTTTAAAAAAATATTTAATAAATATTTTCTTTTTTAATATTTTAAATCATTATTTGTACGTGTTAAAGATTCGTTTGAAATTATAATCTTCTTCACGTACACTGAAGAAATTGAAACCGTCTACAATAGATATAAATATCCGCCTAGTTACCACGGGTTATCATATCGTCGAGAAAAACAAAGTTTCATCTAAAATCAGTGTTTATTTGCGCATTTTCTCTTGAGAGTTGTGTACACAACAGAAATCATATGACTACTTATTATAATATGTAACTTTTTAAGATCTCATATGACTATGAATTTTTAAACGAATTTACATTTTTGATATTCAAAATACGAACAAGAAACAAGTCTTTACATTCGGTGACATTGAATTTGAGATCACATTGAAAAATAACCCGGCAACCGCTGCATGTTTGTTGTTGGCTCACCATTGATACGCCGGTCTGAGAGCTTATCCTCCTCATCCCACCAGGGTTGATCCGGGATCCTACGCGCCGGCTGCCGGTCGAAATTACCATAATATTGGAACTCCATTACGGCTCATTACTTATCACAACACTACGCAATTAAACAAAAAATCGGTAGCACATGACGCTTTAGTTTCACAGACACCACGCCTCCTTTAACGTTTAAGTGATACTGATTTGTAATTAAGTCTCCTCAAGTAAACGCTAATGAGATAAAGCCGAGGTTGAGTTGACACTAAACAGAGGCTATTATTGACAATAACTGTGCGTGTCAACTGTCGCCGGCTACTGTTCAGATAAAGCTATTCTCTTCTCTCTGAGCCACATTTTTACGGTGTCTGTGTTTACCTTTTTCAAGTGAATAACCGGCAACCATATCGGTCATCAGCATCAGAAATAAGCGGATTGGCAAACTACACACGCATGCGGAAGCTAAAAGTGGAATAGTGTGCTCAAGTCTACGGAAACTAAACTTGAACGTTTGTAAATGATATACATTTTGGAATTTGGGTATCGAATCAAGGACATGTCTATTGCTTGCCTGTGATTGAAAACGTTGGTTTCTAACAAGGTTATTTGCGCGAACTAAAATCGATCGGATTGCCTCAAAGTTACCATTAGAAAATGAAACTAGAACGTCAACCAAGACGTCAGGATAGTTTACGTAAAATGTATGTTTAAAATATTTTATTATATTTGCAATTATAATTTTCGATCGCAAATTTGATTGAATCTTATACACACCAGTACCGGTACAGATATATTAACACTTCATACAGTTTGTATTAACATACATCTGCTAATGTACAAATGGAACGATATGAACGACCGGTAGCTACTTGCGTAGCTGGAGGTAAACACTACGAACAGTAAATACAATTAAGGGACTTTAAACATCTAATATTTAAAACAGTTTACTACTGCATCAAGATTGCAAAACTTAGCCGGTCATCTGCGTAAATATAAATGTATAAAATAATTAGATATTAATTGCTTATTAATAGATTGTTTAATAAACTGGGATCGGCACCTTATTATCTACATATTGTGTCACCATGCTAAATTCGAATGGTATGCCATCTTATAGATAGGTAAAATATAACGACATGAATAAAAAATCATTCTCTATCCATTACATCACTCTTCATTGAAATCAGTTAAGGTATCTATATTACATAATTTGTAGAAACACAGACAAACATGTGTGTATCTAAATATCCTAACAAAAATGCTTTGGATATTTTAATATGAAATTAGTAGGTATTTGTTTTACTTACCTACCGTTTTATAGAGGAAACGACCATTGAAAAGATTGCGTCGAGACCATCGATCGTTTCATAGCTAGTTTTTTCAATAAACATGTTTTTGTAAAGACGATACTCATCACCTTTCACGACCTTCCGATATTTATCTCGGCGGTGCATTCAACTGCTCGTTCAAGGGAACAATGCTGTGTAATTAATTTTCTGATGACAAGGGCCTGGCGATAATGTATGCAGGTAAATAATACGTGCACTTTTTCTTATCGTTAGTTAGCTATCGGTCGATTCCCTTTGCACAATTTGCATAATCATAACTGATACTTTCGGGTCGACAAGCTATGTAATTTAATAGAGAAAAAAACAAATTCAAATCAGAGGAAACTAACCACCAACATTAGGATACCATTAGTATTCTATTTACAGTAATAAACAGCTAATAATTTTGAAATAGTAGGTAACAATCGTTTTAACACGCGCAATATTTATTACAGTGTATTAGGGGTTTTAATTTTTTACATTATGTACGTTAGGTACGTCTTGCCCTTAATCTTATTTTGTTGAATTATTTTTATTTATTGCTTCGCAATAAAATTGCAAAAATCTTTGTAGTGTGTGAAAGATAAATTGTAAAATTTATGATAAGTACTATAATAATATGCAGCAATTTTACATTTGCATGTTTTTATGCAATACGACGTGACATGGGGTGCTTTATTATTTATTTATAAGTAGCTCCTGTTTGAAGAACAGTGTTTTTTACTTGTATTTGCATTCAGTTTTTTTTTTCGTAGAAATGCAGTGCCCCACGTTACCGTTTAACCGATGGCAGTGTTTCTCAATGTTTTGTTCGTTAACCCCTAAGCAGGTCTGAAGCTCTCAGTGAGAGTCCTCAGTTACAAATATACCATTATTTGTTATAGCTTTTCATACTTATACTTATCCATGTGTTTGCCTTAATAATAATATGAACAAAAAAGCAACGGGTTGTTAAATATTTATTCTGCAATACGGGGGTCGAGGTAACGACTTGAAGCAGAAAGCAGCAGGGGTTACGGGTCTCGTGCTATGGGAGAACTGGGGCACTTTTTGGGGCAAAGAAGGACACCAGCTCTACTGCCCGGCAAGGAATTAACAGGAACGCATTTATCTCAACCAAGGAGCTTTTAGTAAGCATTTACGGCCTCGTATTTTTGGATTAATGCGGCACTTTTATAAAGATTGACACCCTCTTTGACAACTAACCATAAAACGTTAAAACGTTCTTCCATGATCTGACTGAATCTAGCATTGATATTCAGAGGTTGGTTATATTGTTCCTCATTAGGGATTTTAATGCTGGATCCATCAATCCAGCTGGGTCTAGGCCCCAATGTTAGCTGCGCTGGATTCAGTATCACGTGATTAAATTGTGCTGGGCTACACAACAGCTACGCAAAAATTAAATGCCGCAGGATTGCAATTCCTTTCCCTGATAGGTATATTTAAAGCTAAGTCTTGATCTCTCATATTCCGAAGGAAGCCTCTGAAGCCTTTCACAAAGATTGCGATAAATATGTTAACTTGGTCCATAAATTATCTAGAGAAAAAAAATTAATTAAATTCAGTGGTGGGTTCTGCATAAAATGTTTTAAAATGTGATCATAACACTTCAACAATCAAGAGTGAACGTGCAACATTGTTTTTAAATAGCTTTTACATTGTTTTTACACTTCGTATTAATAACGTGTTCCGTGCCCTTTATTTTACGCGTATGTTATTTTATCAACGGAAACAGTACGCGTTAAATGTTTAGCAAGAACTTTTATCTATTACCTACTCAAGTGTTAGTATGTCAGATTCAGTACATAATAACTACATACAATAAAGGTGAGGTCAAAGCCATAGCAACATTAAGTTATTCTATAAACTAAACTAAGGGCGACCAGTCCCAGAAACCTCAATAGACCCACAAGTACCTAATGATTAATAAGTCGTTTACCACAAATAGAACTGTCGATAGTAGGGCAACAAGTTGTGTATTATAAAATTGTTGTACCGACACCAATGTATTGCTAAAGTTTTTTTTTTAAATTAACATTATGTTGCACATATGTACAAACGTATGTGTTAACGTAAGTATACCTCAACAGTAAGTTTAGTAAGACAAGAAATTATTTTCAGTAAAAACATACAAAGTTTATTAAAACAGTAGGTATATTAGAGAAGGTACAATAATTGTTAAAATTATGTTTTGAGCTATGTGACTTTGCCACGAAATTAACGCAACGCGATGCACTTATTGGGAGATTTGGTAAAAATATTTATATTGTTGTCGCAATTGCGATATAAGGATGGGCTCCCCGACCGAGAGCTGGACGCCGCGCCGCATAATTCGCCTTCGGAATAACGCCACCTTATTGCAACAATTAACAAACAAGACTTACATTTTTTTTTTTTTTATTATGTATTAAGTCCTAAATGATTGTATTGCAAAAATGGTTTTATTTTTGTCACTCGAATAAAATTAGGTGTATAAGTTAAACATTAACCATTAGAGTTAAGTATTTGAACTTTCACAGTATAACAATAAATAACTATAAAAGGGTGGATAATGTATCTGTCATATCCAAATTATTTTTCAGACAACTCATACCATTGCACATACCAATAATAACATATTTTAATATTTTTACATTCATATGCATATAGGTACTTCCGTTTATTTCAAATCTATAATAAAATGACCGCAAAACTTAATGTACACTTCACTTAATTTATAAAACTTTCTCAGTTAACCGTAAAACCGTATCTTCATGTCACGATGACTTTTCTTTCCAGACGAATGTTTTATTTATGAGCTGAACAACCGTAAATCATCAAAGCAAACACTTGCTAAAAAAACGTCTTATGACATGGTGCGAATAAATGTGCTATTATAGGGATTTGATGACAAGGACGGGGAATATTGATATGCTACGCATCAATGAGGTGCAGTAACTGTGATGCAGTAAACAAAGTACTCACGTTCCCATACCATCCGTACATATTGATACGAGCAAATCACTATAATGTCATCACTGCGAGCGCTCTACAGCGCTGACTGAGGAGCGAGCGCGGCGTGATCACGCTTACTGTGTACCGAGTACTGACTGCTCCTTGGTTACGAGAGCTGTGTTGCTACGGTACAAGCCTAATATAAGTCAAACATCCCGGTTCGTAGTAACTTACAGTCGCACGTGATACGCTAAATGCCTATTGACTGTGTACTTGATAAATAATTTTATACCTAATTACAGATTTACTTATTTTATAAAATGAAGTCTGGTGGTAATTTATTTGTAGGTAGATACACTAGCTGCCGGCCCCGGCCTACGCATATGTCAACTAATGGAGAAAACGAATATTATCGTTCCTTTGCACACATTTTTTTTATATGTACAATTCTTCCAAGTTTTCTTTCATTCTTGAGCGATATAATTGTAAATAGAAAAGTTCTAACCAAAACCACTAATCGATACATCAAACGTGAAAATTTTGCAAAAATGGTTGTATCTCGAAGACTACAAAAAATCTTAGAACACATAGGGGTTCAATCGACGGGAATTGGTGTCCCCTAACCGCATACATACATTTTTTTTTTGTTGTCCAAGAGCGGAAATTTTTTTTCTTTAACACTAAGTATAGGAAAATTTTACGAAGATTCTACGAAGTCAAAGTCAAAATACTTTTTATTTATATAGGTTTGAAACAAACACTTATAAATCGTCAATTCAACAGGACAATCAACTAATAATATAAATCTACTACCGGTTCGGAATGTTGCTTCTACCGAGAAGAAACCGGCAAGAAACTCGGTAGTTATTCTTTTCAACAACATATTTTAAATCTATACACAGATCATATTTGCATCTGAACCATGTCATGAAGTCGGCTTGTCAGACACCAAAATATAAAATAACGATGTTTACAAAATTTAAGCATAAATTAACCAGACCAGAGCAGACCAGTCCCCCAAGGTGGCACCTGTTCCCAAGCATGACGTATGTGTCAGCCATCGCTTCACTCAACCATATTTTAGGGAATGTAACGACCTGTCACATAACGCCACCACCCCAGCGACGTTATAGTGAGCATGACTACTCAGCTTGGTGCGGTAAAAAATAATAATAAAAAAACAAGTAATTGTATTCAACAAACCAACCGTAGGACATAGCTCAAAAGTCCTATTGAAGTTATATAATTGAAATTATATAAAATTATATAATAATAAATAAAATTAATTAATTATTTAATTTACAATATAACATGTCCATGAGCTTTGTGAAAAAATAGTTCAATTAATAATAACAATAAAAATTTAGAGTGGTAACTAACTGGTTAGCCTTAAGCAGACTATAGGTTCTTGTCATATAATTAAGCTTCAACTTTATAATAACCTTTTTTCATGAGGAACTCTTTAATGTGCAGCTTAAACTTGTGCATAGGCAGTTGGACAACCTTTTGTGCTAGCTTATTAAACATCTTTATACTTTGTATAACAAATGAGTTCTTAATTTTACTTAGCCTAAGGCATGGAACAGCTAGTTTGTCTTTGTTCCTGGTGTTGAAGTTATGAGTATTAGATTTTTTAAGGAGAGAATCCCTGTTTTTAATTACATACATTAAACAATTAAGAATGTACTGTGAAGCCACAGTAAGAATGTTGATCTCCTTAAATAACTCTTTAAGTGAGTCACGTGATCCAAGTCGGTAGATTGCCCTAATGGCTCTCTTTTGTAAAGTAAAAATAGTCTGTATATCAGCAACTCATCCCCACAATAGTAGACCATATGACATGATACTATGGAAATAGCTAAAATAAACTAATCTAGCTGTTACAACATCAGTGAGATTTCTTATCTTTCTTACTGCATACGCAGCCGCGCTAAGCCTCCCTGCTAGGGCAGAAATGTGAGGAGACCATTGTAATTTTGCGTCTAAAGTGATGCCAAGAAATACTGTTTGGTTGATGACACAATAGTCTCATCGTTCACTTTAATTATTGTATTGGCGTGTCTAACATTGGGCATTGAGAATTTAACACATTTGGTTTTCTTTGCATTGAGCATTAAGTTCGCTTTTTCGCATTCGCTGAAAACCAATAAATAACTTAGCTGAGTGTGTTATTCACATTGTCAAAATTGCTTTTTTGCCTATCAATTTTAAAAATTAAGGATGTGTCATCAGCAAATAACACTACCTCACACACTAAGAGGAACGGTCCCAATATTGAGTCTTGGGGCACACCCAAAACAAGAGGCGCGCCTGAAGAATGTGTACTATTTACATTTACTTTTAGAGTTCTATCCGTTAAAAATGACTTAATTAACCTTAGTGCGTTGTTCGAAAGACCATAATGTCGTAATTTTATCAGTAAGGTTTGATGATCAACACAATCAAACGCTTTTGATAAATCGCAAAAGACATCTATTGCATCCTGCTTTTTCTCCCATGCACCAAACACATGTCTAATAAGAGCGACTCCCGCATCAGTAGTGGATTTGCCTTTAGTAAATCCATACTGATTTTTGTGCATTAAATTATTGATTTGAAGTATGTGAAAGAATTCGTTTTTCTGTAATCGTCTGTTGTAAGCCATATATTTGTTGTTATCCGTCTATATCATCGTTTCACTACATTCATGTCAGTTAATGTTTTTGCTATCCACCAATAATTATAAAGATACAAACATAGTGTACCTGAAAAATTGTTTAAATTCTATTTGGAAAACATGTCTCATTAAAGGAAAAAATATACCTAATAAAGATTGTCCTTGAACGCTGGCTCTATAAATGCCGTTGCAAAAACGGATTATCTACAAAATCTAACTAGTTTATGTTTCTATCTTAATAATATATTCACTTCAATGTGAGTATAATCAGATTACGTAGATATACTGAAACCCGATCAAAATAACTCGAAGAGGTTATGTAAATAAAGCAAAGGTGTCCCATCGTTGCAAAATTTCCCAAGACGATGAAATATGAAAATAGACCTGTTTAGAACAGATTCTATACAGATAAGTAAATATGAAGTTTGTTCGTAAATTCAAAATAACAGCTTTATAGGTAATTTATACAATACAAAGCAGGTACTTACTCATAAATATTTTTTTTTCTGCCTGGCAATTATTTAAGTAATTATGTGAAAAATTACTGTACAAATCCTAAAGGTTTTTTTTTTTAATCTAGTGCTAGAAGTCCTACATAACTCAGTGTATTTTTTTAAATTATGTGCAATTTTTTTTGCTAAATTCTATGCGTACAAAGTCGCGGTCCACAACTAGTATAATATAAGGCGTTAGATGCCCACATCTGCGCAGAAACATGTGTCAGGGCTTGGAGGCCGTGCCTCGCATACTCGTGACATGGAAGTCACGTTACATCGCACGAAATTTACCAACCTACGTAGCTAGCAGACACGTAAAAAACATCCTGAAATGTCAGTGAAAACATATTACGGAGTATTTGAATGTACAAGTTAAAGTACTTACTTAAGTAGTTTAGTATTTATGTTGATGGTTGAAAGACAAAAACTTAATTGTATTTAATTTGCATTGGAAATGTTTTTTTTTGTTTGTAATAAAAAGGCGAGCAGATAAAACGAATGAAAATAATAACACCACGTGTCCGACCTTTTTTATATTACAAAATAATAAGCCTTAGTAGAAACTTTTTCTTCTTTGTATGGGTTTAAAGGGTGAATTTTCACATAGTGCTGAGTGGTTAATTTTTCTACTTATCGATAATTATCGATAAGTACTCAAGAAAGTAGAAAAATAAATGCAAAAATAACTGTCTGTCACGTTTAACGCCTACACTGTCCTATCGACTATGATGAATTTGGCACGACAAAAGTTAACATCGAAAAAAGGACACAGGCTTAAGCGACAAATACCCTTAACAAATAGGTATATTAGTTTTTATTTAAATCAATCAATTAGCTATATTATTATGCTCAAATCATTAGAGGTCAATAAACTCGATGCAATAAGGTACGGACATTAGACGAATCACACCCCCAGGAGATTATTAGTAAAAGGGTTAGAAAAATAACGCTGTTTTTTAAAACGAGAAGCGTCTCGTAGTTTTAAGATGTACTTAAGTAAGATTTCAATTTCCAAGTAAGTATTTGCGTTATTGATAAGAGTAACTTATTTTTTTATTTTAGTCTTTACTATAAGTATGCCTCACATCTAACATGAACCAGACCATAGTTTAATTGTATTGTTATGTAAGTACCTAAAGTAATTGTAGGTATATAATCCGACAAAAGACAAAAGGCAACAATGGAATAGTTCTGGTATTTACTCAGCATCGCATATCAATGTTCAAAGATCTGCAGGACTTATTTTTTATGTCAGTACCTAAGCTTCGACAAACAGAAAACACAAGTTATAGTAGTTATGGATGGTATATATTTAATATTTAGTTTATGATAGCAAACACCTTTATATTTCTTATCGTTGAAATACATGTTTATTATGTGTTAGCGTCTAATAAACTCGCCAGCCACTTCATTTGCGTGGAAAGTGTTTATTAGGTTAGGAAGTACGTAATCACTTTTCAACGTGGAAATGAAAATAAGGTTTGACGGTAGTATTATATAAGTATCATATATTATAAATTTACAAAAATATTTTGTAGATAATCCATTTTCATTATGGATGTCCCAAATTTAAAAATTAATTTTAATCAATTACATAACTCGTAATTTAAATACCGCTTTGATATTAATAAAAAATATATGTTTAATATTAAAAATTGAAAGTGAATTTTAAAAAACATTGAAGAAGTCAAATGACCCGATATTAAAAGAACTTTGACTTGTCAAATTGGTGAGGCAGTCGCCTTCTTATTGCAATTGAGCAAGAAATCTTTCGTCAGCAATATAAGTAATTATTTGTTATGATGATATAGTCCCGTCAAATTGTCTGTAAAATAAAGGTAATCGAACTGTATGATCAAAATGATACTGTTCTGTCAAATTTCACCATACTTAGTTACCTATAGTTACCTATAGGTAAGTAAGTGAGGTGTTAATAAAATGTTAATACTTTTGCTGTTTTACAGAAATGTCACCGATACTACAGAGAGCTGCTTACATAGACGATTGACAACGAGAATGTATGGTATACACTACACTGGCAATAGATAAGCCCTAACCCCATTTTATTCAATGCTAATTAATGATGCTTGCAGATGTCATCAATACTTGATCAACAATTTCGCTGTATGGTAGTAAACATTACCAATTAATTTATGTTTAAAAGCTATCCAAATTTGGTGGTTTTATTGCCAAACTATTTATGTATCTTAACTTACTTTTTTAGTTACCTACCAACATTTCAGATCTTATACGGTTAGAATTTTATTAATAATTAATACTTTAGTTCAGGACCTATTTTGGAGTTCATTTAAAACAAATAATTTCGTATGTTTATTCTAGAAGATATATTTGTGTATGGTGTCATCAGTCCCAATGCCTATTTAGTATTTGACGAAAACATTGTGAAGAAACTTGCACATTTAAACTACTATGGGTGTTACCATGATCCAAATTATCTGGTTCCACTACCTAAAGGTTACGATGGTGAAAGCCTGGTAATACCAGCCTCGTTAAATCCAGAATCATGGTCTAACCGGCGCGTCTAAGATCGGGATATAACGTCAGGAAGATAATGATTGTCAAGGTCTCACAGATCTGCAACATTGATGTTGAAGTCGCTTAAGATTGTGTTTCTTTCTGTTCTTATCTCATCGCATTTTCTTCACCCGTTGATTGAAAGGTCAAGATAATGATGATGATAAGTTTGTTATCGGCGAAATGTAAGTGCAATATTTAATTACAAGGTACATCCGGTTGTTATACAAGTTGCAGTCTGTATAACCGACTCATATAAGTAGCTATAAAATTTGTATCAATGAGATTCAATCAAGGCTGTATCTATGAAATAAAATTTAAATTTTAGTAGATATCTACTGTCAGCCCATTTCAGAACTAGGACCCAAAAGAAATGACAAATACATGTTGGAATTGGAAGGGAAAATGAGCTCGTTGTGTTTTAGAATCTCTTAAAACCATATCTACTTTGTGATTATATCCTTTCCACGATATTTTGAGAAGAACACCAAACAGATAAAGTTTGGTATTTAGAAAATCACAATTAAAAGATTTTTAACTAGAATCTTGAACCTTTTCGCTTAGTTTTAAGAAAATATTTGGATGGTTATACCAAAAGCTAGTATGTAGTACCTAGCTAGAGGTTGACTGTGGTCATGGTGGTCATATAATATTTATGTAAGTAACCTACATAGCTACATAAATATTGTTTATTCATCATCTTCCTAGCGTTATGTCCAGTGCTTAGACGGGTTCCGCTTAGACCATGATCCAGGATTTAGCGAGTCTGGTAATCACATTGACATAAATATTGATTATTATCTTTAAATTTAAATAAGTATAAAGGATTAAGAAAAAAAAAGAAGGAGTTGGGAAACGAGGAGAAAAGGGTCATTAATAAACAGTTAATTGAGGTTAAAATTTCTGTCGTCATTTATTTATAAAATAATGATCAGGTTGGTCGTGTAAGTATTTCATAGTAATTTACGCAGACTGACCTGATAACGTTGAATTATGTTAATTCAACGTAATAATAAATTTATAGATATACGAGTTTAATCCGTAAGTAAGTATATACATATAAACAATTAGTAGGTGCGAGTAACTATGCGCGTGTAATGCATGCAGTACATAATACATACGTAATATATAAAAGTTACGTAACGCATTCAACCCTGGTATAATATCGTGATCTGGAATTTCCCACTTTAGTATTAAAGTAATATTGAAGTGGAAAATTTCTTATACATTGACCAACATTTTGCCTAACCATTTAAAAATTGATCTGCTCTGACTAGATAGTCCACTGTCTCTAGCGACGGGCTGTAACGCATTATGGAACCATTTAGGTAAGTGACGCACATGTCCCAAAGCGTACACCTTGTGTTGATGTCCAGCTTCGTGCACATCGGTAAATAACCACGTTATCTCAATATAATACATGCAATCACGCACGCAGTGCTCCATAGGGATTAGAGGATCCCAAGAAGCATATAAACTCATTCAACTCCTCTCCTTCCGTTTAGAAACTACTAGAACTTTTTTGTTATAACGTATTTAACGTTATAACAAAAAAGTATAAATTAATTGTATTTAATATGTATATAATATATGTAGTGTCATTCAGGAGGTCTTAAGTATCAGTGGCAGATATATTATGACTTACATATTTTCCAGACAAAATGAGATAGAGAAGAAATTTTTTTTTTATTCTACGGATTCTGTGGACTCCCTATTATATTAATGTCTTAGCCTGTTTAGTATCACAACATTGTTATTTGTTATCCCTAAAAATTTTTTTACAATAACTTTTTTAACCTAACCTAACCTTTTTTTTTTAATGATATATGTTTACAAATTATTGTGCTATTAGTGATTTAAGTTTGTTTTACGAAAATCTTTATGGGCCACCCATTACCAAATCCGATACTAGAAAATATTATGTTCCAAGTATTGATAAATACACAAAGATTTGGACACAAATGTAAACAACACTAAATATATTTATGAACCGTCAAAAGACGCGGCGTTTTCCTTCAATTAGTGGAAGTCATATAATTTTTCTACTTAACGTTGATAATAATAGCTTAATACACGACAACGCGTCGTAATGTGTTAAAAAGTGTCTTATTATAGTAAAAAACACGGATTTAGCATATGTATCTCAAAATAAGGACAGCAACAGACATTGTAGGTACACTTACCGTCATCGTAGTCGTCATCTTTTCCTCCGACGCCAATGACGAAGGCACTCCTCAACATGTGACCCATTTTCGAAATTAGTTTACGATTTACAATGCTGATATTGTGCAAGATTTAATTAGTACAACAAAATCTCATCAAACTATATCTACACAAAACAAAACTACATCGATATTTAAAAACAATTGAATAAACACTCAACTACAAACTTAAACAAACAAAACCAATGGATTATGTGAAACCATAGATTACCGCTCTAGTCGGTGAGAACAGTAAACGGCTACATCTCTGCTAAATAGGTTATCAATACACGGTTTGGTAATAGAAGAAAGCCGATGAATGTAGCTTGTATCGTTACCGCCGTATAAATGATGTAAACCGAGCGCTAACCGAAATTATAGGTCGCGGCAGCAGGCAGAACAGCGACATCTTAGAGTTGCTTTGATCATTAACTACGTATTATTTTTTCCGATTATACAAGATACGAGATGTGAAATGTCTCATATTTGATATGGTTTACCAGGTAAATGCGATATTGGATGCGTTTATTGCATATCACTCCAAAAATGTTAGATTAACCCAGTAAGATATCTGGAGCATGACATTCTGGCAACCATACAACAGTCTAACTCTAATGTCAAAAACATATAGGTGATAAACTATTTATAAGTCTTGTTAATTTTTTCTTTTAGCAAAGTTTTAGATATGTAAATACATAGGATATTGAAGAATCTCAAAGAGTACCTACGTATATGTATTTAGGTACTACGATAATTTTAAAATTTATAAATGTCATATTGGCATATATCAGTAGGGATATAACAAATAAAGTAGTATGATTTTACGACTCCTTTTCGCAGTATTTTATGCAGGGCATGCTAATCCATTTTTATATAAAATTTAATCATTACATTCACAGTAAAGGTATCTACAAATCTTATTATTTCCCTAAAACATTCGAACTTTATCTGTCTAGCTGAAGTAGGTTCTAGAATCTAATCTTTTATTGATTACTGTATGACAGAGATAAATTAGACCGTCTCCACATCTTCGTCTAGTCCAGCAACAAACTATTGACACAAGCAAGGGAACAATGAAGAGCTATCTGCGTGCGCGCAGACGAGAAACGCGTGTAAACAAACGCTACCTACTACCTATTAAACTACCGTCTACTTCACGCGACACGATCTAGCGAGAGCGACTGATGTCACACGTGTCTACATGTCATGGCTCTTCTATAAAATATACATACATAAAAACATAATTTAACATAACATAACGCCCATAATCCCCGAAGGGGTAGGCAGAGTCAAAGGGGCAGCAGGCCACATTCATATACATGCATTTGTTGATTAATACCTAAACTTTAACATTTTGAGAGACGGCTTAGTTGAATGCACAGAACATAGAAAAAAGGTTTCTTTTCTATGTTCTGTGGCTGAATGATTTGGCACCCTGGCTACGAAAGGTAGCGACTTCGAATCCCGCTAGGAAGAAATGTTTTAGTAATATAGATGCTCTGTACTCGAGGATGGATGGATGGATTGTGTGAAAGATGATATGAGTAAAATGGAAGTGGATAACTTGATGACGGCTGACCGGGACGTATGGAAGAGGAAGACATGCTGCGCCGACCCCAGATGATCTGGGAGAAGGGCAAGAAGATAATGATGATGAACTGTACTCGAGGATGTTTATAAAGGTTTTTATGCATGTTTATCTATACTTATAATAAATCTGTAGAGAGGTCAATTCTATACATGAAATATATTTTCAAAATAACTATCAGGGGGTGATTAGTGATCGATACTGATGCCAAAAATGCAATCAGTAAAATTTTTGTCTGTCTGTCTGTCTGTCTGTCTGTATGTTCCTTATAGAAACAAAAACTACTTGACGGATTTTAACGAAACTTGGTACAATTATTCTTCATACTCCTGGGCAGGTTATAGTGTACTTTTCATCACGCTACAATCAATAGGAGCAGAGTAGTGAAGGGAAATGTTGAGAAAACGGGAGAAGTTACTCCATTTTTTAAGCTTCCGTCGCGTGTGCAGTCTTAATGGTTAAAGTTACATAGAAATCATGTATGACGGAAATAGTCTTTATAATATTTACCATAAACGCGGGTGACACCGCTGGCACAGCTACTTACCTAATATAATATATAATCCGTTACCTAGATTCAATATACAAACATACGAAATTAATTTTGGGTCAGGAATTTATTACTCAAAAATTTATTCAAACAACAATTTCATAGATACATATATATTATATACTCGTATACTCATATATTCGTATCTATCGCAATATATAGTATCCTGATTATTAGGAACATTTAAACCAAAGCCAGTCCAGGTCGAGCATTTTGTACTAAAGATACTTTTATTATTGTACATACCATCACATTCCCAACTGTATTTTTGGATGATGAAATATAGATTCTACTAGCAGGTTAGATCGTCTAGAATTTTGCAAAATATTTTGGAACGGGTTCGTCTACCCGATTAGGTTCATTAAGAACGAGTACAATAAAAAATTTATTTATACCGCTTTTTTAAGATTTGACAAACATCTTTTAAGTATTCCAGTCTATTCTCGCAAACATAGGTACACGTTTATGACATTAGTTAGAATTAAGTTCACATTAACTACTTATGCCAATAAAATGGAAAATAACATCCCTGCAGTTTTGGATGCGTGGGTGGACATCGTCTGATTCATAGCGAATCACATTACGGGCAACCCAATTACATAGATACGATCCGTATTTTCTGAAATGTTTAAATGTATTACTTATCTTAGAATATTTTAGTTCGCAGTTCGCACTAGTTAAATCTGGACTAGGCATTATGACAGGTTTACGTAATTCACGGCTGTAATTTTTCTTCAACAGAGCGTTAGGAGGTAATTATCATATTTAGCAAAAAGCACAGTAAGATATTTTATTCTAGTATAGATTACAAGGAGTACCTAATTGTAATTGTAGAATATTTTTTGGGTAATTACTTTATATTTTTGGATTTTGCCGGATTAAACATATTTAAAAAAATCACAAACCGCTTTTTACTTGTACCAGTGGTTATCTATTGCCAATTAGTCTAGTACATAGGTAGGTATAGCTGCATGGCTAAATTAGTTTGTATTAGATATCGTGTCTCCTGTAGCATTGAGCAGAACAGCTCCGGGCCTTTCAAGGTTGTATATTTTTACGTGTTACAATTAATATTATTTATGTAAACAATGTTTAGTCTATTCCACAAATAAAGAAGACGTTTATTCTAGAAAATTTAAAATTTTCCTCATAATATCTTTGAATTGCGATGGCGGGGCGATGATAGATTACCTACCTACCTACTGCGTCTAGATTTTGGTCTTGTCTTGTTGAAACGTCGAAGGTAAACGCTAGGTTAAACACCGATGTAAATGAACGAAATTATCCCTACATGAGTTGAGTCATTTCTTCATGTGACTCAATCCTACTAATGTTATAAATGCGAAAGTTTGTATGTATGGATGGATGTTTGTTATTCTTCCACAAAAACCACTGAATGGATTTTAATGAAACTTTAAAATAATATAGCTCATATACCCGAATAACATATTGGCTATGTTTCATCGATGTACCACGCGAGCGAAGCCGCGGGCAGAAGCTAGTTCTGAATATATCAACGGCTACGCATAGCGTTTGAAAAATGTGTTTTTTGTTTTTTATTATCAACATACATACTACCCCTGCTGCCCCTGTGACTCTGCCTACGTCTTCGGCGATTACGGTGGCGATGATAGTATGTACCTAGATACATCAACTAGAACTAGAACTATCAAGCTCAGAACCTCAAAAGGGATAGGCAAAGTCCAAGGAACGGTTACTTCCATAGAATAAATTTAGCAAACATTTTAATTAAGTTGGGATCTCGTCGCCTACATAATCACAAACCCAATACCCAAGCACCATTGGTCGCCGTTAGTCGTTTACGACTTTCGAGACAAGCAACACAGCTGGTACATTATGTTTAAAACGCAGCTTATATGAAAATCACTGGTAAAATTAAAAATTAAGTCATTTTCAGATCTATAGAATATAGAAATAAATGACAAATTACGTCACTGAACTTCGTGCAACTCAATTTTCTGTTCAACTAAAGGTGGTCAAACGAGCTTGCTTACTCCTTAGACTCTGCCTACCCTTTCGAGGATTTTGTGAAAGACGATGTGTGTGATCATTTGATGTTATATCTACAGGTACCTTGTAAAATTTATCATTTTAATAAACTTTCACGGACAGACGTATCTTTAAACTAAATAAACAATCGTAAAAATATAATCTTTCCTATTTTTTGCTTTTAAGGCATGTTAAATAAAAGATTATGATTATATAAAAAACTAGATGTGCCAGCGGTGTCACCCGCGTTTTTGGTTAATATTATAAAGACTATTTCCGTCATACATGATTTCTATGTAACTATAACCATTAAGGCGGCACACGCGACGAAAGCTTAAAAATGGAGTAACTTCTCCCGTTTTCCCAGCATTTCCCTTCACTACTCTGCTCCTATTGATTGTAGCGTGATGAAAAGTATATCTACTATAACCTGCCCAGGAGTATGAAGAATAATTGTACCAAGTTTCGTTAAAATCCGTCGAGTAGTTTTTGTTTCTATAAGGAACATACAGACAGACAGACAGACAGACAAAAAATTTACTGATTGCATTTTTGGCATCCGTGTCGATCACTAATCACCCCCTGATAGTTATTATGAAAATATATTTCATGTACAGAATTGACCTCTCTACAGATTTATTATAAGTATAGATAAAATAACCAACGAAAGGTACCGCCATTTTTTTTAAATAATGCTTTTTATTATTATGTAGTATTTAATATATTTGTATCAATATTTAAAATTGCTTCACTCCTCCTAACAAGGACTAATAGGACTAAAAATAATACCAGTTTAAGATCAAAACACAACGGAACCTGGTTGAGGGGTAACATAAAAATAGGGCCAGGAGTTAACGTCCTTACAAAATACTAATCAATCTAATAAAAAAATCGTGTAAGTATACCTAATAAAATTTACATTTAAAGTGTGTTGTTGTAATAAAGACGGACCAAGCCAATTTTTTTTTCATATTTTTGTCAGAAAATTTGCGTTAGGTACCAAATACTTCGTGTCTAGTTGGAAAAAATCCCTAATGGAGTTACTGATTTCAATCCATTAAATATAAGTACTGTGCGCCTCGGGAAGATACCGGTATGCACGCCTCGTGTTCGGATTATCATCTGTTTACGTTTGTCAATACGTAAATATAGCATAAGAAATATAAATAGAAACGGGAAGGGTAAGGATCCCATGTCGAAAATTGACCCAGATTCAGGCAGGAAGGTGGCCGCCGGCTGTCATCATTTCACGCCCAATTAATTTTCTAATAAGCAACCGCCCGTAGGTATTTTGGTGCACGGGTATTTTTGAGCGCTCCTACCTATACCGTACCTATAACGTTTAAACAGATTCAATATAAAGGTATTTCCCATAAACTTACCAATGAAGGTACATACCTACATTTACTTACGTCACAACTTTGGAAAGGAGCCACTAATAATTTTCTTAAACTTACATTGTAGGTATTTTAAATACATATCTATATCATTTAACCGATGATAAATATATTTTATTCATAATATTTTTCATAATAAGTAGATATATTTAATATCAAAGGTCATAAGGAAACTTTGAATTAAAGAAAATATTCCTCGTCTTAATGGTAAAAAATTCCCTCTAATGAACACATCGGGGATTGGCACGCAATAAATTGTGGTATAGGATACTGCTATACTGCACTGTGCCACAACCACAAAATTATAGGTACGTAATGCTTCAGCAATGTATGCCGAACGGTTAATGCGGCACTGTTTCCCAACGCATCATACGCATCTCAGTTTGTCTACCTACTGCATAAACTAATTATAAATAGTCGAGATTTTAAACTGCTCCAAATGCACATTATTACCACATCCACCTACTCAACCAAACGTTTTTCATGTAGGAACAGTGCAACGATAGCAGAGTCAGTGTGATAGTCATAGTATCTTTAGCACTTATGGAAAGACATGAGTTAATAATTCATTAGCTCATACAAATTAGTAAAGTATGCAACAAACATATCAAGCTAATTAATTAACATAAACGCTTATTTGAAAAGATATTTCTCGGAATACTTTGAAAATGGGATGACGTTTACTGGACATACAGCATAAGGTTTTACTTCAATGACCTAATAGTATGAAACATTTGGCGAAGTGCCTCAAGATATTCTTGCCGACTATTTTGCCACAATCAGCTGGCCTTGAACGGCCACAATTTACATGGGGCCGAGTGAGATGGACATCGAGGTTGCTTCCATGGCAACACCGGGCAAACAAACACTGGAACACATAATTACGAGAAAACGTTGCCTCATCACGTAATGCGATAACAAGTAGGTTAGGGACCTTAATAAATATTAAATATCAACAAACACGCCTCTCATTATACCCATTAAATTAGAAAGAAAGAAAAAAGAAAAGTGTTTACTAAGTAACACACATACCTACACACGTGACAAATATTTAAAATTACAGATTAACATAAAAAAGAAATGAAATATAAAGTACCTACCTACCTAAAAGGTCTCCGCTCAGCATATGTCGCGGTAGCGCTATGCTCACCGCGACGCTGGTTTTCAGCGGATGCCTTGAGATCGGGGTGTAGTTACGGTAAAATCCTGGAACTTTTGATTTCATAATTATAGGTTCTAGTGGTGGAGACCTGAGGCCCAGCATTTAATATTGTTGTAAAAAGAAAAAGTTTGCTGGCAATCACTGTAGTAAATACTGTAGGTATATCTAATCTATCAATAAACAAAATACGAGTTCGTCACATTATTCTTGACAGTTTAATAGGATGTAATATAAAAAAATTTGGCAAATGAGGTTAAAGGACTTGCTGCCTCTTTGACTCTGCCTATTCTTTCAGGGGATATGGGCGTGATGCCTATGTATGTAAAGTACTCATTGTAATAAATAAGACCTTTTCATGTAAGATTATTCTTTTAATCAAAATTAGGATATTTTAATATTACGTAGCTATATTTTGTATGTAAGTACAAAATAAATTAATAATAATTGTCCATGACATTTTAACTTTTTCTCGAGCGAGTCCTACTAAGATAAACCGAAAATGGTTAAATAAAATCAAATGTATCCAAATAAAACGTTTAAAAGTTTTCCCACGTATCCAAGACTCAGTCAAGTAGTATCGAGTTCATAATACATTTTCTTGCCGCTAAGTTCATTTTACAACTACCTACATAGGGAGGGATGACAAATGAGAAGGCGATTAATGATCGTTAAATGATTAATTATTATAGATCTATTGTTGGTAATTGCTTATGGAAACACGACTTCGTTGATAATGACGCTTCACTTTGCCTTAGGTCGGGCATACGCTACCTACTTCTTGTCCCCATTTTATGCGGTCACAGGTGACGCAAATATCTACTGAAACCTACCCGAACGATTATACGAGGTCTCTACACTTAAGAAAAAAAAAAAGGATTTGTATGTTTATGTGCCAATATGTTTGGAAGGAATAGGCTTAAAAACTGTAGGAGGTATTATGAAAAATATTCCGCTATTAATGCAGGATAATTTTAATTATCCATTCAAATATTCTATATTTTCTTGTATCATCTTCCAGGGTTCGAACAACTATCATTCATATGCATCATACTAGATATTCGTAATTTTTTTTACGTCGGGAATGCACTTGCGCACTATCCAAATTATGTTAAGCCTGTCTCTTAGGATACAGTTTTAACCTGACTATGTGATCTTTTTAGATTTCGATCATGATGCTCTAAATGATTTGAATTTGAATTCGATCTTCCCACAGTCATGTCTCACGCGGAACCTGTGAACCCTCCTACCGTCCATCTCGAAAGAGAACACCGCGAAGATGCTTACGACAGCATAGAAGGCCACTGTGCTACCTAATTTAACAGTGACAATCTTTTCTGAAACTGCTTAGCGAAGTAAAAGGAGGGGGCCCTGCAGACCCAAAACCTCCACATATAATATAAATATATGTAATGGGGCAGTGGAGTGTATGGGGCATGGTATGAACCAAGACAACACTTCTCATCTCATGACTAGAAAGTTAAATATAGAGTAAATACAGCATGTTTTATTCATTTCATTAATTTATTGAACTAAAAACGCATGATAAGATCTTTTAAAAAACAATTCCAAATAACATTAAATACCCATTAATTATGTACTACCAGATATACCCACTTCAGCAAATAAATAAGCATTTGGCTCAAAGTACGGCTCTAACTCCCAGGAACTGATATACACATCAATAATCTTTTCATCTCTACAATGTGCTAGATTTTCTGAAACAATAAAAGGTGTTAAGGCCTGGTTCAGTTACATCTAGTTTAGATAGTTACATGAAACATTTAAAAAAGGTAGACAAGTCAATTTGTGTATAAATTAGCAAATATATTAACTAACTAGCTGTGCCAGCGGTGTCACCCGCGTTTATGGTTAATTTTATAAAGACTATTTCCGTCATACATGATTTCTATGTAACTTTAACCATTAAGGCTGCACACGCGACGGAAGCTTAAAACATGGAGTAACTTCTCCCGTTTTCCCAACCCTTCACTTCCCTTCACTACTCTGCTCCTATTGATTGTAGCGTGATGAAAAGTATACTATAACCTGCCTAGGAGTATGAAGAATAATTGTACCAAGTTTCGTTAAAATCCGTCGAGTAGTTTTTGTTTCTATAAGGAACATACAGACAGACAGACAGACAGACAGACAGACAAAAATTTTACTGATTGCATTTTTGGCATCAGTATCGATCACTAATCACCCCCTGATAGTTATTTTGAAAATATATTTCATGTACAGAATTGACCTCTCTTCAGATTTATTATAAGTATAGGATTATCTTCTCACACTACACACATCAAAAAAAGTTTGCGATCACTTTAAAAATCGAAATCTTTTTTTTACGGAAGATTATCTTAAATCATAGTATAATTCTAATGTAAAAAAAAGTTTCTTCTTTTCTTTTTAGATTCTTTATTTAAAAATATAGAATATAATATAGACCAGTTCAATTGTTTTTTCATACAAAACGGCTTTCAGTCCTAGCTAACGCTCATTTAGAAATCTGATTTAGTAAATTTTAACGGATTTAAAATACTTTTTCGCGGAAAGTTGTGATCGAAAAATGATAGCACGCAGAGTTGCTATATTATGTATGAATATATATATGAATATATGAATTCCCCGTAACGTTAACGACGGAGATTGCAGTGGGCTAGGCTTCGGCAAAATGAAGAAGATGAAAAAGAAAACATTTGGCTAACTGTCTCTTCGTTGACGAATCGCAAATCAGTACTCATCCAGATAACCGACGTGTCCTTGTCTGGAGAAGACTAGGAGACCGTGAAAGGCAAAGAACTGCAATTGGAATAGTTCAACAAGGCGGGAAATCGGTGTCCTTCTGAGGTGGTATTATGATTGGAGCGAGAAACTTTGATCCCGTATCGAGGCTGCATGACAGCAGACATGTACAAAACAATTGCTAATGATGGAATTGTCAGACCATTCCGAGTAAACCATGGGCACTAATTGGTACTGGTCGATGATAATGCGCTCGCACATCGAGCTCAACGAGTCAATGCTGCTCTCCGAGAATGCGACATCACAAGGTTAGACTGGCCTGCCAGCTCGCCTGACTTAAATCCAATAGAGCACGTGTGGGATGCTTTTAAACGAGCTGTTTTGGAACCCTCAGCCACATCCCCAGACAGTGTCGGTGCTCAGGGAAGCCACTATTCAAGAATGGGACAGGTTATCCCAAAAGATGCTGCATAACTTGATCCTCACCATGCCATCCCAGGAGGATCTCCGCATGTGTTTAAGCCAGGGGAGGAGTTATATTATATTGAATATAAACATTTTATTAATAAATTGTTATTTAAGTTTGGTTAAACAGTCTTTTTCTTTCTATCAAATTCCTGTTACAATTACCTTATGATTAATACTCAATTTTTGTTAATAAAACATAAAAAAATATTTTATTATTTAATTTCAAACAGAGTATTTCTATTTAAAGAAAGCAACAAAGATTTTTTCTTGATAAATTAAATTAAAGAAAATTATATCAGATTATACTAGTGATCATAAACTTTTTTTGATGTGTGTATGTATCATATCCTGCAACACTTTTTTCTTAATTATTTCCTAACTTCCCCAGCTACGCACAATAAAAGTCATGAGTAAAGATAGTATGTTTTGTTTCTACTTAACTAGCCATCCTATATTCACATTAAACACAGCTACAGAAAATCTCTCATTTCATAGGCACTCTATTTTATTTAATATTATTTATTTATTTTAACTAGTACCTTAATACAAATGACTTATTTAACAAAAAAAAAGGGTCAAATGTAGTTTTGTCAGAGTAAAACAATAAATTATTTTTTTTGTAATTTACCTGTGATGATTTGCTTAAGTTTGAATTCCTTCTGCATAGATGAGGCTATTTTTGCAACTGTTTCAGAGACCTGTTTAGCAGTCCATGTGAGAATGACTGGCTCTGCAGTAGGCTGCAGTTTAGCAAGTGCTTGTAATTGCTTGTTTACTACTTCCACACCTGGTAAAAAGGGGTTTCAATTAACTGTTGTTCTCCTCGTAAACATAATAAAAAATAAATTAAAGTAATTATTCTAAGTCACATCAGATTCAGATAACATGTTAATTATTTTTATTTCCCAATCTGAAGTGTTACCAGTTGCAACAATGTTCTATCCAATATTGACTCATTGTTATTAGACCCAACTTCTTCTTCTTCTTCAGTTTCTTTGATCCCGCTGGAGGGTATAAGCCTCCTCAGACTTGCGCCATCGCTCTCAAATATCAGTGTCCTTCGTACGGCGTCCTACCTGGGTATTAGGGATACGGTCTTGGAGTTCAATTCCTAACATGGACCGCTCCATTGCTCTTTGTGCGATCCCAACTATGGAGCACAATTTGAGGTGGAATTGATAAAATGTTCATTAAAGTTATATAAAAACACACTTTTTACCTTCTACAATATATTTTAAACCTTCCAAAGCTTCGACAAGGCTTTCCATAAGCGGTTTCAATTGGGATGGATAATAGTCATCGGCACACTCGTACAATTTCAGTGCTAGTATAGCCCGGCATAACTTCACACCCTTTTCCCTGAATCTGTTCCAGTCATTTATTAGCCCATAAAGGGTTGACACATGAGTGAAAACTGTCTTGGAAACACCCGGACAATCTTTGTTTGGCGTTGGTAATTCTGAAATTTATGAAAATATGTAGATGGATCGATTTATTTTTAAACGTACATAGTTTAAAAATTGTAAAAATACAGAAAATAATTTTCTTAATAACCTCTTGGAGTAAAATTGTGAACTTCTTCAGCATTCTTATTAGGTGTTTTAGACATTATTCCATATTTTAATATTTTTTTAAATGTTTATTTACTTTACTACAAAGTAGATCATCATAACCTCAAACCTCACAGTTCGCATTACTTTCTTTTCGCGAAGTGTCAAAGCTGGCAGAGGAATATGTTATCTATCATTGTAATTGTGCTTTGATTTTCTGGTAAATAAACATTATTTTATTTTATTTAATTTTTTCAAAAAAAAAAAATTCCGGACAGATTAAGAACATCTATGTAGGTGTACATAAAACGTAAACGGTAAATTTTAGATCATTAGAATGGTTTAATGATCCATTAAAATATTATGTATGTATAGACTTATCCAACACCGCCAGGCATGCAGCCAATCGCTTTTTAATAATAATTTTTGATCGAAGCAAATATATTGTCTTTTGTCTGTTTGTAGGGTCCACATAAAATTAAAAAGAAAGAAACAACAATTTGACAGTGACCAGACCTCTGAATACTATGTTTCAGTCTCTGAGTACTGAAACTAATGGAGATGGCGTAACTGTGAAAAGGTGAAGCCCAATTTTGAGTGAGAAACAAATATGGCACCTTTGTGTAGTGTCATTCCACTTTATTTATTTACATACTATAAGTCTCTGAATAATTTATTTATGACGATGTTTTTGAATGTTACAAGTTAGATTATGTTATAATCACAAATTTTATCAATATTGACACAATACACTGCAAATTCCACTGACATTGCCAACTTAAAGCGAGAAACCAAAATGGTAAGCCGGCTTCACTTAGGTATTTCTATGACCTTACATGATGATGTTACCGAAAATAGTTAAGTCAAATATATTGTTGTCTCTTTTTACGTGGAGTATTGTAGACTTGTTAAAAAGAGATAGATAAAGGTTTATGAATTCAATATCGATATTAATCATATTTGTATAGCAGATTGTTCCTATAGAACATTACGTCGTCTCCGTGTATTTCAGTACTCAGAGGTTTCAGTAGGTACCTACTCAGAGGACCAGACGCAGAAATTTCAAATGTCAATGTCACACAAAAAGCCAACAAGCGCTAGGCTAATGGATTTACATTCCTCGTCTGATAATGAAATAATTTATTTATTTTGTGAGTTTGCAAAATTACATTCGTGAGATAATTTGATTATATTTATCGTTTGTTTCGAATCTAAACTATAAAACGGTAATGGCTGGACTAGTTCAAGACGTAGTCGAAGAAGATGCGGCAGATTTACAATTTCCAAAAGGTTAGAATTTAAGTAACATTTAAAAAATCCCACTTTAAATGACTAAATTCTTAAAAATAGTGCTGTCGTTAAATTTAATACCTGCGTAACCCAGAAAGTTCAAGTATTCACACTAAGAAATGTAATGGGGACATTACATTCGGTTCTCTGCCTACCCCGCTAGGAAAGTGGCGTGAAGTTTAGTAGTTAGTTAATGGGGACTAATCAAGTATTTTTTTTCCAGAATTTGAAAATGCAGAGACATTGTTAATATCTGAAGTAGATATGTTGCTGGAACATAGGAAAGCTCAAAATGAATCTGCTGAGGAGGAGCAAGAATTCTCAGAAGTGTTTATGAAGACTCTGACTTATACAAACATGTTTAAAAAATTCAAGAATAAAGAGACAATAGCTGCAGTCAGAAAGTAAGTTTATTGTGTTATTAAGGTTTTGAACCAGAAGGATCATTTGCAACCTTTCTTTAATTATGATAGAATGGAATGCATATAATATAATTATTGTTATTTCCATTCTTTGTTACAGTCTTCTTCAGTCAAAGAAATTACATAAATTTGAAGTAGCAAGCTTGGCTAATTTGTGTCCAGAAACACCCGAAGAAGCAAAAGCTTTAATACCGTCACTGGAAGGAAGATTTGAAGATGAAGAACTAAGGATATTATTGGACGACATACAGACAAAACGCAGTTTACAATATTAGAATTAATCACTATGTACTTTTTTATTTTAAGACTGAAATAAAAACATTAAGCATCTTTTTTATTTATCTCCATAATATAAAAATAAATAAATAAGTTCTTCAGGCTAACACAAATTCCCTAGTTATAAACTAAGCTTATGCTTATACTATGGATACTAGATGAAACGCTAGACATACTTAAATATGTTTATAAACATCCATAACTTGAGTACAAATGTTCAGCCCCTAGCGGGATTCAAAACCATGACCCTTGATTTAGTGGCCAGGGTCTCTTACCACTCAACCAATAGGCCAGTCAGAATGATTATTATGGATAGTGCAGGTTTTATTGAAAACTATAAAACTGTAAGTTAACTTTATATGGAAAACAAGATGTGGTAACATGTGTTTACTAAATTGTTGTTTTGGAGAGATCATATTGTAAATCTGCACAATGAAGTATCACCTATTTTATCTGTATAGAAAATCTTCCAAGTTAAGTAACATAATAAGTGTATAGTCAATCATAACACATACAAACTAATATTGAGTAAAATTACCAAGTTTCATATAAAAATATCATTTACTATAGCTTATTTTTGATCACCTATTGTCACAGCTAGATTCATATACTTAAATACATGTATATAAATCTCTTTATTGGAAGATAGATATGTAAATAAATAACTTCTTGAGACTGCCCAAACTAAGCTTATGTTTGTGCTATGGAATATGGATAGTAGGTGAACGGTACACATACTTAAATATGTTTCCATGACTCGAGTACAAATGTCCATGTTCATCATACGATTTGTGCCTAGCGAGATTCGATCCCGCGATCCTTGTTTCGTGGCCAGTCTCTGACCACTTAAAATAAATGCAGCAATATTTGTAGAAAGCTAAATGGCATACTGGGTAAGAGTGAGAAATATGTTAACCATTTTCAACTACCCTAATGGTACTGGTAAATAAACAGTCTGTCAACAAATTATTATCTGTATCATCTCGACCCTTGATGGAAACATCCACAACAACCTAAACCATTGTGACGCTTCAAGCAATATGGAATTTATATGGATTGAAATTGCAAGTCATAAATAAATTAAATAAAAAGCGTGTTTTAAATCAGTCTGTATATTGGATATGTCTGCAATACAGCAAGATACATTACAGTGAAAACAGATAAAAGTGATAAAATATTGGAAACAAAAATAGTAATTAGAATTTCTTCTCTGAAACAAAACTATAATAAAACCATTCTTATCATTACTTAAAGTAGATACTATTTTATTGATGTTAATTAATGCCTCTAACTAAACAAGCCTTTTGTTGAGCATGACATGTAAAAAAACTAAATGAATTTTTTATCAATAAACCTCAACAATTTTTAGATAACTAAAACTCAACAATCCTTCGATAATTTCCTTAATTCCTAATTTTGTTGCCTAAACATTATACATTAACAAAATGCTTAACAAAAGACTTGCTTGAATTATAAACTTATCTCAATGGGCACTTTTGGTTTAGTTTAAATGTTAGTATTTAATCTAATATCGTAGTAATAAAAATTACAAACTTATTATTCGTCTAAAAGCAAACTTTAAAATAATATTAACTGTCTATAAAAAGAACTATCAAATCTAAGGTCCTAGCCACATTACTTTATGGTACATCTCGCACATTTCCTACCCTGAACATATAAAAATATCTTTATGTACTTTTAAAACATTTACGATTCCCATATAAAGATGTACTAGAGTTATTACGACTCAGCTATTTAGAATATTTTTATTTGGATGGTGTAATGTCAAACATCTTTATTTAGAAATCATACTCCACATACTGAATTACTTTAAAATAAAAGGGACCATTTTATAGCACACATTTATAATAGCTAATTATCCGGTCACTTCACTAAAAAATTACTAATTCTTAAATTAGGTAACATTTTATTGGGAGAAGCTTACATAAATCCTATAGTACAACCTGGACCTGTGACATAAGTCTAAAGTATTTTATATCGTTAGTAAAGCATCATTTCGTTTGTATCAAGTGAGGAGTAGTCTACAAGCCACATGGAAGCTGACGGAAAGCAAGCCAAATATAACCACAAAGCTAACTCGTCACAAACATTACTTGATCATGAAAAATATACGCAACTAAAAATGCACATGAAAGTATCTATATTCGTATAAACGTTTTATGTAACAGATTGAAAATTTACACAGGTTTGCTGCTAGTATATTTTTACATTACACCTAGATATTGCACTTAGTCCAGAAACATTCTACACAGACATTCAGATTTTAAATACTGGCTCGGTTTTTCTTCCATGTTAATTTGCACAGTACAATAATTTACATTTATTATTACATAATATGCATGTGCGATCATGAAATGTTACTTGAAGAAATTATTTATACATTATCAAAATAAGTTTTTTGCATTTTATTATCGGACTATAGCTTTTTATGCCAAATTCCTGGTGATTCAGAACATCACTGTCGTCTTAAGTTGCTACTAAAACGTGAGTAGTAGCAAGAACACCCTGATCTTGTGTCACAAGTCGTTTAATATACAGAGCTAACGCTACTCAGCACCGTCGGTAACACTTCACAACTCGGCCACTCGGCGCGCGCGCACCCCAGTGCCGGTACCCAAAGTTGTCAAGTCACAATCAACATTCAAAATTCAAACGATTTCACTTACATATCACATTCATTTACTGAATAATCAATAGATACTAATATACATAAGCAACTGGAAATATTACAATCACAATGTTTACATTTCAAATTCGGCATGTATCATAAGTGGCTCATGATATCAATTTTGATTTGAGCAATGATAAGTTTCAAAATACTCTATACTCCAAAGGTGAGCCATCCAAAATATATACTTATTTGCCGTCGTAATTTACAAAATGTTAAAAAATAATTGAATACGTCCAAAAGCAGTTCTAACTATGTTTATGTAAGTTGTCAACATACTATACATTATCAGTCTCGATGTTCAAAATGCGTTTTGGCCAAAATGAGAGATCCAACTGGCATGGTCCATCCATTCCTTAACATATGTATTCTCAATACAAAGTACTGTGCAGTACCCATGATACCTGATACAGGCACTGTGACACACAGGATAAAAGTTCAACTAAACAAATATTCAAAATGAGATTTATGTAACATTAACAACTACAAATATTTGTAAACAAATTTGGGACAAATCGAAATGAGAATCAGGAATAACCCAAACAAGGTTAACAACAGGCACTTCATAGACTCTACCGCTATTCCTATACACATTGTCAAGATACCTGTATCAAAGTATGAGTAAAGTTTTAAAATTTCAGTCTATTTTCGTACATTTTCTTTATCAAATCCGACAAATTTAAAGCTCTTTATTAAAAAATCAGTTTAGCAATTACCAATGTCCACAAATTGTTATACTCTGGCCCTTTACAATATTTGGTCCAATGTATTTTGTTTTCCATATTCATAATAAAAAAAACTTACCTTGAGTTACTAAAACTATTTAAGTTTTATGATTGCTGTATTTATTAGTGTTATGTACACAATTTTAATTAATACATAAAATGAGATCAAATATATATTCCAGTCATATGAGATGGAGGTATGAATGATATAAAAGTAACTTAAATAAAAAAATAACTTTTACATAACTATTGTACCCATTAAATTAAACTCAGTGCAAAACCTTACATACTCATACATTTCTTCGGAATACTTTCTCAATTTGTTTGGTTTAGTTAAAAAAATTAAAGTGGTGCTTAAAATTGCTTTGGTTGATTCATGAATATTGCATTTTCACAATATCTTCTTGCATGTATACGGTGTTTCAATACAAACGGATATTTTTATATTCTCACTCTCATTTATGGAAATTGACATACATCCGATACCCAGTATCAAAGGACAATTCAAGTACGAAAAATAATTCATTATTGTCAGAGTATGAAGAATGACCAGATTTTAGTTCGATGACATGAAATATTTAGTTTTTTTTTAAAGGCATGTATGTTACAGGTGTTTGAACAAGCATTCGATTTTTTACCCCATTCTACACTTATGCATATGTAACACATTTATGTACCTAAATAAAAAATGGGTTTTAACAAACCACACAGTTAACCTTTTATAATATTAGACATGTAACAACAGGTTACGAATTGATGATTTATAAAATTTCATAATCCTATGTACTTTATCAAGTAAATAAATGGGGGGGAGGGAGGGATCAAAATATAAATCAATCCTAAAATAATGTATTTCAAAATTAAGTTTGAGAGTGGAAAACTGCAAGGGTATGACAAATAAAATCCAAGTGATGATCTAGGATTTGTCAACAGCCAACAAGGACTTTTACTGAAATGCTACTCAACAAGTTCTATCTAAAAACAGCTTCATGCAGCAAAAATATGGTCAAGCTAAATATTTTCCCAGTGGTCGATAGATTAAAATAACTTAACCACCCAAGGTAGGTGGTTAAGTTAAGAAACTATTACATTCAATACTTTATTATTCAAAACCATGTAGTACACAGAGGTGATCTCAACAGCTAACACCAACATGTAGTCTATTCTATTTCAAGGAAAGGTTGTTACAATTATAGCAAACATAAAATTTGACCCAGAGAGATGATACAATAACAGTATCGGACCCTAACTGCATTTTAAAATTAGAGACAACACTATTGACAGTCCATATATCCTATTTTGATAGCCATTTCTGATATCAAGATTCGATGCAGTGTCCGGTGGGGATAATACCCTACCCTGTGTAGCATACAAACAATTTCATTGGGGATACAATAATTCGAATCATATATTTAAATTGCAATTCACTGTACAATAAAGATGTGTTTCAATTGAAGTGCTGACGAGTTGAATTTAAAAAGTAGTAAATGACAGATATAAAAAGTCTACTGGAATATGATGCTTAAATATCGAGTTTCTTTCTTTGACTGGCTCGATGGCGCATTTGGTAGTGGACCCTGCCCTATGCGCCAAGAAATATTTAAATATATATTTGTAATGCCACTGTTAAATCTGATATCCGTAACACAAGTGCTTAAGCTACTTCAGCGTCAGCTCAATAAAATGTGATGTGGGTGTTCTTAGCCTGAAAATGATCTATTTATCGGTTCAGGTACTTTCGGTTTGTACTTTACCAATTCAACAAATTTATTGGTGGTATTAAAGAAACATTTGTTACCCTATTTTCTAAGAAAATCGGATACCATCCTAACAGTTTCACAAATTTAATTGGGTCTATATTTAGCAATTTACTTAATAAAATTAATATTTTCAACATCTCGTCGGCGCTTCAACCGTCAACTCATCCAATAAACTGAGAAACACCGAAAAAAAAATGCCATATCATGCCTTCGACGATTGTACTGGTCTATCTTACACACGGCGGAGTCAGTGCGGGGCGGGGTCGGCGGGCGGGGAGGGCGGCGACTGCGGCTGCGGCTGCGGCGGCTGCAGCGGCTGGAAGGCGGAGCCCAGCGACGGCCGCAGCGTGAAGCCCGCCACGGCCGGCTTCATCACCGACAGCGGCTCCGCGTACGCGCCCTCGCCCGCTTTCAGGTTCACCTGCCACACACACTTACGATATCAATGTTTGTTCTACGACTCGGTGCAGTATACTTGTATACTCACAGACTTAGGCACACATAAGGAGGTATATCAACTTATTAATATATTTAAAATAACTTACAGCATTATTGTAGAGTATGTCATTTAGCATAATGACTTATTATGCTATTACTAGTCTACTTCTTTGAATTTTTTACTAGTAATATTATGAGTACAAAAATGTTAAATTGAAATGTTTATTTCTCTCTTTTATTTCACCTATCAAATTTTCATATACATTAATCTTGTTATAATAAATTCCTTTACCTTTTCACAACCATCAGGTGGCTCCCGAGCTAAGAAGCGGTTTATTTGAGGCGATGTTCCGAGTTTGGATCCATCCAGATCTGGTGATGAGCAGACACTGCCGCCTGAAATATTATGTTTGTATGTTATAATAATTGTTTTTTAATTTTGTTAAACTTGCTATTGAAATGGCTATATCAAACTCAAAATTTAACTTTAAAAAAGCAAAAGCTCAAAACAAAACTCAATATACCTCAACTCGTAAGAACTACCAAAATGTAACAAATCATAACCTGATTCATGTACAGCTAATAAAACTTTCTCTAAAAACATAAACTCGTCTATGATTGAGAGCAGGCAAAGAAATCGAAACATGCTAGGGACCGCCAAACGATGTTGTGTGCTTATCAACTATGGCACATTGCAAGGGATCTAAAAGCTATATTTTATGCATAGAGTCGACCTGCGGCTAGTAGCTCTGCGGAGCCCTCACTGGAGAGTGACCCTCGCGATGGTGGATCTATGCCCACAAAAAATTTATATGTAAGGATGGAAAAATTGCATAAATTTATTATATTATTAGGTAAAATTTTTCCATAGGTCAAAAATTATGATCTTTAATATATTGGTCATATCTATATTAACATTTCATACATGTAATCATAAATTTCGAAATATCATTACTTCATACATCTTAGTTCTAAATTGAACACAACATTTCTACTCATCATCCTTTTTTAAAAAGTAAATTTGTTAAATGCTGTAATATTAAATTATCATATAAAAAAATCTCATTCAATGTTGAACAATTACCTGATGAATGTGCTGTGTGACATAGGTCGTGTGGTGTTTGTGTGTTAACAGAGCGCCTAAAAAGCTCGGCAAGGGGTGCACGGTGGCCTTCGGGTGTCACCTGAAATCATACATAAAAGGAGCAATATCAGACTTATTATTCAGAAAAATACTCTAAATGGAATCGCCTTTAAGGTTAATTTTTAATAATTCTATATACATTTTTGTATGATGAAAGAGTAAGTCAAGAATACTCAGTAATCACCTTATCTCTTAGCCGGTCAAGATGTGGCGTTTGGGTGCCGCTAGCTGGACACAGAACAAGTCTCTCGATCTCCTGATTAAGCCCTTCAACTGATGACCGCGCTGCCCGCAATGGCACACTGCCACTGCCAAAACGTGACCCTGGCGATCAGAAGGAATATGATCAATTTCAAAATGTAAGGAGTAATCATTATTTGATTGTTCTAGACCAGTGTTCCACAAAGTGTGTGCTACAGCACACAAGTGTATCATGGTCATTACTTGGTGTGCCTTGGAAAAATAAGGTTATCTCATAACGCTAAATATCTGAGCGGAACAAAAATACTTACACAAATGTAAATCACGCAAGGGCTGACTTGATTAATAATAAATATTGTTTGGTTGATGAATATTAAATGTTGATTACTATTCCTTAAAAACTCATTTTTCATTTATGGCGTACCTCCAAAAAAATTTGTTTTTCTAAATGTACCTTGAACACAAAAAGTTTGCTGAACACTTTTCTAGACTTATTATTTTTTAATGCATAAGTAAAAAAAAGTAAATAAAGTATTTACTATAGATTTTTCAAAGCCCATACAGATAAAAAATATTTTATTAAAAATAAAGAATTTATAACAATTTATACTTGCAGTGATGGGCAAAATTTAATCATTGTAAGATTTACTTACAAAACCCCGGGCTCATAGCATGGGACGAGTAATCTCCAGAAGCCGACGGTTTATGTGGCCTTTGCAAACGACTCCGTAGGAAGCGATCTAGCTTGTCATCATCAGAGCCTCGCGATGAACGACCAGATGCTCCACCACCTTCATCAGTCTAGTCGAAAGAAAAAGTATATATTTATTTAATATTTTCTTACAATCATACATTGTTCAATTGCAAATACAATATACATACATATATAAAAGTCACTTTATTTAATATACTTGATACAAAGTCTCAAACTGTAAACATAATGTTTCTCGAGTGGTGGCAGCTCAAAGGATAAGGATGTGCCTCAAATGCTTACTCCTAAATCCTAACCTCAAAGGTTTGGATTTATACCATAAGCTAAAGGAAATAGTGTGAGTATATGTGCAAATAAGTCATTATCACTTGTTCAATATTTAGCCTGGTAACCAAATCTTATGGTCACAAAGGTGGGGTATATATTCACAAGAACCTGTCTAAGAATGGTATATAATGCTAGCTATGCTGAAACATGGTTGCTTCTATTGTTCTCTAAATAATCAAACAATAGAAGAAAACATAAAAGAAACTATAGAATTTGAAAAGGACTATTAAAGACAAAGTATTTATATCTAACTAACTAACTTAACTCCACAGCACCATATGGCATGGTTCTTATGCATATTAATATCTTATTCTAAAACATTTATTAATAGAACCATAAATGTACCTGAGTAGATTTATCCACTTGTAAATGTCCAGCATGTAAATAATAGTCCCTAGACCACTGGCCCTTGTGATACAGGGTGTCTAGTGAAGCTGTACGTCTGATGACACTGGCACCAAACCTACCCTTCCCTGAAAAGCAATAAATTTTTTCTTATGAGAAGTTATGATAAAAATATTTTATATGAAACAATGTATGCAGTTAACAATTAATCAAGTTGAAATGAACAATCACATTCATGTATAAAATATTGATTTTCTAGCAGGGGGAATATATTATATTGTACCTTGAGAATAATAAAGGGAATTTTATTGTACCTTATTCCATGATTTTACATTTTTTTACTATTCAAATCATATAACTTAAAAATAAAGGCATCAATAAACCAGTACCCACTTCAAGTATTACGGTAATGCAAAGGGTCCTTAGAGTAATACTGTTAAATTTTATTACTGTGATAACTTTAAAAAAATTTCAACATTTTCAGAGTAATTTATATTGATATACAAGCATGCTATGACTTGTTCTATATAATTTTATTATCTAACTGCTGCATTGTTAGGATTAATGGTAACTAGTTATTAGTATGTACATAAGTCTTACACAAAAGGCCATATGTAAATAATTATTGATGTAATGTGACACCATAATGTAATCTTGCATATTAAATTATGGTGTGTTTATGTAATGATTAAATATTCAATATCTTTAAAAAAAAAGTAATAACAAGAATAACCTTTACACAAGTTTATTATTTGGTCTTACAAATGATATCTTAGTATTTAATATTTTTTATGATTATTTGGCAATTATACCAGATTTTTGATTTGACCTTGAGGTAAGGCTAAGTATGGGCATAAATAATATCTTCCCTCAGTATTAATAAATCAGTAAATTTTCCCAATTGGATTCTAACAAGAAAAATATTTGTCAGTTTTAAGATAAACAACAACAAATATATCACAAACCTTTATAGTTTACAGCTCCAGGGCTCCGCTGGCCGGAGAGGGAGTGATCGGGGGATATCCGCCGCCAGACGGTAGTCGGCGATAGCGTCGGGCTGTTGCCTGCGTTCTTCTTCAGCCCGCCGCTCTGCTTCATCACCGACGATACCGGCAATGTAGCTCGCATCGGCCCTTGTTTCCCGACCGGGCAATCAGACTGTTTACGGACCCGACCCGACATTTTCACTCCTCCAGATCACCAACTCACTATTAAACTCTAATTCCCCACCGAGTTACATTCAACCAACACTTCACAGTAAACAGCCAAGGTTGCTCACCGACGCCGCACAGATTCTTTGTAGAGATTTTTAGGGCCCGATAAACAATGTTCAAAAACGTAAGTACCAAAGTTTATTATTAGCGATTCGGCAATCGCTAATTTGGTAAATAAATCAGAAACAATATAAAGGTTACATTAGACGTTCTAAGAATATTTATTACATAAAAACAGTATTACAAAGCGCACTAGTCACATTTTTTCTGCACAATGGATGAATGAAGCTGACAGATGACAAGAACATCGCGATCGCGCCATTCCTCTTTCTCTCGTTGAATTATAATTCGTAACGCAACAACTATTTATTATATAAATAAACTAATTAAAGCAAAAATAAGAAAAAAATATAGTAAATATTGAACTAACGACGACAATTGAAGTAATTTACAATTAATCGTTGGCATTGCAATTAACAGCTGATTACTCCGCCATGACAAGTTGTCTATGACAGCAAGGTTGCCAGACGTTTTGAATGAGCGATCGTACGATAGGTAGAAAAAAGTCGTATTCCTTAAGAATAATATTGAAAGTATTCCTTAAGAATAATATTGAAACGAAAATACCTAGGTAGTACGTTCATAATAACTTTGTTTAATTAAATTAGAAAAATATGCAAACGACGTGTTACGAATCGTGTTAAAACCTCTGAGTACTGAAACTAATGGAGATGGCATAACTACGAAAAATTAAGTCCAATTTGAGTGAGAAACAAATATGGCGCCATTGTGTAGTATCATTCCAATTTACTTATTTACATACTTTATATCTCTGAACAATTTATTTATGACGTTGTTTCTGAATGTTACAAGTTAGATTAAGTTATAACCACAAATTTTATCAATATTGGAACAATACACTGCAAATTCCACTGACATTGACAACTTAAAGCGAGAAACCAAAATGGTAAGCCGGCTATACTTAGGTATTTCGATGACGTCACTTGATGATGTAACCGAAAATAGTTAAGTCGAATATACTGTTGTCTCTTCTTACGTGCAGTATTGTAGGCTTGTTAAAAAAAGATAGATAGAGGTTTATGAATACAATATCGATATTAATCATATTTTCATAGCAGATTGTTCGTACAGATTATTAAGTCGTGGTTTCAGTACTCAGAGACAACAATAGTGGGAAAAGTAGTTCTAGCTATTTAATTAAAGTATTTTTTATACAAAATTACATATAGATTTAGGATAATATAATATACAATTATATAAACTAAAAGAGAAAAAACATATTAAAGAGTAAATTAAGTTTACGATGATGTTGTAGTTTCAATAATAGGCGAGAAAAAATAAACTTATTTAAAATATCGAGTTTCGATATCTACATTTCAATATCGAACTATCGATATATCGTCCAAAAAAGTATTAGTAATAAATTTTGATATTTCTATATAATAATATCGATATTTCGATTTATTGGTACTTATCAACTAGTAGTCCTAGCCCAAACGTGTAGTTAGTAGCGTGGAGTCCTTCTTTTTTTCCTAATCCGTAATAATTTAAAATTATAATTATTCTTAAGAACAACGAGAAAACCACTATACCTACTGGAGTTGTCTCCAGTATAGTGGTTTTCTCAGTGTTCAGTGGTAAAGAATTCGCACGATTTTACCAAGCTAAAAGACTGTTGATAACTTTTTTTTTTTTACGCGAAGAAATGCTTTAAGCACCGTCACCCTACCCGGGGGGTAGGGTGGTGTGTTGGACTCCCGTAGGCCCTTGAGTAGTAGGCCCCTGCTCCGTCCAATATGGTAGTGGCCGGGGTATACCTAATAAAACTCCGCGGTACCCCTCATCGCTGATCGGAGGAGCTATGGGTAATGGACTAGCCTTTAGCCGTCAGGAGGGATGGGGCGATTTTTAAGTTCGCCTCGAGGTAGGATCGTCCTCCCGCTCACGCACGCTCCACCGCCTTCTATTAATAATACACGGTTATTTTTTAATTAGTACAAAAAAAAAAATAGGGTGATAGGGTGAAATAAAATTATATCTTCTGTAAACAAAACGAATCAACCGAAATTGTCATAAAATGAATCGTAGCGTAAACATGAAACGGTTAGGAGTAGTAAGTAGACGTACATACTCGTAAAAAAACATTCAAAAGACACAAATGAACATATGTCCATTTGTCCCATGTTGGTCTGGGACTTGGCCCATGTTAATCTGGGACAAAAAAAAAAATAATGTGCCAACTGTGGTTCTTGCCTAGCATGTCGTAAAAGGCGACTAATGGTTTACGGGCTTTTGGGTATGTGACTGAGTAGGCGACGAGCTAGCCACTTGTCACTCCTTCTTCACAGCTTTCCATCCCACCCAGCCCACTGTCCCATGTTGGTTTGGGACTTAAAAAGAATATGCCAATGTGGTTCTTGCCTAGCATGTCGTAAAAGGCGACTAATGATGTATCGGATTTTGGGTGTGTGATTGTGTAGGCGACAGGTTAGCCGCTTGTCACTGCTTTTTCACAATTTTCCATCTAACCCAGCCCGACTTTATTTTTGGCTGAATGTGGTTGAAGGGGCATGCTGCCTCTTTGACTCTGCCTACCCCTTCGGGGATTATGGGCGTGATGTTATGTATGTTATGTATGTATGAACATATGCTTTTAGGAAAGGTCAATGAACATTCAAATATTTAAAAAGTAGGTAATTCTTGTTTCGTAAACGATAAATTGTCTAATGAATACAATTATTTTTTGTTGATAAAGGAGATATCAAGTAATGCACACCACTATAATCAAGTAATAATAAGTAGCGTAGCTACGCTACTAATCGTAAGGATGCGTACCACTATATTCAAGTAATATTATGTAGCTTATCTACGGTACTCATCGTCAGGATGCGCGTCGTACCAGGTTTGTAGGTCCCATCAAATACCACTTGCTCGTTCAACGATGACGAAATCTGCACATTTAAGTAACTTGCTTAAACAGGTACACCCCAAATTATTATAAAATATACTTTGTCCTGAAAACACAGGAAATAACGCGAGGAAGATGATTATTTTCTCCTAAAATTTATTTTCTATATTTTTGTTAACTTTATCTTATTTGTCCCATAATATAATTAATTATTATAGGTTCCATTTCAATTAAATGTATGTATACATATAATTTCAATGTAATTTTCAATGAAAATTTAAGGATACGCCTTTAGATGTCTGCATTATAAAACCAACGATGATGACTAGTCTAACTCATTAAAGTCGTTGGCGGGTAAAGGGTTAATCAACAGTGATAAACACATTCATTCTGATATCTTTATTATTCAATTACAATCTAATGTTGCTTGCAAGGCAAATCATAAACGAAATATTATCACAATGCAAAAAACAAATTGCACCAAAAATCAAATGTTCAAATAATTTAACACATTTCAAAGGAATGCAAATAAAATATTAAAAACAAACATTAGTAACTGCACAACAGAGACTGATATGTACCGAAACTTAAAAATAGTTCACACCCAATAGCTACGTCTATGTATGTCAATACAATAATAAACCGATCTTTACATTCTTGATTTTGAAATGTGATTGAACACTTTTTCCTAAGGATGGAATAATAACTAAATCAATAAAGACAATCAATCATATAATTTAAAATAAATCTATAATAATTATATCACAAAAATACAATAAATGTAAACACATCATGTGATAACTTCAATGTTGTTACATAATATGATTAATAAAACCCATTTGCACCAAACAACATTTATTGATAAACCGATGCTTTATCCCATGGTCAATCTTTGGTCTTACCAACCAAAAAAGATCGTTGTTCGGTTCTTGGCTTCATTTAAAGGAAAGAAACACACTTGCATAACAATATATCTATTAATTTAAAAAACATGTATCTTGTCTCAATTTTTATAAGCCTTTCGTAATACATACTTTAAATATTCGTAATGGATAGGCATATATCCACATATTGCAATGACATACTACATTATTTGTTTTATGTACGTTGGCATTGAAAGTTACAGTATGTATTATATATTGGCTGCATGGGGACATTTCCTTTGTTGTTTAAAATTTAGAGAAATATACAATTTAAAATCCAAACCATATAGAAAGAACAGTGTTCATAGTTAATCTTGCACCACAGACCAGATTAAGTTCAATACCTAAATGATCTTATTTCAAAGTAAGAAACTCTTGCTCTGTAGGTACGAAATCTACACTCTAAACTATGTATATATTACTCTAGTCTACATTGATACTAGCTTGCCTAGTATTAAGAGTTAAAGTAGTCTTTTAAAATCAGCACGCCTAAGCGTCGCTAGTTCTAGTTTGAGCAATTTTCTGCTTTTGTTCCGCGATCCACGCGTGTATTTTCTCCTTAAGTTCTGTGTTTGACTTCACCTGATCCATGGACAGAGGGGAACGGTTGAACGGGTCGGACTGATCGCTGAGAAGATGTCTGTAAAAAGTAAGACATTATAAAATACAATTCTTACATCGATTTATAGGTATAATGTAATAAACATTGACAGAAGTCGAACCGCCATCAAAGTCGGCGATAAAGTTACATGCCGCTCATATCTGCACGTATCTTGTAAAAGTTTGACGAAGGAGCGGATAGCATATATTTCACACACACTTCGGACTGTAAGGCATAGATCAACATTTTCTTAATAACGCTTTGCCACAAAAAACATGTTGTTTACATGACACTTTTAGAATGGTTTTACAAGCGGTTCTTTCTGGCTAATGTAACAATGTACAAATATAGTTTAAATTATACGAATGCTTGTCCTTGGTTTCCACATCCGATTCGAGGTGTCGAACCCACAACTCTTGGCGCATAGGACAGGGCCGCTACTAAATGCGCCATCGACCCAGTAAATAAGTCACCTCTTAGGATTACAGGCGCGATGTTATGTATGTATCTCCAGGATTGGTTAATCGGCAGGTACCTAGCTATAGTGGTCCGGTCGACGGTGGTGCGCGAGCTGGGCAGCACGACGGGGTCCATCATGAGCGTGCTCATGATGGGGTCGAGGAACTCGTCGGGCGCGTTCGCAAGGATCTCCTCGTCGCGCTGCCGCTGCTCCGCGAATTGGCCGACGCGCGTTGCCACCTCTTGCAGCGAGCCGATCAGGCCGCCGCCTCCGATGCGGACTAAAGCACAAACGGTTTATGTTTAGCTTATGTGTATTATGTAAACCACACTCTCGACGAAGTTTTTCTTCTGTACAAAATCTGTATATATTATTATGAATAACAGTTTGTGCCTCGGAACGCCAAAAGCGAAGGCAATTTAGAAAAGCTTAATTTATACATTTTACAACATTACGCCACTTCCCTAGCAGGGTAGGCAGAGAGAACCGAACGCCATATGGCACGATCCTTACACACCTATTTCGCCTCTTCAACATAGTTTAATTTACAATATTTTGAAACTCTCTCAGAAATTTAATTGTAAATATATTAACTAACTAAACTCCACGCCACTTCCCTAGCAGTTTTGGTACAGGAGTGTGTCTGAAACTGGAAATTATGAATAAAACTTGAGTCAATGAATCTGACATAAATTTCATTACAAGTTGTTAAAAAACAATAAGAGACAGTCTTTATTTCTGCTCAAATTTTTTTATTTATTTTTTCAGGTCATCTAAATGTCAATTAGGTCAAAAAGGTTATTTTTTATAAATAGTTCCGGTTCTATCGCCTATGTCGATAAGGGTTTATTTCTACGCTAGAAAAGTTTAATCCTGGAACTATGTATCCCACATTTCAACATAAACATAAACAACACTACCTACATTGTACCATCACATTATCATAGCAACGGTTCCAAAAACAAACAATCGGACTTTACCTAGCACTGCCTCAGCCAGCGTGAAGAGCTGCGGCGAGTAGGAGCGGCCGTCGTCGGACACGGCGGCGCAGAAGCGCTCGTTGGTGCCCAGCTCCACGTACATGCGGCAGATGTCCAGCACCGTGCTGGCCGGTTCGAACTCGAACTCCTTCATGTCTTTTACCTGCCAAATAAATTTACCACTTCGCTAGTACCGGATATAACTACATATTTGAGATTGAAAAATTCTCCGAAAATATTCGTAATAAAATATTTGCACATAACTTTAATAATACAAAAGTAGATAACATGTATGAAAAGTTTTTCAATGTTGTTGAAAAAGAATTTAATGACGCTTTTCCGAAAAAAACCAAAATGGTCTATAATTCAAAGACAAAATTCTGTGAATGGGCAACTGTTGGTATTTATAAAAGTAGAAGAAGATTATATGAACTTTATGATATGAAGGCAAACTCTAATGATCCTTCATTGATAGAGTATGTTAGGAATTACTCTAAGTTATTTAAGAAGGTTTGTGCAATTGCTAAATCTAGTTATTTAAAAGGAAAAATTATATCAGCTGCCAATAAAAGTAAGGCAACATGGAAAATCATAAATAAAGAGACTTGTAAAAATAAAACACAAGACAACAAGATCTCTCTTAATATTGATGGTACTTTTTTTCATTCTGATGCTGATGTGGCCAATGTATTTGAATCTTTCTTCTCCAACATCCCACTCACAACGACAAGCAGTCTAAACTCCTGCCCGCGTCTTGCTAACTCCCTTCTGAAGTCAAAAGTGAATGAATGTAAAACTATTTTTAGTTTTACACATATTGATTCTGGGGTAGTTATGAAACATTTTAAACTTTTAAACATTAAGAAAACTGAAGATCTCTGGGGCATCTCAGTTGATATTCTAAAAAATATAATTCACCACGTTGCACCATATTTAGCTTTCATGTTTAATAAATGTATTGATGTAGGCCAATTTCCCAATTTAATGAAACTAAGCAAAGTTATTCCATTGTATAAATCAGGTGATAAAAGTGACCCAACCAACTTCAGACCTATATCTATACTACCTGCTTTTAGTAAGATATTCGAAAAAATTATATTCACCCAGTTAATAGCTCATTTTGAAAATAATAAGCTATTACATGATAAACAATACGGTTTTTCTAAAGGAAAATCTACCACTGATGCAGGAGTAGCCCTCGTCAGTCATATTTTTGACGCATGGGAAAACAAGCAGGACGCTATAGGAGTTTTCTGCGATCTGTCAAAAGCTTTCGATTGCGTCGACCACCAAACGTTGCTGATGAAGTTACGGCACTATGGTGTTATGAATAACTCGCTTGACTTGATTCAGTCGTACCTAACTGACAGAATACAGAAAATCAACATCAACGGAACTGATTCTTCTGGCGCTTCTTTATCTATGGGAGTGCCCCAAGGCTCGATATTAGGACCTTTGCTTTTCCTAATCTATATAAACGACCTTCCATATTATACAAAAGATTTATGTGAGATAGTATTGTTTGCCGATGACACATCTTTGATTTTTAGAGTTGACCGAAAAAAAACAAATTTTGACGACGTAAATAATACTCTCTCACAAGTACTACATTGGTTTACTACAAACAATCTTTTATTAAATTCAAAGAAAACGAAATGTATTAAATTTTCAATGCCCAATGTAAGACAAGTAAACACTAAAATATGCATGAATGATGAACTTATTGAAATCATTCATTCTACAGTTTTTCTTGGAATCACTATCGATTCCAAGCTGCAATGGAGCCCTCATATTACGGCTTTGGCTGGAAGACTCAGCTCAGCAGCATACGCAGTTAGGAAAATACGACTCTTGACTGATATTGAGACGGCGAGATTGGTTTATTTCAGTTACTTTCATAGCGTAATGTCGTACGGCCTTTTATTATGGGGGTCCGCTGCTGACATACAAACTATTTTTGTATTGCAGAAGAGGGCCATCCGGGCTATATATGGCCTGAAACCTCGAGATTCGCTAAGAGATATGTTCAAGGAAATTGACATATTAACCGTGCCATCACAATACATCTTTGACTGTATTATGTATGTACGTAAGAACTTTCATAACTTTATTCAAAAATCTGATTGTCACCATTTTAACACCCGAAATAAACACAAGCTTGCCGTTCCGTATCTAAGACTTCACAAGACTAGTAGTTCATTTAGGGGGTTAAGTATAAAATTATTTAACAAACTACCAGGCAATATAATTGAACTGCCTATGCATAGATTTAAATTACACATTAAAAATCATCTTATGAGAAAGGCTTATTATAATATAGAAGATTTTTTAAGTGACAAATATTTGTAATTGCTATTATACATATTTACTTCTTTAGATTTGTATAGCATAGTAGCTTAAGGATATAATAATTGTTATCGATACTTATTGTAAATTTGGCGATGAAAAGAGTAACTATCGAGTTTCTTGCCGGTTCTTCTCGGTAGAAGCTACTTTCCGAATCCGGTGGTAAATTTTTATTTTCATTTGTATGTACTGACGATTTATAAGTGCTTATTTGAGCCTACGTAAATAAATAAAGATCATTTCATTTCATTTCATTTCATTTCATTTCATTTCATATGTATATTAAAGTATGGCCAAAGTCGAATACTACTAAATATAAAAATTAAGAAGGGCAATGAAATCATATATTTTCATTGTTATCTAGGCGAGCTGCATACGTTTTTTGTGGGGCGCCTAATCCGAGCCTTAGAGGTCTCGGATTCAATGTGAGCCACTGGCCACGAAACCAAGGTTTGCGGGTTCGAAGCCCGCTAGGGGCAAATGTTTCGTAGGATGAACATGGACATTTGTACTAGAATCATGAATGTTTATAAACGTATTTAAGTATGTAAGTATATCCGTTCACCTAGTATCCATTGGACAAGCTTACTGACACACCAATTCCCTAGTTTGGAATTAGGGAATTTATGTATGTATTTATTACTAGCAGCGCCCAGCGGTTTCACCCGCGTAGTTCTCGTTCCCGTGGGAATACAGGGATAAAATATAGCCTATGTTACTCGCTGATAAAGTAGCTTTTCATTAGCGAAAGAATTATTCTAATCGGTCTAGTAGATTTGGAGCCTATTCGATACAAACAAACAAACAAATATTTCCTCTTTATAATATTAGTATAGATTATTTATGAAGCAAACACAGGGCAGAGCGATGCGCACCTTGAAGTTCTTCTTGTTGGGCCCGACGAGATGCAGCAGGAAGTAGTTGAGCATGGAGGCGATGCGCTCGACCAGCGTGGGGTGGCAGAAGACGTAGGGCGCGTGCGCCGTGAGCCGCACCAGCGTGCGGATGGTGTCGCGCCCCAGGATGTTGTCGAAGCGCGCCAGCATGCCGATGTGCGACAGGTTCGCGAGGTTCTGCTCGCGCTCGTTGCTCGATAGGTCGTTCCACGCACCCGACTCCCTGTTACGAATTATATCTATTTTATTTTATCGAAGATGGAAAAAAAAAATTCATCATAGATGTTCTTCCGGATTTAGATTTAGTAAATGTGGTCTTATTAAACGTAATTTATACAGATTGCTTATAAAATAAACATGTTTCATTAAGGACCAACTCATATGGCGTTCGGTTCCCTCTGCCTACCCCGCTAGGGAAGTGGCGTGAAGTAAGTTAGTTTTTAGTTAGTTATGTTATACACCATACGTTCAAGAATTCAAGAGCTAACTAAATAATGGTCGAAAATGGAGATGAAATATGTTTAAAATTATTTGGACAATGTGGTTTAATACATACTGTGCAGTCTGCATGGTGCGTATTTGCGCCATGTTCCCGAGGGCCTCGTCCAGCAAGAAGATGGCGTCATTCATCAGCAGGTTGACGAAGCGCAGGAAGATCGGCGGGTGGACTGCCTCCATGTTCGCTTCGGCTTCTTTTGCTAGCCGGCTGCAACAAGATTCCAAATTAAAACTTAATACATGTAACAAAATATGACTACTACTGACGATTCTTGTTTGGTTATAATTTTCTTGGTTGTTTAAACTTTAATTTGGTTCATCCTTTCCATCTAAACTTTAAAAGATATTTTTAACACTAACAGCCGAATATATCAAGGTCAGATACTCATTTATATGTATTGAGAAAATTAGAATTCACGTTGGTACACAAATACCCACACCCCGGCGAGGCGATCGAACCCGCAACTTTTGTAAACGACGCAGAGTCTAAGCTATTGCATCATGGGCATGTCAATATTAAAAAGAGCCTTAAGACGTACTCAGAAAAAGTATTCTTATAGAAAAAGAGTTTTTGTTCGACTTTGCAGGACTGCTGTAATTCTTAACAGTAGATGACTTACGTGAACGCTTCCCGATGCTCCTCCATGCCCCACAAGAAGTCCATTACCAGATACATGGGACGGCGGTAGTTGAACTTCTGTTCGAACTGGACGCTCTGGCCGGTCATCTCGATGCCGACGAACACGTCCAGGAGACATGGCACTAGCTGCAATGAACAATTTAGTTTTTTATATAGCACTAATGGGGACCAACAAGCCGTCTATCTGATGGGATGTATCGTGTTTTATAGATAATATACTTTGACAAACAGCTCGTTCCAGAGTAATAGAAGGACCAGTTCTAGCAAGTGTCAATTCCAGAAGGGTTGAAAGACGGAAAAGTATTCATGATTGATTTTGACAACAAAATTGGATCTGATAGATATGTACTAGAACTCACCTCTGAATAATTGGTTCAACAAAAACAAAGTTGCCGCTTCTGTCTGTTCCATCACTTGCATAGTTTAATAAGTCATAGTCCCATGTTGGTTTGGGACTAAAAAGAATTTGCTAACTGTGTCTATGCATGAACCTAGCATTTCATAAAAGGCGACTAATGGTATATGGGGTTTTGGGTATGTGAGTGTGTAAGCGACGAGCTAGCCAATTGTCACTACATTTCCACAATTTTCCATCTAACCCAGCTCAGTTTTGTTTTTGGCTGAATGTGGTTAATGGGGACTGCTGCCCCTTTGACTCTGCCTACCCCTTCGGGGAATATGGGCGTGATGTTATGTATGTATGTAGTATGTCATACCTGTAACCTATGAGGATGTTCCTTGAAGAGCTGTTCTCTGTAAAAGGATGCTAAACTGCTTAGGGGTTGTTGGTCGTCAGGATGGTTCGGCAACATCGCCTCCAAGCATTCCGCTAATCGGGCCCTGAAATAAGTTTCAAATCATTGTAATCTACTATTTAAGACTTAGGATTTTACATATTATCACCACATTCGCAATTCACGAAGAGGTAGGCAGATTTCAAGGAGCAATAAAGTTCCTGAAATCGTATTTACCACAAAGTAAGAGTTGGCTGAATAATGTCCGAATATACATAGTCGGTCAGTAGACACGAAAATTCTTAGATGCAATTTTAGACCCCTCGTCAATATTTTTTAACTGACTATAGCAAAATCACTCAACTATAGCTCCCCGCAGCTTAAATTGGTAATTTCCAGATAAGCGTTCAGGGTCACGCTGCGAGAGGTAAAAAAAAACTACTACCATTATATCATTTCGGACCCTGAACTGAACTTGCTGCTTTCGTTTCCTTATCTCCATAAGGTAAAAGCAAGCAAGCACTCCAAAAGCAATAAATAAACATACCGCAAATGCGTAAACTCTATAAAAAGGGTCTATCTAATAGTAAGTAGGTTAAATATAAGTAATAGTAAGTCCGCATTTGCGGTACTCACCGCAAATGCGGGTTGTACGTGCGCGACGAGTCGCCCATGAAGGTGAGCACGAGCGTGAGCGCGGGCTGCAGCAGCCCCGCGATGTCGGCCTCCTCGGTGATGGCGCCAACCGTTCGCCGCGCCATCGTGATCAGCACCACTATGTTCTCTAGCACGAACTCCGGAACGCACCTGTGCAGGAAAGTAGCAGCTAATTTACAACCTTATTTTTAGTACCTATATATGAATCCTGAAAACTGTACAGAATCGTTAAAGAAATCGAGCTGCGTATTCGGGACGCCACTTGCACCTCGCACGTGCACGTCGCGGCTCAGGTCGGTCGGCGCGTCGCACACACGTACCTCAGCGCGTCAGGCGGCGCGGTGGTGACCGGCATCTCGACGGGCACGAGGACGCCCGGCGCGCAGCTGGGCTGCGGCGTCGGCGGGTCGGGCTGCACGCCACTTGCACCCCGCACGTGCATGTCGCGGCGCAGGTCGGTCGGCGCGTCGCGCACACGTACCTCAGCGCGTCAGGCGGCGCGGTGGTGACCGGCATCTCGACGGGCACGAGGACGCCCGGCGCGCAGCTGGGCTGCGGCGTCGGCGGGTCGGGCTGCACGCCACTTGCACCCCGCACGTGCATGTCGCGGCGCAGGTCGGTCGGCGCGTCGCGCACACGTACCTCAGCGCGTCAGGCGGCGCGGTGGTGACCGGCATCTCGACGGGCACGAGGACGCCCGGCGCGCAGCTGGGCTGCGGCGTCGGCGGGTCGGGCTGCACGCCACTTGCACCCCGCACGTGCATGTCGCGGCGCAGGTCGGTCGGCGCGTCGCGCACACGTACCTCAGCGCGTCAGGCGGCGCGGTGGTGACCGGCATCTCGACGGGCACGAGGACGCCCGGCGCGCAGCTGGGCTGCGGCGTCGGCGGGTCGGGCCGCACGGCCACTTGCACCAGCCACGTGCACGTCATTGCTTGAAGTCGGTTCAGGTTCGTCAGCATGTCATTTTCGAGGAGGGCGCAACGCATGCTTAAGAACCTAAAAAACAAGGATAGACGGTAATTGATTTATTAGTTATATATTAACCTGCATTCATCAATGAATTTTGTGATGATGATGAATTGATAATCTCATCCTAAAAATTATTATATCTTATTACTTCCAAAATTTTGAATAATTTTTTTGTTTTATTTAACATAATCTAATCATATACCCGAGGGCAACCTATACCCTTTCAAAAAAAAAGAAAAGTATTTAATTATTGTATACTAATATATGGGAGAGAAACCTTGTGCCACAACTAGGGTTGTCACTTTTTTTTGTGCAAATAAAGTATATTGATACTTATTTGCTCTTAACATCCTCTATAAAATATGTTATTTATTAATTCGGCGGCTTATGCAAGATGTGATAATCTTATACTGAGTAGGGAGACAAGTGATTGGGCGGTACTGGGATGGATCTAGGCTGTTTTTACTTTTGGGTAACATAAATTTAAATCATTTTGTTAAAAATACAGGAAGATCACTATCGCCTATTATTATGCTTGAGATCTGCTTAGCTAAGATAACATGTAATTTATATAACTTTTCAAACCAGAAATTGCATATACTTTCTGCTCTGGCTGCTTTCCAATTATGTGTTTTACATATAGTTTTTATTGTTACATATTATTATTATAATTATATTTGCTTAACAACATACAATATACTTAACTTGCCCTTTTATAAGACATCAAATCAACATGTATTTTAAGGCCACTTACTTGGTCATCAGATGATGAGTGCGTTGTCTCATCGGCTCCAGCAAGTGATGAGCGCTAGCTGCCACATCCGCTAGAGCCCTTTGGGCTCTGCCTAAATCTTGTCCACACCGCCATAGCTTCTCCGCACATACCCTTACACCTGGAAAATAAGTAAGTTTGTAATTAAGTTTACATAGAAAGGCTTGCTTCACTTTCAGGTTCTAAACTAATATATAAAGCTGAAAAGTTTGTTTGTCTTGGTTGAATGCGCTAATCTCAGGAATTATAGTATATAGTATCCTCGTAAGGTTATAGGCTATAGAACATTAACTATAAACGCAGGCACAACTATTGATTTATATTTTACAAACCATACAAGAAATATTTCAAGATATAATTTATTTTAAAATAAGACTGTATTTAAAATTATTATTCATTGATTGTTTGGATGGAATATATCATTATCCAGATAACGAGGGTCAAATTACTTTTTCATTTATGTTCTTGATTGTTTTGGAATCATTAAATAGATAGTTCAGTGTGGCATGTCGTCACATTATATGCCGTACTAAATCGTTAGAGACCTTGTATTCTGATAGTTCATGAAAACTATGTTAAAGATTGGTGGTGTTTACTCTCCGATGGTATGACGGATGAAGATAGTATGAAATATGGAAAACTGATCTCACCCAAGTCAATACATTTCTGCGTCATAAAGAAGCATTCAGTTACGAAATTGTACACGTCTGCTGTCGGCCGCTTTAGCGACTGTCCGTCTTCGCCCTCCCGCGCGGGCAGCAAGCAAGTCTCGCTGTGTAGACAATCTAAATGCACCGATTTAGCTGCACATTCTTCTGGCTATAGACACAAGAAAAATATAATCATACCACTGACACCACTGTAAGCAATGTAAGGTCATGGTATCAAGGTCAAGGCGGCGACACTTCTTACTGCCTGTGTGCAAAACCTATGAAACGCCAAAAAATAGTTTCAATAATTGCGCCTGTGTGCGCCGTACACTTCGTAAATAATGGGCGGTATGACCATGAGTTGCTTTTCGAGAGAATTCAGATCAGTTTCAGTATCAGAATATCATCGAAAAATCGTTAAATTCGAGAGCTCAGTTTCAATCCGCGAATCTAGTCTAATTTTTATTCAAAATATACTCACTGGAACAGCTCCATAGGTGGGATCTATTTTTAGTGACTTCGGATCATCAGCAGAAGTGCAGAAAGGTTGACATAGCTGGAGCAAGACTGCACCAAGATTCAACATGAATCCATCGGACACACAGCTCATTGTTGCTGCGCTTACTTCGCCAGCCTGAAGTATTAGTATGTAACTTGACTAATATTATAAAGAAGAAATATTTAATTGTGTTTGTTTGAATTGAATTGGCTCCGAAACTACTGGAACATTTTGAAAAATTCTTTCACCAATGGAAAGCTGCTTCATCAGCAAGTAAAATTGGCTATACATATTTTATTCCTGTATTCCCACAGAAGCGGGAACTATGCGGGTGGAACTGTGGGGCGCTGCTAGTTATTTATATTCCGACTTTAAAAAGCTGAGCAGTTTGTTTTATGTCAACATTCCAATTTCTAAAGTGAAGGTCATGAAAATAAACTTACTTGTACATTCCATAGTTTACCCCTAGCAACATTTGTTTTCAAACACTTCCCTATCCATGTTAGAAGTCTGTTTCTCATCTGCGGACCAGCTTTAAGCAGCATCAAGAATATACGATGTAAATTGTTGGTAAGATGTGATGATGCATTCCATATTGACGACTCAATCATTGACGTTGCTGCCTGAAGCATTATAAATAAAGTTTGTATTGGTACATATTTAATTGACCTAAGGAATGATGTTTCACATTGCACGATAGTGTTACGACTCAACTGTAATTTTTTCAAATATAAAGCATTATTATGCAACCTTTTTTATGTTTTCTACTTATCAAATATCCAAATGCAACCCCATTCTATACATTAAATAATATGAGTCTTTTATAGATAGAGAAGTTATCAACATTACCTGATCCATGGGATTATCAAAGAAATCATGGAGTGAAGTTGCAGTCTTTGGTAAAACAGATAGACTTAACAAGGCACCAAGTATTGACTCTTGGTAAAGTCTTCCATTTGTTTCTATCTTTGGTTCGCAGGCCTCCATCAGAATAGGTGCCAAATTTGTGTTACCTGTAATTAAAACAATTATTATACATACATGACTGCGTAACATAAAAAGTGAGTGTGTTATAATTGTAATATTTATCTTTATTTAGCATACATCTTTTTATTAGCCATGATCATGTTAAATAAAACAAAAACAAAATAATTACAATTTTCAGAAAAACTTTACGGTGCGTTACACAGGGGGGCGTATAAAATCTTCAAGAAATGTGTTACATATAACTTAAACGCTTCTTTATTATGTCTATATTATTAGGTCTACTAACGTTTGTACACAAACAATTAAAGACCAAAGAAGGTTACATAACTATTTAACTAAGTGCAATTAATCAATTAAAGGTAAACACTGCATGACTACATAACAACTACATTTTCGACTTAAAATTAAAAACTTAATGTTAGTTAACGCAATATATCCATAAATAAAGTGATAAAAACTATAATTATAATATAATATCGTGCATGCATTGGGGCATCAACTTCTGAAGTGGTTTGATTTATTTAATCCCTCTGGCACTATCTTTTTTACTTTGGCAAGTGATTCAGCATTGGGGTCTACCAGGTCAGTCCAGTCGTTAAGGAGCCTACACAATCTTGGTACAGGGGAATTAGAAAGTTGAGAACTGTTCTTCAGAGAGGAGGGCATAGTGGTGTTGTCGGCGTGCGTGTTGTCCGACGGGGAACGCGAAAGCTTAATTTTTCCAGCAGGAGGGGGCAATCATGGCCTCCTTGTGAAATTTTAGTAGAAAAGTGATGTCTAGTATTAATCTCCTATTCTCCAGCGACATAATTTTGAAATGTATTCACGTACGACTGAATAATTTTTGACATGCCATTGCAGACAGCCAAGCTAGCAACAAATCTTTTTTGTAAGCGTTCTATTTCTAATGAGTGGGTGACATAGTGAGGCTAACTGAAGAGTAACTACACTGCAGTATTCTAAATGGCTCCTGACAAGTCTACAGTAATGGCTAATAAATGTAAATATTTTCAGGCAATGATATATCACATTAAGGTTAACTTACTTGCAAAAATTTGTATCGATGGTAAAATATAAATGGGAAGGTTAATAAGGTTTGACTTATTAACTTCCATGTGAAGTTTCTCCAAAACTGGAATCATTGAATCTCGCAGTTGCTCCATTACCCTTTCATCTTCTGAAATAGTAAAGATAAAGAAGTTGTTCACATTATATATTACCTACTAGCTGACTCGGCGCACTTCGTAACGCCCCGTTCTCGGATTTTCAATACCTATTTTTTTTTCCGTGCAACTATTTTATTTTTTTCTTTCATAAGAACCTTCACCTGATAATAACAATAACAACTAAAAAAGAATTAGCGAAATCGGTTCGGCTGTTCTCGAAATTTGCGCTTAGCAACACATTCAGCAATTCATTTTTATATTATAGATATAATGTTTGTAGTAAGACCAAACAATGCCATTTTTGTAGAGTATAGAGCTCTTGAGCAAGTTGTCTTAATCATAAGATAGGTAGATAGCAAATACTTACCATCAGAAACAAATGCATCAACTATATCATTGAAAAATGTATGGCTTTGACGATCTACATGCTGCAAAAGTTCTGTGAGCTGAACAGCAAAGTTTTGACCCTCAAACAAAGCAGGTTGCTTCAATGCCGTCACAGCATTCCTAAATATAAGTTCTTGCATCTTTTGTGTGGCTTTTTTTACGTATGGTGTGTTAACTTGCAAATAACTCTGAAGATTCTGTATTGAACTAAATAAATAAGGAAACACCTGTCGTTGAATTACGCTCTCTTCAAACATTCGACAATTTTTTGGTATAACATAATATTCTGGATTAGGCAGAAGGAGTCGTTCGAAGAGTGCTTGTTCTAAGGCTTCCAAGTCAATGTGTTTACGAGGTTTCATAGCTTCTGATAGCTCTTCTAATACAACCATTTGTCTAGTAGACGCTGAAGAATCCTCAATAGCTTCAGAGTTGATGGTAAAGTGGAAAACATTTTGGACAATATTGTTTATTGTCAAGATCTCCTCATCTTCTTCAGCAGTTTTAGAAGTTATCTGTAAGGTTGCACTACCATTACTGTAGTCTGTGTTATTAGTTGACTTTACTTCAGGTATTCCTAATAATCCAGCGAACGGATTGTTTGGGTCAGACATTGTAATTCACTAATCACTGAAAATCTTTACAAACAGACAATCCCAGGTTTGAAAGTGTATTCATATCATTATGATTTAAAAAGTCACACGTTACTATGGGACATATATCTCAAGAATTAGAGATTTTATTATCAAATTTTGTATTTGTAATAAAAATGCTGACTTATCACAAATTTGATAAAAATGACGTTTGACAGATCGGTACGGTTTAGAAATAGACTAATTTATTAAAGTTGTGATTATAATGACAATTGATGATGATGCAGTTAATTAAATTGTTTATTATTATTAAAACATACTACAAAAATAACGCTTATAGTGGTGAGAATTTATAAGGCTAAATAAATTAAATAGGTACATAAAAAATATATGAACTGTAGTTGTTAAAATGCTGGGATCACTGTTTGAGGAATCTTTAGTCAATAACTCTCCTTATACTTGCGAAGGAATATGTATACAATTTTCAATTACCACTTAGTAGTACAAAAATAATAACATGCATAAATGATTACTGCAGTTCATACATATTTCATGAAATAGTATATTTAAACACGAATTAATCAGTATATTAGCTGCTGGCATACGGAAGTATTTATTTTTATTGTTGTGGTAGAACTGTTTCGATACTAGCGCTAATTAGTATGGTGAGCAAAACTGGAACTATTTTTTACAATTTCCACCGCATTCATTGCTTTGTTTCGCCGCAGTCGTCGTCCGAAATCAATATTGCGTACTCGAATTGTTACGTTTTATGCAGCAATGCTATGAAAGATTCCATTTTTACATGGCGTTTAGTAGAGGCACATAGTGAATCGTTCATTAATGTAAGATTGGTAACACTTAATATTATTTACTTAGAGGACATTTACGAATGCGTGACCCCTTATTTTATATAAAGTGCTTGATCAGCCCAGCCACAAAGAAATTAATTTTATTACACACGTGCAAAGTCTATTCGTTACACAATTAGTAAAGTCGTGATTCTATTATATTCACGAAAATTATTTTTATTTCCGTACAAATTAAATTCGGGTACGGCTGATTCATGTAAATCAAAATGGCGGTCGATTTGTACGTAAATTATGAAGGCAATGTAGATTTACATTTTTTTACAATATTCCTTTGAAAGACTTCCTGTGCATGCATTTTTCTTATTAATTTTTTATTAGATTATTGCCTATTTTACTTAAATGCATTCTGTGTCTCCGTTCTGGTGTCGGTATTGTGTCTATTGTATTTTATTTTCATGAAGTAAACTTGCATTTATAGTTGCAAAACATCCATAGCCTTGATTATATGACTGCTTAATAATAATTTGTGTGTTGCATAAACATATAGATAAAACTATGTGTTTGTTTATGCACTAGTAAGTCAGGAAAAAAATTGGTATAACGCGACCAGTTTGCATTGGACGTAGCCATCGCGATCATAATCAAATTATACATCTAGCTACGATTTTATACGTCATAGTCAGCTTCAACTCGTTGTTTATTAGTGTGAGTGAGCGTACACACGGCACTTGACCTCGTTGAGGAAGGACACACAGATACGTTGCCATTCTAGAAGGCTGACGTCATTCCAATCGCGGCGAACGAGAACGCAGCGCTCAGCAAGACATTGTGAAATGTGAACGTCCACCCACTGCTTGCCTTGCTTGGCTCTGTCCACATAATTCACTTGAAAGTAGTGGCTATGAACAGTTATTGTACCGATTTCCGCTATAGATGTTGATTTTCTAACTGCGCATCTCAGTACTTTTGTGAAAATTGGAGATCTACTTTTTTCTAATGATAATTGTTCCGACAATTATTAGGTATAGTATTAAGAGAACGCAATGAATTGCTCTCAATTTGCAATTTATTTTATTTAAGAGTATTAAATCGCGCGTTACTTTCTATTGGTACCTAAGATAATAGCATTGCATTCGATTTCACCATCTTTTACACAAAGGGCGTTTGCTAATAGGGAATGTACATATGTGTGACATTTTGTGTTAGTGTGCGTTTGTGATGATGGATCAATACAAAATCATTTTTTTAAAATCATTATGCATTGTTTGTAATTCTATGCTCTTAGTTGTAAGATTAGTAACGTTTATATTATATTGTATATATAATGGATATTGGAGATTTATTTTTAGATCTCCCTAGACGTTGCACATTAGATTCGGAGATTTCTAAAAATATACTTCTCAATTTGGTAGGGTTATACTTTCCATAATGGCGGCAGAATTATCGCTATCTCTTTCAGCGATACGGCAAGAAATTCTGATTGGGTTTATCATAGAATAACACATCAGCCGTACCTATTAATATTTTTAAAGGATTTTGCATGTAATGCTACAAAATTTTATCGAAAATATAATTGATGGTATTTTATCTTACATTGTTAGCTTTTGTCCGTGAGCTCTGCTCTTTGACATAAAACACGCGTTTTATAGTTAGTTACGTAAGTTCTAAACAACAATGAATACTTTTGTAACCTAGATATTATTAGGATAAAACGTTATATTTTATCATTACGTATAAGGTTTTATGACTGATAATCGTAATTCCATTTAAAATAAACCTGGTTTATTTTGATTTCCAAATCCTAAGTAGATAGGTACGTAATGTGGCTATGAATGTAGGTAGGTTATATATGTATTTAAGATACGGTGAATAGTAGGGTACATAGTTAATTATTATAACTTAGCTATTTTTATCTGTAAGATTACCATTTTAAAAAGATATAGTATTGTGATCAAATACAAAAACAATATTCTTATATCTTTAATGTCGTAGTTACATGAATAATAAGTGGGTGATAAAAAAATGAATGTTGATAATGTTAGCCAGCTTACAGTGTTTGTATTTTTTAAAGGTAGGCACTTATAGGTAAGTAAGTTACGCCAATGAGAAAAAAGAACAAAATTTCAGTAGTAAATTTGACTGAATAATATGTAAGTATCTACTATTATTCAGAAAAATTTGTATAAAAGATCATATTAATATTCCGACATAAACAAATAATGCATTCGTTTATCACCTGATACCTTGAATGTACCTAGGTAAAGTAAGCTTAAAATATAAAAGTTTATTAACGTTCCGCGTTTTATATTTTAATGGTAGGTAATTCACCCATTGAACATTAGTATATGTATGGTACCAATTAAATAACAAAAATAATTAGTTAAGTATATCAAAATAATATTTAAGTTCCTGGTAACATCAAAGTATTCAAACCGGAAATATAATATCCCTATTAAAATTCGACATTGGCATTTATGTTGAACATTGTTTGTTCGTTTTCTTTGTTATAGATTGTATAAAAATATTCTAATTAATTATTAGGTTATTAAAATTGCAAGTACACTGTTGGATTTAATTTGAATTCTTTTTCAATTCCAGTGACACTCGCATGATGGCGGACTCCGCAACGAATGTTGAAGACTTAGAAGATGGCGAGATTGAGAGCGAAGGTGAAGATGCAGCTGATACTCAGAATGAAGAAAAAAAAGAAGAGGAGGTTCCAGTACCAGAAGAAAATTTATCTCAAGAAAAAATTGAATCACAGGATTTTTATTACCCAAAATCAGGTAAAAAGAAGAAATCTAAGTCAAAAGGTGAGCAAAAGTTTAAAGATAAGAGTAAAAAAAATCGTAAGTATGTTAACCCTTCGGAGGATGATTTCGCTGGTAATATTGAAAAGGCGATTAGAAAAGCAATGAATAAGAGTGAAGATGGAGACGGTTTCCCAGAAGAGGAAGTTGAGGAGCGGCGTAAACATAAAAAAAGGAAGAAAAACGAGGGCAAAGACGGTCCTAGCAAAAAACGCAAGAAGCACGAATACACAGATGAAATGGATGAAGACGAGATGATGTGTATCAGAGGAGCATCTCCGGTACAGAAATCGATGGAATTTCAAGAAGATGAAAGAGATTCTTATGCTTCGGATAGTAGTCACGATGAATCTCGCGGTCATCCACATCATCGTCCTCAAAGACATAGGCAAAACCAGCGCAATAAAAATAATAAAAATGAAAGGCGAATGAGGGGCGCGCATCCTATGCAAGCTCCGGATGGACTCTGTTTATACTATATGCAAGGAAAATGTCATAAGGGTGATGATTGTATCTACTCTCACGACGCGCAGCCTCCACGAAAAATGGAATTGTGTAAATTCTATCTTATGGATTGTTGTGCTAAAAGAGATAAATGTTTATATATGCATGCTGATTTTCCTTGTAAATACTATCACACTGGGCTTCCTTGTATCTATAAAGATGAATGTAAATTTGCACATGGAAAACCTCTGTCAGAAGGTCTAAAGAATATACTTTTAAAACACATTGAGTCTGCCCCTAAAGAAATTCTGGGAGATTTTCCGAGACTTCATAGAGAAGGGGCCTTGCAGATGATTAACATGACTCAAATGAAGTTAATACAACAGTTTTCAGAGAACGATGGCGATGATAGAAATATACCTTCTCTTTTTGATTTGAATATACCCAACCCGCAGGTTGTTCCTGATGGATCATTACAAATGAATAATTCTGATAAGCAAAATAAAGTTTCACCAAAAGTTCGCCAATCTAGATGGCAAAACGACAATCTTAATCAAAATTTCAACGTTGGTGCTCCTCAGTGTAATAATACAAATTCGACTAATGTTTTAAATATTAAAAATCTAACAGGAGTACTGACACCCCGCCAGGTATCTGATCTTACTAAAATGGGTATTGAAAATTTAGATCAATTAGGACAATTAACAGTTTTACAGTTGAATAGCATTGGAATTTCATTAAAGCAGATAACGGATATTCAGTTAAATACTATGAGCATACAAAAATTAGGCTTAATTAATTCCAATGTTGATCCTTCAAACCAGTCGCAACAATTCGTCGATCCTGCTACTGCAACAAAAGATCTCGACTTGAGAGTCCCACCCGTTTTGCCAGTTCCTAGTGACACCTCTTCAGCAGACTTTCCAGGTCAAGATATTGATATGCGGTTTCAACCATCAGTATCTATTGCAACAAATGAAGATTCAGCAACAAGAAAAGAAAATAATATGCCATGTCATAAAGACATGATAGATATAGATCAATATACAAAAGATGCTTTAAAGTTTGTGTCAAAAGATAAAGAAAATATAGATATTTCGAATGAAACATTTGAAAATGATAAACCAGTAATTTCTAATGAGACTAAAGATGTAGATCATAGAGTAATTCCGTTCTCAGATGATGCTCCGAGAATGGCTAATCCAACAAGGGAACACAATTCCATTAGAAGAGAGCAGGATACTGATATAAGATTTCTTCAACCAGAACCCATATTTAAAAATTCTGAAAAGCGACATCGCCGGTCAACTACTGACGATGAAGATAATTTGTTAATTGATGAAAAATGGTATTCTAGTGATGAGGAAAAGGGTACTAAGAGGAAATCACCAGTATCATCACCAAGGCCAGCTTCAATGTCGCCGCAGGCCCCTGCACCGCATGTGATAGAACCGTCAGCTGTATTAAGTAGACTTGGTGATTTATCTAAAATAGACATAAGCGAAGAAGTAACAAAATTACTGAATACTATGAAGAATAATTTACAGGATAATAAAGCCGAAACAAACCTAGAAACAATTAATTCTCCTAAATCACGGGATCCTAGATCTCGAAGATCCCCCGACAGAGTTAGTGAAACAAATAAGTCGTCAAATAAAAAACCACCTCGTGTTTCCATTTACGAGTGTGTTGATGGTGAACCTACCGATGGTAGACGACGAACTGATGTTGATCTCCGGCAAACTGAATATAAAATTCCAACTTTTGGGGATACCGACTTACGACAAGGGTCAAGTGGTGATATAGATTTTCGCTTAGGATTGCCTTTCAAAGCGATACCTAACTATACTCCAGCTTCGGAAATTAATGGATCAATTAATAGTCATCCACCCATACCATATAGACTGGTTACTATAGACATACCACGACCAGACTACACAGATATTAGAAATAGTACTGCTAAATCGCAAGCTTTAGTAGATCCTAGACTAAGAAAAGTATTTAGGTTATCAATAGACGAGTCAAATAGTGACAGTGAAAAATCTACTACTAAGGCACCGGCACCTACAGGGCCACGGATCGATCCTCGAAGGAAACCAAAAGAACCAAGTGATAGTATTACTCAAGAAACGAAACCTACGTTAGAACTTCAAAATATTCTCCAAAACTCTAATTGGTACAAAGATCTCAGTTCTACTCAAAAAATATTTGTAAACCAGCATTTAGCACCTGTTACACAAATGATAAAACAACACCAGCAAGATAAAATGCCAGGGAAGAAATTGGATCTAAGTGGTATTCAAAATAATACCATTTTATGTAGTATATTTACTAATTTAGGCGTATCTTTAGGGGAAAATGGCGAATACTCATATTTACCTAAACCCAAAGAAGCCTTGTTAAAAACGCCGGTTAATTTAAATCAAAATGCCAATATTTTCGGAATGAATAGCAATATGGGGTTAACTCCTGGTGGTATGGACACTGGCAATATGAATTATCCACCTATGAATATGGGAGGTATGAATAATATGAATGTAGGTCCTATGCATGGTTTTAATCAAAATTTACCAGATCCACGTGGTGGACCTACCCCTGGGCTACTAGGTATAGCCCCAAATATCCCGCACAATTTCAATAACGGCAAGTTTAACGGACCTAACAATTTTGGAAACATGCCTTTCAATGGGCCTGGGCCTATGAATGATTTCAATTTCATGGATGGAGAACCAAACTTCCCTAGATTCCCAAATAGAGGCGGTCATAGGGGTCGCGGTAACGATAGGTGGAATCGCGGTGGGTCCGGGAGAGGTCATAGAGATCGGAAAAACTTCTCCAATGACCGTGGTGGTGGAAACTGGAAAAATGATAGACACTAGCCTCATTGTACATTATAGCATAGTATGGTTCTAATCGTAGGTAATTAAAAGTAAATTATTTTAATTAATAAAAATACATTAGTAATCCTTCCACATAGTTACAAAATGTGATCAAGGTGATAAATATTTTTGACAGACTTGTGGGTACACTTTTTTAATCATTTATATTATTAACGTACTAGGTTAAGCAGTTTCTGTACAATGTCTTTTATAGTGTAAATATTTTTTTACCAAGTGAAAGGTCAATGTCAGTATAAAATGTAGATTAAAAATTATGTTAAATGAAAATATTTCATAGTTTACGTTACAAAGTACTCATTTGTAAGAGCCAAATGTTTTAAGACTGAAGGCAGACTTATCATTGATTTTAAGTTTTTCGAAATGGCCAGCGTATTGTTAATGAAACACGAATACCACATTTTTGTTTTTATATAATGATTTATGTAACACGCATGGAATTTTACTGACTTTGAATGGGTTGGGAAATAACTTTCGTCATCTTTTTAAATACAAAGTAGCACTTATATCCATTTAGACATTATAAAAGTTACATACCTACTAAAAGCAATAATATTTTACTTCAAATAATAGATTGTTGAATTTACGCCTTTAGGTACAGATTTTTGCTAATATGTAATAAGTAGTAGTTATAACGAAAAGCCTACTCATTTAAAATAAATCTATGTTTATACTTAATAACAATGTGTTAATTTTCAAACCTTTATCACTTTCGGAGACATTTAAAAAAAATAATTATCTCGGTTGTTAGTCGGAAAACTTCGTAACTACAACCATATATTTACATATTTTTAGTCGAATGTTTGATAGGTTTATGGATTGTGTATGATACCTATATGATTTCAGGAATTAATTTATGATGAATGTTTTTCAGGACACTGAATGTTTTTAGATTTTAAAAAGTAAGTATTTGAAACATAGGTAAGGTGTTTCCCGGTTATCAGATGCATAAAATAAGACAAATCATATTAATTTTCCTTGTTTATTGCCTGAAGAACTGAAGCTATATAATTTGAGAAATCTATTTTCAGCCGGTTACCACCGGTTTTCAAATTTATGGCCACCTGCGAAACCTTGGAGAATGTCGGGGCTGTAAAAGACAAATATATATAGGTATATTTTTATCAGGTACACATACACCTTTAAATATCTATAAAAAAAAGAAATATAACAATTGTGAAGTATGTACCTACATATTATTATATTATCGTTACACAATCCTAAAGGCAAAAGAGTAATAAGTCTAGATATTAGTTAAGCCATATAAACCTTAATGACTTTCATTTATTTGGTAAAATACGGGAAAACTGATTTAGGTAAATAAAATGGACATTTGATAGCTTGATCTTATCATGTACTTTTGCTATAGATAAGAGATACATGTACATCGTTGTTTTATCAATACAATTCAGATACCTAATGATTTATGCAGAGAGTTGTTAAAGTATTAAAAACAAAAAATGCTTTTGAACATGTATAGTAAAACTGGTAAGGTTACCACCAGCAGCTGCGTAGCGCAATAACGTCATAGGTGGGTTCCGTATTAAACATTTGTCATCGTCTACAAATTGTGGATATCACTTTACGATTTCATTTGGGGTTCCAGTAGGTCCAAGGTATATCTTTCCTTATTACAGCTGAAATGTTTACTTATATCTCATTCCCAGAATCGTAGCTACGATAGCTGCGTTTCTGGGAATAGATAAGATTTAAAGATTTCATATTGACTTACACAAGTTCAATCCGTCCATGTCATCGCTATCGTTGGTGCAGTTGTAGAAGAGGACGCATTGTTTTGCAGATAACTTTGGCTGCGACACGAAATAGTTGTAAAGGAGTTCCATCTCTCTTGTAGCAGCTTGCAGCGTGGTCGGCGAACATACCAGGATAGCTCCTTGCACTCCTAGACGAAGGGCAGGCCAGCAGGATTCGAATCTTTTATAGGAAATAAATAACACGATTAGGATAAGTGGTCACCTAGTCACTTACAAATGGAATATCGTTAAATAATTATAATTTATACGAACAACATTAAGAATAATTACTCTTATAGATAACAAACTATTAAAAATGAATTTAATGATAGGTACACACGATGGATTTATAATAAGGACTTATAAAGACAAACATATCAATAAATTTCAATCTGTCATGCGATGTGTTGATGAAATTACTCAAATCTTGTTAAGGAAAAAATTATCATTAATGAATTATTTGTAAGGAAAATAATACGTCGTTTACTACGTGTTAAGTATGTTTGTTAGGATAGTCTCGTCAGTCAAGCCGCATCGTATTTATTTGTATTAGGTACTACCTAATAAATAAACTTATTCAACATTTCGGGAAGGTCTAGGTACACAAAGTAAGTTAGCGACCTACTATTTTGTGAACCCGGTTTTAAAAATTATTGTTGTCAAGTTAATACATAATATTCAAATGGTGAATTGTTTCTCATTGTACAAAGTATCTGTGTAGATACAATAATTACGTTTTTTAAGATAAATACGTAGGTAGGTACATACTCAAAATACGTAAGTAAAAACATATTTTTATCTTCAAAAATTAGGCGCCAGAGATGATCGTAATATACGGATAACTGCCGTAAAATATACCCATTGTTTAGAAAGATAACAAAGGTTTGTTTTTACGTCATCATTGTTCTACCGAGACAACAAAGAGAGGTAGGTTTTGTCAAAACATTAAGAAAGGTACCTATTTTTTTTGTAAAATATTTTTATGATTTTGGCGAATGCTCTTGATAGGTATTTCTTTGCATTATAGATGACCATAATAATATTCGGTACCTATTTACTTAAAAATGATATGACCTCATAATAAAACCTCATGTTTATATCGAAATCTACTGTAGGTAAATAAACAGTTACAATACCTATGTACTGTTTAATTTGTCGGAGTCAATACATAAGAATTTATCTTATCTTTTGTGTCATACTCTTACTAATATATAGTAGGTACGTGTATGACACATTATATTCGTATTGCAAGAATTTTGAATCATTAATAGGTACATACCTAAACCTATTAATGTTAGCAAGGCAGTTGCACTCGACCGCAGACAAGTAGTTGATTTAATGGTTCGCTAATGGATGGCGCTCTAGTCGTCTTACTTAAAAGTGCTTTTGTGTAATGACTAGAATAGAGGATTCCTTTTAAACTTAAATAAGTTAAACTGACCTTAATGTATATGAAAATAAAACAAAACTAGGTTTTATTTTAGACTAAGATATTGACTTGGGTATCTACTAATTGTTCCCAGAATTTATCAAAATATTCAGCAAACAAACCTTGCATAAGCTTACTTATAAGTTATTTTATATCTACTTAAATTATAAATAAATAGAACACCATACTTATGGTCACCACTGCAGTCCCACAGTTCAATGTCGATGCTGCTATTCTTCCCATTTACATTTATGTTCGGCAGCTCAAACTCGACTATTCTGACCCCTTGCGTGGGTCTTGGAGTGCCTGCCTCTTCAATGTTTATGGATTCTGATAAATAATTGGCTATCATTGTTTTTCCACTCTGAAAGGTATTCCTCGTCTAGATTAATGGCCAAGACTTTTTATATCATAGCATTTATCTACCTATCTAGATACTTGGCAATATTTTCCATTGTTGTCAACCTTTGACCGCAGGATATAACTAGCAGATATTAAAATGGTAAGCAAGTGGGTAGGTAATTATGTTGCTGTCTAATCACTGAGCAACCTTGTGTGCCCGAGGGGTTAATTAACTAATAAAAAAACACTAATATTACTATACGACGAAGCATTTATAATATCCTATATATTAGTACATTCTTATCCACTTGGGTTCTAAAGCACTTAGCTAGCATTACATGTAGTACTTACTTCTGATGGTCCAATCATTAATATCTTCAACTTATCTAAATGCATGACGAATGACGCTTAAAATCAAGTTTCACGTATGATTTGTATGTAGTTTAATAGCTATATTTATACACAAATTACTTATTTGTGTATAAAAACATATTGACTTAGCACGTGCACTTGACACTATATTTGTTGAGGAGGAGTGTTTCTATGGCAACGCCGTGTAGGCGCGCGGTATGTTCAATAAACCTTGTAAATAAAACTTTAACGCTAAACTTATTTTTTATTTTGGTAAGATAATGTTTATGGTTTGTATAAAATTAGTAACGTCATAGTAACTAATAAATTCTTACAAGATTTAGAAAGTAACATGTGGCTAAAAAAATGTCTACGCCAAAAATTTTATCGACACCCATGTAAACCTTTTAGTAAGTACATAAGTAAATAACTAAAATTTATGAAATGTTAAATTACTTTAAATAATATAGTTATTTTTATTCATTGTATCAAATTCCAACATCTTTTACTTTAATTTGTTCATAAATATCTATCTATAATTTATGGGAATGTTTACATAAAAAGCATGGAAATGGGGGACGCGATATTAACTCTGTACAAAAGACATCAACGAGACTAAAAAACTTTTTATTTTTCTGCTAACGATCATTTCGTGCGGCTTTGATTATCATAACAATCGATTAATATTTCAGACAAAACTTATGTTTTTGGTTAATATTAATTATCATTCTGATATCAAATTATGAAAGCTGAAAATTTCTTGTCTAATTGTGATTATGCCGCTTTGTTCTAGGAAGAACATTTTAAGTGGGTACTCATAGATCTTTACATGAAACTAAGGTTGTTTTGGAACAAACACCACACAAAAATGTAGGTCCCACCGAGATTTGAACTCGGATCGCTGGATTCAGAGTCCAGAGTGCTAACCATTACACCATGGGACCGTCGGGATTGAATTCGAAATGACGATCTAGTTTCGAGTATGTACTTTGACTATTCTTCTTCTTTAGTATATACTTTTATAGTCTCTTTTGTTTTATTACGCAGCAGTTTAATACGAGTTATTTAGCAATGTTACATATAGTATAAAATTAACGAATATTATCCTTATAAGTAGGTAAATAAAATAACTCACTAATAACATAACAAATTAAAATCCTAAGGAAAATTGTTGTCTTTGGATTATATTTGAAAAAAAAAAAAGAAAAATATTTAGTGAAACACAATATTTTTACGATCCAGTTCACAAGAAATTACTAAAGTCCATTATATTGTACTTACATTGTAATATTATGAAAGTTCATAATCGTTTCGCAACATACATAACCGTAATGAATTTCTGATAAATTAAACAAATTTTTAATTGATACTTCGGAATTAAAACGAAAAATAAGACAGGGAAAGGACAGTCAATAATGAATGAAAAAAAAACAAAGCTCAAAGTTACTGTCTATGTAGGTATTTAAGAATCCATAACATAGATATAGTGATTTCTCTAAGTGGTTAAAATATTAGCGAATAGAGTTAAACATGATATGAAAATTTTCCCTATGCTATGTCCTTGTATAATATAAGATAGAATTATAATGCTTTAAATCAAAAAGCATTCGAGGTATTTAGTTTAGATTATGGAAAGATGCGTTCATGAGTCGTGACCGATCTGACTGATTAAAAGTCGAAATTGGCCTCAGCAACGAAGGTTACATTTGGATCGGCGAAGTTTTTTTTCGGAATAGAAAGTTTACAAGGAGTAAATAACGTTAATAAAACAGTTACTCCAGAGTAACAGCAAAAAAGTTATTCAATTACGATGTGGCTTTGGTAGACTACTTATCTATCTTTACATACATAACATCACGCCCATAATCCCGAAGGGGTAGATAGAGTCAAAGGGGCAGCATGCCCCTTCAACCACATTTAGCCAAAAATAAGGCCGGGCTGGGTTAGATGAAATGTTGTGAAAAAGCAGTGACAGCGGCTAACCTGTCGCCTACACAATCACTCACCCAAAACCCGATATACCATTAGTCGCCTTTTACGACATGCTATGCAAGAACAACAGTTGCCATATTCTTTTTAAGTTCCAGACCAACATAGGACAGTGGGCTGGGTTAGATGGAAAGCTGTGAAAAAGGATTGACAAGTGGCTAGCTCGTCGCCTACTCAGACACATACCCAAAAGCCCGTAAACCATTAGTCGCCTTTTACGACATGCTAGGCAAGTACCACAGTTGGCACATGGGACAAATTATCATAAATTATCTATCTTTCAAAGCTATTATTGCATATAATTACGAGAATGTATTGTGTTGTATTATATTTAATATTTTATTATATAATATGTTATGATGCCGATATTTAACAAATCCTAAATCTAAAAAAGAGCATATTATTTTGACTTTTGACGATTTGCCAATTCTGTGATTGGCAATTTTCACAAACATTTTAGGGAGGAATTTTATTCTTCAAATTTTCCGGATCCAGCCTAACATGGTATTCATAAATTGCAGAGCATAAAGTCAGTCAGGGCTAACTCGCAAGGATACAAACAGCAATAAAAAAAAGCAGACAAGGAAGCGTTTAACGGTCCATGCGTGCCTCGCCCTGGACGGTTGATAACTGTACCTAACCACGCTGCATTCGCCGAGATAAAAACTGCCGCGGTTCAGCTTTCTCATTCATTACAAGCCAGACTACCCGTTATCTAGGATTATGTAACCCATTTCAATGTCCTTACCATTGCACTGTAGAAAGCTAGTGGCAAAACATAGGCCTGACTTTGAATCGCGTAGTCTAGTTCTAGTTTGTTCTTTTCGCTGATCATATAGCATTGAGTTACTAAGTGTCTTAAGTTAATTTGGTTAGTGATACTACATATGTATGTATAAATTTAGATTAGGATCATGAGAAAACTCTTTATTCTTCCTACAGACAAGACTGCCTAGAATAATGTCAAGTTTTAGCACTCAGGCCTAAAGGCATAAAGTAACCAATTTTACAGACTGCATTGTCCAAAGAACAATAGTTTACCGTGCTTTTTAAGCAACTTCAGTTTTAAGTAACCAGCAGTATGGGGTATTGTCAACTTTGTTTCCTAATAGTCTGGATCTTATCCGCAATAAAAGTTTGTTTACAATTGAACTTCGTTTACTCTGGATGGCTTACCACCAATGCAACTTGGTAAAGGTGAAATACAGTTTATTAATTGCCTGCAGGATTAAAAATACTTACTTATATACCTATGTTATTATTATTTTAATATTGTTAATGACACAGGTACGGGTAAAATATCTACATACTTAGTGGAAGGAAAATATACCTACAGATAGGATAGGGGTTAATACGATAGAACGTAATAAATAAGTAACAATAATATAATACAGAACCTGTACATTAACAAGTTGTTGTACTCGCATCGTCCACACCCGTGTCAAGGTGGTGTGTGTAAGATTTATGTGGTTTACCAGTTAGGGGCCGCCCCGCAACACTATCATAGCTGAAACCGAACGCAGATTTGAAGAAATTAAACCATTATTCCAAGCATAAAGAGGTTGTTACATTCCAAATCTTCTTAATGCTTGGAATTTTGATATAATAAAACAACGTATATTTGGATAAATTACTTAATTCGTTATTATGATTTTTAGCTAGAAAGTTAGGTAATTAACTACGTATCTAACCTACACTATAATGAACAAAAATATATATTCTTGTTATTGTCATTGTAATGACATAGTTAGTTAGTTAGTCATATACAAACATTTTACGTGACGATTACGATTACGTTGTAAACAATATTTGATGTTGACTCTGAGTAATTTTAAACATTAATTGGAACTTCAGCCCCCAAAAGTATATAGTATAAGTCCCTAAGTTTATTACATAAATCTTATTTTCACCTACCAAAATGACCTTGCACCTCAAATAATTAATGTTCGCTCTGTATGAGAAGACGCGACCAATACCTACTGCTGTATGTTTCAAGAAATAGAAAAATAGTTTCGGCATGTACAAAAACCGAAACGTAGTTCGGCACTATTTCAAAGTGCTAGGTAACCCGAGTGGTCTATGCAGCTTAGTCTCAGCCCGTTGAGTGTCTAACCGAGCGACCTTGCGGCGTGCCGTCATCCCATCTGCGGCGAAAGCTAACGCTTTGCATAATCAGCATAATCCTGGATGGAGAGCCGTCATTAGCGTTCCGTTACAACGATGTTCCTTGGGTATACGCTAAGGGAACATCCTTAGGGACACCTTACTTCGATTAGAATATACTAGACAGAAGTAGGTCTAACTATAACTTGAAGATAAAATTTGCGTAAGTAAGTAAATGATATTCAGAAGATGGTGAGTATAAACTAGAGAGCTTTATAATTTGTCTGGCTCGATGGCGCATTCGGTAGTGACCCTGCCCCATCCGCCAAGAGTTGTGGGTTCGATCCCCACCCAGGACAAACATTCGTATTATGAATACTTGTATATGTTCTGTATCTGGGTGTTAACATCCAATAATTAAGTATATATTTGTACTGTACCACTGATGATTCTGATATCCGTAACACAAGTGCTTAAGCTGCTTACCTCGGAGTCAGATCAATGTATGTGATGTAGTCGATTTTTTATTTATAATTATTATATAATTATATCTACTAATTATAATTAGAGGAATAGATGGTAAATAAGGAAGAAGGCTGATGCAGACTAAGTATACAAGTTTAACTATGAAGTGGGATGACATCAATCAGCAGCTTATGACGATAGCATAGACAAGTTTTTATATATATTAGGTATAATATTATAATTTTAATCACTGACGGAAATTTCAGACCTGCCCTGAGAGTCTTAAAGGTAAAAATGAATACGCACTTTTTTAGTTGTTTATAGGTTTCTACTTCCACTGACTTTTGTACGTAGTATATTATTACTCTGTGGTTATGTACATATATTTGTTCGTAATAATTTGTGTCTAGGCTTACTTGCCATTAAGATGCATATTTTACATTATTTTTTAATTGTAACTACTTAGATATCATTTTTTTTAGTAAAGAACTCTAATAAATATATATATTATAGAATATAATATAAACAAAAGTAAATTGCAAATGTAGGTACCTTTGTTTTATTATCATCATTAATAATTTTAGTATTCATCATAAAGAACTATGGCCAATGAATAATTTTCTCATATACAATTAAAAAATAATATTTGTTATTGGTATGAATAATGTTATAAGAAAACTGATCTACCTGGAACTCCTGTGAGGTATCGTAATGTAATTATGTACGGAAAAACATAAATAAATCCTTGTACAATGTATAATAATGAATTAGTGAATATTATAAATGTTGAGGGAAACAATACATTTTTAATACTATAGTACATATGTAGGATGTACTAATACTATATTAGATAGGAATGTTGTCAACGATGCCATCCTTACCATTTATCTAATGTTAGCTTAGCGGAAACTGATTTGACTAGTCCTGCGTTCCAGTACGTATCTACATAGTAACATAGGTGACTCGTTTAGTGCTTAGGTTCACCTACGTAGCCTAACGGTCTTATGACATAGCTCGTAATACCTGAGTTTATAACCGACATCCGCCACTGGTAATATTATCAAGAAGATTCCAAGTCACCAATGATCTAATAAATAATTTCAATATGGAAATCAAAACCGTATATTCGCATAATTTGTTATCAGGGTGCTTTTAAAATATGATGAGGCACAATGAAATCTAGAACCCGAAAACCAGTAGAGCAATTTTGATCCTTTTTCTATTGACACATAGACATGAACATGTGACAGACAACAGTAGGCTGGGTTGGATGGAAAGCTGTGAAAAAGGAGTGACAAGTGGCTAGCTCGTCGCCTACTCAGTAACATACCCAAAAGCCCGTAAACCATTAGTCGCCTTTTACGACATGCTAGGCAAGAACCACAGTTGGCACATTCTTTTTTTTTGTCCCAGATCAACATGGGCCAAGTCCCAGACCAACATAGCATTTAACTATACGTTAATAAACCAAGGTAATTAAATAACTTAATGTTATTTGCTTTTAGGTACCTATAACTCGCAGATACGAGTACAATGTCTGGATATTTGATATCCATTAAACCTGACCAATCAAGATAGGCGGATAATTGTACTGCCCACATAGTAAGCATAATTTGTGAATTGGTGAAGTATAATTGATTGTTGAATAAAGAGTTGTTTGACCGTGAGGTACTAATAAAAATAACAAAAGGCTTACGAGGGGTTCATTTATATTCGCCAAAGTCAGCGTTCATCTGTCATCATCAAATCAAGGCTTGACGTATGAAAGGCATTTAAAACTTTTATTTTTACGGTTCTGTAGACCACACCGTGTACGGAATGGAATAAACGAAATGTAATTGCAATTTCGTATGTATAGTTATATTGTTACTACATCGTATGTCACTCTGCAGATTACTTGCCTGCGGAGTTAATGGTATGCCCAGTGGTTAGGGCAATGCAAGCTATCGCGAATGTCAGACTCAGTTCGGTGATCAAAATAAAATTATCCGTAAATCGAAGATACTCGTAGGTACGTTAACCAGTTGGTATCAATAAATTAGATTATCTACGCTTGATGCTCGAATGGAGTAAAGGACTGATTATTCTCATTGGATTATTGATTAATGTAATTGTGAGTAAGTAATTCATGATGGTTGATTGCTGTTATAATATATTTCCAATAGAGATATTGACGTTTTGTGAGATATATCAAGATACTTCAAATAGGTTTTAGATGTTTTAAACCCTATTAAGATCCAGCACTTGTAAATTATATTAAAAAAGGTGATTTAATATCTGCTGTAATTAGAAATAAAACGTCCTCATTACTATTTTGTTAATACTGTAGAGTATGAACGACGTAGTTAGGTAATGTATATAATAATTAGAGGTTGATCTAAATAAATCAGTCAGATGTATTATTTCACCTCCCAAACACAGAACCTTACATGGCGACCCTGCCATACGTTTGGTCATAGGCGCGCTTATATTTCGCGTTACGTACTTACTCGTCGTAGTTCGTGAAGAACATTTAATTTCGGCATTCGTATCGTAAAGGCCATTATGGGAAAAAAAAAATAGCAGACCAAAGACCACACAAGATATAATGGACGATATTGCAGCCGGACGATATTCCGAACCTTACAATACTGTTATCATCTTCCTAGCGTTATTTCCCATTTGTAGTCGGGCTCCACTTGGACCTTTGCCCTGGATTTAGCTAATCTACTCGTAGATGTCGCACTGAATATTTTTCATTTCGTGAACCTTAGACTAGGCAACCAGATATTATTGATAGATTTTTTTTAAAATAATTATGCAGGTTCCTTTATGATGCTTTTTCCTCTTAGTCGTATAAGTGGTATTATTAAGTATATAAATCCAGTGATATGGGTTTGGGATTTAACCAGCACCATTGCTACTATACCTAATAGTTAATATATTTATCTTATAGATCGACGTCATAATTGTTAAGCTACTTTTATTGTTGATTGTACATATGTGTATTGTATAATTTACTTACTTACATTAAGTAATTAAATTTACTACCTATGTACCTACATACTCGTATATTTACTATACATAAATGTTTCAACGCCGACCATATGAACTTATAGTAGGTACGTGTCTACATGTAGTTCGTATGTATTGCATAATAAGTTACATCTACAGTTACCACGGAAGCTCGCTGTGAATGTCGCATAAATAACCATCTTAACTGTTTTCCAGACTGGTCCAAGACTAGGTCTTACGAGTTTAGCACCAGACTAGATCTCAACTTTATTTAGCCATGGACAAACTTCCATGAAAACTAGCTATGTTTTTGTATACTAGATGTCTACAGTTCAATAAACTTCTATACTATTAAGGTACATACTTTAACGACGATTCAAATAATATTAGCAATTAATTTAATACAAGTGAATGTTGGTGGGGCTCAGACAGGCGCTGTTTCTGCTAAACTAACTAAATAGCTTTACGTCATTTCTGTAGCGGGGCAGGCAGACAGAACCGTATCTACTAATATACTCTAATTATATTAATAGAAAAATGCCTATACAATCCATGTTATTTGAAACGTTTTATGTACATACTTCGATAAAACGAATGCAAATGTAAAATGTTTATTTGACCAAAAAATATAAAAAATTAAATCATTTGATATTGGCAGTACACTCAACGATAAATCTCACACGCTGTGTAATATGAGATATATCTACATACATGCCGAATGAAATTATAGTTATCATTATTATCTGTTAATAGAGTATTGTGATGTGGGACTTCAAACCAGTCATTGCGGCCCTATTGTTTTTATTTAAAACAATTTCCAAACAATAAACATTTGCAAGTTCGTGTCGAGTACCGGCCATTGAAAGGCATGTACCCACCCATCTCCGTTGGCACTGAATAGCAAATGCTTTGGATAAATAAAATTTTACAAAGAGCGTGCGAAGCGTGTTAGATCGTCTGATGAGTCTACATTTCATCGGGGAGCGTGCAGACGTACAAGGCGCACGAAAAGCTGCCTCTAAGTGCCGCCTATACCATACAGGCCAATCAATTGAGATGATGATATATTATGAGAAAGTGGCACCGGGGCAGATTTATTTATCACGATCAAATTGGTCGTGATAAAGTGATAAATAAATCAAAATTTTACTTTTGTTAAAATTTTATAAAAAATAAGATTAAAGCCCTAAATAATTAATCAATTTTGATACAACTTTGATTACCATCAGTCTACAAAAAAAATTGTAATTCAAAATATTCATAATATACTTTTATTCTGATTTTATTTAGCATCACATGCTAAATATTCATTAATATATATTTCCGGTTTGATCACATAAGCAAACGCTGAGCCCAGGCTATTATACGGAGTGTGCGACCTGTAAACGTAATAAATTGGTGCCCTCGGTCGTGTCGGACGGCCTTAACTGCCGAGCCAAGTTGTTCGGAGGCGTCAACTCCTATTTCACTTACCGCAGGCCGCCCACTCTCGCCTACGAGCATTGTACCTTAGTCTGGCCTGTTTGCTATATTAGTATCGAACTGCGTGTACTAAATTGTTCTATGCAATAGTATTCTTATCGGTTTAGAATACAGTGTGATCTAGAGCTTTAGTTCGTTGCTCTGTTATGCATAGGAGTTCTGTTCAGGCTATGGAATTTTTTAATATAAATGAATGTTTCTTCAATTATGGTTTGTCTTTTTTGGTTTTGTTTAGGTTAATCATTTTAACCATTTTCGTCATAAGAAGAAGTACATACATATCATCACGCCCGTAATACCCGAAGGGGTAGGCCGAGTGAAAGAGGCAGCCAGCCCCCCAAAACAAGTAAAATCAGGATTTATTGGATCGGGTATCTTAGTACAAATAAGTAAGCATTCGGGTATGTTATTTACTAATTGACTTTCTGCGACTTTATTTGTAGTGTTTTAAAAAACCTTGTCTAATAAACTGGCATAACAATTTTTTGCAAAATGCCTGCTAATTTCTGGAAGTCAGCCGTCTTATAAAATATTTGCGTATGCACTTGTTACGTAATTTTACATGTTATTCGTGGTTGAAATATATTTTCTCATGGAGGTGTGTCCGGCTTTTGCCGGCGAGCGCGCAGCGCTCTCCGCCACCGTTGGGCAGGACCTCTCGCTGCCAACCGTGGTGTCAGCCATGGTGGCGAGCGAGAGCTCCTGGGAGGCGGTGCTCTCCTTCTGCGGCATCGTTATGTCACAGAAGGAGAGCGCCGAACGTCAGCGCGAGCTTGACAATCCCGCCCGGCGCAGAAGGCGAGGCCGCCGTGGCGATGGTGTCTAGCCCGGCGGCGCCCTACAGGGGGGGCTCCGAATACTCCTGTGGTATCCCTGCCTGTCGTAGGAGGCGACTAAAAGGGCCTTTGGGGCTGTGGAGTGTTTGCGGGGGGGCCTGCATTCACTTCGTTAAGCAGCCCCAGAGAAGATGACGACACGTGGATCCTCGTCCGTTAAATAGGATGGGGTGACACTGTGGTCTGTGCCGTCATAAGCACCGCGAGGTGTTCTGGGGGCGAGGTTGCCTCTCCCTCGAGATGGGCCGCATGGATCGGCAGCGGCGTAGACGTAGATTTCGCGTAGAGTCCCGCAGTGGGGAGCCCGGAATCTGCGCCAACGCTCGAAGAATGACCACCGTGAGGTTTAGTCGGTAGTGGAGTGTTTTCCCAAACCTCTGAGCCCGACACATCCCTTGTAGGGCGAACCTAGGTTTACTTGGACGGTGCATAAATGCATTCCTCACGTAAAAAAAAAATATTTTCTCAACACGTATTCCTCTCAAAAATAATTGTTGATAGGTAGGTACTACTTACTCACTAATGACTTCTATGAAAATTAAAGCCACATAATGAGGAAGACTTTAATAGAATACGCGTCGGTGATAAAACCATATTCCACGTTTTTGTTCGTATCTATATGTTATTAAATCTACGTCCATGTATTGTAGGTAAACTGGATTATTAGCCATGTTTCCTTCGCTCTTTCGCGCTTTTAAAAATCTATGTAAGTAATCTATACTTACATTGATTTTAAAAGCGCTGCCGTTCACTTGTTCGTGTTATGGATCATTGGATAAAGTAGGTACTGCTATAGCGACCATAATATCGCAGAGCCTCTGGTTCCCATCATTATTCTAGACTTGTTCATAGACGCTGTTTATGGAAATGTCCGATGAAGGTTAATTTAATGCATTAATATGTTTCTTGACTTTATGACTTCAGTGTTATCATATTATTATTATATGTATGCAGTTGGTATTACAAACAATAAGATTTGTTTATAATTTCATTTTTAAATAAAAATGTTCGCAAGTTTCATTTTTTGCAAAAATTATGCCGACTCCGAGGTTCTTAATCTCAAATGCAATTATTCAAAATGGACCAATAAAATACATAAAGTGAATACCATTGAAACTCAGGAAATATTAACATTATCTTTCATTTTTAACAAGTTTCGCAGGTAATGAAGAAGCATCAGTGCTTCATTTTATGATTGAGGCAGAATTACCATCATTATGCTAATGCGTTTTCTGCTATGAAATATTGTAATGACGCATTGGCTCTGGATGAATTTTGATACCTATATGTAACTTAAGTCTTATATATATAAGACTATCAAAATCGATCGTTAAATTCTAAAACCGGAAAGGTCAGTTCCGGATGTTATATTTTCATCAAACGCATAATTAAAATGTTGATTGTCAAAAGTTTACATTACGTTAAATTGCAGCTTTGTTGCACTAATAATCTCTGAGCTATGCTCCAGGCAGACATACCTATAGTCATGCCGAAACTATAAGGTTCCCAGTATATTAAGGTTCGATGTACTTCTGATGGAAAGTACGGTCTGACCATTATTTGATCCGACATGCGTCATTTTGCACATTATATTGTATTATTTGCTTCCTATAGAGACCTGCTAAGACTTTTAGTTTTGTTGAAAAAATAAAGCTTCCATGTAGTTATTTGCAAGCTCATAACAAAGGTTTATTTCTTATCTTAAAGACGATTGATAATATTTTTCTTGGAATTAGTATTATTACGAGTATACTAGTAGGTACTTCCTTAACTAGCAAATGAAAAAAGATTATAATGAAAAATACATACAAAATATATGTATACATTTTTCTTCTTGCGTTTCATGATTGGGAGATTAGAGGTCAATATAATTATGCAAATTATCCATTATGTTATTGTTACGCTTCTATCTCTTATTCAATAAAGGCAAATCTAAAAGACATAAGTCATCCCGGTTCGTGCGGCATTGGCCGCGCTGAACCGTAGTAGGTACCTAGGTACGGAGCTAAGTATCCTAACGCTGTTCCTAGGACCTAGGTCATCGACCGCCTCCAGCCTCGAAGGCGGTAGATTCGCAGGATACGATAAATTTCAATAGTGCATTGACTGCACTCTGGTCTAACGTCAGCGGGAAGTCAGATATAAACGCAGATACATTAATTGCTTTCATCTGTCATTTCTCTTACCCTCGTTAACTGTTTTATTGCAGTGTCACTTCCGTGTTCACAGGTAGCAAGGCTGTCTATATAAATGTCGTGCATGACAATATAAATGCAAATGCAGTTGTAATATCTAAGGCGATAAAGTTTTAGCAACATTAACGTCGATACTTAACATGAAACTCCGAGTTTAAATAAATTGATACCAAGTATCTAGTTTAAATATCGTTTACCCTGTAACATTTTCTGATACTTGACATAGTTTAGTTCAAATGTAGTTAATTTTTATTAAAGATGGTGTGTGTGTTATGGATTAGATAAAAACTAAACAATACTTTGAGTTGATAGTCTTTAAAATTCTTAGGTATTCTTCCATGGTGTGTCAAAAATATATGACACGTAACTATTATATATAGAGACACTGTTACAAATATTAAAATTACCTTGTGGCTAACTACTAATTTAATTGTTAACTTTGTAGTAAATAGGAGTTCATTAGTTATAACGCTTTCAGTTAATAATTAATGATGGTGTTGCTGGTGTACGTAGATATTTATTACTTAGTATAAAACATGTTGCTCCTTACAAAGAAATGAAGATCATAATAATTTCATTTGAGGTCATTTAATAACATGAATAAAGGTAAAAGAGAGGCTCCTTATTATAAGTCAAATAATAAATGACGGTGGGAGGTCCAAGGATGACGTAGTACAATTTACAATACTGGATGCGTTTGCGCAGGATTGCAGAGGGAACGCAATCAAGCATGACTCGACTGCTGACGACCGTCGTTGGGACTTTGATGGGCTTATTAATTTATGGACTCTCTGACTCATTTTGAAATTTAAATTTATTACCCTTTCCGATGTTATCGTACATCTTTCTGATTAAAAAGTAACCTTGCATGCTGCGGACTTGTTAAATTACCTCAGAACAGGCAATCAATTCGTACTAAAGCTTAATTAGGGAATATATTTTACGAGCAATTTTAGTGCCGATTGCGCAATTACCATAGCAATTTTCAAATAGCCAATACACTTCTTCTCAAGTCTTATTTCCATAACATAAGGTGTTATGGCCCCGGTATCTGATTGCGGTCTTTGGAGTCACGTATATTCGCGGGTGTCTGTGAGGTATCTGACGCATTCCTCGTCTATCATTACAGCTATTGTTGGCCCATTGTAAATTGAGTTTGTTTTTTTGTGACAGATGGTTAAACGTGTTTCTAAGTTTTACAAGTCGTCGGCTGTAACAAAATCAAGGTTTAAAGTTCTAATAGCTAGGGCTATTAACATGGGAGGATTTATCGCCAGAATAAAGAAAAATACATGTCATTTGTTTTTATATCTTTCTTTATTGAGCCATCGCAGATTGTGTAGTCGATGTTCACTGAGAATTTTCAAGCTTACACAATAACACATTGGATTTTATGATTACGCGTATGAATAAATTAGTACAATTTTTTTATTTTACCTTAAACAGCGACGGTTTAACATTAGTAAATGGAATCGTTTTTCTACTGCATTATCCGTAGTATTACATTTCGTAACTACAAAAGTAATTTCACATGTATAAACCTTTATATTGTAATCTCGCGATCCTATAAGTTTAAGTAAATATTTGTACCAAATTCAATTAGTTAATAAATAAAAGCAGCGCTCCGCGGTTTCGCTTGCGTAGTTCCCGTTCCCGTGAGAATATGAGGATAAAATAAAGCATATGTTACTCCCTGATAAAGTAGCTTTCTATTGGTGAAAGATTTTTTCTTATCGATTTAGTAGTTTCGGAGCCTATTCAATACAAATAAACAAACAATAAAATCTTACCTCTTTATAATATTAGTATGGTGCAATATTTTTTTATAAATACGCGTAAATAAAAATACATATTTATAACAAGTTGTTGTAAAAATATTAACTATAATTAAAAGAATTCAAATCCTGTAGTACGATTATTGCCGCTAACCTTTTAACTATTTCATTTAAGCAAATAATGTATTACTAATTCAATTTACTTTATTATATCACATTCCCATGTTGTCGTCGAGATTTTTATTTAACCATTAAAAATACTTCGCCTAAAGACGTGGATAAGTTTGTTTTATAAATTAACGAATGGGAAACGATAAAAAAATTTCCATTGTGATCTTTATCATTTTGTAGGTAAAATCCATCTCGGACCAAGACGAAAAATATGCATTTATTGCTCACATTACCGAGATAGACATCTAATTTGCATTATACAGCGAAAAAGGGCTGTAAAGTATTCAAAGAATTAATTACGCGGTTAAGGAGAAAATTATGGCATTATTAGCGTGCTGTGTGGATCCCTCGTGTTGGTGGATTTCTGTGTAATGCGAGGCAATATAAATGCCACAACACAGGCCGGGGCTTGAACTTTCGGGGACATTCAAATTACACTTACGTAATCAGTTATCACCTTAAGTTAAACCGTTTTACGGTTTAAACCTTTTGAGGGCGTATAAATAATGCTGACAACTTATATTGGGCTATTGGAAATTGATGATATTGTTGGACGTAAAAGCCGAATTCTTGAGTAGAGAGATAAACTGAAGAGAAAATGTAATTTCGTTGTCTCGATAATAATTAACCTTTAGAAGATGTTTATGTGGTGTAGGTGCAATGAATAGAATCTCACGCAGATCTTAATATGGTCCTAAATCTCCATCTTGATCTTGTTAAAAGTAATTAAAATCTGAATGTGCCTCTGTTTTAATCACGTTGGAGCTATGCATCAGGCGCATCGTCAGGTAGCACAGTATAAGCTAATGAACACTGAAGCAACATAAGTTCTACAAGTTAATTTGTCAGCCTGTATAAAGACATGAGTCGTTACTACTAAGTCTCCGAATAATATTCTAAAGCACCATTATTGTATATATATACCTACACATAGAGATCGCATCATATTTATACCTACTCTCAGGAGGACGTCCCTACAGAAGAGTTTCAAAGGCTTCATACATAAAATACCATCACAAGTGTACCTATAAAGCGGTGGTAGCCCAATGGTAAGGACACGCGCCTCATAACTGAGGCGTGCGGGTTAAAACCCGAGCGCGCTATAGATTTTTCAAATTTATGTACGTATTTAAACCACTAGCTCGGTGGTGAGGGAAAACATCGTGATGAAACCTGCAAATTAAAAAAAGCTTTGGATTTGTAACCGTGATTCAATAATTGTCTGGTTCCCCTATATTAAGATATATAAGTATATCAGATCGGCAGTCGGGAATATCTAATTGTAATTACTGGACTCGCTAAATCCCGGATCATGGTCTAAGCAGACCTCGTCTAAGCACGGGACATAACGCTAGGAATATGATGATGATGATTATGTGTACCTTTAAATAATATTGCTCAGAAAGATACATAAAAAAACATTACAATTGGGTAAAAAGCCAACCTCTCGCTAATTAAATTAAATAATTCGAAGTTATCTGCTAGAATAAAAATGCCAACAATTGAAAATGTACATTATGTTATGTGTATTTACTGTGATATGATGTTAAATGTACCTATGTATTCTAAATTCATCTCAAATTACTAAATAATATGTTAATCTTTCTTTATTAGTAGGCAAATTATTATATATTTCAAGGATGGAGTGTCTTCACTGTTGGCTAAGCGATTGTGCACATAGGCAGAGAGATTGGCGCGGGGGCGCGCTCAACTCACTGCCTTCGTTTTTGCCGCTTCGGCACAAATGCGGATGCGGGAGAAACGGCCTTCCGACCAGCTATGCGCATGCATTTGTTTACTAATCGGACAACTCGTGCAGAAAATATGCATTCACATGCTCCTACTATTTTACATTTTAGATTTCTATGGTGTTTTACTGTGCGGTCGGAAAACAAAGCAAGTAACGTATGTATTTGCAGACTCAGGTGAACTTTAAACACACTTTCTGTAGTACTAAGGCCTTTATGTATCAATAGCCTCGCTTATATAGTCTTAGGATTAATGTATTATTAAAACAGGTATTAACCTTTACTATTTACAATATCATTTAAATTTAATACCTATTTGAAAGCTTGCACTGACTTGACTATTTGCATATTTAAAGAAGATATCATAATTAAGTATATATGACTGTACAGATTTATATAATATCGGTAATTACATGTCACTTTTTAATTTATTCAAAAATTGAAACTTTAATGCCGTTGTCACAAAAATAATTTGATTACGAGTATATGTAAAACGTGATTGCCATTTATCACCAGTTACTTTAGTACGTTTTGAAGGACAGAGCTAGTTAGATAATGGGCACTATAATAAGTTTACTCGGCAATTTCAGGGATAATAAAATATAAGTTACGTTAATAGTTAGTGGTTTGTGTTGTTTATAACACAACGCCTTGTGTTCCAGGTGAGTTTGTGGTTTTAGCCAATAAGAGCGATCTGCGTAGCTATTATTGCATGAAATCGTATAAAGGCTTGATTGTGCCATTATGATTGCGACCACAAAACCAGTCGTTGCTCCGACACTGCGATCGTGATTTATCTTGCATAGAGCTTCGGTCAGCTTAGTCTACGTCAGATTTTCCCAACCTTTTTGACCTTAATCCCCTTATGAATTTATATTGATGGTTACATCCCGACCTTTCAATAAACTGAACTTTAGCTATTGAATAGTTTCTTTAGCTGCACAATTGACAAACATACTTGAATACTTACTTTTGTCACACAGATCAGGTAATCTATATAGGTATATCTAAGATATTTTTATGCGCCACGGAAGTAAAGGAGGTGGTTTTCATACATACCATCACGTCCTCAATCCCAAATACAGAGTCCAAAGAGCAGAAACCTCCTTCCACCACTTATAGGCACAAATAAGCTCGACAAGCTCGATGGCTCATTTGGTAGTGACCCTGCCCCATGCGCCAAGAGTTGTGGGATCGATCCCCACCCAGGACAAAAATTCGTGTGATGAATACTTGTGTTTGTTTTGTATCTGGGTGTTAATATCCAATATTAAAGTATATATTTGTAATACCACTGTTGATTTTTATATTCGTAACACAAATGTGTAAGCTACTTACTTCTTAGTCAGATCTATGTATGTGATGTAGTCCGATATTAATAATTTAATAAAATTTAGTTTGTTAGTTGCTTAAAAGTATAATATATTTTAAGTTGGGTCACTCCCTTCAAACACAATTGTTTGTTTAGAGACAGTAAACACATCAATGTTCTTGCAGGGATCAGGTTGGGAAGCCATGCGCTCAGAATGTTCGTTTTATCGTACAGCTAAAATCTGCGTAGGGAGCTGAGATTACGCACAGTCAGCCCTTGCTTCAGCCCGTCCGGGATGTCATTTAGATATAATTTACTGCAGCTACTCGAAAGATTGGTAAGTGCATGTACAAAGTTGGATCACCGGAGCTAGTCAACAACCTACCTTGTTACCACACTTTAAAGTTGAGTTTGTGCTCGGCAGTTGCGATTTCAAAAAAGTATGAGTGACTATGATGAGTTTGCACGTGCCTGCTCGCAGTGCGAAACTGCATCGGGAATATCTGAATGCTCACATCTCTACGTCTTAAATTGAATGATGGTTCTGATAACCCACCAATCTGATAACTTCAAGCGTACTGCACAACGCGTCGCAGACATTTTGCTGGGTAGTTATTTGTTTACTTTTGAGTTATGGGTTGAAGAGTTAGTTTTCTTTAACAGGAGTAAACTTGTGTTACACTTAGGAATAAACTTGTGTTAAATTTTTGAAGAAACGAAAAAAGCTAACAAATGTATTTGACATATTGTTTTGACTTGTTTACGTTTTACTAATGAGCCACTCCGTTTGCAAGCAACTAACTATCCTAATGGTGCACATTAACTGGGGTACTTTTGTGAATAAAGGTTCTCATGCTAATGGAAAAATTCAATAGAGATTTTAATTATTATAATAATAATTTTAACAATTAAAATTATTTATGTCAATATGTTTATAAAAATAGCCTAACTGAAAAGCCAGCAATGATATAAACAGAGTTTCTTTCCCAATAATAATATAAGTCATAGTAAGAATTAGATAAATTCAGGTACTTGCAGCAGATGACATATTTTTATAAAACATATGCCGCTTGATATATTTTTTAACAATGTTAAAATAACAAATACGTAAATGTCTATAGATGAAACGTTTTCCTGTCTTTTGATCGCTACCTTTATCTACCATTAAAAGCGCGATAGGCACATTCTAGCGTGCGTATCGCGTAAATACTTTTATTAACTTAACTTTATGCATTATGAGACTGAAAGCCGCGCGATGCGGCGAGCGCGACCCGGTGTCAGCAACTATAACAATTACGATACCGCGCGCCGGGCATTCCGCCGTCGTCACGGCTGCAGTGCATTAGCATCGCTAAGTGGGTGCCGGTGCTCGGGGACAGAGATGTTCGCGTGGGCCTTTTTGCGGAGGAAAAAAATCGAAATTTTTTCAAAGCTAGCTTTTCTTAACTAAGCTTTGCATTATGGAACTGAAACCTTGCGCAATGCGTGACACACGTACATGAACAAATGCTGTAGGTACAAAGTGTTTGATTATTTCCTGATTTTTGCCTTTTTGGTATTGATTTATAGCCCTATTATTTTCTCCTACGAAGTACATTTTAAATAGTGGATATACCAACATAGCGTAACATACACGTAAAAATACACCCCATAGTATTTGCGAAAATTGTAAAGTTAAAAAACCGACTTCAAAAAACCCCGCAAAAAATGTTTATGAAAAAAACACAAGTAAAAAGCTAGACATAATTATTATGCGAGACTTATTTATTAATATAATTGTTGCAATACCTTCTGTAAACTCGATCCGGAGGCGCGAACCGAATCGAATATACTGCCTATCGGAAGCGTAAATCCGTAAAACTCCTGCTCGCAAGGACCTCAGCTAATGCCCCGATAAGCATATTTAAAGGAAGTCGCTGCTATGTGGGTATCTTAAGGTGATCAAGGAAATTACGAAAACGTCGTGACTGCTATTAGGGGACGCACCTACTTAGATAAATGCACTCTGTTAACGCGAAACGTGCCGCCTGTTTTTATTCTAAAATGGATTTATGTTAACGACATTAAGGACTTCAAAGCAACTTCAAATTAAATGCGCTTGAAAAGGTTGACAATGTGCCATTTTAAAATTAATTTGCATTTTACTTAGTAGCTAATGAAGATTTATTATTCAGCTGCGCTAATAAAAACTTCGACGCCGATGGGAAATTCACACGAAATACTAAGCAAGTGATTACTTATCGAAGACTGAAGTTCTATTTGAATTTTGTAAAACAGTTACGAAAGTAAGTCTTAACAGTTATTTTTTATAATTAAAGATTAATCAAATTATTTAGGTATAATTAGATAACAGAGAAGAATATACCCGCTCTCTAACTATGATTGCCGTAGTTTTATTGAAATATTGTACATAAAAAAAAACTGTTTCTTGCTCTTTTCTACATTTTACTTTATTTATATTTTTAGTTAGAATTGTCTGGTATAAAAAATTAGTATATTTGTGCCGAAAATCACAGAATACGACTAACTATCTTTAAATTATTGCACTAGCTTGCGTATCTTTATATTCGGTGTATAAAATATTAGGCGATATTTAAATAGGCAGATGGAATGTTCGTTTGAAAATGCCGAAACGTTTGACGTTGATATATTTTGCTCAATCCTGTACGCCCAGGGTGTAGCAAGCATCAGATACTATCTCCAGATTGGACACCGAGATCCATTACTACCGGCTACTTTCAACACCGTATCGCCTCCATTGAAAGTGCATAGCGATGTTATCACTTATTTACTGTTTCATTGAATATCGTGGGTGCCTGTAGTATGTTTCCATGGCGAAAATCTTAAATCTCAATTTATGAATGTGCGTGCTCCTATCGGTCAGCTGATATACGTTTTTTTACCTTCGTTTTGATTTATTTGATTTAAATTTAAAAAGGACAAAGCGAGATCGAATATCTTACATACATTATCATAAGTTTAAATTCCTTTTTCTTGTTTCCTAAGTAAGCATTTATATATATCTAGTACCCTATCTATACCGATTGGTTCCGTAATTACTGTTAATTGCAAATATTATACATAAAAAGGGGTTAACATTGTAAAATAAACTAACTAACTAAACTTCACGCATTGTAAATTAATAACCAAAAAACATTGTATCTTTGCAATACAATATTAGAATTCATAGTTTTTAATATAACACGAATTAACTTAGTCAATGAGACCATTAGAACTGCTTATATACAAAACATAAGTCAGAGCGTAATCTGCCTGTTAATCTATACTAATATTATAAAGTGGAAAGATTAGTATTTTTGTGTGTGTGTGTGTTTGTATGTTTGTAATGAATAAACTCAAAAACTACTGTGCCGATTTCAATAATTCTTTTACCATTGGAAAGCTACATTATCCAGTAGTAACATAGGATAAATTTTATCCCCATATTTCTACAGGAATGGGAACTATGCAGGTGAAACCACGGGGCGCTGCTATAATTTATATTTTCAAAGCAACTGTCAAGTTACCAATGCCCTCACTGGAATTACCGTAGTGCCGACATTTTCCCTATTTCTACATCGATTATTCACACTCAGTGCAACAGTTAAATGCATCCAGAGCCTGAATAGATAGCTTCGCTTAATGGCGCGAAGCAAATTGTGTTACTCCACGGGTAATGTTGTGAATGATAAATGCATCTAAATTGTAATTGACAGATGACAGACACTCATGGGATTTAAATTTATAGAGCCTCGCTTAGTCCTGCTTGAGTGAAAGCATCATTTCATTTGCTCAAGACTTGTGAAAAAATGTTTTTATTAAATACAAACACTTGGAAAGTAAGGAAACGTAAAATATTTAATACTCTTATATAATTTAAGTAAATATAATTGATATTAATTAATTTTCTTTAATGAAATATACGAAGCTCTATAATATGTAGGTCTAATTTCTTTGATCAAAGCTCAACTATGGAATTATTTAATTCTTAGGTAAGTTTCATAATTGATGCGTTGAAAATTCATGAAACGACTTTTCATTTCATGTGTTTTCGAGAATCGACATATCACTATAATATCTATTTAAATGGAATAATATTTAAACAGATCTCCTAGAAATATTTGAACATTTCATGCCCAATGCTATTTTATATTATTATTTTATTAATTTATTTATTAAATGCTCTCTAAGAAGACAGATAGGAAGACTTTTAAAACATTTTCACGAACCGCACAAGTAGCCGGCCCTAAACAAACAAACCGAATCCAATGAGGCAATTTAAATTCAATAGAGGTTTTATCATCTATATCTACGATTGTAAAGAGTGTTTAATTTTCGCGGTGGGTGCTAAAATAAAAACGTTTCGCTATTCAATATTGAGGTAGTAATTGATTGCCTCGCGGTACCCTATAACTTTTATCGTGGATCGCGGCCTCACAATGTCGAATAAACTAGCAGATGTTATCTGATGTTGTAAATGGATCAGTTGGGCTCGGTCGCCACGAAAGCTCACGCGACTGACCGCTTACACGGCTAACATCTTTAAATGCTTATTCACAATTGTCATGGGCACGTCAATTATTTTGAAACAAGATATAGACTTAACTGGATACTTAATTATGAACGTACACTTCACCAATAATTGGCACTGCATTTTTTATAGACTTTTGTAATAGACAGATATGTTTACTGCAGGTTTTAATTATATGTTTTAAGAGCATTGTATGCCATTTTTATTGAATTATATAAAAGAAGAACATAAAAAGGTCCCACAGAATTGTTAACCTTCTTATTTTTTTTGAGACAGTTAAAGGCTAATCAATCTAGAGTTTGGTAAGAATAAATTATTTAAACTCCATTCTGTTTACGATGTTATGCCAACTAGAACCTACGATACTCAATAAAAACACATTTGTAAGTCAAATGTGCTGTAATAGTTGGCATTTGAAAACAAAAACGATTTCCTGGCCATTTACTTATTCAGCGAACCGGACAAAATCGGCAGATTGTCATAAAAACCCGGATCCTGTGAACAATTTAAATTCCTACCGATCTAAACAAGCAATTCTAGAGCTCTGGATGTCGGACCCTTTAACTTCATCGGTATTTTGCATTTCATGTGATCTTGTTATTTTTCTCAGCAAGTTAAATGCAATTTTTTGAAAATTGCTGGAGGTCATATAATTGTAGTAATATAAGAATAAATCAAGGTCCTAGAAGAATTTAATGTTTTCCTTAATTTACATTACGAGATTTAGGTACCTAATATGATTCGAAATTGTATGGCTCTATGTGTGTACGTGAATCCTTATTTTTTAACCGACTTAAAAAAAGGAGGAGGTTCTCAATTCAATCGTATATATTTTTATAATTGTTAATATTTTAAATGAAATATAATGTGCCTTTTACTACTTTATGTAAATCATCCGTTTTGATTTTCAAATCATATCGGTATTCTCGGAAATGATCCCAAGCCCTAGTTGCGTTTTATTATTGACAAGTTTAACATTATTTTGCACTCTGGCGCATTGGAATCGCGCAAACACGGTAATAACATGCCGGTATAGCGGCGATTTGTTCAGAAACTGAGTATAACGCTCTAGAGGGAGCGTAAAAAGTAATCCCGGGGACAGATACGAGCGTATTACGACGGAGTGGGAGGGCGTCGGGAGTACGCAGTTTTAGTGTTTTAAGAAATGTATTAACACCTCTCTCAGTGTCGACGAACGGAGCTCGACACATAAAGGTTGATCTTAAAGGCTCCTAATTTTTATCGAGTCCTCTTATGAAATAGACGCCGTCTCTACTCGACGGCGTTATTGAAAACTTAAGTATATTTTTAAATTTGCTTACCTAGAAATTTGTACGATGTAAACGATGTAGTTAAAACTAACATAAAATGTTCGGAATCGAAGAGCTAGAGAGCAGATAACATGAATAATTGTTACCCCGATAAAAATTTTGCACTACGCAACTGTTCGTCACAGAAAAATAACTCTTCTCATAGGATATCGGAAAAAACTATTCGATAGTGCAAGTCTAATCTAAGCTTAACAGCTAGTGACAAATACGTTGTACATGTTGCACACTAATGTTTAATCCCAAGAATTATGCAAGCAATTTGTAGATTATCATAAATATCTATGAAACAATTTTAAATAACATTATGACACGAACTTTTATCCCTAGCCAACGGGGTTCGAACACGAGCTCGTGGCTAAAATCTCTTACCCGTAGTGCAAGTGCAACTTTTAAATCTCTTATGTAATCCTATTATGTTGTCTTAGTTTTATTTATCGGTGACAAAGATGATCAGCCTCTACTTATAACAAAAAAAAATAGGTATCAAAAGTATGATCAAAAATTTACATTGAAAATGTGACATAAAAAGCTTTGCGATATGTAGTTACGACATATATAGGCTTCAAGCTCTGTTTTTATGAGTATGCTATACTCATGCTTATACTGCGATTTCGTTTTATGGTAAGCACGCGCTTTATTGTTGAGAATAATATACTGGCAGTAATAATTTAAAAATTACGATGTTTTCTTTGAAATAATCCTACATTGACGTTTACAACGACGAGGCGTTGTGCGTATGTCATTACCATTATAATGACATTAAAATGTCACTTCGTAATTATATTACGTTTGGCATATTTTGGTTGGTGTTTTGTTTTATTCCCGGAGAGACGAATGTAGACAGAAATGTTGAGGGACTCCGCGTAAAAATATAAACATTTCGATGTATGATGTCAGAATGTAACTGATGGATCAGGATCTCCTGATCATGATGTCTGAATTTTATAGACTTGTTTTTTGGGTATGTTCTATCTAGAACATACACAAAAAACAAGTCTATAAAATTCAGACATTGTTTTTAAATAAAGCAGTCTAAAGTAATACATGCTCTTGTTACAAGTTTTTACATTACACTTAGTTGGATATAAACAAGACCATATATGTAGATATTCTAATAAGGTGAAATGCACTATTACACAATTACACCGTATTATGTGCACTGTGGATAGCCTCCTCACAAAGACCTGATTAAAATGCTGCCATGGAAACTATTTGCTCGCCATTGTTTTGTCTAGTCTTCGACTGTTTGATCTAACTAAAGCCCATAATATAAACCTAATGTTAATAGTCAGCATTGATTTAAGCTTATAAGACTAAGGCTCTATGTTTGTTAAGGGTTTATTGTACTGACGACAGAATCTACCCGGATACAGTGATATTAACATTTTTATCATGTAATTTTCTCGTTTATATGGTGTGGAACTGTTTACCTAATCATTAATGTTGGAGATTCTGCCGTGTTTTTATTGAAAGTAAGATCGTGTCTATGTATGTATGCAGTAGTATATATTTTATTAAGTTATTTGAAACCACACATGCATTGCTTAAATTGCCATTGTCAATTAATATTCCTATATTTCACGCAAAGTGAAACTTTCGCCGTTTACATACGGCGTCGTCAGTTTAAAAACGCTCGCAGTTATGTATTATGCCGAAGGCAAAATGTATATTGCGGTCATTATGTAGTATGCTGCAAGTATTTAGTTTAGGTCAGCTTAGGTAGTAGTTAAAATAGTCAAGTCAAGTCAAAACTAGGTACGACGACGAGTGAAGCGAGGACAAGTGTTAGGAATAACTGCGACCCTACAGCCAGAACCGAAAAAGAACAACCAACGTCGAAATTATAACAATTGAGCGAGTTTAGCCTTCGGCATAATACATAACTGCGAGTGTTTTTAAACTGACGACGCTGTATGTAAACGGCGGAATCATACAAATTGCCTGCGACACATATATCACATAGAACTTTTAATCTGAAAAGAGCTCGTTGTTACCATAATCGGCATGTAAGTAATACTGACATCACGTAACAAATATGGTGATCAGAAATACGGGCGATATACATCGAACCTCGATATGGAACTAAAAATACTTTATGGCATGTTTTAAATGGACAATCACAAATCATTACATTCATATCCTGGGATAGGAGAAGCAGGTTCAGTCACCTGTCTTCATCAATCATCATACCCAATTGATGGCTCTTCACGGTCCACTCATAAATATTAATATATTCTGCGTCCAGCGTTCGTAGCACGTGCCTTTTGATTTTCCATACAACATCTTTATATGGGAATTCTTATGGCAGCATTATAATTTTGCATTCATAATTCATGATCCCAGAGTCGCTGAACAACCACGAAAGATGGCTGGTATTGTATACTTAACTATACTTTTTACATAATAGCATGACTATTCACATATGAATACCTCTATTATCTACTAATATGGAAATAATTATGTAAATGCGTGTGTAATTTTAAAACAATATACGAGGGCAAAAAGAAGAACATGTTCTCATTAAGGAGTTGCAGAAAGTCTGATCGCAAATCAGTTTTTTGTTTCCTGTGTTTATTATTGTATTCTTAGTGTTGTTCTATCATTTTCTATGTGTATAACTATATCGTAAATTGCATAAAACATAAAAACTAATTGAGTGAAACCTTTGTATGTCTGAGATTTTTGAGAATATACTAGACAAGAAGAAAAAGGTCGCAGTTCAAGATAACGCACAATATCCTTTTTAAAAGTGCTAGTGGTGTTATAAACTTGGTCTTAACCGTTTACACAAGTATCTAACAGTGTCCAGTAACGAGGATAGTTATTACTGTCATTACTCTTCGCACTTACGTCTACAAAGTTGCGTAATGGCCAGCTGGCAACAATTGGCACTTATATTATTAAGACATTAATAACGGAAAAAGCTCATCTCACTGGGCGCGCCTCGAAAGATAATATCGTAACTACAAAATATCTAAAAAGAAATGTCTCTGAGATTACGGGTTAATGTTTATTATATCATAAAGTTTTTTTATTACCTTTTGTAGATTCTGCAATCGTAGCCCCTTTAATGATGTTTCCAGCTGTTTCTAACTTATTCTGTATCTCGTAGGCAAATTTTAACCTTAACTTAAAGTCAATAAGTAAACTCAAATACCTACCTACATTTATTAACGATTAGCCAATAGAAAATCAGTAGGTAATTAAAGATTTTTTCTTCTTATGTTTATCATTATCATTAACATTTTTTACATAATTTGGAAATATTCTAAATCATAGGCAAAATCAATTGCAAAGAGTAAAAATATATCTAGATACAGGAGGCTTATCATTAGTGCGGGTTTATTTATCTTTCATTGTGTATATGTTGCTGTAATAGCTCGAACTATGGTAAATTCTAAGATTTTCCAGTAAAACCTAAGATTTACCAACTCTTAACGGTAAAAGTCCGAACAGGTGAACAATTCGAACTTTTACCACCATTTACTTAGTAAATCTTAGGATTCTTTACTTGGAAAATTTTACCTAACCAAACCTAACTAAGATTAGATTATATTATGGGTTAGGTTAGGTAAGGTATTTTTTTAATCAGGTTAATAAACCTAACCTAACTAACCCATAATATAACCTAACCTAGAAATGTTTACATTTACCAACTCATGTCGGTAAATCCTAAGATTTACTAGTAAAACCTAAGATTGACCAATATACGGGCTTTTTCAGTAACATATATTTATTTACCTTGCATCTGGATGCAAGGTAAATAAATATATATAAGCTTTAAAATATCCATTAGTTCAAGGCGCCAGCGCCTTAAACTAATGGATATTTGAAAGCTTGAATTAAACTGTAAATGATGTGTCAGACATAAGAATAGGCAAAATAAGTTGACACGATTATGATAGGAAGCGATTATTATTTGACTACATAATAAATTTCGTGTATGTGCTATGAGTATTAGGCGACAATTCTATTGAACATTTTAGGACGTAGACATCTAGACACGAGCCAATTTTAGCGATCTCTTTCCTCCTTTGATCCAACCGGGAAATGAACCCGCTTCCGCGCTTTAGGCGAACTACTGTTCTATCGGAGATCTTACTAAGTTTATATAAACGTCATGTATAAGCTTAAATATATAACAAAAATAAAAGTCACTTTGTTCTCAGGTAATGTTTATTGTAGTGCATGGTGCGGCGGCGAGGGCGGTCGTGAGCCGTCGGCGCAGGCGCAGCGCGGAGCGGTCGACTCGCGCGCGCCGCCCGTACTTCAGGCACTCCGGCATCACCGTCGTGTTGCACGACTCCTGCCACCGTGACGACACGACAATGTTATTTATTAGACAAACGCTCCCAAATGAAGGGATTCTGGGAAACTGCTCCGGGCTAACGGTTGTCGCTTATCATTTGAGCTATCGCTTGGAATGACGCTGGCTTTTTTGCTAGCGCACGACAGTGTAATAAGAAAGCTGAGGGGCTTTAATAGGATTTGTTATGGTTCATGCGTGTGGTCTAAAAAAGTACTAAGAGATAGATAACTAAAACAAGTACGTAAAGTATGCTATGAACTTACTTGTAGTGTAAGTTCTATAAGGAAAAACTTAATACATTTTTATTTATTAAAAAAAATAAAAAAGTAATAAAGTACGCAATTGTATGAGGAATAATAAGTATGTGAAATATCCTAGCATAATTACACTTAACTAACACTAATTAAAAGTCTCCTTATTTATGCTATCACATACTCAGGTTAATCTATTCAATGAATGTGAGTAATAAAACATTCTTCAACATTGAATAATGTAACCTGTTTATATTTTACCTTGTAATGGTTAAGCTGCACCTCACTGAAAGGCGCCGGCCATCCCCCGTATTCTATGAAGTTGCTGGTCAGCGCGTGAAGTGGGTAGTGGTTGAACGCTGTCAGCACCCTCCTGGTCAGCATCAGGCTCTTGCTGTAGTGCCCCACCGGGCTGGTCGTCGTCGACCTCACCACATATTGCACTAGTTTGGGTATCGGTAAATCACCCTTGCATCTGGACTTGTATACATCCCTCAAGTCCTCGTCAATTACGTTATAATCTATGACTTCATTTCTATTCGTATCATCTACTAATTCTATTTCACCTACAACTAAGTTTTCAGCTCTTTTGATTCGCACATCGTCTCGCTTTACGTACATATCGTTTTTAGTTTGTATTTTCTTCTGGTTATATTTGTCAACACCTTGCATGAACCCGAAAAAGAATACGTTTCTGATCAAAATAGCTGTTTCTTGAGATGATTCCCAACCAGACTTCTTTAGACGTTTTACTAATTCGGGTAAAGTGTCAGCTATTTTAGGCAAAATTATTTCGTCAATGTCCAATGGTATTACAAACTCTGATTCTCTTAAATTTCTATACAAACAATCATTGTAGGTGATAAGGTGATACTTTCTATTTTGCCAGAGGTCCCACTCAGGCTTATATTTAATAGGAACATTAAAGAGTCTCACGTAACCTTGGTCCCGATAACGCATTAAAACATCCTCGCTCTCCTTAACTATCTTATCAATATAAATATCAATCTTCTCGACTCCAAGTAACTTATTGGTTTCAATCCACTCCACTAAAGATTGCGATATATCGTTTTCAAAATGCATATCTTTTACACAAATTGTGAAGTTCCTTTCATACTTTCTTTGCGAAGATGCTTCTATATAAAAAGCGTTAGTCGGATCGTCGCACGGTTGGGTAACAACAGATACGACTGATGGACGATATAGAGAATCGGTGAGGGGACAAGATAGCAGCAAAGGCATTTCGAGCCCTAAAGAAGTGGCATCCCACTCATAATACCATATCTCCAACGGTTTGGCTACTACTACTTCAACGGAACCTTCATAAGGATTTAGTACTCGCGTTTGACAGAATAGCGGTTCTTCTCTTGAAAAGTTGCGACCTGTAAATAAATAAAAAATGCTTTATAAGTGATAAATCTACAGATTGTTAAATAGCGCCTTATTTAAAATTAACAAAGATAGAAAAAATATTTTATTGTGGAATATTAAAAAAAAAACTGATTGTGACAAAACGTTGACTGTGACGACTAAACACAACTTATTGTTACATTTATAAGCCGTATCCATCAAAAATATTTCATGGCCAAAAAAAGGCTATAATGCAGTCGTGTGAAGTTAAGGTGGGCCGCTAGATAAGGTATAAAGACCAAGTATTAGTTTTAAGACCATCCGTAGAGTGCTTGCAAAAAACCGTTTTGATGTTATATCATTCTTTACCGTAATGCTTCATATTGTGAAACCCCATTACCTGGACTTCTATAATAGTAATTTGTTCGAGTCATTTCCTTAGGCACTCGACAGAGCGGCGCTATAAGGAACAGTCATTACAACGGTTCTTCAATTGCAGCCTTCCTTCGCAGGATGGGGGCTTCCTATTAGGAGTATTTGGCCTTGGCTCTTATCTTTTAAGCAAGAAAAACTAAATTACCAACCGTAAAGTAACAGTGAAAAGTTCCTCTGTATTTCTAAAATAGCTTTGTAGAAATTGAATGTTACAATTGCGAAAAATAGTTTCGTGTTTGTTCTTTGAAACCCTAAAAGAATAAAAAAGTTGTCTGCGGATAAGGCTTGTAAAGGTTATCCTCAAAATATTGCCTTGCGTGAGTTGGTGTGACTTTTAAGCGCAAACTTGCATTGGAAGCGACACGCCGAAGGGTTTTTGCCCTGTCATAAAATATGTCCGTACAAAGTTCATAATACTTATGAGATTAAGATAAAAATGTTCTTACACAGTATGTGAATTAAAATAACGTACATATCTATATCTACGGCGCTGCTTCACACATTCCAATTGGATATAATATTTATTCTTTAAGTAATACTTTCAGGGACACTACTACTTTTGGATGAGTTAAAATAAGTAATACAATTAATGAAAGTATAAGTGCTACTGCTGGGTTTATGCCTTAGCTCAACTATCACACGGCTATAGGCTACCTACTTACCTTAGACTTCGAAGATTTACGTCTTTAAACATTTATTCCTCTCGCTAAATGGTGATAATAGCTTCGCTAAAAAATTTTACATAGTATGACAATATGTAATCATCCTTAATTTTTTCTGGTTTACTCATATACCTAGGACTTACGAAGATCAGATGTTAGCCGTTAGTCTTGTAATAAGATTTGTACATAATATTATATATTTACTGAATCTAGGAATACTAGTCTACGATTACGTATATGATGTTACTGAATGTGTGGTTTCGTAGACACGGAGCTCTCATTAAAAGAGTGGCGTAGAGCTGAATGGCTCGCGTTTTAATCCCTCGCCACAATATAGGCGAGGCGTTATCTCGGCGGGAAGGAATTTACACGCCGCGTGCTCTCGCCCCGCGTGACAAATGAGCGGGGCCTTATCGGCTGCGTCGTACGCGCATACCCGCAGACCTTCTGTTGTGTCTTTTGATAAAATGGACCCTTGGCGTGAATAACTTCGATAATTCAGTAACGAATGCTAATGACTCCTTTATACATACCGATACTGTAAAATAGTGCAAAAACATACTGCAATTGTATTGTTATTATAACATAAGAAGAATAGAAACAGTGGTTATACTAAAGCTAATATGGCGCTAATGAATTGTCAAGCTATAAAACGATTAATGTTATATGTATTTATGCAGATATAAACGGTTTTATAGGATCGTAATATACGTCGTCCCGTCTTATCTCCGCAGTCTAAACGCTTTTAACACAATTGGTTTTTAATGAGACAACCGCATTGACTTATTGCAGTACATGTGGCAAATAAAAATGAAAGGCCGCCCTATTAGCTCACGTGATTAAGTTGCGATCGACCACTTACTTGTAAGATGTTATTTTTCTCTTCGACGTAGTGAAAATACAAACGGGCGATCGGATATCACGTGCGCCAATAATTATGGTGTTGTTTTATCAACACTCGAGACTCGCGGATGTCTTTATTGGCGCAGATTGTGTCAGTTTTTAAAACACCCTATTTATTTTTAGCCATCGCCTTTATGGCTTCGCGTGCGTTTATTATGGAGCTCCACGCTGTAAAATTATAGGCTTCCAATGTTTACATTTCGTAGAAAGGGATTTTGGCCGTAAATTTTTATATAACATAATCACGTTTATAAGGATCGAGTGAAAATGTTTTACAGTATACGCATGGTCTGTGTGAAGTCTTTGGTGTAATGTCTATTTATAGCTAATTTACATAATAGGTTTAAACCGCCGGGGAGGCATCGAAACCTATATAATTACTAATTATAACATCGCTAAAGCCTGGAGCGAAGCGCGTGCGTGCATCTCAGTCCAAATATAACTTAATTGCTGATTATGTTTAAATCACAATTGAGATAAACTCTTGTGATTTTTGACGCTGTACATTTAGAGATGCATTTAAGATATTTATAGCCCAAAATTTCATATAAGTAAGTTTGTACGTATATTATTAAATGTTTACTTCTAAAATTAGATATGCTCTTAAAGGGTATATCTAACATTCAACTAATATTTTGACTTGGGTAAATAATATCCGAGATATTTAAAATGCGCAATGTCTCTCTAGATAATTTTTAGTGTATGCAAAATATTTCAACTATTTAACATATTCATTGGGAAAAATATAGAAATAGAGTTTTAATTGTGAAAACAAAACTAAATTTCATTCGTACATTATTTTGTTAAAGTTTTATAATTTGGCCAATAATATTGAAATAGAAAAAAAACTTCCATATATAGTATACTATAGTAGAATTAAATAAATAAATTCAAACACGTTATGCATATTGCCTATTGCATTATTACAACAAAAAATTTAAATAATTACACTGATAATTACAAAGCAACGTAAGAACGTAAGAATGGTTTTTGCACATAGCAACAGGGGCAGTCGGTGTAAAAACGTCTGAATAATTCATGATTGCAGTAGGATTCATAGGTCCTAATTAAGTCTTAGTGGATGGAGCGTATGTAGGGTGGGCCCATAATGACATCTAAATTAAAGGGCTGGATTAAGACTCACTAACGAGGTAGTACGTCTTGGTCGGCATTAGGTAAGGGTAATTTAGAATTTTATATTTATCATTTATTTATATTACAGTACAGGAAGGTATGAACTTTTTTGAAGACATAAGAAGATGATTCAAACAGTCACATAGAATATTGGTTTAAATTAATCAAAATTAGAATAATTCTAGTTAAAAGATGTGTGCGGTTGTTATTTTTTTGCGTAAAAATATAATATATTGCCAATATTCAAAACAAAAAACAAGTTAAAGGAAAATCTAAAGCTATAAAATATTGTTATTTTATTCATGCAAATAATTTACTTAACAGATATTTACCAACTATGGCTATATTTATCAAATAGTCATAAAAGTTCTCAGATTCATTTAATATTTTTATATAAATTATGATTTTTGCACAATGACGAAGTTAGATTGTTAAACCAGCGGGTTACATCTGGTCATCATAGTTACGAGTGCATTCAAACTGCAGACACGACGTTTGCAGTCATAACATTAAGCATCTATGCAAATCCAACGTGGGCAATAATTATAAAATATACCCTTTGCCTAACGTACCCTATAACGATATAACACTACCTCCATAACAGTTTGCATTAACAGCGTACGTTTCCTATGGTACTAGTCAAGCAGGATCGCTTGCAGTCAATCGTGTCTTAACTCGGAACATTATCATAATTAAGCGGTTTTGATATGAGTATACAGTTCAGTATGCAAGACGAATTTCACGCTTGGGGCACGTAACACACTGAGTTAGCGAGATGTGGCTGAAATGTCTTCACTGATGCAGTTTGTATAATGAGGCATTGAGGCATGCATTATAATGCAGCTGTATAACACCGACAATATTGCAACTCGGTATTGTGAAATATGAATAAAAAGCAAGTTAAAAAATTGAGTATTGTATGTAAACTAGTTAGATCTATGTTTATTCTTATACTATATTGTTATATAATTACATTTTTATAATTAGGTACATGTATCCTTTAGCTGAAATTGTTAACATCTGCTAGCCTAGTATCTAATACTTTGAATTTTGCAGAATATGACAAGGTTTTTTTGGTTTGGGGTTTTGGTACCCATTTTTTTTATTTATTTATTTATCAAAGGGTGTACCTTTGATAAACAGCACACATATTATAAAGGTACAATAAATATTAAAGAGACAAGACCTAAATTCTGATATGCTAGCCAATTATAGACGTACACAACATGCTTGATACCTTACTTGCTAACCACTTAGGTGGCAGACAAGCACACGTCCCACCTGATGGAAAGCGGTACCGTGGCCTATGCACGTATGCAACACCAGGGGCGTCACACTCGTGCTGCCGACCCTGTCAGAAACCTATGACGCTATGAAGCTGTACCTCTGAAGTTTCGTATTAAATGAGTAAGAATATATATTAACTGACTGGTTTCTCTACTATTAGAATCCACTGTCACTGCGCGAGTATTTCAAGATCGAAGTAAATTAAAAGTTCAACATTAACATAATTTATCATCACACCCGTAATTTGTGAAGGAGCAGTATACTCCGGTCCAGTCTTGGCCAAAAACAAAATAAAGCTAAATGAAAAAAAAAAGAGTTAATACTATTTACATTGAGCCTGCGTAAGAAAATACAGCGCTATTTCGTTAACCAATATTACAGCTCGTTATGTAATTGGTCTGGCTCTAATCATTGTTACACGATTTTGTAGTCTAGTGGAAGTGTTCGGTGGTTAAGCATTATTACAAGCCTAATTGAGGACTAGTCCAATAGTAATTTCAAAACTGGACTTGCCTTGTTGAATGTCAGTCATCCAAAACGCTTACTCGAAAATAACAATACGAATATACAAAACAATATAAAAAATAAACACAAGAGCACAAATTAGATGACACTGGCTTGGAAACCAAAGACTGCAAGTTCGTTCCTACTAGATGTTAATGTTTGGTTTATAAGCATGAACATTCTGTGCCCGAATCATTTCAGTATGTATATCATCACTATAATCCATATAGTTTAGAGCTAGAGAATTTGTATACTAGCCTTAGCAATTTGTTTAGAACTAGCTGTGCCAGCGGTGTCACCCGCGTTTATGGTTAATATTATAAAGACTATTTCCGTCATACATGATTTCTATGTCACTTTAACCATTAAGGCTGCACACGCGACGGAAGCTTAAAAAATGGAGTAACTTCTCCCGTTTTACCAACATTTCCCTTCACTACTTTGCTCCTATTGATTGTAGCGTGATGAAAAGTATACTATAACCTGCCCAGGAGTATGAAGAATAATTGTACCAAGTTTCGTTAAAATCCGTCGAGTAGTTTTTGTTTCTATAAGGAACATACAGACAGACAGACATACAGACAGACAAAAATTATACTGATTGCATTTTTGCCATCAGTATCGATCACTAATCACCCCCTGATAGTTATTTTGAAAATATATTTCATGTACAGAATTAACCTCTCTACAGATTTATTATAAGTATAGATATACCTTCAAATTTTGCGAGTATTCGTACGTATCGCTGCGGCGAGCGATCGTCGTAAAATGCGGCATACAGGGAAACCCGCGTGCCATCCACTCGCTGCCATACGGACTCTTCCTTGTGTTCTGGCGACCAGGTGCGATTCTGAAACAAACAACAAGTCTCCGTTGAAGTAGTATAAAATTAATAGGAGTGAGTATTCCATACGTAAGTATATAAATATGGCAACTTTAATAGTGAATGTGGATAAAGGGGTCTGCTGTCCCATTGACTCTGCCTACCCCTTCGGGGATTATGGGCGTGATGTTATGTATGTATGTATGTGTGTATGTATGAAAATTTAATAATTTTGACCTGATTAATAATATTGACATTTTATAGAATTTCATATGACATTTTAGGACCTTGAATTTTTTCAGAGATGTTAGTCAAAATCCCTGAAAATGCCAACTTATACAATAAGTTAGTACTAAGAGGGCTTTTTTGGAATTTCAACCACTAAGGGAGTGGAGGTAGTATACCTTCGTATTATACCGTTCCTTAATAATGTATCTAGCCTATTTTCGTATACCTATTGAATCTGAATTTCAATCATTAAGTCAAAACCTATTTGAGTAAATCTAATTACATGCCCAAATGACGAACGAGAATACCAATTGATTCATTAAAGTGACAGATTACTTAGGCAAGTGTGAGTTAACCTGAATAAAAGGCAACTCGTAGCATAGAACACATGATAATCATTCAAACTAATACTCGTAGCGACTACGATCAATGCGTTGATGTCTAATATATGAATGGTTAAGTAACACTTATTTACTTATTCCTATTTTACTAATATTATAGTGTGGATATGTGTATGTTTGTTACTCTTTCACGTAAAATGTACTGCATGGATTTTAAAGAAACTTTTTAATAGTATAGTTTATACATTAGAACAACACATAAGCTATGTTTCATCGATGTACCACGCGAACAAAGCCGCGGACAGAAGCTAGTTTACTGTAAAGAGTGATTCTATACTTAAGCTCAATTGAGGTTGAAACAAAGCATTTTATGCGAACAAAAATATTATTTACCCGATATGCATATTTCGGTAGAATGTGTTTAATATAATAATAAAAATCAAAAAGAAAGAAGCAGATTATTACAAATTTCACCTCTTTTACTTTTCAACAAAGTAAAGATACTAAACAATAATAATAAACTGATCATACTTAGTTACACCGTCGGCGAATGAAACAGTCGTTATCAAGAAAAGATATTGGTGATTGGGGTTTGATAAATTTAATTGGCAAAATCACACAACGGGACCGCGTATAACAACATTTTGGAGAACTGTAAAATTTTAAAGTTTTTTAATATTAAGTTTGAAAAGTAAGAGACTCGACAGATCACGTTGTGGTGGGCGATGGCAAATTGGTTATCGCGTGACATCACGCAGAGTTGCGATCCGCTATTTTACTGTATTTATTTTAATTTCGCAACAAATTTATTTAAGTACAGTGGACGTGGGAATGGTGGGATAATTGAAATTTCCAGTACTGCTTTTTCGTACGTAATTATGCAGTACTGTTCTAATTACAAGATAATTGTGAGCTCAAAATATTGTACCTGACTTAATGAGGGGTAAAATAAATATATGTCGTAGAGCCAACGAGTTTGTGGCCACTAGACTTTAGACTTTTATAAAATGTTACAGATTTTAAGTATAGTTGTGAAATGAGTAAGTAGTAGTCCGCAAGCGAACAAAATTTTTAAGTAATTTAAAAAATAGTGCCTCAAGTTAATACTGCTTTTTTGCGTAAAGTATAAAATTACACTACGGGTGTACAAAAAAGGCAGTTCTTTAAAATAAAATAGCAGTTAGAGGAGGAAAACAATTTATTCTGCTATACAAAACAGTATTATTTAAATAAAGACCTATATTATTTGTCATGTACACACATGTACCTATGTTTCAAAGACAATATTTTTTATTTCAAATTACAAGCTGACTCCCAATAACTACTTATATACACTACGTAATTAACACGTTTTACTTTCTTCGTTGGGTATACAACCAGTTTAAGTTCAACTTTAGTATTGAGTTAGAAAGGAAATACACATATTTATTAGTCATGTCACCTAAGTACTTACCAAGAAAGCTTAAAAGATTTTTATACTAACAAAATATTTACACTTTTAATGTCTCAGATATTTTGGTTTCTCATCGCTTAATAAAAGTTAATTTAATTTAGTATCTTTTTTGAACAAATATATAAATTAACAAATTAATTTGTGGGAAATATTAAAATTTATAAATAAATATGTTATTGATCGACACATTCATATCTAAAAATAAATTTCACACGAGTTAACCTGACAGCGAAGTTAACGTACAAGTAATTGTCTAACGATTATAAGTAATAAACCCTACGAACCTTCCATAAACTTTTATACATAATAGTAATAGTACCTATTGCTGGTTACTTACGTTTTATGCGCTAGGCAGTTATACGAATACTTGGCGGGACTTTTGAAAATGTTATTGCTTAGACGTAATTAAGTTTATAGGTCTCTTTTTAAACGATTTTATTTTGCGAGTAAATCTGTTTTCTAATAAAATTTAAAACGGTAGCAACTTCACATCTTTCAACTAATATTATTAATTATGTTTTTTTTTGTAAAACTTCTAAATCTCTGTATAGTTTAATAACTTTAGTAGGGAAAACTTATATGAGAACCAAATACGGGCGAATTTAGTAGAATAATTTTGTTTAAGTCAAATGAAATTTATTGAAGTATCAAAATGTTGGTCGGGGACCGTCCGATGTTGGTCGGGAACTAAAAAAGAATGTGCCATCTGTGTCTCTTGCCTAGAATTTCGTGAAAGACGACTAATGGTATATCGGGTTTTGGGTGTGTGATTGTGTAGGCGACAAGCTAGCCACTTGTCACTACTTTTTCACAATTTTCCATCTAACCCAGCCCAGTTTTGTTTTCAGCTGAATGTGGTTAAAGGGACTTGCTGCCCCTTTGACTCTGCCTACCCCTTCGATATCAAAATGGTCTGCTTTGACCATTAAAACGGATTTATTTATGTACCAGTGGCATAAATCAAGTACTCATGTGATGATATCTTACGGCTAATGGTAGGTTGCAATTGACTGATCCATTTCTAACTCCTATTAAATTATACGTCTGTTCATACTTGTGAGTGGCGTTCGCATTTATTTGTGGTGTACTTATTAAAGCGTAAATGTTTGCGTCTACTTGGCGACTTATTGCTTTGATCTCTTATGAAGGAGAGAAAGACGTTTGAACTTTGTTAGCATTTTCACACATAATTATATTATGTTGTAACTCGTAAGTATAAATCTAATACCTTACCTAACGCTTTTTGATATTGAGATAAACAGCTTACAATACTAGCCATACAAATGAATGATAAATTAAATTATGTTTTTTAATGTAAAAAACATAATTTCAAAAGTGTTCTTATAATAATTTTAAATTACATAAATTTCGTTTTGAATTTAATTAGGCCGTTTCAATTAAAAAAAAATTAAAATTACTAGTTATATCTAAATAACGGGCACATTAAAAATCGCTGATTCCGAAACTCGCTTTAATCATTAATATATATATATATATAAATAATTCTATAATAGTGTAAAGTTACATTACATAAATATAAATATATACACTATTCACTAACGAAGTAATAGCGGTGGTAGCTCAATGGTAAGGACACGCGCCTCTTAACCGAGGAGTGCGGGTTCAAACCCGCTTCTTCTGGATTTTTCAAGTCTATGTACGTATTTATACCACTAGCTTGACGGTGAAGGAAAACATCGTGATAAAACCTGCAAATTCAAACAAATTTGGATTTGTAACCATGATCCAAAAAAAATTGTCTGGTTCCCCTATCTTAGGGTTACGAAGGTCAGATCGGCAGTCGCTGCAATGTAATTACCAGACTCGCTAAATCCTGGATCATGGTCTAAGCGGACCCCGTCTAAGCACGGGACATAACGCTAGGAAGATGATGATACACTATTCACTAACATGCCATAGCTGTTCCTAATTGATTTAAACCCTGTCGGGCAACCGGGGTGCTTTGAATCCTATTTGCATAAGTCTAAACAAGCCCTGCTGGTCTAAGAATACTACTTGTACCTAGGGTATGATTTTATGTAAATTAGACATGCATATATTAACATACCAGATTATGCATATTACCTAGTATTGTATCATCGAGTTATCCGATAGTGAAAAAAATCTTATGAACTAGCAAAAACCTATTCATTAAATGTACATATTACAGGTTAGATAGGTATAGAAGACGTAGACATAAAATTAGTAACAGAGGTAATAGACAGACCAAAAGGTCCGTAGTAGAATTAACTTAATTCAGAAGTTAGTTTTACTATGGTGATATAAGATTGAAGATATGGAGAAACTGTTTCCAAGATTAACGGATAAACGGAGTCACAATCCCTAATAGCAGCATAGCAGTATCTAAAAGTCCGACGTTTCATTAATATTTCCACTAGTCAAAATTACTTCTTTGTAAATAACTTGTTTAATAGTATAAATTTTATAATTATAGCAATACATATTCTAAGAACATTTACATCTATTTCGAATTTTAATACGATATCTTTGTTTTAGCATATGAGGCATTTCCTTCAGATTTGTTATTAACTACGCAACTGTCATGATTTATTTATATATCTTAAAGTTAACACCTGGTATATTATAAAAAAAAAGATGTACTCGAACTGAATGTTACTAATTAAATAAGCTCTTATCAGCTTAATGTGATGATTTATGAACGGTTTGTGTACACTGTGGGTAGAAAGAAAAACCAACATGCTAAATTATACCTAGTACTTATTGCAAATCGTATTAATAACTAATGTTATAGATATATTTTAGTCAGATTAGCATTATTTACGGTATCAGAGTACCTAACGCTGATTTACGGCGCCGGCGCATCGGTCGTGAGCGATTAGACGGGGTGCTTGCGTCAAGTATTTTAATCTAGCTATTGGAGCTTTACAAGACATTTTAGATATTTCCTGCAAACCAGAGCCCTGTGGGAAACCGATCCGCGATCGCCATGAATTGGCGTAATGAGTATATAAATTACTTGCCGGCGGATTAATTGACATTACTTACTTGGAATCTATGTAACTTTTACACATGTATTTTCTGCCTTAACTTGGTTTATTGATAAAAAAGGGTGTCCTAAACAAAAAAACTAAAGGCTTGTGTCGCTAGGGTGTTCGTGTCATGGATATACTCACCTGTATTCAAGTTATGGATATTTATACGCGTATTAACGTACGTCTGCCTGTAATCTAGCATCCAAATTTCTATCTGTCTATCTAATTAAGAACCAGAATCAACTTAATAAAAACCGTGAATGAGATCTAGGGAAAGTCAGGCATAAGTTGCAAAACTTAGGTATAATTAGGTCAGAATAGGCATGGTGACTAGAAAATTCTATTTAGTCCGACAGTTTGATTATGAATAAAATATTGAACACTTATTTTTTTATATATTTGTCAAACAAACATTGACGAAGATACAATGCATTCAAGTTGCGCGTGACGCCCCGCTTTCGTACAATGTTTACTAAATAGTGACATGGCAAGCCCGTTGATGCTCTTTATTTTTGAGATTTTTCGTTTATTTTATAAAGCGAAAATATGTGTCTAGTATTTTTGTATATACTAACTGACGGACTAAATAGAATTATAGTATTTTAATACAGTCATCATTCCTATTCCATGAGTAACGTCAAAGTTGGTATAGTAAAAATATCTGTTTCAAAGAACCTCACCTAAATTATCTAAGCGAAATAAGTACATACCCCATACACTACATACATTTCCCATGTCTAATCACAGAGCGGTAACTAATTCCAGACTAAAAGCATTGCGTTCCATTTACGAATCGTACAAATTACCATTTTCAACGTGCATATAAGTAAAAAAGACCGCGCAGTAATGTAATTTTGTGAGCGTAAGTATAAGGTTCAAATGCGATGGCGAATCAGCTATAAATGTGAGCAGTAACTAGGGTTGTCTGTTAGAAAATTGCCATTCATTAATTATGAAAAAAGAGTTTTTTTTTTTGAAACTGCTAGTTTACAAGTATGATAATAGTGCAATTAGTATGTAATTTAGATAGATTATAATATTTGACGTTGTCTTACCAGTGTAAGCGTGCAAGTCCATGTTGGTCTAAGACTCAAAAAGATTGTACCTACTGTGTTCCTTGTTTAGTAAGTCCTAAAAACAACTAATGCTGTACTGGGTATCAGGTTTGTGATTGTGTTGGCGACGATGATGATAACTAGCCTAACTTGATTTTATTGTTGGTTGAGTATGGTATAAGGAGCTTATTGCTTATAGGACTCTGCCTTCCCCTTCACAGATTGCGGGCGTGATGGTATGTATATAAACATACATACATACATACATACATATATACATACATACATACATACATCACGCTCATAATCCCCAAGGGGTAGGCAGAGTCAAAGGGGCAGCAGGCCTCTTTAACCACATTCAGCCAAAAATATAACTGGGCTGGGTTAGATTGAAAATTGTGAAAATGTAGTGATAAGTGGCTAGCTTATAGCCTACACAATCACACTCAAAACTCGATATACCATTAGTCGCCTTTTATGACATGCTAGGAACAAGAGCAAGAAACACAGTTGGCACATTCTTTATAAGTCCTAGACTAACATGGGACAATGGGCTGGGTTAGATGGAAAATTGTAAAATATTAAAATATTAAAAAGTTAAAATATTGTATATATCTATATAAGTAAGTTAGTTTGTATTTGAACTATTTATAAATTATCTTTTTCTTCTGTAACTTATCTTCATTAGCTGGTAGTATCAAATTAGCAGCTTTTAAAAAGTTTAAATTGATATTGTCCTAATTACATTATTAAACGCGAGTGCCAACCCTCGTTTTAACTAGTTGTGGATGGATATGATGCGAGCTAACTTCCGTTGCTTTAGCTTGTTCATACTACGGCCAATATCCGTCAGACCTTACTCTCTTAACATGCATACCAACTAAACTGTTAGTCATATGCGTAATATGCAAGCCATCATGTGTCCTGAGGTCATCGTCATGCAACGAAACAAAAGGTAATTCGATGTTATTAGTAAAACATTGTTATTAAAACAAATCAAGTGTGGTGATGATAGAGCTCCAAAAATAGACTGATTAAATGAAAATTATTCAAGAAGAGTTTAAGATTGTTTTCTTTGTATAAAAGTTGTGGAGACATGTAACTTATTTATATAGTATAATATGTATATTAATAAGTAAAGATGGTTCTATTCAATGGCATTTAGACGAGGATCAAATGGTTATGAGCTATTGAATATCAAAGTTACTTGAGCACAATCCGATTCCGTCATCTACACTGCCCTATTTATGCATCTACATGACAATATCTTGCTGATAAGACATTATAAATTGCTCAGAAACCAGGTAATGCAGAGGTGGAAATTTTTATAAGGCACCGATCACGTCTCCTCGGCGGGCGCGGGCTGACCTCACGTGCGCCGATGACGAGCGACAGCCGTGACTCCTAAAATTATTGGGGCAACAGTTACTCGTACTGACTGCCCTCTTTTCGACGGCACTGTCATATTGAGAGTGACCAGTCAATTGTTGTAAATAGTATGTTAGGCTGCTATTCCATTAGATGTGCGGTAAAAATCCTGCTGATTGGAAGCTTACATTGAGCGGATAGCGTGATATTGTCATCGCAAATTTTATTGCTTAGCAGAACTCTCAAAGAATTTATATGCAGGTTTTGCATCGTTAGAAAACTACATTGATTGATTTTATATTGGCGTCTTTATTTTGTATATAATCTATATCAGCTTAAGAACCTCTCTGAAGAAAATTAAGAAATCTGGTTACAAAAAGAACCTTATTTTTCTTAATTTAGAAGCCAAATAGGAACTTGGCTTATGGAAATACCCAAGTCTCAAATATAGGCGAACTTAGTTCAAAATTCGAATATTGTTTTTTTTTATTGCAATACAGATAAAAATTGCTTCAGATTCAGGCTATATGTAAACTTTTAAACAAAAGTTTCATATCTGAGAATGCCAAAACATATTTGGATTCGTTATTTACTGATTCAAATCGGGTAACTCCATTATAATGATCAATGCTATCAAAACAACATTAGGCGTTTTCCTGTGCGAAAACAAAGCCAGTGTAAATTACATTCGAATGTGTGAGCCTACATTGTGCATCACGTAGTCGCAATTGCATAGTTCACGCGTACGTGCGGGATCGGGGCGAATCTTTGCAGTGATTACCGCGAACGTGACGCGTGCACGCTAATACACCTCCCGTTGTGACGGCGACAAAGCTTAGGCAGCTATGCGAAGGCGGGGAATATTGCAAAAAAATACTTTTATTGCAGAAATTACTTTTATTGGGTCGTCACGTGTTGAGTTTCACTTTTGTGCGAAATGTACGAGAAATAATTTCTTCTGCCTACTCCGCTAGGGAAGTGGCGTGAAGTTTTAGTAAGTTAGTTTAGTTATAATTTCTTCTTTTCATGTGTATTTATTGTATTTCGACGTGTTGTTAGTTAACATTTAGATACATACGTACGTATCCTGTCGCCCGTGATTTCCGAAGGGGTGCACAGTTCAAAAAACAATAAGTTCCTAACCAACTAAATAGTTTTTTTTCTGTGAATAGGTCACAGAAAAAAACTAGTCAGTTGGGTGAAATAGAGATAAAGTGGTGCTAAGTGGACATCTTTCTAATGCAGTTTACTTTTGGACTTTATTACGTATTTTTTAAGTAAATTATAGTAACCAACATGAAACCTATTACTATAAATCATCAGGATCATTATTTTATAACCAGTTAGTTTGAATGATGCGTCTGCAATAAAGAAAATGCACCGTGGCAGTGATAATCAAGTACCAACGAATACATTCGCATTTTTTATTCTCATGATGAATGATCTAAGATCAAAAAACTTGTAATCAGGAGCTGAAATAGCACAGCGCAGAATAAGCTCTCCAATTTCACACGTACACAATAGCTTTTATAATCGAAATCGCAATTTCCATAACTGGCAATAGTTGGGATCTACACAAAAATTGCCAACCATCAAGAAAGCATTATCGTAAATCATATTTTTGTTGCAAATCGACCGAAATTATGAGCTATTAGGCGATTTTTTGCGTTATTAAATGCGAACTCGCCGAAATAGGTTCAATTTGGAGTCCACGCTGACGTGACGCCATAAAACAAAACGTTCATTAAACATGGTATGGGTTTGCTTGTTACGTAATTACGTCATTTTTGTAAAAAAATACATTACGGTCGGCATATGATAACTTAAAAAAAGAAGTAATTGTAAGCATTTTAGTTTTCGTTAACATCTACGTGCGTTTGTTTTCAAAATATTAAACGATTTATAACGGATTTGGAAGCTTTCTTAACTCCGATGAAAGCTTCACCGACTGTACTATGAAAGTTGATAGGGCCCTTATGTCTAGTGTAGTTAATTAGAATACTTTTTTAATAAAACTCTAAAGTTTCATATATGTTGTAAAAGTTACGAACTTGTATAATTAAACGCTTGAATATACCTTTATTTCATAAACGATTTTAGTTTTAATTTCAGTAATCTATTTAGGTTTTACGGCAGGTATCTCAAATTAATTACAAACGATCCTAACTCTTTTATTGTAAAGTAAACATTCGAAGCACACCCACAGGTAATCACCAATCATGAGCGTACACTCAGTTGGTACTTGACAAGTTTTTCCTGCCGGTAATAACTGGTAGGAGCGGTTAGCTAATAATGGAATACGTCTCATAATTATTGCGAAATGATCATTCTACCCATAGATTAGATTAATCTGGTGGTCTCAGTTCCCACCAGCTTAGCATCTCAGGCCGCGCACATTTTTAATCTACAGCTAACTTGCTTGGGTTCAAAGTAATTGCATAACCAACCATATTCATATGCCCATATTCAGTGTTTCTATAAATAAAGTTGAAATAACAAATGCGTTATTATTAGACGTTAGATGTAGTTACGAGTATCGAGCCGTTTATTTCAACGTGTTTTTTTAACGTATCGGATAGGCAAATGAACAGATGGACCACCTGACGTCAATTAATCGAAATCGACATGGATAATGAACGCGAATAGAATCTAGTATTTAGCTTGCTTCTTTCGAACTATTTTTTATAAACATTATGTTAGGATATATAAATATGGAATGTAATTGAGTGAAGCGATGGCTGACACATACGTCATGCTTGGGAACAAGTGCCACCTATGGGGACTGGTCTGCTCTGGTTTGGTTAATTTATGCTTAAATTTTGTAAACATCGTTATTTTATATTTTGGTGTCTGACAAGCCAACTTCACGACATGGTTCAAATGCAAAAATGATCTATACACCCCTGTAAAATATGTTGTTGAAAAGAGTAACTACCGAGTTTCTTGCCGGTTTCTTCTCGGTATAAGCAACATTCCGAACTGGTGGTAGATTCATATTATTAGTTGATTTTCCTATTGAATTGAGGATTTATAAGTGTTTGTTTCAAACCTATATAAATAAAGAGTATTTTGACTTTTGACTTTGACTTTTTTGAAATTAAAATAATAGGTAGGTACACCATTTGAAAATTATGAAAAGTTTTAGATATTTTTTTTTTATTCTATGTTGAATTCCGTATTAGAGTTAAATTTAGTAATGAGAATTTTCCTTTCTAAATATAAGCCTAAATATAAATAAAATGAGACAAACATTTCTTGTGACCCCGCTTAATTGAAGGGAGATTTAATGACATTTTGACACAGTATTTTTTTCACAACTAAAGTATAAACTCTATTGCCTTTTCTGTACCTAGGAAAATGTGTATGTAATTTTTTTAAACTGAATCAAAATTATGTTCGGTACCCAAGCTCCGAGATGTGTTTCGGCCTGTTCCCTTAGTTAATTTTCTTGTCATATTATTGTTTCGTCTATGACATTTAAAAAAAAATATTTCACCATAAGGTTATGAACGACAAGTCTAGTCGAAATATGTGCGATACGACTAAATTCGAATACAATGAAAGCGATTTTACAATTAGTTTTAGTATATTGATACAATAGTATTGAAATTGTAACTAAAACCTCCGTCGGCTGCAACTAAGTAGAGAGCACGCCTCTAAAGCGTCCGTGTATGCGCGCGCTGTAAATAATGCCGCTTACTTCCCCGTTTGTATCCTATGCGTCCTAAGAGTTATGCGCGCCCATGCTATCTGTTTAAGGCCCGCTGAACACTATATGGTATGAATCTAAGCGAAAAATCAGTGTATACTTAAAATTGGGAATTGATAAAAAATATTACAATCGATATAATAAATTGTAAGTATAAAAAATGTTAGACATTGTACCTAAACCCGTGTCGGCTGCAAATAAGTAGAGAGCACATCTCTAAAGCGTCCGTGTATGCGCGTGCTATAAATGATGCCGCTTACTTCCGCGTTTGTATCCTTTGCGTTCAAAAAGTTATATAGTTATTATAGCGCACCCATGTTATCTGTTTAAGCCCGCTAAACACTATTTAGTATGGGCTTCATCAAAGAATCTGTGTATGCTTAAAATCGGGAATTGACGATACGTATATAATCTGGTGGATATAATAATAAATTGTAAAAAGTATAATAAGTTGTGGGACTTCCGGACCTATGTATAAACGTTGAACAAGTAGGTACTTATAATTTTTAATCTGTATGATATTTAATTTAATGAAATTATGTTTCTCATACTCGTACTCTGTTTTTATGAAAAAAATATCGTCAAAAGCTGTAAATGAAGGATAAATTAAAAAATTCCATAACTTCAAAAGAAACCGTCATTAGAGATTATCTCCATCTCCATCAGTATAATTTATATTAGTTGGTCGTAAAATATTAACAGTGCACTAAGACCGTCTTACTCATAATGAAGATGTGACTGAAATGTTTACCGAATAGTTTCTGTTCATATAATTTACAATTATGTTCCTATATTCATAAATGTTCCAGTGATTTTAATTAAACTGGGCTTGTAACTCCAGAGCCATGTTTAATAATATAGGTACATGTATCCGCATTATTTCCTTATTTGTATGTACGTATGTGTGTAAGTAATGATATAATCCGGGCAACAATTTGGGCGATGAATGCGATTCTTGACTGTCAGCATATTATTATTCTATTGTAGTATATTTTTCATCGGTAATGGTGGCATTTTGTACGATTTTTTTTTAAATATGTAAAGCTGTAATTCGACCTTATTAGAGAATGGTCAAGTTCTTCGAACGCAATTCTTGAGGAAAATATAAGGGTTTTATAAAAAAAAAAATAACAACAGTTAGCATACTATCACGCGTCATAGCAGTTTAATATAACAAATAAATTGTTTCCGAAATTTTAGTAATTAATTTCGGACGTACTATTCATATTTTAAAACTAGAATATCCCGTTTCCCAAGGTACGGTTAGTCCAGCACTACTTTAAAGTCGTGGTAGCCATACAAGATATTATCAAAGGTCCCGGCACTGCCACAGTTTAACTAATGTACATTCACGAGCAATGCGAGGGATGTATATACTTGTGTTTTAATGACATTGCAATAAGGTTCATTATTGAATGGTGTCGCTGATTAGTTCTGTCGCTGTTTTCGCTCAGTGTGCAGCTAGCCTACCCAGGGCGGCCCGGTCGCGGCATCGGTGGCGGCGTGCTATTAGAAATACCCGTAGAGGATATTGATTTCGATTTATTTTCCGTTCGTGACCGGCATCGGAATAGATTATCGCCACAAGTGGACGAGCTCACACCCTAGGGCGGTGCGTTTGCCGATTGTGAGATACTGGCAGATTCGAATCTCCGCAAATTGTTTATGGATCACATTACGTTTGATCGAATTCAAATATTCCTTCCATTTAATATGTCTTCTATTTAAGTACTAAACTCTATTGTTTATAAAACGTAAAGATATGCGTCAATGACGTCCTAGGCTGGCTTTAAAGTCACGCTGATCGCGCGGTGATGATGATCAGCTAGAATATATGCACCCGTCAGCGCTGAGCGGTCAGCGCGACTCATACAACGCTATCTATAACTACATACAAATTGACCCATCAGCATCAGCGTGACAACCAGATATCGATGAATGGAAGAACAGTTGCGATATTATACAATAACACCGAATATCTATGACTTAGTCATATTCATACTCATATTTTAATTTTATACTTTTTTTTATTTATTAAATTGTGTTAAAATTTAAATAATTGAATTTGATACCTTAGAAGTATATATTAAAATTAAAAAGTCAGTTATTTTTACAAGCCAGAAATTGTAATGTAAAAATGTAATTATTTATTCTTCGATATAAATACCATTATTTATCAAGTAAATAATTGACATACTTTACAACGCGACAGATAAATCGGCCTCACGCGAAGAATACATCTATAAATGTTAAAGTGTAAAAAAGATAGCACTAATAGGTATGTGCGCTTATTGGTCAGCTATGTAAATTAAACTTGTTATTCTTCATGAAGATGAAAACTACAAAGGTTAAATAATAAATAAACTGCTTTATAAATATGTGCATAAACATGTGAGCACACGGCCGGAACAACTTTTGTATTTACGCTCAGCTTGTGTAGCTATAAAATCATATAGGTGGGTTATATTTGTTTTATTTATCTATTTATAAAAAGGAAGTGTCTGTTTGCAGTTTAAAAGAAGTCAACGTGGCTCAATGACAACCTTCCGACTTTCTCCGTTTTGGTGGTAGAACCATTGTAGTAGTTGCAACTGACCGACAGTAAAAACTAGCCCGCTTCTGAAGAGATAGCGTAACTTCTTGTGGGGTTTCACTTTCGCATCCATCAAAGAAAGCTTATGTACAGTGTTGCATGCCTCATGTGTTTCTAACACATTTTTAAATTTAGTCATTTTCATAGTTCATCGGTTTTTATTGCTATTTATTGCGTGCATAAAAAGACTATAATTATAGCGATGAACTATTAAAAGAATCGTGACTCTGTATCGAAAGCACTTATAAGTATAAAATCCTATTTACTTGCAACATTAGAAAAACCCAGAGCTTATTTCTTAGCTAGCAACTGCACAAGCTTCTTGCAAAATACTCACACTAAGTCAACACTACAAATACTAACACAAATATACTCGTGTATGTTTTTTAACATTGCATTTATATTATGCTAACGTAATGATAAGAAATCATTGCATAGTCTATGGAGTATAGATATATATAGATTGTCTTAGCCTAACTTCAATACTAATTTCATCACTACTTGATCACTACACATCTTCGCTTAACTGAATATGCAAGAATATAAGTAGTTTGTCCGTTATTTTTGACGTTGTGGTGTAAGTACATTCTGAGTTTTTAAAAGATACTGCTGCACGAGTTTGGATTTTTCAGAAACACGCGTAACTCCACCTATGTTCTTCTAGCACTAAAATACTATAGCGAAGTTATTTGTGTATATTTAAGCCAATATATCGTAGATGAAGTGACAATATCTCCTAACTGTAGATATGCTTATTTTACAGGAGAAGGCAAACAACGATTGACTTTTTAGGTTTTGATCATTGGACTTTCATATATAACTTTTAATGTAATGTTTACAGGAATAGGTACTTTATTATTTGATAACAAGCGAGAAAAAAAAAGTCTTTGCTTAAAAAAGTAGATCTACGGGTACGAACTAGACAAAATAAGAAAAGCTTTTATCTTTCGTTTCTCATCAATAGAAAATATTTATATTATGCGTATAGATAGGCTCATTGTAATGATAATTGCGCTCTCAATGTCCGGGTCGGTTCGCAGCCCACAAATAATGGGGCATACTAAGCAGAAGTGACAATGGGCCGTATTTTCTTACATCGCCTTCTCACCTATTCTTGTCTACAATATTTGCATAGGCTGGATGAGAAACGACCTCTTTTCCCTTGGTAATGATATATGTACTAGGACAGGGCTGACAAAAGATAATGGCACTAAAATCATGGTATGACACGAAAGAAGATCACGAAGAAAACTTACATGATAACGTAATGGTATTCATCATATAACACGTATAGAGTAATAAAAGTGAGTTTCTTTGTTACCCTTTCGTGTTTAAATCAATATTTTTTTAACGAAAATCAATATTTTTGTCAAAGGGATAGTTGGAGCCGCATGAACAGTAATAACTTAGTTCTATTGGAATTTTAAAATTTAAACAAGGAATCTTCTGGAAAATACCAAATAAGTTGTGTATAAAATCTATAAATACAATAAACAAAAGAAAATAATCTATAGAAAAACTACATTGTGAAGATTAAAAAAGTCGCTATTGTCACAGTGTATTGAAATTACTTCTAGGGTTGCCTGCTTTGAGCAACCCTGTATTAGAACGAGCAAACGAGTTTTGTTTCATATCTCAAAAGGCCCATCCAATAATTCAAAACTAGTAAATATGAACAAGGTTTATTTAGACAAAAGATTTTTTTATGGTTGATCTATTAGGTATGTACGTACCCCCCCCGCCGGGGTCCTCGGTTTGTCGTACCGGGGGGGCTTAGTAGGCCCTGCCATGGCAGGGCTGAAGCGAAGAGGGACCCCGAGGTGAGCCGCGACTGCACGTCTAGCAATCCGGGCAGTTGCGGCGGTCCGGCCGTATGGCCGTACGGCCAAGCCACCTGCGGCCGGACCAGGGTTGCCGAGGAAGAGGAGGAGCGGAGTGTTTTCGTTGCTCGCCTCCCTATCCTCGGCAACCCGACAGGGGCGCGCTGGGTCGCGTCGCGGTGGGTCGCGGAGGGATTGAGCGTCTCGATGCTCTCCCTCCGCGACGACAGGGCTCTGCCCTCAATTTGGGTCGCCGGGTGGAAGGCGGCCCCCTCTGGCGAGACGCTCTCCGCGTGCCCTCTGGCTTAGCAGAGGGCACAGCGCGAGAGTGGGCCCACGACGCCGGTCTCGGGGACGATCGGCGTCTGAATCCTGGGCGGAGTAGTTGAGACATGCTGGGTGGCCTGGCATGTCTCGACGCGCGCGCGTGCTCGGTGCTGTGCATCCGACGACTGGCGTGGGCTGCACAGCATCGACCACCGCCGCGCGAGGTGAGCCGCGTAGCGCGGCACGCGCACTACCGGAGGAGCTGTTGTATAGTCCCGACAGGGGATACCGGCTCCTCCGGAACTGCGCCGATGGAGGCCACCTTGGGGTTTAGTCGGTTCGAGTCCGACACACCGCCCTCTGGATCCCCGTCCGGAGGGTGACGGCTCGTGGGAGTTCCCCAAGTAAAAAAAAAAAAAAAAAAAAAAAAAAAAAAAAAAAAAAAAAAAAAAGGTATGTACGTACGAAGGTATGTGCATTTTGATGTTAAACAATTTAATTAAGACTGCCCGGCTATAATTTACTGATTGGAAGAGAAAAGGCGTCTAATTATAAAATAATTTAAATTTATTTTGTCACCTAAGTTTAGGTGATCTACACGTAGTTATTTTTAGTCTTGTTTAAAAGTCTTCCATGTTGATCTGGGACTGAAAAATTACGTATCCACTGTGTTTGCCTAGCATGTCGTAAAAGGCGATTAATGGCGTGCATGGTTTTGGGTTAGTGATTATTTAGACGATGAGCTAGCCAATTGTAATTATTGTGGAAACGTAACAGACAGACATACATAACCACTTTCACATTTATAATATTAGTGAGGATGTAACGATGACACTACGACGTACAATTAACAATTTGCAACAATTAATCCACTCCCCAACAAAGAGACAGTATAGAATTTTAATTGTTGTAAATAAAATCTGATTTATGGGACAGAAACCTGTTAGAAATCTTGAGTTTTTTACACTAATGTAAACTAAATCTTGTTTGTATTTTATTTACGACCGCCATTAATCGGAATTAAAAATACTTGTTACGTTGATGATTTAATTATAATGTTATAAATTAGTTCTACTCCGGGATCTATAGTAAAATATGGGTCCAAAGTTTAGGTATAGTTTCACAGTCAATCACAATGAAAAAACGAACGACTTAATTGCTGTTTTATGGATGTTGTATCAAAACAATTTGCCAGGAAGTGAGCTAATTTGCATAACTCATTAGATCTCAATCTTTTTATAAACATACATATTCTCAAATCTGCAATTTCCCTAGGAGGAGAAAGACTCAAAGAGGCAACAAGCCCCTTTAACTACTTCCAGCCACAAATAAAACTGCGTTGATTACGTGGAAAACTGTTAAAAAGTAGAAAAAAGCTATATATTGCTATTTCGTAGCTAACGCAATCACTGTTGGTCTGGGACTTGGCCCATGTTGATCTGGGACAAAAAAAAAGAATGTGCCAACTGTGGTTCTTACCTAGCATGTCGTAAAAGGCGACTAATGATTTACGGGCTTTTGGGTATGTGACTGAGTAGGCGATGAGCTAGCCACTTGTCACTCCTTTTTCACTGCTTTCCATCTAACCCAGCCTACTGTCCCACGTTGGTTGCCTAGCATGTCGTAAAAGGCGACTAATGGTATATCGGGTTTTGGGTGTGTGATTGTGTAGGCGACATGTTAGCCGTCACTGCTTTTTCACAATTTTACATCTAACCCAGCCCGACTTTATTTTTGGCTGAATGTGGTTGAAGGGGCCTTTGACTCTGCCTACCTCTTCGGGGATTATGGGCGTGATGTTATGTATGTATGTATGTATGTATGCACGCAATCACAAACTATATGATACTAGTAGCTTCTGCCCGTGGCTTTGCTCGCGTGGTACGTCGATAAAACATAGCCTATATAGTTTTCGGGTGTATAAGCTACATTATCCTAAACTTTCACTTAAATCCATTCCGTATATTTTGCTTGAAAGAGTAACAAACATCTACACATCCAAACAAACTTTTGCACTTATAATATTAGTAGGGTTATTCTTACATGATTTTTACGTGATTTTTGTGCACATGTAGAGCCCTGTTCTAATGACAGTCAATATTATGTTTCTAGGGTTATGTCTCTTTCCTAATCGAGGGATGTAGGAGGACCCTACAAAAAGGCATTTAATTAGTAGGTAGGGTTAGGCATTTTTCCGTAGTAAACTTTATATTGTATAAGTATATTTTTTCTTTGATGTGATTAAGAAAAAGGGTTTGAGTTAGAGTCTTTATTAAGGTCGGATTTTCTTAATTTAATATATTTTGTAGCAATGCAGCGTTGATAATAACAAAATTTACATATTGGTTTGAGAACCAGTGCAGGTTGATAGTATGGTCATAATAATAACAATTTGTATCATTAAGATCATTGTTTCATATAAAATGGGTTTATTGCTAATATAATCAGTAACTATAGCAGGTTGAACGAGTTGAGTAGTTTATTTTTCATTATTATTTTATTTCTTAATAATATGTTCTCAGAGTGTTGACTATTTTAAATGATGATTATATTTAGGTTTTAAAACATGAAACTTGAACCGGCTTTGGATGCTGAAGTCATATCACTGACAAGACTTTAATGTATACCTATTCGTTAATACTAGTACCCATTTATGAAGATTATGTTTCATAGTGTACGTGCTATTTTTATAATCAGTCCTAATGTATGTTTTCAATCATAAGCTACCATACCACAATAAAATAAATACATATTTGAACGATGTTTCCAATTCTTCATATTGATTATTTTCCTATACCTATTGGGAAGATCTGTTGTTTTTCTTGCTGAGACATTCTTGTTTATTTATGAATTACTAGCTGGGCCCGCGGTTTCGCCCGCGGTTATTGTTATATAGCCTATAGCTTTTCTAACAGATATTTCAAATTGGAGTAGTTCCTGAGATTAGCGCGTTCAAGCAAACAAACAAACAAACAAAATAAACTCTTCAGCTTTATAATATTAGTATAGATTACGATCACTTCTATATTTGCATTAATTCGTCTGGACACTGAATAATTACTCTAGCTTTTAGAAGTAAGAAAAATTGTTCTAATAAATTTATACTAACTATATAAGGCACTTTCGGAAAAGCCGGCAGTCGATCACACGCGACCGGCGAAGGCCTATCCATCTCCGCCTGCTTGCCTTCCGAGTACGCCACTATGGTCCTCATGGTGGGTAGGCCTCCGCCCCCTTTGCGGTCGCTCCACCTGACTCCACGCCATTCATTGTCGGCGGAGTTGTTGACAGACGCGATCCAGCTGACACAGAAGATCGTCACCGTCACACCGGCTATTAGGTACTTAGTGACGCGAACAAACCTGAGGATGTTAGTCGTTAGACGTGCGCGTGAGTACGGCGGACCGCGGGCCGGTCCTGCGCGCATGCGCTCCGGGCGCGTTACCATCGCGGACTGCCCGCGTCAGCTGATAGCGTATCAACAATGCGTCCCCTGTGGGTAATAGTTCTAAACGCTTAGACGTGGAAATCTAGTTTTCTATACCAGTTTTTGCCCGCGATTCTCCTTCGGGCCTAAGAGGACGGGACTCTAATCGACGCATGTAAAAAGCGCGGATTGAAGCAATCTCACGCGGAACAAGAAACTCTTATGGCAAAAACGAGCAAACTCGCCCTTCTGGTTTGTCGTAATTATTGCGTAAGATCGATTATACAATGTCTAGTACAATTATAGGGCTGTTGTGTTGCCTAGGGCAAGCAGTGTCGCTCTTCCATATCGATAGTAGTGATAATAAATGATGAACCCATTGAGAAAATGTTAAAGAAAATAAACATAAATCTAGATTGAAATACGATACAATATTAAATAAGAATAAGCCATAAAAGTTAAAAACTACTGATTAAATTGAGACAATAAGCCTTAAAATTACGAAAACTATTTCGCCACAATTACAAAACATAAAGTCCATGCGACGATCTTCTGTATGGAATTATATTAGCAACAAATAAGAACAAATGTACCCGATGATTATTTAAAAGACATGAGTCGTTGTTCCCTCGTAAATTACTTAAGACAATTTAATAAACACATCAAGTCTTAAACGCTTCTTCAATAGCTTCAGATTACATCGCAGGGTATTAATTTGGCGTGTCTTATACAGCTTCTGTTTTGCCGTAATTGTAGGGATGTTCACTAGAACATATTTAGTGTTGGGCTCTAGCCCAACACTGGTTTGAACAACCCTGTATAATTAACATATAGTTATAACGAATTGGTCAGCTTATTGTTCATCATTTTGTTTATGCTGACTGAAGACAATTTACTGCCATGCGGACAGGAGAATAGAAAATAAGATAGGTTTGTTTCAATGAAACCATTTTAGTTACGGTTTGTACAGCCACAGCAAGTTAATTAGTATTGTTTATTATGATTAGATGAAGTTCTATTTTAATAGTCCTGAAAATAAGCTAGATATTTCCAAAGCGTTTCGATATTTAAATTAGTTAAATTTTAAAATAGATCCTCGTATACTAATTTATCTATTTCGCAGAAGAAATGCATACACATCATCACGCCCGTGATCCCCGAAGGGGTAGGCAGAATCAGGGGGGCAGCTAGCCCCCTTAACCACATTCAGCCAAAAAATGACTAAAACTGGGCTGGGTGAGATGAACAATTTTGAAAACGTAGTGACAAGTGGCTAGCTTGTCGCCTAGACAATCACATATCCAAAACACGATATATATTTTATATTTTAAGAATAAACTAATGACCTACGCGCCAAACCCGCGTACAAAGGGTTTCATATACACACACTGTAAACATTTTAACTGCCTTTACTGTAGAACATTTTCTTTTTGGTACGGTATAGACAATAATAAAATGTTTATCAAGATTCTTAAACAGCTGAACAAGCTGGTCTTAACGGATGGTATTACAAGTGAACCAAGCTAATGATTTACGTATACTATATAGTACATTGGTATTACAGTACGAATAAAGGTGTAACTCAAGTTTTGTGGTAAAATGCCGAAAGCCGAAAGGCAAGTGAAGCATAAAATTATTTCCTGTGGATTGATTAAGATCGGCCATTTTTATTCTCACAACGAGCCCTCAATCGAAGGAACGTGTAAAAAGCTAATTGTGCGTTTTGTGGTTTCCTCCTGATTCCCGGCGGATGGAAGATCGGGATAATTGCTATGCTACATAAATGCGCAGCTTGTGGAGTAATAAAAGTACCTAAATGACACAAGAAATGTGTGCGTGTTCTAGATAATGGGACAGTTTCTGATTAATCAGGTGTTCTATCGAAGCCCTAGTGACATACTTTCTTTTCAAAAGAAAGTTGTGAGAGGAAGTTCCATGTTGGTCCGGGACTCATAATATACCAATTGGGTGTTTATCTTAGTACGACGTAAAAGGGTCTTGGTGTGTACTAACGAAATACCACTTAAGAGTATTATTCATTAATAGCCGCGATTTTCTTAAATTATCTTGTATTAAAATGATTTGGTGTGTAAGGATCTTGCCATATGGCGTTCGGTTCTCTCTGCCTACCCCGCTAGGGAAGTGGCGTGAAGTTTAGTAAGTTAGTTAGTTTTTAAAATGATTTCCTTATATCTCAGAGTTATGAGACATATCGAGCCAAGCGTTGTTAATAAATTTATTCAATATGTTTTATAAAATAAACACTAGATTGTTTGCTTGATTTTTCTAACTAGCGCATTCTATGATGCTATGACGCCTGCAAGGTCCTCAGACCAGTACTAAATTAAAAATAATCTGCGCAATAGCAGGCTTCGCTCGAATGTGCACATACAGGATTATTAATTCACTTTAACTTTTTCGTAAAAAATATTTAGATGCATTTAATTAAAGTTTGCTTACAATCGCGAGATTGGTTTAACAATTAATTAGCTTCGCTGGACGCTTGCGTGCCCTCAGATAAAAACTAATTTTTATTTAAGCATCAAGACCGCATAATTCGTTAATGCCTTTGCCATTTTTAACCAAGTAGATGGGTAGTTTTTCCGAAAGAAGTTATAACTTGCACAGGCGATTTCTTCGAAAAGACTAATTAAGTTTTGCACGAACTCAGTGGCACAGGTGGCCAGCGCGGATTGCGAGAGAATTTTTTCCAGTTACTTTTTAGCGCTTTCTGTAAGTCCGAGTCTACACCTGGGTATATGCAGCGTAAATGTACGAACGGCGCGCTCTGCCCGCCTCGAAAATCGTACCGAGTCCCTTCTGTGAATGTGCATGTGCTTGTATAGCATATGTCTAAGATGCCGAATATCATTATTTATGTAATGTAGTGGATCTTGGAATTGTTGAAATTATATATTGAACGCAAACTATCTGCTATCACGTTTGTCTGAAGAGGTATTTAAGTATATTTCTCCATTATCTAAGACGAGTTATTTAAGCATATCTCTCCATTATCTAGTATTCATAGCATGAACATTTAATTCTTACTTTAGAGGCAAGAATATGTTGTCGGAGCATTTAATTTATTTATTTACTATGTTCGTAAAATAAAACAAAGGTCTGTGGTTGCGAACAAATGTAGATACACCTCAAAGCGACGCTTAAATGCCATGTTCTTTCTTTAGGTCTTCTTAGCGCGTCTATTGCTGTGGCTTGCCTTTGTGGTGTGGATTAGTCAATCAACGTGAATTGGATGCCGGGGTATAACCGGTTGTATATGTTGTGTCAGCAGGTTTAAAAGTTTTTACTTAGTTTTATGTGTCCTATACCGGCCCTAAAGAAAAGTTCTACAGTTTTCTGTCAGCACCCAAAATTATAACATTATGTTGAAAACTATCTTAATTACATTTTTATTAGAAATAAAATAACTTTTCCATGTGATACAGATAAGTATAAGATACAGGGATTCTAGACAAGATTCAAATAGTTTAAACAGATCGTCTCCGACGACTCCAACCAAGAAACATTTTAGATTTTGCATTCCTTAGTCAAAGTCAAAATACTCTATATTTATATAGGTTTGAAACAAACACTTATGAATCGCTAAAATAGCTAAAACTGTGCTACTGTGTTTAGCTATACAATAGGATCACTAGAATTGTTTTTTTATTTGTACATATACACATAAACTACTCATTGCGCTAATTCTTTAAGTGTGTCACATTTACATGAGTATAATCTTGGTAAATGGTATGCGATGAAAAGAAACCTATTAAAATCGGACTATTCTGTAAAAGGTTATGCGTGGTCATACATACAAAATTATATAAGCGTTGATTTGAGAACCTCCTCCATTTTTTTTTCGACAAATAATAAAGCAATTTTATTCAAACATTTAGGTAGAAGTCACGTTATGAACATGTAGATGTAATTTTTCGAATTTTGTGTGTGGTCAACATCAACAGCCACTGAGATGGGTCATTGGGTCCACAACATGCTTCAAGCACAAACAAGAATGCGTGCAACAATGTACTATGTATCTGAACCTCAACAGCTCACAGAAAAGGACTCGGATGTGGACACGCGTGGCATCTCAATTCCTGGTCGCGCCTAACATGGCCGACGAATAAATCCTGCTAGTGTAGGTGGGCTCCTGCGAGGGAGGATTTGTAGGCTGCACTCGACTGCAATTTAATCTATCTATGTCCTTTATTTTCAGATAACTCGATAGCCGCGAGGAAAAGGGATAAGTAAAAGTGCGCGCCGAACATTTGCAATGGCAATTTCTTCTGAAGTGGTAATTTGTTAGTGAATGTCAATGTCAAATTGAATTTTGTTTATTAGCTTTTTCTCTACTCTATTTAAATTGACTTTGTGTGAAATAGTAAACTTTGCATTTCATTTGATGCATTTCACATAGTTAGTAAATTGTTTATTGGGATCGATAGTGTAATTCAAGCATTCGAATAGGCATTTTTAAATGTTAATGCATTAGAATGGGCATTTTTAATTGTCTGTTAATTGTGGAAGCATTCAAAAAGTATAAGTCTTCAATCTATTGTTTGTGCTGACGTTTGAGTGGGTATTTTTTACATTTACCATTAATCTGTTTATAAAGCGTACCGAATGTTGAGCATTTAACATTGACCGCTGGAATCGATTTTTAAGTTAATGAAAGAAGTCGTTAAATAATTTTACAAACTTTATTTGTATTTTTTTATATAAGAACCCAAGATGTACCCACAAATTTGTGAGATCTTGTATTTTTCTCGGTCTATATATTGCCTATGGTAAAATAAGATGTAGACGTATCTTATGATACGTTTATGATGAGCAATCATTTTTTTACATCTACGGAATTCTGTCAGGTAGTTATTAAAATATTAATTCCTTTTTATAAAAGTAGTTTAATTATTGCCTCAGATCGTAAACTAAAAGACTATTATTCTAATATCATACCTCATTAGGTCGTCACTAAGGTATCTGGTTCATTATGAGTTTATAAAAACGCCTAGAAAAAATGATTAATGGCATAATTACATGGGCTGGCAGTGAAAACTTATCAGCTGGCGGACTCGTTTGTGGGAAAAAAATGCGATTAGCATCGAGAGTCGTCACCTAGGTCATATGACGCCGTATGCAATGCTAGTTAAGGAGTGTCGCGGCAGCACGCAGTATTGAAATGCAGGCTTTATCGCGGCGCGCGCATCGCGTTCGTTAGGCGCACGCGCAGTGCGCCCGCTCGCTGCCCGTCTATTGAACCCGCTATCAGCGTTAGAGACGCAATAGCCAGCCCTAGCAGTCAGTGTTCCCAACTGGTCAGTAACCTACCCTATATTTTTCCACTTTATTAGAATGTCTAATGTCCTTCTTTTAGTTTCAAAATAACTATGGTGCAGGTATTGCCTTACAAATATTATGAATTCGATAGTAACTGTGTACGTCTTAAGTCCTAAATTAGTAAACTTATTGCGATGAAATCTAGTACGCTTAAAGTTTTAACACCGAAGACAGATAACGGGCTAATTTTATCCTGAAAAATTTATAAATCTTACAGGTCACACAACAGTCTCTGTTAAAAACCGATTTGAGGAAGTCCCTAAGCTCATTTGTCATTTGCTGGTGTTTTGTGTTGTGGAAATTTTGATTTAATTATGATTAGGCTAAGACCTTAGTAGTGTGCCAGTTCCCGAAAAGCACAAAATATCGTTTAACGAAGTCACAGAAATCTAACACATAATGGGCTTGTACATTAAGGTCTAAAGAATATCTCAAAAAGAAAATCTAGTGGTAAAGCCGATAACTCCGCAACACTGAGCCATAGCTCCAGTCTTCAATTCCATCCTATACCGCATTTATCTTATAAACTCTTCTCTTTCCCACCAAACGACTCCACGGCGAAACGAGAGGGACGACTAATCCTCGAATTTCGGAATTCAACTCGCGTGCACCAGAATCGAGGCCCTATACTATCCTCACTTTTTATTCCCCTCGCAAATCTTAATAAATGGCCTCCTGGGCTTAAATCGTATGTGTTGACTAATTAGGCAAGTCGAGTTAAATGGAGATTACTCAATCAGGCTTACAAAAAGTTTATTTAGTTGCCCGTTTTATAAACGTTCTCTTTGTTTGATTTTATAATTGTTGGACATTCTCCGTGCAAGCTTTATTTTGCTAATTTGTAAGCTGAATTTAAGACAAACGGTTCTGGGTCTTTATTTTTTTAAATAACGAGATTATTAGAAGTTTATAATTTTGTCAATATATATTGTAAACTTAGACTTTAGACCACACCTATATTTCCCGCAGCAAGCCCCTATAACCACATTAAGCCAAAAATTGGACAGGCTGGGTTAGGTGAGAAATTGTGAAAAAGTAGTGACAAGCTCGTCGCCCACACAAACGCACACCCAAATCCCGTATACCTCCCATTAGTCGCCTTTTTCGACATGGAACTTTCTTTTGAAGTCCCAGCTAACATGGGACAGATCTTTTTACTAACATTTTAATACTTATACTTTTTAAGTGTTAACTGCAGAGGAAGTGAAGGTCGAAAAGTAGAATAAAATAGTTTCTGTAAATTTACTTTAACAGGGATTTTTACGCCTCACGATAATTTTGGATGTGTAATATTACAGTACGTATTTTTTATTTAGTATTTATCTGGTGCCAGTTGAGATTTTAAAGTGCAAAGTCATTAAAGGCAATCATTTTAACAATCATCCTGCGACTTGTTTCTGATATCGTTTTTTGGTGTGCGGTCCACTTTGTACTTTATTTCAAAAATATATTGTGCCCATTTATTTTACGAGCTGGAAAATCTACTTTAATTTAATAAGCTCAATGTTCATATCGGACCGTAATGTTTACATAAATATTAATATAATTATTAGACTAGATCACATTGATTTGACTCCGACATAAGTAGCTTAAGCACTTGTGTTACGGATATCAGAATCAACAGTGGTATTAAAAATATATAATTAAATATTGGACATTAACACCCAGACACTGAACAGACATAAGTATTCATCATACAAATGTTGTCCTGGGTGGGGATCGAACCCACAACTTTTGGTGCATAAGCGAGGGTCACTACCGAATGCGCCATTAAGCCATATTTTGGTAAAAATTGTACTTTTTTGTGGTCAATCAATTTACATTTATCGACTACGGCGAATATAATTTTGACCGGTAAGTATGTTTATGTTCTGTGTTATCGATGTTACGAAATTGTTTGGAATGACATTTATTAAAACGAATAAGTATATAAATCACGTTCTGAGCTTTTAATTTCTGAGCTAGAAATTTTAATTAATAGATCAGATGAGAGATTTGATTACAAAATATTTTTCATATCCTAAGGAAGATAAAAAATTCATAAGTAGATAAAATATCTCATCGCATGTACATATAAATTCCTACTTAATAAATGTGGTTAAGTAGTATTTGTGTATATAAATAATAGATCTTCTTCTTCTGCCTAGCGTTATGTTCCGTGCTTAGACGGGGTCCGCTTAGACCATGATCCAGGATGTAGCGAGTCTGGTAATTACATCGAAGCGACTGCCGATCTGACCTTCGTAACCCTAAGATAGGGGAACCAGACTATTTTTTTGTATCATGGTTACAAATCCAAAGTTATTTGAATTTGCAGGTTTCATCAAGATCTTTTCCCTCACCGTTGAGCTAGTGGTATAAATACGTTTTAAGATTTTGAAAAATCCAGAGGTGCGTGCCCTGGTTTGAACCCGCACTCCTCGGTTAAGAGGCGCGTGTCCTTACCATTGAGCTACCACCGCTCCTTATAAATAATAGATATAAGTTAATAATTCGAAAATGAAGTTTCTGAAAACTTCCTTTTGTAGAATTTTATTTATGTTCAAAATTTTTTAACAAAGCGTACATTACTAGGAAGTTGGTTTGCATCAAAAGACCGTATACCTGGTTTTCTCGTAAAACGTCGAGCAATTTTATATTTTTTTCACGTCTAACAAAATGTTGGTACATTCCCCGAAAAATAACAAGTTCCTTCTCTTTTATATTAAATTTTACGATTCACATCAAAAGAAATGTTGATTTTAAGAGTCTGCTTTATTATTCTGTCCCCGCGTCACTCGTTATGCCCGATCACGATAATAAGATTAAGCGCTATCGCCCTTAATGGCCGTAATTCACATTCATCTTTCGTACATGATTTTATATTGGACATTAAATCGTAATAATAAGGACTAAATAAAGTATAGCGCAGAACACTAATGCCGATTCGCGGTTGTATTTATCAGTAGCAAAGGTAAATACGTTGATATTTTGAATAATCGAATTCCTGTGAATTTTATGTACATATATCGTTGATATTTGAACTAAAATGTTATTCGGAAATTTAAGGGATCTAATTATTGTTTTAAATTTTGGTGATCGGCATCGAGAACTCAAATTTTGTAAAAAAGAGGTCTGATAAAACTTTAGGATACCTACGTATCCCTTAAATTCTTGTAGAAACGTATAAAAAATGTGAGTACTTTAGTCTAAAATTCCTAGAATTTTTGACGTAGAACTATCACATAGTAAATACTTTCCATTAAGGAACTTAGAAGGAATTTAACTCAGAGATAAGTTTAAAAGCTAACCTTGCACAATGTGGGTGTGGGCATTACCTTAACAGCGAAAGCCGCACTATAGTGTAATCAGTTTAATTGCAAGTCGTGTCTAGGAAATGCCTCGCGCGTGGACGTAGCGCCACGAGCTCACAAATATCGCGAGAAAACTTCAGAGGATCGACTCTAATTACACTGCGCCGGGTGTAAATAGCGATAAAATATTGCTAGAAAATACACAAACTACTACCTAAAAAGGCACCCTATTTCAAACTATCAAGATTTATATTCGTAAAATGCAATGGAAGAGTGGAAAATTAATTTCACCTGTCAGAATGTCGTACGCGAAGCCTTAAAAGACTTCGTTAAATAACGCACCGCCGAAGACGGGAAAGTAATTTATTTGGACATCCCATTGAAACTGGCTAATGTACGATTTCATATTTCAAACGAATACAAAGCGGCTATATCGAATATTTTATTTTCACGCGATTCAAAAATAAATGTCTTCGTAAATAGTAAAGGGACAGGTTACGTCGCTCCGCATGTAAGTTAAAAGAGAAAATGCCCTGTGGTCAGTATAAATTGAATCCACAATGCGGTATTGAGCGGTCGTTACGTTGATATGTGGGAGCATGTACACCGCGAAAGATTTTAGCATTACTCCTTATGGCTCTAATGAATTAGACACAATTTATTTAAATTACTTTAAATCGGTTCTCCGATTGGCCTGAATTGGGTATTTTGTTTCTTTACCGACTGGCGCTTGTTGGTATATTTTGCCTCACTGTAAGATGTGGTTTAAAAGGTGTACGATTGATTAAAAATGTAAGATAAAAACACAAGTGACTTTATGTACTATATTTTGTATACCAGTATAATTTGTGACCAGGTGTTTCCATATTATATTTTTTTAGTTAAAATTGTAATAGGTACTTAGTTTATGAGCAAATACACATAGGGCGTTTTGTGTTTCCATGTGAACCTTTATGTCTTTCGTCTTGACCGACTTCGGTAAACATTATCCTTGTGTGGTCCTTTCCAAAGCACATAATTTTTTTCGGTTTCATATTTACTTTATTCCATATGCTTTATTTTAATACGTTCGCCAATTAGGTTTCAAACATAACATTCTATTTGTTCTTACTGTCGACGACCGGCTGGCTAGATGCCATAAGCTTATGTCTGATTTTAAACCTTTTGTTTCTTTGCTCTGTCACAAACAAACAAACAAACATAACATAACATTACGCCCATAATCCCCGAAGGGGTAGGCATAGTCAAAGAGGCACTAGGCCCCTTTTACCACATTCAGCCAGAAACAAAACTGGGCTGGGTTAGATGGAAAATTGTGAAAAAGTGGTGACAAGTGGCTAGCTTGTCGCCCACAAAATCACATACCCAAAACCCGATACACCATTAGTCGTCTTCTACGACATGCTAGGCAAGAACCACAGTTGGCACATTATTTTTAAGTCCCAGACCAACATCGGACAAAATTTGCTTTGTCATACGGGGTCTTATTCCTGCTTGCTTTGTGTGAGCTGTATTTCCATCGTGTAATTAGTTACTTATTTATGTAATACAACATTATGTCCTGTAGAACCAGTCCTTACATTCATACAGTCTACACTTATCAATCTATTTTAATTTTTTAATAGATATAGATAATTAAACAAACTTTATAAATTAGTGCTAATTGTATTTTACAATAAAATTCATGTTGTAAAAAAGTTATAGATTGCCCATGGAAAACATGCAGGTAATCCTGACTTCATCTTTTTAGTTGTTTTATTATTTCCGTTACTGCATCATGATAACCATGAGGGTATGCTTTAGGATTTGTATGTCTTAATGCTTGATGTCGAATTTATTTTATATTTATGAAGGATTTTGTTTCTTAATTATTTTACGTAGATACATACGTAACATCACGTCCGTAATCCCTGAAGGGGTAGGCAGAGTCAAAGGGGCATCAATTTCCTTTAACTACATTCAGCCAAAAACAAAACTGTGTTGGGTTAGATAGAAAATTGTGACAAAGTTGTGATAAGTGGCTAGCTCGTCGCCTACACAATCACACACCCAAAACCTAACATACAATTAGTCGCTTTTTACGACATACTTGGCAAGGAACACAGTTGGTACATTATTTTCAAGCCCCAGACCAACATGGGACAAAATTGATGCTACAAATTAAAGTTCAAAGCGGAACATGCCTCGCCGCCGTTCATTTACAATCTCAATAAACCAATTTGCGACGGCCTGCCATGTCCGTGATATTCCGAAGTTACTTTGCTTTCGAAACATATACGAAGCTACCTTTGTTTTGATTAACAGCCAACTCGTGAATCTTGGATATGGACATTTGTCGAAATTACTTGGATTAGTTTAGACTGACAGACTGATGAGAATAGATACATTTAAAATACTGGCAGGAAACGCCGGCTTTTGGGTGGCGAAAGAGCAGCTTTTGATCTATGGAACCATAAAATTAAACCATTTTAGAGAGACGCGACACAACGTAAACTGTCTTTACCAAAGACAATTCTAAATGCAGCACAGCTTCATTGTCTACTTTTTTCATATACAGCGGTAAAACTCCTTGCGTATTTTTATCAAATGCGTATATGGAACTAACTGGCAAATACAATTATAGTAGTTTATTCTATGTCTCTTTATGCTAAGTGCACCCTATAAGGCAAGCTCCGACATCGACTGAAACTAAAACAATCGTTTTATGGTTATTTAAATTGTTGTGCGTTCATTCGGAAGTTTCCCACTGCTTGCTTGGCCATTTAAATACATTGTTCAAACTATTAAGGTATTTTAATGCTTGTTATTAGGGATGTCGATTCTCGCCGAAAAAGATCGATTTTTAAATCGATTTGAATCGTGACCTGATGAATCGATCCACAAAAAAATCGAGGTCTAAAAAATCGATTTCCAATAAATCGATCTTTTTTCAAATTCGCTTTTACAATGTAAATATAAATAAATTAGTTAAAAAACAAGACATTTGTCTGGTTTTAAATTTTTTTATGATTAACGATAATTCATTATAATAAATTTATTTGTTATAATTAACGATCTTTTATTCAGGAAATTCGATTATAACAATTATTTTTATCACCATATCAAAGATTCAGATTAAGTAGAAAACGAGGCATTTATTTCTATTTGGTCATAAAGCAATTAGATAATTTAGTTTATATTTCCCATAATTATGTCTAAACTTTTTAAAAACAACAGTGTGTCAAGTCTGCAGGGATCCAATCCACAATTATAACTCAACTTTTTTTTTTATTGAAGAGAAGTTAGGCAAAGGAGACTAAACACACAGCCATCTCGCGAGTTTTTGAGTAGTTATCCGGGAGAAATCTAGTACTACGGGCACCTTCAACTAATTCTATGGTTTATACCAAAACAGAAAAAATCGAATGTCGATTCTAAAGGGTGATGTATCGATCCAATGAATCGATCCAGTACTTCATATCGATTTAAAAAATCGATTTTTTTAGCTTGAAAAATCGATTTTTCGATTAATCGATCTCAGATCGACATCCCTACTTGTTATTAGCGTTGGTATACAAAGAATTATTGTTATTTTGTTGAAAAATTTTAACTAGCGCAAAAATAGGTTCTATTGTTTGTAAGATTCCAAGATTACATAAATTATTTGAGTAACATTACAGCGGAGGTGCAGGTGGAATTAAATAAGTTGTTAGACAAGTGTGCAATTATAAATGTTTGTAACATTCATTAGAATATTGAAATTAAGTACCGAATGGCTTGCTTCACATGGTAATACTCAGAATAAAGTAGTCATTCTAATTATAACATTTTATTCTGTTTTTGCAGGAATCCAGAGGAGAGAAGTTGATCGGAAAAATGATCGACGTCTTTTAATTTTTTAATTATAAAACGACTTGTTTGACCTGCTAATATGAGAAGAGTTAGTTCCCACCGAATTAAACAATAGATCATTGAAAGACCGTGCCTTATTGTGGCACTATTAAATATACCATTGAATATTGTCAGACACAAACCGCTCCGAGAATTGAAATTTTCCAAAAAAAAAAAATCTTAACGTACTTTCTATAAGTTACCATACATCTCACTATCTTAAATATCGCAGTAAAAGCTTTACCTTTGCGACGTATTTGTATAAACACGTACGCGCGTGTATAGTGGCCCTCGCAACATTACGGTGACATAATTTCACTTCGCAAACATAAGAATTCACAGTTAAGCAAATATTAGGAACGTGTGTGTGGGATAACTCAGCCATTGTGCCTGGTGACCTGTCGAATAGGTACAGTTACTGCCCATTGCGGTGTTATTTCAAACAATGCTTGAATGGAGTGATTATCATGCGACTCCCCCATTCAGGTGTTATGAAAATATTAACTGTACTTATCAACACTTTTCTTGATGACTTTAGTACCGCAAGTGTTATCATTAACATTGTAATTGCGGCTCGTTACAAGAATAATTTTGCCGTTGTGCCTTCCGTACCTACTACGTATATTACCTAATCTTAATAATGAGGAAGATAAGGATAATCTAAAAAGCTGTCTACCTGTATGCTCCTGAATCCTTGATTCTCCACTGTAATATAAATTTTATAGTGAATAAAATATTTATGTAATTTCTGAATGTGTACTCTAAGCACGTATGTAACTAAATCAAAGATAAACTATTCAGATATACGGAAAACAGTGTTTATACTGTATAAAAATACATAGTATAACAGATTGGTGTTCTAAACCAAAGAACGTAGGTACTCGTTATTTGTCTATTTATTTTCAAACGGTTTGCATCTACATCTGCTAACATATACTAGGTTAACTTGCTAGATACACATGTACAGTAAAAATGGGAGTGTTTCTATGAATAGGACATTATGTCGTCTCATGGCAAACGCGGAAGCCCATTACCTATGCGGCTCCGCGAGCTATATTATATGCTAAGCAGCGTTTTTGTATGGGCACGGCCCGGGCTGCACTGACAAGTGTGTAGCTTAACCCTTGGGTCGCGGACATATATTACCGGGCCTCACTTGACTCAGCTTGAACTTGAGCCAAAGCTGTTTACTTGGGAAATGTTTTACTTTTCTTCTTTAAACGATCTTGCATCTTACATTCTTGTATATGTATTTAGGCTCAAATAGGTTTGTCGCAATTGTATATTTATGTCGACGTTGAGCCAGACATATTTTGTATATGAACTGTTTTATTTAAATACAAACCAATTTAGTCTACACTAAATAGAAACTTAATCGGGTTTGTGTTGTTGTGTGCGTAGTATGCATTGTAATAGAGAATATAGGTTTTGAAGACCACCTGGCCTTTTTACATTTTTACTCGCACAGACACTTTAAACGCTGTAGTTGCCAATATTGCTAAGTTTCAATAATTGGGATATCACGCATAGCATAATTATGCTTTTCGCCACCGCAAATAACGATGCCACCCTATACATTTCAACTAGTGCCGCAGTAAATCCATGCACTATACACTTCTTCGTGTTTTACTCACAATTTATTGCTTGTCGTACTTAATCGTAGGTACCATCAGAACATTAAAAAAGTTTATAGTTTTTTCAGGGTTTCCAAGTCGATATAATATCTCCGGTATTATGGGGGTCCATGGGTGGTAGTGATCAATAATCATCGGATACCAAGCTTGGTTGTTCTCCTCCTTATAATACACAAAAAAGGTACTTTTTAACATAAATCATTTTGCTAGTCTTGATAACTTCGAGCTAGCAGATTTCTTGAGGTATACGACCAGTTAATCGACATAGGTAAGTGTAAAATAAAGGTAGGAACGTCCGTTTTTTATCAGTCTGCTAGTCAATAATCCCTAATGTAGATGTACTTTCCTAGCCGTAACCAGTAGGTGCTAATAACAAGTCACGACTACACGCGCAAAAAACCCCCTTAAGACAAAAGATATTTGAATGCGTAACGTAATTACGAGTGATATTGATGGATGGATGGCTTGGTGTGTGGGAACATGTTGGTACTCGTGAAGAAAAAATGGCTGTCTTGAAGGATTTTAATATCTTCTTATCTTTTCGAGGTTGCTGACACATGGATATGACACGCGGCTCTCCTAGAACGTGTTACGTGTGCTGAGATTTGTGTTTGGATTCCGTATCTTTTAATAGAAATAAGTATTCGAATATTGTAGACTCCTTGCTCTGGTGGCTCATTAAAAGTAGCAAAGGTGCTTTGGTTAAATTTGCGAACATAATTGCGAACATAATTTCAAAGGTCTATTGAAACCATCGTATTGACAAACTTGACAAAAGAGGCTGAGAGTAGGTAAAATTAAAAAAAATATATATAAACAGATTTTATTCTAATTGTGGAAAATAATGTAAATATTAACTGTTTAAATGTCATGCGTACGTGATTCGTACGTAGGGCTATATCAAAATATCGGTAAACGATTGTTTATAGTGCTATGTGACGTAAAAATACTGATAATAATATAAAAAGTGGTTTAATATATTAGGTATTGAGACTATGCTAAGTAGCTGTCAAATTAAATAAAAATAATAGCTCACCTCTCAAAGTTCTTTGGCAATGTTTTTTGCTTTAAATCTTGATGGAACTTTTTATAGATATTTTTTTATGCAAAGTAAAGTGCGAATACAATTAACGATTGGTACAATTATTTTCGTAAATTGATGTTATCGAGAACCGATGGGTAAAATTATGACGCTGCTAAAATACGGGTTTGAATTGATAGGATAATTTATTATTACTGGTTTTATGAGATTAATCTAGAGTATTTTTTGAATACTTTTTAGTTACGTAAGATATTTTTTGCTAACTCCACCATTCAATTATCTACGCCGCAAAACTAAATGTGTACCTGTCTAGTTATATTAATTCATTCCCGATCGTTGAACATCTAAAAAGCTTTTCATTTCTTCAAAATACAAAAGGTTTTGGTTGACGGTTTAGTTAATAAAGCTACTTGCTTTAATTTTTTAATATAGCTATTAATCTAAATTGTATTTTTAGTAATATAATGATAGTGATATAGATAAATTTATCATCACTGTTCGATCTTTGCTATAGATTTGCATGATGCAACTGGAAGAGCCGAGGACAGTTCATAACTAATTATATTTAATTTATTAATCACCGGTTGGTACCGGTGATTAATATATCTCTCTTATGAAATAGCTGGTGCTATTTCATAAGAGTTTTTTTAAAGGTCCTATCGATTACGATTGAAGTCTAAACATTGTCAGTAGTATTAATCATATTTCAGGGTAATTCATGATATTGTGAAGCCGCTTTCACTGCGTTGTAACAAAATTGTTACTTCTGCATAAATTTTAATACGCATGATAAAAACAATGTGATTCAAATCGTACTTTATCTCTTGACATTTCCAAAGTCATTGTTTCGCCCACGTATTCTGACGCTGTTATTTAAAAAGCAAATTCATGTTGTTGGGAAGCCGCGACTGACGCAAGCGCACCTACAAGTGCGGAGAAATGTACTCGCGTTATGCGCACGAGTTTGAACACGGGCTGAACTGAAGGTGAGCCATAGCCATCATGGCAGTCACGGTCAGCTATTCAAATGTAAGCAAATCATTAGCATAAATGCATGCCGGCTCTTTTTGTGCAGGTAAATTTTCGAAAAATACTTTATATAATATAGATAATACATACATGTATGGATTACGATTTTTACCCATTTTTATTTAGTAATTAAAAAGTATGGTGTCCATACAGTAATTAAAAAGTGTGATTTCCAAACAGGTCTTTATATAAATAATAATAATTATGATAGTATTAGGAGATATTATATGTATTTCTAATTATTATTATTGGCAGTTCTATATTATAGGAAAATAGGTTTTACACACAGAAACTCAATATTTTTAAACATACTAGTATGATATTTGGTATCAAGTAAAAGAAAACATTATAAATTAACCTACGAATATACAAAATATTTATGATTATTGCCATAGAGAGTGTACAGATTAAACATTATTATAGTGTTGGAAAGAATCGAATACTACTCACATTTACTCGAATATATTTAAGTAATGTGTTGCAGTGTGAAGAGGGCTCGTGTTCGTTTTGCGAATATAGGCTTTATTTATCAACAGTAGATGTTTTATTCAAATTAAATTATATTTTGCCAAGACTTTCGTGTCACAAATCAGGCTAAATTACATTGTTGCGATAAAAGTTAGCCAAAATATGCTAATTTGATTAACTCTGGTCATTAAGAATGTATTTTAAATTCACATGTGGTGCTTGAGTGGACAAAAATTTCCTACATTTATTTACTATATTGATAATAAGGTCTGTTACTTTGCCAACATACCTAAAGCTGAGAAAGAATCAATTTTATATGATTGTCTTTCACGAAATCTTACCAATATATCTGTTAATCAATAATTTCTAAACGTAGTCAACTTTCAATTGACCCAATAAGTATATGTCGTACCTAAATATACTTTTGAATAGATAATGTAAGTCCTGGATGGAAATCACCTGTGTCGTTTTTTTTCACTGACTTTGATGGTACACAGGGTATGATGAATCAGCGTCGAAGGAAATTGAAGATTCTACCTTTAGGCATGCGAAGTCCATATACTCGCGTCACCTTCTAGATACATATAATGGTCATCAGAAATAATCACATACATAGAAAGGTGATTCTAAAATTAAAATTAATTTAGTAATATTGTATTATGGATATCAGAATCTAGGAGGATATCAAAAACACTCAGTCTTCAGTCAAAAATGTTTTATCAACAACTACGAGTATTTGTCCCAGGAATCGAAACCAAGGTGCATAGGTTCAGATTTAAGCACAAGGGTGGGTCCTCTCCAGAGGATTGCACCATCCAGGCTGACAAGTGTTTCATTTTTGAATATATATGTATGTTTGTGGGCTCATCGGAGTTTTGCTTCATACCTCTATTTGGCGCCTGCTCACATCATTTCCTTTGAGCAAGCACTCCCTATTATGACTTCCCTTAGGTAATAACTTTAAAACATTTATCTCTGATGTTTCACAGAAACGTAAGTACCAATCCATTTTTAGCATTTAGCGTCGTAAACATAAAAATATCATATTTTAACAGCGTAGTAAAGTTATACTCGTCAATACGTCTGTAGTGAGAAATATATGTCGGAAACTTTAGCGGTTTAATTAGGCATTATTGTTCCAAGTAATAGGCAATGTTATTGAAATTGTACCTTATTCGTGTCAAATTTTAATATCCCATTACTGCTACATTAACAGATTGCCATTACAAACGATAATAGCTCTAAGTTAGAGCCTCTAACTTAGGTTATAAGATATGAGTACAGATCTAGCTTTCTAGTAATGGACACTAGAACGGTTTGAATTACACCTTTAGTCGTTATATTTTGCTTGCGCGGTTTTGAGGTCAACGGCCTATGAATACTTTTAGTTGAAAATATGTGAATAATAAACCAGCAGTATAGGATCGATAAATTGTTTAATTATTATTTGTTTGCGGAAGAATAAGCATTCTTAACCTGATATCTATAAACACGATAAAAAGTACCTTAAGTTACTTTTTGCAATTTTTTCATAGAGTTTGTACGTCGTATCGTTGTAAATTACGGCCATTCAAGCTCAATGTTATTTTTTATAAGTGCAATCTTACGAAAGTTCTCGGCCCAACATGCTCGGACACCCGGGATGAATAAAACACTACTTATAGAAGTTGCTTGATTTGCAATGGAAACTTTGTATTACATATTACTTGTTAGAGAGCTAGAATTATACCAGAAAAGTTAGCCTAATGCAGCAAAACCTGACGGAACGCATACAAAAATCTACTGTTCAGACATGTCTGAATTCTTTCCGCTGGTCTATTACATCTTACGCTGATCTTAAGGTCATTATAGTTCGTAAAATTTACGCTCAAGACTCATCAGAAGTCGTAAGTCGTATATTACGGCCGGTTAACGCCGTCATTTGACAGGTTGTAATAACGAGCCCCGTGCATCGATGGGGCTCGGTGAAGCTGATGACCTGTCGTTTATGTTGCTATGACGCGTGACTGATGATGTTTAGACACCTTTTATAATGGTGTTGGTCGGTGAAGTACTAATATTAAATAATCCATGCTATAGGCACTTACTTCTATTTTATAAGTGCGATTGTAACTGTACAAACAGTTGTGTGTTATGTTTTTATGGTTATATCACGTTGCCGATTGTGATGAATTTTGGTAAATCAAAGTATACCTTCTATGAGAGGACACACAATACGTTTACGTTAAGTCGCAGAAAAAGTAAAAGATCCTGATGGAAGTAGAGTCACTGTAATAAACCGAATTCCTTATGGTCAGAATCGCTGGTCAAAGTTATTTTAAAATTTTCAGACTAGACCCACCAACTTTTTAGTTCCAAACTACATATAAGAAGTTTGTTATGGATACATACGTAATACGTTTTCCATGACACGAGAACAAACGAACATTGGCTTACACGAACATTTGCTCCTAGCGGCTTTATGATTATTCGTACATGCGGTTAGTTTTGTTGCCTGCAGGGTCTGTAACATTAGAATAATCGGTTTACCAATATTGCGACAGAAATCGAAAGAATTATAAAAGGGCAGTATTCTTATTCTTTACAATGCGTGTTGAAAATATGAATATTTTTTTAGCGCATTCTACTAATTTGTTGCACGCTATATAATAACTGAATCAATTTCATACAAAAATCTTATAAACTGCTACTTTTTATATAAGCTGTAATAAAAAAAATAATTAAAACCCAATTTTCCATTTAAGATTCATTACTTTCAAATCTTTCTCTAATTCTATATGGACGTTAATCACTGAGGCCTACGCATTATATTTATTATAGTTAGAAGTCGATAGAGAATATAAAAAAAAAATACTTTGTCTATACTCACAATGAAGTGCCTTTTATCACTTGGCCTATCACTTTAAATTGCTACGCCTGGTGTACCCCGAGAATAGCCGCGACAGGTTACAGACAGATGTTTTATTTCATTCATTAGGGCAGATGTCAGAGAACAAACATTTAACAAATATAAGCGGAAAGCAAATGACCACACATAGTGCAAATAAGAATACGCAATACACACGCTACTCTGTACTCGCCGGCTCATCGTTGACAGCGGGGCCAGAGCGGCGACGCGGCAGCTGACATCTTTTTGCTTTGGCTATGAAACTTATGAAATATACGCAAAAATACGTATTCAAGGGACAGTGTACGATAATACAGAAATGTCTTTAACATAAAAGCTATTTCCGTTTTTTTGTAAAATTTAATTGTGCCTGACTCTTCCTCTATATCGGTGGAGTAAGATTTGAGGGTTTGTCAATTAAATTAAATCCAAACTATATTTAAGCCTTTTTTTAACACGATGTGAGTTGAGTGGTCTGCTTACGATTTTTTTATGTTGTAATGTTTGATATATTGTAACCGTGACGACATTACGTTATACGTGTGTAAAAAAATTTCTGGTACCTACTTAATTAAAATTATTATAATTTTTTCGATGTAAATATGTTAATGAAGTGAATAATTATGAGAAAGTGTCTTATGTTAAAACCTTACCTATTTTTAAAAACTCACTCTTATTCTTTATAAAATCTAATACATACATTTCGCTGCCTGTATAAATATAATGGAATTGGTTGCTTCAGTAACATCGAGGCATGCATACAAAAATATAAGGATTTTCATACTAAAACCAACGATTGGATACGGGCCTGCATGCATAACATGTATGTAATCAGGTATATATTTTAGTAAATAGACTGAGGCCGTCGTCCGGGTTCTGTATGTCAATCATTATTGTTTTTGCTTGCCTGCCGCTATAATTGCACCTCATAAATCTCATTGTTGACGTGACATGATGAATGTAAATAAGTACGCGGTAACTAATGAGTAACGTGACCAGATCGGTTTCGGTTCAGAACGGGACATTAGGAGCAAAATACAAATGCAAAAAAACTAACTTCAAGCTTTGCTTATTAATCTATACTTATAATAAATCTGTAGAGAGGTTAATTCTGTACATGAAATATATTTTCAAAATAACTATCAGGGGGTGATTAGTGATCGATACTGATGCCAAAAATGCAATCAGTAAAATTTTTGTCTGTCTGTCTGTATGTTCCTTATAGAAACAAAAACTACTCGACGGATTTTAACGAAACTTGGTACAATTATTTTTCATACTCCTGGGCAGGTTATAGTATACGCTACAATCAATAGGAGCAGAGTAGTGAAGGGAAATGTTGAGAAAACGGGAGAAGTTACTCCATTTTTTAAGCTTCCGTCGCGTGTGCAGCCTTAATGGTTAAAGTTACATAGAAATCATGTATGACGGAAATAGTCTTTATAATATTAACCATAAACGCGGGTGACACCGCTGGCACAGCTAGTTACTAAATAAATATATTTAGATCGTAAAGAAAAACACACACTTGAAAATCATGATTAGTGTTAATGAGCATTTTTTAATTTACATGGGAACATGAGCAGATACACCAGTCTCCTGGTCGCACAGTGGGATACTTCCTGTATCATTAATGAGTTTCTTTTGATTGTATTAAACTTGTAAATACAGGGTTTTACTGCTAGGATAAACCGGATTTTTGTTATTGATGTATGAAATCATATTCTACAGTGACATGACATATTTTATAATGAGGATATAACTACGTCCACATTACGTCCAGATAAGTTCAAATTTTCATATGATATTTTTTCATACACATTTCTATAGTTCTTAGTGTTTGGTATCATTTTATAATAAAATTAATTGAAATTATCTTTATTTATATAGGCTTAAAAAAGCACTTATGAATCGTCATCGTCGTAGTAAAGTATTTTGAGAACCAAATGTCTTTTATATTTTATGACAGTAGGATATTTTCCAAAATCAGGACAGTCTCAACCTGAACCTGATATTGGGTGCAGATACTAATGAGTCTTATACGCAGATGCTCACTCCTGTAGGCAGCTTGTGAATAGGGATGCAAACATCGTAAACAAAAACATTAATGGTACGAAGTATCGATATTTGAAAGTAAGCATTAATGCCAAAAGCAATGATCTACCCAGACATCATAATTATTTTTTAAAAGTTTTGTTTAATATGCTGAAAGCCTCAAATTCAGAAATAACTAACAATTACATAATGAAATGCAGATTCACTGTCGTTAAAATTGGTGATAGGTCGCCTTGTTATTTAAATATTGAAAACATCGCCATAAACATCCCGGTTCTCTTTACCTACTCTGACAGGAAAATTACGCAGCATTTTTAGTTTTGAAGAAATATTCGATACATCGATGCTTTCCGATTATGCACAGCAATGGCTAACATCGAAGTTTTTCTATCTTAACTTGACGTTTGTTAAACATGATTTGCATCCCTACTTGTGACGCGATGCAGATTTTATCTAACGAGTTCTGAGGCGTTTCGCCGGGCTGTCGAGTTCGTTAGATGAGGCAATTACAGGACTCCTCAGGGTACACGGCCGTGATTAAGAAAGAGTAATGATGACAATATATAAAGGGGCAGTTTTTAATTTTCGATTGCATGCATCATTTCAACTAATTCACGTTCACGTTCACTAGTATGTTGATGGAATGGGTGTGTGATTGTGTAGGCGACAAGCTAGCCACTTGTCACTACTATTTCACAATTTTCCATCTATCCTAGCCCAGTATTATTTTTGGCGGGATTTGGTTGAAGGGGCCTGCTGCCGCTTTGACTCGGCCTTCGGGGATAGTAGGCGTGATACAATGTAAATAAAATAATTTGGTCGTAAGTTAGATGACGAACATCTAACTTACGACCAGATTATTTTATTTACTTTTTACTTAGCTTTTAACTTTTTATATTGAAAGAGTAAAAATTAATAACATATCTGTATTTAAGCTAAATTCAATAAAATCTTATATTTATAGTGCCTAGTAATAATAACTTAGTAAAGAAGAGATTTTCTTTCCTATTTCCCTATTATTAAACTTTGTTTAGTCGTTTATAGCTTGAAAATACCTAACAAATGCAACACACCTATCGATATTTAATTATAGCCAGGGAACTGGTGGCAATTTAGGTAAATATATGATTTAATATCACTATCTATAAATGAATGTATTTGCTAAGTATAATTGATGACAGAAAGGATTATAAGTATAATGTTTGACAGATTTGATTGGAAAACATTTCGAAACTATTTTTAAAAAAATACCTGAGCTCGCCACTTATTTTTTATAGTTTACATAGTTGCAAACTAGATTACATCTTAGTATTAACCACGATTAAATCATATGGGTAAATTTGCACCAGCTCCTAAGCTATTACTATAAATCTCTCGAAATTAGCGATAATATACTTCAACATCTTTTGTTTACATACACTTAGAAATAATTGTTATTATTACATATACTTAAAGTATTACGCTGATGTTCCACTTAACACGTAGGTTCTGTCTATACTAAAATGTACATTTGTATTCCTAATGTCAAAAATATTTGTACCATTTATATTGAAATTGCACTTTTCTCATACGCATAATGAGAAGCAGGAACCACCACATTAAATTTAGGTCCGTTCCCGGATCGGCACCACGCCGAGCCATATTAGGCAAGCGAAAACGGCCGGGACTCCTGACCGAGTGAGCTGCCCTTCAGGGATCAATCACGGCTTTGTGCGAGCCGCCTGGGTGGTACGCTAAATAAAATATTTATTCAATGGTCACAATGGCAACGTGTTTCAATGACGCGGCTCTCGAACGCCTGGCTCCGGGCTACGGGCTGATAGGCCTCGCAAATAAACGACCACCGCAGATGTTAACAAAGTTGTGTTTACTTGTGTTTGCACAATCTTCGCCGAGCTTCTGATATTCACTTTGGTGTTTTATAGCCCCTTTTGCATTAACAGTCGGTTTTATTTTAATCGAGAGAAATTTATAACGCATATTGCCACCCAGTGGTTAATTTTCTCGTTTTATGTGCGCTTGTACACATTATTTTAAACGAAAAAGGTAAACGACTTTTAAGCAAGTATGTAATTTACTAATGGAATAAAACAATAAAGTTATGAGTGTAATTGATATCTCCGTAAAATAAAGGAGCCTTATTTTTATGTATTTTCGATGTGGGAAGGGATATTTTATATTTTTTCACTGTTTCCTTAGAACCTAGTATTAGTTTCCATTAATGGACTGATTCGAAGAATAGGGTCACGATTTACTAAGTTCACGATCGATTCAGGGATCCGCAGTACCAGGGAAAAATATAGCCCTTTTACGACTCGCTGGACAAGGACACTGTTGGCCCATTATTTTTGAGTCTCATTCCAACTTGAGAAATTTTGATTTGAGTATAAATTATTTCTTTGGCTGGAATTTTATAAAAAATTAGTATTCACAATTATTCTCAATTAAACAAATAGTTTTATTTTCTTATAAATAAATATCACTTACGTTCCAGATTTTATAAATCGTGTTTTTAAACAGCAGTTTGAAAAAAATCTTGTAAAGATTAATTTTAATAAGCGTGAATAACTTAAACTACTTTCGCTACTGGACGCTGGTAAATTGGTAGCCGCAAGGCATCTCATTAAAGCACAACCCTCAGAATCAGATCTGACGTCCATTTCATGATGTTTCAGAGTTTCAAAGGCATTTTATAAAACACCTAGCAATATAATAGACTGAACCTATAGGTAACATAAGGGTACAGTTATCGCACCAGATAGCTATAAGCAAAGCAGATATTTCGAATATTAGCCATATGGGCAGACTGAATTTTGTTTTTATAATATGCCATTTAGCAATAAGCTGTTACGTGGAAAAACAAACAGATAATGCAATGTTTCCTACTTATTTGTATAGAATAACCATTATTCATTTGCTTTTATATCCCATTTAATTTTTACAATAACAATTGTGTTCATGATATAATATGTAATAACAATTATATGAACAGCATGCGCTTATTACTAAGAAAACTAGATTTTCTTCTTATTTAATTTGAGGGAGTGCCTTGATGTACCTTTATGAAATTTATTTGTAATCAATACAAAGAATATGTGATATTGATTTTTTATTCCATACGGAACCAAGCTATTTTGCTCAGATTACTCACGCCACTTAATAGACTGTATTTCGCTTAAAGGCGTAATGTGCGCACACACTGTCCGAAGCTCACGCGAGCTGGCAACTAGACACTACACCTCGCCAAACTTAACACTTACGTTATAAACTTTAAACCAACCCCATAAGGTTCAATTTCATGATGACTTTGCAAGGGATCCTAAGCAGAAACTAGTTTAAGTAGGTATTGGGACAAAAAGTCGAAATACCAGGTTGGGTTATGCAAGAGCGGGGTTAAATAAAAAGCGGTTTCCCTTTCGAGGGATAGGAAGTTCAATAACCGATGCTTGCAAACCGGAAAGAACTTGAGTAATCAAGGATGCGGGAGTCTTATTTTATCTCACAGGTTTATTTTAATTAGGTAAACCATTCCAGTTACACGCGTTGCGTGTTGTTTGACTAAATGACGCAAAATATTTATATTCAGTTTAATAAGTATTATATTATCCAGGGCCTTAAAGCACTTAAGCTGTGGAAAGTTCTGTAAATAATAAAAAATACAAGTAGTCGGAGTAGAAGTGCGAATGAGGGTATTTTTATAATCAAATGATAGTTGTCCTCTCATATTTTCTCATATTTCCATGGGGCACCTTAAGAAACATTAAATGAAATCCTATTTAATTTTTAAAAATTATTATTAAACTAGCTGTGCCAGCAGTGTCACCCGCGTTTATGGTTAATATTATAATGACTATTACCGTCATACATGATTTCTATGTAACTTTAACCATTAAGGCACACACGACAGAAGCTTAAAAAATGGAGTAACTTCTCCCGTTTTCTCAACATTTCCCTTCACTACTCTGCTCCTATTGATTGTAGCGTGATGAAAAGTATAGTATAACCTGCCCAAGAGTATGAAGAATAATTGTACCAAGTTTCGTTAAAATCCGTCGAGTAGTTTTTGTTTCTATAAGGAACATACAGACAGACACACAAAAATTTTACTGATTGCATTTTTGGCATCAGTATCGATCACTAATCACCCCCTGATAGTTAATTTGAAAATATATTTCATGTACAGAATTGACCTCTCTACAGATTTATTATAAGTATAGATTTATAGTATCCGCAAAATACTGTAATGTATGTTTTACAGTTTGCGTAAAATTTTGATTTACTGTATGTTACGTTAGTGATTTGTTTAGGTAAGTAATACCTAAACATACCTAAACGGAAACATAGATACTGTTAGTTGTGGAAAATATTCGGGTATTCATTCTTAAAATTGTGTGTGTTTAAACAAGTTCGTTACATCAATTATACCATTATCGTTAAAGTAATGAAATGAAATGTATTCTGAGATATCACGAAAAGACAATTCACTAAGATGGCAACAATTCCTCGACTACGGATCTCTATCTGGCATATCTTCTATAACATAAAAATGTATCGTTGAATGTGTTGCTAAGCGCAAATCTCGAGAACAGCTGATCCGATTTCGCAAATTATTTTTTAGTTGTGTTTGTTATTATCACGCGAAGGTACATAAAAAATAAAAAAGTTGCACGGAAAAAAAAATGGGTATTGAAAATCGTTGCGCCAGCTAGTTCTAAATAAAATAGCTACAATACAATGACATCGTAACATGTTCACTTGAAATGGTTATTTCAAACTTTAATATTCCTCTTAGGCGATTCCCTAACATATCTCACTGCCTAACTCCTTAGGGCTTAGTTATTAAGTTTACTCAGCTATTTTTATTGCGCTTCGCCTAGGACATATTTACGATATTACCTATCTTGTCATCATGAATAAAATAGCTGTAATGAGGTGCCCAAGAGATGTAAGTACCGCTACTTAATTTTGAAAAGCTGTATTTTACTTCTTTTATAAAGAATATTGAAAATGTTTATGCATAATAAATAGTAATAGTAGGTATTTAAATTAATTTCTAAGTTTGGTTTAATGTCCTTGGTTTATTTAGGTATTAAAATTGACTGATAAATTTTGGGATAACTTTTTCCCTAGAACACCGTATAAATGAATACGACTAAAGGTTAAAACGACATGTAAATTTAATTTACCGATTAACGAGCCGATTAACGGCACTGTCAATACGAAGAGTCCGTGATCCTTATTGCTTTGGATTTAAGTATTATACTTATATGAATAATAGCAGTCTTTATTTCTAAGTTGAATGGTAATTATGAGTCACCGCAGCAAGGGTTGCGTACCCAAGAGGAGCCTTTATTATGCATTTGTTGTCAGTCTGTCTATTCTACAACTGACTTATCCTTTGAACTGCAATTGATAATATCCTACGTTTGAATTAGGTATCCTTTGAATTGCATATAATAGCCGATTCTTAACATGACAGGCACTATTGCAGAGGACATGTTAGGATATTATATACATGTATGTATATAATTTATTGTAGAGCCTTACTCGACCAGTATTGTTTGGCAACTACTACCTAAGAATTAATCTATTATCGAAGTGTGTTTATAATTTTATTGAGACATGACTAAAAGCTCAACTAGCTTAAGTTAGTCCCATGTTGGTCTGGGACTTAAAAATTATGTGCCAACTGTGTTCCTTGCCCAGCATGTCGTACACAGTGTCTAATGGTAAAACGCTATTTGTTACTACTTAAAAAAAAAAGAATGGCAGGGTTGCATTTCCCCGCGTAAAAAAAAAATAGGATTGCATAGTGTTTAAGACTGAAACCGGGGGGCCTCATTCATTAATAAAAATAGCTGCTATTTGTGTAACAACGCAATACAAGAAAAAAAGCTAATTGATCTTACCTTAATAAGAGATATGAAAAGAATTTAAAACTTTAATATCAGGGTTGCCGACAGTACTATGCTAAAATCTCCAAACGCATTGTCGAAATTTCTTACGTTTGGGGAAAGAAAGATTATAATTCCGCACATATTTCGCTAACTTAACTGCGCCTTTCGTTATCACAGATAATTTGAGATAACTGATTGATGATCATTAAAATAAATTTATAGAATAATAAAATAGTATCCAAACAGAGCAAGTCTGAGTGCAGAACCCTCAGCGAATCCATCTCAGTCAGTTTTTAAATGCTCTGCGAAAATGAATCACCCAACGGCCGACTGCAATGCCTACAACAAAGACAATATTAGAAGGTCTTAATGCTTTAATTTCTCCGGCTTTTATATGCAGATCGGGCGCAATTTATCACAGCTTGACGTCTGAATGGGCAGCCACTCCTGGCCAGAATAAACGGTGGCCGTCCACAACGCGTGCGCACTTCGCATCGCTGCAATTGATGATCGCTGATGCGTGGAATTGTGCTGCGACAAGATACATGAGACATGGGGATGACGCCGGGACGATTGCCCTCACACAAACGCGGCTAAAGAAATTACACTATTGAACCCACATGTTTGTTCTGCGACTGAGAAATTTACGAAGAATTTCTCTCGTAAAAGGGTAATCGTAAATGGAAATTACGATCATATTCGAAGATAAGTGCAGGTCGCATCCTATGTCTTGGCTTCTGTTTTATATCTAAGCATTTATCAATAGTTTGATTGTTTACCAAATATTTCAGCGCTAGATAAATACATACATGTTCTATATTAAAGTCATGAATATGTTTGGTGTTGTTTACCATGCATATTTTAAAATATCAAATTTAAATTAATGGAATATGTCATGAAAATATTGGGGTTGGCTCGGGGTTGTTAAACCAAATCAATTTATTTTTTGGCTAAGAGTAGTTAAATGAGCTTACTGCTTCTCGAATTCTGCATGCCTTTTTTGATTTTGCAGTCTTAATATGTACTTAGTTTGATATTCATTCTTATGTTCAAAAATTTCAAGCTGTATTATTGATGTCAAAAATAAATTAAGACGTGATAGACAAATTGACAGACAAACACGAGTGATTAAGTGAGAATTAAGAATTCCTTCAATATTGGAATACGGAACTCTAACAACTTAATTGATATCTAAACAATGGATGGCTCTGAAACGTGCTGAACAAATTGAATCAAAGCTTTGTTTTATGTAAAATATTTAAATGGATCGAAGCGCCGGGGACCACTCTATTGTGGTTACAGAACCTTAATAACTTAATGTGCGGTTGTTTTGTGTATGTATGTTGATTGGAGCAAACAAGCCTTTGAACAGGAACCGCAATTAAAAATGTAGCGTGGGAGGTACAACTCCACTGGGACCGATGGCCTACTAATAGCTGACTTTGAGCAAACTGATTGATGAAAACTTATTACTTACATACAAACACACTATCACGACCGCAATCTCTGAAGAGGAAAGCAGAGCTTAAGGAGCGATAAATTGAAAAAAAAAAATAGTGGCGTAGGACAGAAAATTTGGTACTTTCAAAAATTTTGCGTGAAGGTATACCAATAGACGTCATATTACGTCCCCATAGTACAGGATAATTTAAAAGTTTATTAACTTAGTAGGTTAGTACTATCTTTAGTAAGTACATATTCTGAAATACTGAATTGCTTGTATAATTTGGCAACTGTGTAACTTTATCCGACAATGTTGTTGTAGAAAAAAGTTAAAATTTTTAGTAAAATTTCACTATAAAACAAATGTTATTATCATTTATAAAATCGTATTCCAGAGACACCGTATAAAATCAATTGACAAGGAATGCTTCATGAAAATAACCCACCAAAATTTGCACCGTCTGAACATGAGCTTTTAATTGATGTAAAAAAATAATTGAAGGTGCGAATATTGTTCACGCCGGGAAAAAATATTGCCGTTGAAAACAATTACGTTTTAATGTAGGTGGACTGCAGTGCATGTAAGTTATCAGTAACATGTGTATATGAGATAATTAGGTACACGAATTTTACGAATACGGGTGGACGTTAATAAAAAGTATGCCAAATGTTTATTTGTAAAGTAATGTTATTTATTTGGATTTCACAATTGTTAGATATTTGAGCTAGGCGTGGGTAATGAGTATAGTATCAATATTATACTTCAAGATTTACAATGAATAATGTATACGTAGACAATATCTAACTTTATAAAGATATTCTTATTTATTCGGTAATTCAAAATATATATGTCTAAAAATGCAATGCTTAATTTATATATTTCAGCAATGAACATTTATTTGTAAGCCGTTTGTAGAAATAATTGCATGTTGTATACTTATATATTTTGCTATCGATCATCATGTGTTTATTAAAAAGTTTTCATTACAATACAAAATATAGCATTGATTGTGATATCGTGGATAGTGATAGAACAAAACGTGATAATTTCATGATGTCTAACTTTTCACAAAAGGTCAAAAAACGGCAACTACTTTGCCTTTGTTTATGAAAATATCATGATTTGAATCAAACTTTCAATTTCAGAGGCTATTTACTACAGGAATAAGCACGATTTGAACTACACCAGCTTAACGGGTGACGTAATTTAAGGTATACTGTCGAATGTCATTGCTAACTTTTTTGTTTATAAAAAGTGGAATGATTATGTTTTGCTGTCACTCCTCGTTTCGAGTTACTGAGTCGGTCCGCGCAGTAGGCGTCGCCAGCACGCGAGTAATTGACTTTCGATGTCATCTAAATCATTTGTCCTTTTTGGTCCTTGCGCACAATTTATATCTTTGCGGCACTGCTTTCAGAAAGTAGTTATACAGCAATTTCTCCATGAAGATTATTCTGATATAATAAAAGCGTCGATGATGATTTATAAAGAGAAGTTGAAATAATTAGTTGTCTGTTCAACTTTGTTTTTATATCGGTTACATATACCCTTCCTGGGATTGAAATACGAATTTGTTAACAGTTGTTTTGTTAATTAGCAGTAATATTTGTCAGTATAGATTTTGAAATTAGCTATCTATTATATGCGGTCAATGATTTATTGTTACGTGGAAACTTACGAGCCATATATAAGCCATATCACATACAACATATACATATATACGACTGGCCCGTTGGTCGAGTGGTTAGAGACCCTAGCCACAAAACCAAGGGTCGCGGGTTCGAATCCCGCTAGGGGCAAATATTTCGTGTGATGAACATGGACATTTGTACTCGAGTCATGGATGTTTATAAACGTATTTAAGTATGTCTATCCGTTCACCTAGTATCCATAGCACAAGCATAAGCTTAGTTTGGAACTAGGGAATTGGTGTATCAGTCTGGAGAATTTATTTATTTATACATAATGCCACGCCTTTTTCCCATGAGGGCATATCACACGATAGTAGTATGATATACAATATATTCATGTTGAACTAAAGAATGCGGTTTAAGGTGCTTATCGCTCTTTGAACTCTGCCTACCCCTTCGGGGATTATGGGCATGATAGTATGATTGATGATTGATTGAACTATAAACTAATTTAGTTTTCTGCGTAAATATCCAGATTTCTAGCCGATAAAAGAAATGGTTATGTATGAAAATGTAGCACTTTGTTTAGTTAGTTATTTGATAAAATACTCAACTAAGTTTTCAAAGGTGCTTTAAACGGCTTGCTTCTGCGTGATAATTGGATTATTATAACATTATCTATAACGACATTTGTTTAGAAAATATACGCTATTATGGGGACTAGTTATAATCATATTCATGTTAAATAATAGGTAATATGATCTAGTTTTTCAACACTTTTCATAGCGACAGGTTTGCAACGAGCTTGTTAATTGGCAGTAATGTGTTTTCAATAGATTTTAACTGTACCTTAAAATTATTAAAATAACCGATATTTATGCTATTTGTGAATTGTATTTATATATGGGGTTTGACTCTGCCTACCCCTTCGGGGTATTTATAAAAGGTAAAAAAAAATTTCAATATAATATACTTAGATGGGTTCGGCGTTCAACATATGATATACCTAATTGTCTGCGTGCATGAAGTAGTTCAATACTACTCATGAATTAGTTTGACTGGCTCGATGACATTTTGAAGTGACTCTGTGCTATGCGCTATGAGTTGTGGGTTTAATCCTCACCCAGGACATTTGTGTGACGAATACCCGCTTGTTGTGTTTGTTCTGTGTCGGGGTGTTATTATCTAATATTGAAGTACATATTTGTAAAACCACTGTTGGTTCTGATATCCGTAACACAAGTGCTTATGCTACTTACTCAGATCAATCTATGAGATTTAGTCTGATATTCTCACTATTATATTTAAAAAAGACAGAAATATTTATTCTAGGTTTTTTTTTATTAGAATCGCAGACTTAGAATCTATAAATTTATCATTAGAATACAGTTATTGTTAAACCTATTTTTATATATACCTATGACAAATACTAAAAACAGAATAAAATAATTAGTCGTGAAGTTTTTGCCGTTTTTTGCTCGTTATTAATAATGGAAAGAAGAGGTAGACGCTTGAAATATTTACAGAATATATAGTTGTATATTCACTTTAAAAATAAATAATGTAATTAAAAAAAGGTTATAAAGTCAGGTCTAATCTTGTATGAATGGCCCTTCTTGCGTGAGTCTGACTCGCTATTTTCCGGTTTTTATCACAATATGTATATATATGTATTTTCTTTTTTAATATACCTATATCTTTCTTTACCTCTTTTATTCATCCTAAGTCTCGACTTAGCATTGGACTATTTCACACAATCTTCAATAACTCGAATGATTTTATTTTATACTAATTGTTGGATGCGAAAACTGCAGTTTTACCATGGCGCTAATAATATAATTTAAAGTTAACAGCTACTTATTTGTAAAAATATCAATTTCCATTAATGTATGTTTAATGGAATAGGCAAATCAAGTGTTTAGTTGCGTTTTAATGTCTGAGTGCTTTAATGTATGAGTTAAATAATGCTGGTGTTAACTTAATAGTCATCTAATACCAAAGTGCCGTTCTAATAGACCCCTTGGGGACCCCATTTGCCATAAGACCTATATTTTGAAGCGGGCGCAAAAAGCCGGTAGAACCGTTCCGTAATTTACCAAACGATAGTGTAGTGGTGGTGTAATTTAGTATAAATGTGAAATAGAATATGCGGTGTCAAGTCTGACACACTAATATATAACAGGTATAGTCGATACTATAGAGCCACTAGACTCCAAAACGTTGCCAGTTTATACAAGGTTATTTTAACTGGGATCCATATCTTTGCAATTATCTTTCCTTCTTTGGTACTGAATATGATGAAAAATTTAGTAAATGTGTATACATCAATGGGTATATTAGATTATGTAAAACAATTTTTCATTAAAATTGCTGTATATAACGCAAATAAATATTGTTCCACTAGCGCTAATTTAGCTTCCAGTGGATATAACACCCACCAGTTACTACAATGTTGCAAATTGAGCGTAGCTAGAAATAAGGAAATTTCGTTGACAGATATCACTTGGCATGTGTAAAAATTAATACTCAAAAGATACCACAATTTTTTTTTCTTAGTGAATATAAAGCCTAAACAAAATACCAGTTCATGTAGATAAGTCGAATAGTACTATTCACGCATCTTCTAAACCATTTCCAAAAGGGACCTTTGATCTTTTTGCAGATAATTTAAGAGCGGACGGCCTCTAAGGTAGGCGTTAGGCTTCTTATAAATACTTGCCATACATCCTAAATATAACCTTCGCCCGTCTATCTTCCCATTATAATAACATATGCAATTCAAACAAGAATCACGTTTTCCTGAAATTGTCGTAAAAGTCTTTTGCTTAATATCCGCACCCCACGTGATACAATCTCGCGGAAATTAAATGTGAGATGGTGTTACATCGGCGCTTGCCGTATTTTATTACTCTCTTACATTTACTCTTTGGACGAAGTTGTTTTACATTTTATGTCACGTGCTTTTCCGACGACTCCGGTTATATAGTCATCATAGTATACACTAGTTTAAATTACTTTCAACACTGACATTTATATATTCACTGATTGTGTAGGTACTTCTGATGGTGGAATGGATTTCATCATGGAGTGACTACATACATACATAACATCACATCCGTAATCTCCGAAGAGGTAGGCACAGTCAAAGTTAAAGGGACTTGCTGACCAGCAAGTCCTTTTAACCACATTTAGCCAAAAGTAAACTGGGCTGGGTTGTGATAAAGTAGTGACAAGTGGCCAGCTCGTCGCCCACTAGATCACATACCCAAACACCATTAGACATACAACATGCTAGACAACGAGCACAGTTGGTATATTCTTTTTAAGTTTTAGATCAACATGGGTCTGATAAATAACATCATAAACATAGATAGTAAGTTTTATATACATATTAAAATATAATGTACACAAAACCCTCAATTTAAGAATTGCTAGTTCTGTCGTTCAGAAATATTGTTTTGCGGTAGTAGATTAGGCATCTTATGAGACTTAGTGCGACGGATTTTCTAGGAAGCGTCGTTTCCAATGCCACTGCAACAATCACTTACGTATTTGTGTCTAGCTAGAAAGTGACATTATTTACTACTTAATCCGTACCTATACTTTAAAACCGTATTGGATTACTGGACGCAAAATATTGCCGCACGATTTACATTCAACGTAAAATTGTAAATATTAAGTTACGGAGTATAATGCTTTTTACAAGAAATATGGTCGTCTCCAACGATAATAGTGTAATAAATGAATTCTTAGCACAAACCACTGTGATGCAGCATCACAATCCAACGTTATGGCTTTAAATTTCAGTCTCCTTGAACTCTTAAATTGCAATAATAAATTTAGTGATTGAGAAAGAATAGTGCATGTAAATATACGTATTGATCGGATGGGGTCCATTTATATTGCTTTAGGACAAATTAATGTTATATCATTTGTCAATGTGATATCTCCAACGGTGTTAATGCTTTCTTTATCCCTACGAAATATTGTAATCTCATGCATGGGCGTCTGAACATACGCTTTTTGAGATCTCATCTTTATGAAGGTAGTAGATGTGATGTTGTTGCAAGGTAAATGGATATAATGCGTGGTATATATTTATGTTTCTAACTTGCACTTGCCTACAAATTGGGATCACATAAATTAAATTATTGAAAAAATTAACATCTTGTACATTTACTCGTTATTTCCTATAAAGGTGTTACTTAAATATAGATCGTAACTTAGAAAAATATAAAATAAATTATTATTAGTCTTTTAGAGATTTAATGTCAATATAATATCTAAGAAACGATTGCATCTATGAATTTAAATTCCTATGTTGGATTAACCGTGTGCTCACGTTCAAGAAATCCTTTTAACTCTGATGTTTACAAGTACGAAGATTTTTATTTGATTTATGCTTTTAAAAAAATGAAATAGAAGAAAAAAAAATAAGGTTTAGGTATATGTTTCCAGATAAGAGCCACGTTCGTCTTTAACGACCTCATTCAGTTGTGCATCATGCGATCTATGGCCATCAAAGCGTTCGGTGTCCATTCGTTCGAACACGAGGACACGGATTTATTGCTAGTAACTCCATAACTTTGGAAAGAAAGAGAAAACGCAAAAGTTTTTATTAGTTTTTGTTGAAGAAGACAAATGAGTTCACAACAGCATTGCGACTTTTTTAATTCTATGAAACGATTAATCAAATAAAAACAATGCTCTGCGAGCGAAATAAATGTTATTGATATAATTCGCGAACGCGAAATATTATCCTTCAATATCGCAAAACAAGTCACAGCCAACGTAACTTTTATCCTGCAAATCTTTGTGCGTTTAGCAATAGTACTATTTTGATCGGCGTTTTTTACTCAGCGGCCCGTCTTTCATGTCTAACACTTTAACGAGGAACGCCGGGTTAATTTGACATGTCCGTTGTGTTGCGGCGGCTTGCTTATCCTACGACACTCGCTCCAACAGGCAATGGCATTAATCTTGGATGACAGCTCAATTACCTTGCCTCTTGCGCATATTGCACCGACTCTTGTGGACGAGGGGCCTAATGCCAGATTTCATACGTTTTAAATAATTGTGAAGCGGCTTTTGAAATATCTATCATTGAATGTCCCAGAATATTTAGCATAAGAGCAGAGGGTTCAAAGGATGATTTCTAGTTGAGATCGGTTCAGAATATAATATGGTACATTGGCTCAATTGTTTGATTTATATTTTATTGTGCTAGGTGTTCCCAAACCGTAGCATCTTAGATTCAGAACCTAATAATAACTCATAAAAACAATTCGAATTTCGAATTGGTACTTGGTATAAAACTTTAGTTATTTACGATATATCAAATCTCTAGGATTGGTTAGACCTGGTTGGGTATAAAAAAATGTTTAAGTGTAAAGTCTAGGCATCATTTAAAAAAAAAAAATTATATACATTACTTTACAGCCATTGCTTTTTTCAACATTGACTGAAGAATTGGCTCTTGGCTCATTCTATAGTGCATTATAAACATCGCATTGCAATAATTTAAAGTTGTCCGGTTTACGTCAGCTGAGGATCATATGAAAAGCGAACGTGGCAGTTCCATTCTGTATCTTCATTGTGTATGTAATTGCATTTCTTTGCACTCATTCAGCAAATGCTATGAGATTTCTAAATATTATTATTCGTAGCGGCTTAAAACGTCAAGCAACTCAACGGTGCAGTCATGTCATACGAGTCTTGAGGTTGGATTGGTGCATTCCTACTTATGTAGCCTGCGGCATGCGGTTAAGAATGCAATCAAAGTATTTTTGAACTTTGTAGGAAATGACTAAAGGCGTAGTGGATTTTAATTGGAGTTTGCATGTACATTGTCCGGCAAATTTAAGGGGCGACAACGATGTGTATGTATTAGACACAATGTACTACGCAATGTACATACATATATCGTTTAAGGACTTACTTGACGACTAAGTACAAGACTACCTGTAAGTACATAAAGTAGTAAACAGTAAAGTAGGTATATACTCGTATTGTAATAATTAACCAACCAATATTCTTTTTAGTTTGTTCTTTTAATTCAGCTATTTAAATAAATTGTACTGAAATCAGTTTTCCTCTTTTCCATTGGATTCACTGGTGTTAGTGTAGATTTTATGTAATTTTCGGGAAAAGCACCTTTCTGCTGGTTTTTAGATGAAAGGTGAATGGAGGATTTAAAAAAATATAATAATCTATAACGTTTGCTTTTATTTGTGTAAGTTTATTATGCTATTCTATGAAAGAGTAAACAACGAAACGACTCAATATGGATTTTTTTACCGGGTAAAAGCTTTGAAAAAATAGACTAGGTATTTCTAACTATAAATAGCCAAGACCGAATGTTACAAACCTAAGTTTCATAATAATAAAACTATAAAGACGCCATCTGGTCGTAGATACTGGGATTATTTCGTATTATGTTACGAGGCAGTAGCCTCTGAGAGGTCGTTATAGCCTCACGGGAACCTCCTGTTTCCTCACTGTAGTTTCCCATTTATCCAATAGATGGCGACTATTGATATTTTTATTTCATATAAACTTTTTAACCTTTCGTGTTGGTTTTCTTAATATTTTACAAATCTTTAGTAACGGGGTTTGGTCAATCGGGATCAATGGGGTTGTATATCTACTTAATAGTGCTTCAGATACTTCGTACTAATCATACCTTGATGTAAGTTTACCTTTAATATAAGTTAGGTTATAAGGAAACCTTATGTAGTTATACTACAGACAGACTACATGATAATAGCATTTCAATATGCGCGTGTTACTTAATTGATTTATCGTATGTACAATATTGGTGACTTAGATTTTTCCGTAATTTCCTGTAAATGTAGATACATTTATCTATCCATTAGGAAATCTGATGTTTATCTATGAGGAACAGGTAATAATAATACTACTTAGAGAAATACTCTTTTTTAACTATATTTGATATTTACATAGGACACCTTTTACGACATGCTAGGCAAGTAATACACAAAGATGAATACATTATTTTTGAGTCCTAGACCAGCAGATGATTATGAGACTCTGAGCTTATTATTCATTTTTAAGTTGTGTAAGGACCGTGCCATATGGCATTTGGTTCTCTCTGCCTAGGCAGGAAAATGGCGCGCGTTTTAAAAATGGAACAAAATATTTTACTCGTGGTTCTATCATACGATGAAAGGCATATCTCATAAAGCAACTGGCTGCTAGAAAAAAAAAGCATAGAGAGTCCATTCTATTTTTATGCTAATTGAATCACGAAAGGTGTTACCGCCGACGACGGAGAATCATTTCTCTCGGGTCACGAATAAATAAATTTCGCAACTCCGTCCACCTTCAGCAATGTTGTACGTGAGAAACTAAGGTTGGGGTTATTTTGCACTAATTGGCTAAGGGTAGAGCAGAGGTACAAAAAGTAGTCCATTTTATTTAACCAAGCTGCCAGCCAAGTTAGTGATTATCACTGTAGTTTGGTTTTATATAAATAGATCGGTCTTATATAAAATGTTAGCAGTAACCGGATAAGGCAGGTTACATTTTTTGAAAATATGCATAGGTATTTAACCGGATTCTTCATGGTTATCCTTCATATTATTATGCAAAAGAGGCTTTTAAAATCCAACAATAATCTTCCCCGGTGAGCTATAATAACTTTCTCTCCTCTTCATTCTGATCCTTCTTGAAATGAAAATGAATGTTATTTTAATATTATAAAACTAAAAAGCACTAACTTGTTTAATGAGTATTAAAATGGACTACTTATTTATCCCAAACTATTCCCAAAATGTACACAAGGGCTATATTATACCAAAAATGTCGATATTTCTTTTTCTGTATGACGTATCTTGTGATAAATCTATTTTAGAAGTAATTATGAAATTTTCATTAAATTAGTCTGCAATAAAAAGGGATGAGAATTTCAATAAAAATAACATGATTATTCAATTTTTTGGAGAAGTAAGGGAGCCGTCCTTTTTAATAAACTTGTACATCAAGAAGAATTTAATTAATAAAACGCCCTTATTTTTTGAGAGAGTGACACCAGATTGTTGTGAAACTTAAATATGGACCTTAGCACCACCATTTTATTTATTTTTCAGTGTGCCCGCTCTGTATCGTAAAAATAGTTTTAGAAATAGAGTTTAATGTTGTACTATTTTTTTTATTGTATCTATTGAAGTAATATCTATATGAGAGATGAGAAGAGAGGAAGGACATGTGACAAAGAGAGTGATAAGTATGAATGTTAGTGGATGGAGAGGAAGAGGAAGGCCAAATAAGAGATGGATGGATTGTGTGAAAGATGATATGAGTGAAATGGGAGTGGATAACTTGATGACGGCTGACCGGGACGTATGGAAAAGGAAGACATGCTGCGCCGACCCCAGATGAACAAGGAGAAGGGCAAGAGGATGATGATTGAAGTAATATCAATATCATAAGTAACGGTTTCGGATATTTCGACTGTATATATCGATAATACACTATGAAATACATATGTATATCAAACATTCCTTACGTAGCCGTATAACGATGCAAACTCAGCAAAACAGTGCGAGTTGCTTTCAGTTTTGTTGTAAGATCAGGGCAAGTAATATTACTAATTTACATAATACAATGTCTGAAGTATATACTTCAGACATTGTATTATGTAAATACACACACACATACACATAACATCACGCCTATAATCCCCGAAGGGGTAGGCAGAGTCAAAGGGGCAGCGTGCCCCTTCAACCACATTCAGCCAAAAATAAAGCCGGGCTGGGTTAGATGGAAAATTGTGAAAGAACAAGCGGCTAACCTGTCGCCTACACAATCACATACTCAAAAGCCCGTAAAACATTAGTCGCCTTTTACGACATGCTAGACAAGAACCGCAGTTGGCACATTCTTTTTTTTTGTCCCAGATCAACATGGGTGAAGTCCCAGACCAACATGGGAGGGTTATAATCATTCAATTCATTGTCTAAAGCATCCATGTTTACAAGATAGGTATATCTTGTTTGCCCAATATTTCACAAATATAAGCATTATTAATTAACATTTCGTAATTAACTGAACTTAATAAAGTTATAATCCTACTTAGTGTTGTTGCCGAGTTCCGTAATGACTTTCAAGATGCTGACAAAGACGAGGGGAAACTGATAATTACCTACTTTATCAATAGGTATAAGAATTTAGATGTTACTATACCTGTTTTATATCTTTGATACATCAATTATCTTGTATGAACTTAGTAATAATGACTGCAGGGTTTCTTAAGAAATAGTCAAATGAATAATGGTGTGCAAGTTTGAGAACTTTTTTGCGACTTGTCATGAAATAATTTGTTAGCACACGCGATTTCTGTCTACTTGAGCTTCGGTTACGACTTTTCTATGAAGAAATATTAAGTGAGGTCGGAAAAAGGGCATAGTAAACTATATAAGAAATTTCTTTTGATGACTGCCATGCGGCAGCAATTTCTTTGTAATGAAAAGTAAGAAATGGTTTTTATGAAGATATAACAATAACAGCTTAGGATGGAAAAAAAATATACACAGGCTTGGTTAGAGACCTTGGCTACGAATTTAAAAGGTCACGGGTTTGAATTTTTCTCCGAACATAAAAATTATGCTGAATGCCGAAATTATGTATGCTTGCCTACCAGTTACCAAGTATTCATACCGTTACCAAGTATACATAAATACTTTAATTTATATACATGAATTGATATTTCTAGGTAATTGATATGCGAGTCTTATAAAAAGATGTCATTAATCTGTACCTACCTACCTGCTTGTTCACCATGTCCCTCAAAAAAAAAACAATCATTCGAATTGAGAACCTCCTTCTTATTTGAAGTCGGTTAATGAAAACTTGTAGTGTATTCAGGCGTACTTTACGAATCGAACATATAAGTTTACACTTATTAGTCAACCATCAAATACCTTTGTATAAAATCTTCATCATATTGTTCACAAAAAAATCGAAAACATCCTCTGAAAACGCAAGGGCTGCAGCAAATAAGGAAAACCGTACGAATTAAATTAACCGCAGAATTCGTTGAAGCATTGATCCGCTTTAATAAAATTGATGCTTGATGGCCCATCGCGATCAACCAAATAACAAAAGGCATTCGATTAGCACAGGAAGGGTTTCGTACCATCTTACAATATATTAAAGTACATACATTAAAAAATAGTATAGTAAAATTTATCGTAAAAACTCTTTTTTAATGAAGTTTTTTTTTGTATGTGGGCCGGGCATCCTTTTACATTTCAATAGGTATTATGATATACTAAACAGTATCTAATATTAACTTTATTCTTTTATGATTATTATTTTTAATTTAAATTTATGATCTTCTGCAATGCACGACTTGTAGTGATTGACTCGTGATACTAACGGACAACAGAGGCTTAGTATAGGGTCTTGCTTGAACTTCGGGATAAAGAATCTTAAAACTAAGAACGGTTGTGTTGTTCTTCCTCGTCAAATGCCCGTGTCAACAGACGTCAAATCGCACAAAAGGCACGTTTCCTTTACCTTGTTCTTTGTTCACGAGCTTTTCTTTGGATAAATAAACACACCTACTCAATAATAAATCTCGATCAATGTCGTGATAACTAATAAGAATTTCGGGATCGCCAAAAGGTTATCGTATGTAGTTCACGTAAGTAAATGGTAATCGTAACGAAACTTATTTCCGTGGCTCATTCTAAAATTCAATCAAAATGCGACAAGTTACTTAACATTCCAGTTTTAATTAAATATTAAGTTTTCATTAGACATGGGATGATATTTTATTGGTTCATAAGTATACACAACTACAAAATCCATATTATTTCAAAGCGTTTCTCGTCTCTTATCATAAGGCATTTTTTTTTAGTATTTTTTACAAAAATGCCTATATCCGGCTTTGGCCGAAAGTGAGTGGAAGTCATCAAACCATTGAAACGGGTTCAGCATCCATCGCTTTACTGCCGTTTTTAATTTCGTCGAGCAGAGTCCGCAGCGAGGCCATTCATCAACTTTCAATAAGGAGTTCGAGAATAAAAGTTCGCCTTCAACATGCAGTTTTTATTAAACATGTTTTAAAACAATCGTATTTATAGCACTAATTCGCAATATAAATATTCAACGTTAATTAATTTATACATTTCGGACGGACGCGCCGCTGGTCACATAAATCCCAGCGAATAACCGGAAAGAAAAATAAATATAAAAGTTAATTCTCCCGCGAGGGTTGCCCGGCCCAAGACAAAAGAAACTCGCTCCGCCTTCGGGGATAGTAATCGGCTATTTCCACAACTATCGTCGGATAACATTGTTGTCTGAATTCGGGTCAGATTTTGGAGTGGACCCCTCCTGTATTTCAACTGTCATAATTGAAACGCAGCCAATGTCTACTTTTGAACGTTTTATGGATTGATTTTTTAGTTAGTTTTAAAGTCAAGTCTTAGATATTTTAACAAAAATATGCTCTAAAATATAGTACTGATAAATAAATCCGACAATGTTACTTTTTATGTTGATCCTACCGAGAAGATTAGCAGGAGACTCGGTAATCTCTTTTCAACGGTAGGATTTGTAAAGGCCTGGTTATCATTTGTATTTAGCTTTCAACAAATTTATACACCGTTGGTTTGTCAACGTTATTATATTAGGGGAAAATTGCTTGTTAATCAAAGGTCAATAGACGTTTACTCCAAATGTGGTACTACATTGCACATATAAAGTTATGTATTTGCCATTGCTTCACACAACCGCAATCGAAATCAATGTATTGTTAACTTCAGATGGCAGACCATGTTATAACTAGACTAGTTCATTCCAGGATCAGGGGCCCAGAAGATCAGATTACACTAGTAATATCTTCCATTACTGCCTCATTATTCTGAACAATAATATAATTTAGTAAATATAGGTAATTTACTTTATATTCAAACAAAGCCGCGGCCATATTACAATCAGTGTAACTCTGAAATAGTGCGTCCTTTTGTACAATGCCTGTCAGGCAAAATTGCCAATTACGTGCCTGATCTCTTCTCTGAATCGCCAGTACTTATTAATTCTGGTGAAAATACAGTTGAAAAATCCAATAAATGCGGCGAAACAAATGCCACCAGAATAATAATTTCAAAGGATACTCTGTATCGTATCAGAGTGTTTGTACGATTACATCGTTCATTGCACCCAAAGATTGCACCGTCAACACTTTATTGAGGCGCTTTATATTGTATTGCTAATTAATACATCTTTTAGTTCACGTTCGTATATCATATTGTGTACACATTCAAGAATAAATAGAATATCAAGATTCAAAAGTGTTTTCCTGTTTCCACTGTCAAGATAAATGTGTGAGTTAACAAGAGCTCATACATTTAATGGTCCTTCGAGCTATTACTTGGTGTTTTTCGTGTGATCTCGTGTGGTTGCGAATCGGCTCCCCGGCCTCCCACCAGCGGGTCTCACCGGTCGAGTTGAGAAGGCGCATAAGACCTAACGGGATCTGCGGAAGCGCTGAGGAATTGAACAAGCTATACTATTAAGCTAGGTTATCAAGTGCAATACTGCAAACAAGAGCAGTCCACCAAGCCACTCTACAGCTATCAAGAGCACCTTTCTTCAAGTTCATCCAGCTATCAAGAGCACATAATTTCAAGTTTATTCTACTGCTATCAAGTGCAATTGGTCGTAAGATTTCTCTGCTATCAAGAGCAACTTACAAGTTATCAAGCTAACAAGAACGTTGAACTCACTTTTAGCAAGACAAGTAAACAGGTACATATTTATCAAGCATTATCAAGTACTATCAAGTTATTATCAAGTTTTACAAGCCTTTATTGAACTTCACTTGTGACCAAGCACCATGGAAGAATTCAACATCTTACTTCAAAATCAACAACAAGTTGTCACGGGAATAGAGACCTTACTAGCTAATTTCAAAAAAGATGGGAAAGAACGCAAGACGCCCGACTATATCAAGAGGAAATTAGAAACATTAGATCTTTATTGGAGAGAATTTGAAGTGACTCACGACAAGTTATGTCAATACGAAATGCAAGGCAGTGAGTATTTTGTTGGGAACCATTATGAAACGGCGAAACAGTTATACTATGAAGTTAGAGAAAAAATCCAACAAGCAACAACAAAGCTCGTATTGAAGCCGGCTACTCCACTTCCTCACTCTTCATCTATCACCACGTCAAATCTCAAAGCTCCGTCACCAGCTAGAATGGAAACAATACCAAAACCTGAGTATAAAGACCAGGGAAACAACAGCCGACTTGACGAGATGATGCGCAAACAAAACAGCAATTTCAAAGCTTTGGGTCGCACGTTAGCAAACATCAATTTGACTAACATCTCGGATAAATGGGAGTACGAGGATATTTTGAGGAATTTGGAATCACGCTGGTCGGCTATTGATATTCTACATTGGGAGCTAGATAGCATCCTTAACGAAGAGAATGAAGATTATGAGTCAAGGTTTACGAGATACGAAATCAGATATCAAAATGCGAAAAAAGAAATTAACAGCATGTTATGGAGCGCGGCTCACCGAGAGAAGATGACACCTCACCTAGACATTCCCGAGTTTCATGGTAGTTACCAGCAATGGACATCATTCAAAGACCTGTTCAACGAGGCAATCCACAGCAACCCATGTTTGTCTAACGCACAGAAGATGCAATTCTTAAAAAGTAAAATTCGAGGGGAACCAGAGCGACTCATTCAACATCTACCAATTAGTTCAGATAATTATGTCACATGCTGGGATATTCTAAATCACCGCTATAACAACAAGAAATTAATATTCTCGACTCATATGAACACTATAATGAATTTACCTACCTTACAACAAGCTACTTCAAATCAGGTCAAGCGTATACATGACGTCACGACGGAATGTCTTAACGGAATTAAAAACTTAGGTGTAGATATTAACACCTGGGACCCTATGCTCGTACACATACTGTCACAAAAATTAGACCCTGAAACTCACAATGAATATATGGCTTCGTTGAAGCAGCCCAGGGAGATTCCGTCACTCAAGGATTTTTTGGAATTTCTGGAAACCAAGTTTACAACTATGGAATCATCACGACGCAAACAAGAAAGCGCTCAACCCAAAAACACCTACATGCCTACAACCTCGGCGAATCAAAAAATGCCACAATCTTTCAAGTCATATAATAAACCTATATCAAGCAGATTTCAACAAGGAAATCGTATTAGCTGTCCAGTTTGCTTCGGCGATCATGGTATTTACTTCTGTACGAAATTCAGAGATATGGAGCCGTCTTCTCAACGAAGAACTATTGCAAGACTGAATTTCTGCTCGAATTGCCTTTACAGCCACGATGGCAAGTCGTGTCAGTCGAGTCGCAGATGCAAGGAATGCAACGGGTACCATAACACCCTATTACATGCGGCATACACAAGCAAACATGCCGTGAACACAAGACCAAACAACGTCACTAACATCGCGCAGCAATGTACAGCACCAGCTGAAATATTATTAGCAACGGCCTTGGTCAATGCGCAGGCAGCTGATGGATCACAGCACACTTTGCGTGCCCTCATAGACCAAGGATCGCAAGTTTCCCTAATAACCGAGAGAGCAGCACAACTATTAAAAGTACAAAGACAAAAATGCAAGGGCGTCATAACAGGGATAGGATCAAATAATACAACCTGTAAAGGAATTATCAACATTAACTGCAGCGCGTTAAGTGGAAGTTATTCATTCAACACACAAGCATTTATAATGAATAATTTAACAAGAAACCTACCTAACTCGTCACTAGCTAAACCAACATGGGAATTCTTAGACGAGATAGAGTTAGCAGATCCTCATTTTTATAAAAGTAAACCTATTGATCTTCTGCTGGGAGCCGAAGTTTACGCTAATATCCTTCTAGAACAAGTAAGAAGAGGCGACTGTACAACCGTCGCACAGGAGACGAAACTTGGATGGATATTATGTGGGAAAGTACAAAGTCTTCAGTGCAACGTTACCCTAATTAACCTGGACGCCATACAAAAATTCTGGGAAATAGAGGATATTCCCGATAGTTCCACGTACACAAATGAAGAGGAAGAGTGCATCAAGTTTTACAAGTCCACTACAACAAGGTTGCAGGACGGGAAATATCAAGTTAGACTTCCCCTTAAATCGGCCATTAACAGAGAATTAGGCCAGTCTAAAAGCAAAGCAATTGCACAATTTCAACACTTAGAACGGAAATTCGCTAAGCAAAAATTGATGGCAAAGCAGTATAGAGCATTCATTCACGAATACCTAACACTGGGACACATGACACGAGCGCTTAGTAACAAGACCCGCGAGTGCTACCTACCGCACCATTGCGTCACGCGTGACGACTCCTCTACAACAGCGTTAAGGGTCGTATTCAACGCATCGGCCAAAACATGTAACGGCTCGTCACTGAACGACTTTATGTACAAAGGTCCTAATTTACAAAAAGATCTCATGGCCCTTATCGTTCAATGGAGACAGTATCGCGTCGCATTCATAGCTGACATAGAAAAAATGTTTCGTCAGCTATGGGTCCACCCAGATGATCAAGCCCTACAGAAAATCGTGTGGAGAGACACACCACAGCAACTACTAGGCGAGTACCAACTCACCACCGTCACCTACGGCACCAAGGCCGCCCCTTTTCTCGCCATGATGACGCTCAGACAGTTAGCATGCGACGAAAGAAATAATTACCCGGAGGCCGCTCAGATAGTAGAGAACTGTTTTTATATGGATGATCTTCTTTTTGGAACAGATACAGTAACATCAGCAAAACAAATACAACATGAACTAATAAAATTATTACAATCAGCTGGACTCAATTTGAGAAAATGGAGATCAAACAACTCAGAGTTAACACAAGACACCAGCAAGTGTGACAAACAAGATGCTGATTATTGCTTCAAACAACCTGAAACGACTAAGACACTTGGCCTTAACTGGGATCCTGTTGAAGACGTATTCAGCTTTAACACGAAAATTGGATTCGATGATGCTGACTCTACTCATATGTCAAAAAGGATGCTGCTTTCCGAGATATCAAAGTTATTTGATCCACTGGGCTGGCTCACGCCTATTTCAACTCTATTAAAATTGATATTTCAAAATGTCTGGAATGAACATCTACAATGGGATGAAAAGATTCCCGAAAAAATAAATACAACCTGGATTAAAATAAAGCAAGATTTAAAACATCTAAATTTGTTCAAAATACCACGATGGTTTGGAACTGGGTCGGAAACAGAGGTCGAATTACACGGTTTTTGCGACGCATCGCAGAAGGCTTACGCCTGTGTAATTTATTGCAAAACAACAACAAACGGAAATAATAATATCATACTGATTGCTGGAAAATCAAGATTAGTACCGCTAAATAAGAAAACTTCATTGCCAAAATTGGAGTTAAGTGGTGCTCTATTACTTATCAAGCTAATGGAAAAAGTAAAGCAGTGTTTGTCTGATCACAAAATCAGCATGTATGGCTGGGTTGACTCGACAGCCGTTCTGGGGTGGATACAAGGCGATCCCGAACGTTGGAAAGTTTTTGTTGCCAACAGGGTGCGACAAATCACTCAAATAATGCCGTCGTCATGCTGGCGGTATGTGAAATCGGCAGACAATCCCGCCGACTGCGCGAGTCGAGGACTCATGCCATCTCAATTAAAAGAACAATCTTTATGGTGGCGCGGACCATCATGGCTGTCTGCGTTCAAAGCTGAAGAAAACATCCCATACTTGTACAGAACAGAAGAAGACATCAAGGTCCAACAAGCTCACCTTGTACAGCGATCATCTCAGATGGACTCGGTGATTGATGAGCTATTAAACAAGTATAGCTCATTTTTAAAAGTGGTTCATGTTTTAGCATGGATACGCCGATTTATAACAAGAAAGCAAGAACACAATAAACTATCACATCTTACTGTCCAAGAAATCAGACAAGCTACCACAGCCATCATAAAACATGTACAAGGAAACGAATTTGGACAAGAGATAGTAGACCTGAAAGGCAAAGGACAGATTTCCACAAAGAGCAAGATCCTCAACTTAAACCCGTTCCTGGACAAGTGTGGTATTCTACGCGTCGGAGGCAGACTACAACACGCCAATATTGACCCTGAAATGAAAAATCCTATTATTCTGCCCCATAACCACCGATTAACGCAATTAATAATATTATACGCTCACAAATCAACATATCACGGCGGCGCTCGTGTTACATTATCATTTATCAGGAAAAAGTATTGGGTCATGGGCGGTAACAATGCAACAAAGAAAGTTCTACGCCGTTGTGTTGTGTGCAAGAAACAAAGCCCTACCAAGCACCATCAACTAATGGGTGATCTACCACCAGCAAGGATTACTCCATCACGACCCTTCATGCACACTGGTGTGGACTTTACTGGCCACGTATTCATAAAGGCCAACAAGGGCCGCGGTATCAAGACCACTAAGGCGTACGTGGCTGTGTTCGTCTGCATGGTTACAAAGGCCGTTCACTTGGAGCTGGTCTCTGATATGACCACTTCCTCATTCATAGCGGCAATACGCAGGATGGCCGCCCGCCGAGGAACGCCGGGTCACATGTATAGTGACAACGGTCGTAATTTCATTGGCGCCAATCGAGTGCTACAAGAACAATTTCAAGAGATTAATCAGATCATGGGAGATGAATTTAAGAGCGAAATAGCTGACATGCAAATTACCTGGCATTTCAACGCCCCTGCATGGCCCTCTGCAGGTGGTTTATGGGAGGCAGCTGTAAAGAGCTTCAAGTTTCATCTGAAGAGAGTCATCGGTGAACAAAAATTGACCTTCGAAGAGTTCACCACGCTGCTTACCCAAATTGAAGGCTGCCTAAACTCAAGGCCGCTGTGCCCACTCACGGAAGACCCAGAAGACTTAAATTACCTTACACCTGCTCACTTCTTAACCGGAGGGCCTACCCTAAACATAATTGAAACAGAAAAAGACCAAAGAACGCGATGGAACCTAACTCAGAAAATCATGCAAGATTTATGGAAAAGATGGCGCTCTGAATATTTAGTGCAACTCTCTGCAAGAAGCAAGTGGCGACAACTTCAGCGCAACATTAACTTGAATGACGTCGTACTGATTCATGACGATAATCTACCGCCCGGCAAGTGGGCTATGGGTAGGGTTATAGAATTGCATCAAGGCAAGGACGGTCATGTGCGCGTTATAACGTTGAAAACCAAGAATGGTACTATCAAGAGGCCTATTATCAAAGTATCCCGATTATTAGAGAATGAAGATGGCAATGTGTCAGAAGAAGAGGACACACCACGAAAAGTAATTCGTCAAACATGTGACACAGAACCGAAAAGACATAAGACAATTAATAGTCCCACACGCCAGCTGAGCTTTACATCAGTAGTGGCAGCCCTAATGTTATTTTTGTCAATCTTGTCAACCTCTCAAGCCAATATTAATATCACCCAATTCAGAAATAATCAACATTTATACTTCGACAAAATTTCCGACATGATGTTGATAAGAGATGAATGGAAGATCGTTGTTTATTACAACATGAAGCCCTATTGGCAAGGAATAAGGGTGTTTGAAAACTACATGCAATCACTCAACGCGGCATGTAATAGGATACGTGAGCAAGCGCACTGTGAAACAGTGTTACTCCAGTTACGTCATGAGTTCTCGGAACTTGAGTACTACAATCATATGTTACTCAGTCAGCACAAAAGTTCGCAACCTGCTAGACAGCGTCGGCGCCGTGGCCTTATCAATGGCATTGGACACATAGCTAACAGCTTATTCGGCGTACTAGACGAGAGGTTCGCTGATCAATATCAAAAGGACATAACTCTAGTTCGTGAGAATCAAAAACACATCGCATCGTTATGGAAAAACCAAACCTCGATTATAGAAGCGGAATATAATGTTCTTAAACGATCAGAAGCCACTATGAATAAACAGCACAAGTTAATTAACCAGCACATGAATGCATTGGATCAAGCCGAGAATAAATTAAAAGACGAATTATCAACAAGCAATGTCGTAAACTCCTTTAACACAGGGGCTATTATTGCGAACAACATGCTCCATAGTCTAAAAACAACTCAAAACACGATATTAGACACCGTGACCGATATTTATCATGGCCGCTTCAATTTCCATTTGTTGCGACCTGAGCAACTTGTTAATGAGTTAAGTATAATATCAACGCAATTAACCAAAGATGTGGCCCTGCCCGTTGATAACATCCATACAGAATTACGAAAAATCTACGAGCTACTAAGAGTTAAAACAAGGATGCTGGATGACGTTTTGATATTCGAGATGAAACTACCGCTTATCAGCCGAGACTCATATGAGATTATGAAAATATTATCAGTCCCTGAAACGTATCAAGGTAAAGCAGTTGCTGTAGTGCCCGTGTCTGATTACATTTCAATTAACATGAAGAAAGATACTTTTCTACTGTTATCAGAAAATGACCTGAGATCATGCTCGATACTATCCGATGTATACTTCTGCTATACCTTGAAACCTGAATACCAAGTAAAAGAGGATAAAAGCTTCTGCGAGAAGGAAAATTCAGAATGTAGAACGACAACAAGGTCATGCAAGAACGACTGGAAAGAAGTCAATAACCTAAATACCTACCTTTACTTATGTTGCGGTCAGTGTCAAGTAAAAACAATATGCGGCGATCAAGTTACCGCTCACCAGCTGACTCGAGCCGGCTTGTTTTATATGAGCTATGACTGTATTATCAAGACAGATGATTTCACTATACTTGCGCACAAGCCCCACCTGACTGAAATGAATATGAACCCAGACCTGTACATTCCACATATAGCATCGATAAACCACATCATAAATATCACCATACCTAAACTCACAATCACCAACGAAACTCAGCAGCAAGATATAGCCGAGATCGGGCAAAAGATAGACAAGTTAAAAGAAATTGAAGTCATCTCGGATAGAATATCCTACCACGACATTCATCACTACACCATGATTTACGGGGTCATGGGCTTGGTAGCTATCATCGGCATTATTATCGCCACACGGAAACTGCAATGTCGATGGCGCGTGCCCCCGAGCCCCCCGGCGACGCCCGCCGCAGAGGAGGCAGCGAGCACTCCACCTGCGCCGGCGCCCCACACGCCGCGCCCGCCCGCGCACCACCCGCCGGGCAGCCTCCATAGAAGCACACATAGAAGCACTTCCCCCCATTATGGAAAAATTATTTTAAGTTAACTTTTATCCTTTTTCCTGGGGAATATGTACGATTACATCGTTCATTGCACCCAAAGATTGCACCGTCAACACTTTATTGAGGCGCTTTATATTGTATTGCTAATTAATACATCTTTTAGTTCACGTTCGTATATCATATTGTGTACACATTCAAGAATAAATAGAATATCAAGATTCAAAAGTGTTTTCCTGTTTCCACTGTCAAGATAAATGTGTGAGTTAACAAGAGCTCATACAGTGTTACTAACACATATTGATCAATGAAGAATCGAGAGCTACACAATAGGAGTTATTTCGTGTGGCTTTGTTACTTGAAAATAGTGTTCCGAAAAGAGTATTAATGAAATAAGAAGGTTGTACCTTAAAATTTTCGATGATTTCTCTTAAAAGTTTACCCATTTCAATCATCCAAATTTTCGTCACTGGTATTTGACATTTTATCCACTTCTTTAGATAAATAAATAGATAAATAAATATGTATGTTGAAAAGTAACCAAACCAGAATCGTATATACAAATACAGATTAAATAAAGGGAATACAGTTTCTTTTTATATTTTCTAGAGTAAGTTCGAAGGAAAAATAAAAAACTTATTGATTCTACAACTACAACTTAATTATTCTTTAACCCAACCAGATGTCAGACACGAAACACTAAGAGCGGTGGACTAGTAGAAACTCGGAATTTTGCAGACAAAGTTGCCGGCAATATAAAATATTTCCGGAAAACGGATCCCCGTCTTACGACCAAGTTTTAAACAGTGAGAACTTCGCGAAACGTACAGGTGCCGCATGTCACTACCGTGCTCCTAACTGGGTCGAGCTAGTGAAGTAATAAATTAACAAATTTGCAAACACCCAATCATGGCTTTGGGTCGCGTGTAAAAGTGTCACAGTAAAATACGGCACGCTTAATTATGCACGAGCAAAGGCTTCAAAATAATTCAAATGTCTGACGAAGGACGATTCCCTTTTAAATAATTCATAAGGCTTTCGGGTTATGTCACAGCTGCCGGGACGGTTGAACTGTGGAAACTTAAAGTGGAGGAAGCAGATAGCTCTTTGATTTCATTTATTTCACTCCAGAAGACTTGCTTTTTCATCTGATAATGCATCAAAGGGTTTTTTCTGCGGCGCGCTTCGAACGTAGACTGATTTCTTTATAATGACTCTTGCAGACGTTATCCTATTGATGGCGTGCCTTTTATGTAGGGGAGCGGAGGGCTAGTTGTAGCAGGGGAAAGTAGTTACAAACATTTTTTTACCTAGATAATAGAAGAATATCTCTTTGATTTTCAACCTAACCTACTATTTGATACCCATTCTATCATATGAGCGCGATCAGTATCCCGCTGGATGACGCACGAGGCATTTATTTTTACAATAAAAAATTGTAAATTGTTACAATTAGCCCCCCGCTCCCCTACAATGTTTTTCTTTTTCTCAAAAACTGTAAAGAAGCTGAATGTTTTCAATTCTGGTTTTGCAAAAATGTATAATGGAAAAAAAATTATATGAGCTTAGCTTGTACATAAAAGAAAATATGTATTTTTCATTTCTCATTGAAAAGCTTATGATTCTTGGATGGTTAACTTGCCGTAGCTGTGCTGTTATCGCTAAGAGCAATTTTACACTGTACTGATGTCTGTCTATGCTTATACTTTTCTATAGTTTTATAAGAGGTTAGGTATTTTAACTATATCCTTGATTTATACTAGGTAATATAATAAAAATACATTATCCAGACTGAAACATCAACTCCCTAGTTCAAAACTAAGCTTTATTATGTATACTAGATGAACATATAGACATACTTAAATATGTTTATGAACATCCATGACTCGAGTACAAATGTCCATGTTCATCACACGAAACATTTGCCCCTAGCGGGATTCTAACCCGCGACCCTTGGTTTCGTGGCCAGGTTCTCTGAACTTTCCACTAACGAGCACGTCACATTTATAACTACACTTGAATATTTTACCCGGACATCTGAGACTACACTTAAATTAATAGTTAGTAAAAACATTTTTATTGCCGTTCCCACAAGACCAATCAATTTACCTATAAGTAATTGCTTCTGCAACTAATCTAGTTGATGTGCGTAGTGTGTGACACAACACGAAAACGTACTTATGGCGACCATAAAGTAGTTTATCGCTCTTAGTTTGCTTGCTTCGGCAAATACCCAGATGCACAGTATACAATTTCCAAAGTTAAGTTATTGGTACAGAATTAGGTCTTGCCCGCGTTCCTGCCTCATCAGTTAGCGCAAAATTTGGTCTGTTACAGAGACTCTTATCGTACTTCCCGCATGATCTGCTAGTTTTTACGAGATGAAAAGTAGCCAATGTAATTTCTCAGGGTTTAAACTTTAGGCGTGTAAAATTTTATAGCAATCGGTCAATTAGTTTAGGGTAAAAAGGTGTAACTGACAGAAAGATAGAGTTACTTTCGTTTTTATATTTTTAGCAAGTGCTGGTAAGGATTATCTGTTACATAAACTTGCTCTTGCAATCATCTGCCAAATAGAAAACATATTTCATGTACCTATCTATATTTCTACGAATAAAGCCGTATTGATAATGGTATTTATCTTGACTTTCGATTTACCTATCCTTATTGGCTTATTTCTGAGAAAAATATTCGTTGTCATTGAGAAACCATCGGCAACATGCGTATCTTCAAAGCCTATTTAGAAAAGTTCTACTGTATTTTTTTCTTCTGTCATCGAAGCAGCAAATACTATTAAACGGAAAGCATGTAACTACTTTGTAACAAGACGATATCATCCGTGTTCCGTTTAGTTTGTCGTTACCTGTCCTTACGTGGGACTATATACTTAATCTTTGTGTTTAATGAGGAGACGTGATCATCTGTCGCTTAAGTTACAGACTCGGCCAGTAACTAGTGTTATATGAAAAAGTATTTATTTTTCGCATCGTTTATAATTTTTGTCGTTCTCGTGTTTTAGGTATATATGGATTCCATAATACTTTGTGTTATGCCTGTACGTACATACGAGTATATCCTCTTTTAAATTTGCGAAATTATGGTAGTAACGGAATGTACCTCTTTAGGTATATGCGAAATGGATGATTTTTTTTGTCTAGATGTTAAAATTCATTGCAGCCCCCTTTGTGATTGCTTTACGCTCCCCTAGGGAGCGCGCTCTGCGAGTTAAAAAATCCGATCATGTATTCAAGTAAAAAAGAAATGTCGCTTCACACGAAAATAGCTGCAAGTTATCCGAAATATAATTAGGAAAACCTGAACCTGTCAGGAAAATATTCGGTGAGCCCTACCATTTCGTGAAAGATAAACATGTAAGAGAAGTCGATAAACTTTGTTTTATTTTACATTTATCCACTCCACGCTTTCGTACTATTTACTTAAGAAAACAACTGTACTTATAGAGATTTTATTTCATTTTATTTTGTATTGTCTACGAGATTGTTGTAGCATTCGATAAAGATAAGAAGTTTGATGTGGTGTTGTTGACGGTAACGAAGATGATGAAGTTTACTTACCCAAACGCGAGTAGTAGTATTCAAGGAATGTTTTTTTCTATAATATCACAGATAAACGGGTTCCAAAAAAAATTATAAAAAACCAATTCGGCAGTTGTAAATTGGTATCAGCTTCGTGCAGTGGCCCAGTTCCCTGACATTCAATTGACAGTACAAACGCACAATCAAATGGTCGGAATCCCAATTCCAATCTAGCACTACAATGGGATTATTGAGGGCCGTGTAGCTATCAGATCGCTGTAGTAGTTTAATGACTAACACTGTCTGTGTCCCATTGACTAGCGGTACTTTATCAGGTTATAGACGGATGGCTTTTAGGTTGCTTATTATTATTATGAAGGTTTACGCATGAACTATATATTAATGTATAACGCGATAAAAAGGAATAGTTCTGCTCTCGTGCAGTAGTAATTATATTATGTAGTGTATCTTTAGTCGTAGAAGTTGTATGACGTTCCTTGCCGTCTCGATCAAGATAAGAAGTTCGCGTTATAATGTCAAAAAAAAAAATTATAACTGCAAAATCTATTTTCAAAGAGATTTATTATTTTTATTTACATAGAAATATCGTTGGAAATCGTTATTGTGTTTACATAACATTATTGGAATTACAGATTAGATTATCATATTAGAATCACAGTTCCCATAAGCTTACTATGTTTGTTCTCAAATACATACGTACTCGCGTGTACCGACATGTTATTAAGTAAGATGGTTAAAGCGCTGTTTTTTTGTAAATAGGTTGTTTTATTATTTTTGCTGTCCTTGGCTTACTAGAAAATGAACGTCACGTGGTATTTTGTAGCCGAAGAATATAGGGGTTGATGGCAAGTTCAAGTATATTTTTGTCGGATAAAGGTAAAGTAGACCGTTTTACGACTCTGCAAGTACTTTCACATACCCTTATAGGACAGAGGGTGGTTTCTGAAGGTTTAGATAATACTTACTAATACTAAAAATAGATATGGATATTTTTGTCGGTGGTAGATTCTTGTAGCTTTAAGGATCACATATGTAAATTGGACGATTTATAAGTGTTTTTTTGAAGCCTATATAAATAAATACATTTTGAATTTGATTTTGAATTTGAATTTGGTCAGTTGAATGTGGTCTGACGCATAAGTAAGTATATGTTGTCTTATGCATTTTATCAAACTACTAGCGGAGCCCGCGGTTTCACTCGCGTTTATGGTTAATGTTATATAGCCTATATATAGCCTTCCTCAATAAATGGGCTATCTAACATTGAGATAATTTTTCAAATCGGACCAGAAATTCCTAAGATTAACGCGTTCAAGCAAAGAAACAAACAAACTCTTCAGCTTTATAATATTAGTATTAGTATAGATCAGCGACTACGCCGTGCCCTCCTGTATTATAGTCCGGGGCATACGCGCACATTCGCACACGCGTCGCGATAACATCAGCATAAATTGTCGCGCTCACTCCCACTCACCTCGCGCATAAATTTTGTGCATGCATGAACCAGTGTGTAAGTAATGACCGACTGTTTTTATGCTAACGCCTAGCGTTCCTTATGATCAACGTCTATGGCCGGGGAAAAAATAATGAGAATCTTCTGGTTGTATTCGGCTTTTGGGCGGGCGGGATTGTGAAGAAGAAAATTGAAAAGGCTGTCTGAGTGCGGTGCTGTTTAGAATATTATGCAGTCTGCCGATAACAATGAATACAGAAAATAATTCAAATAATAGGAATATTTATTATAAGAATAATCACACGATGCTGATCATATAAACTGCAATTAAACTACAAACAGCGGTTTCACCCAATACACGTTAAAAATTAGTATTTTTTATGATATATATGACAAACTCGATAGCTCAGTGACGCTGCCCCATGCGCCAAGAGTTCTGGGTTCGATCCCCACCCAGGACAAACATTCGTGTGAAGAATACTTGTGTTCATTCTGTATCTGGGCGTTTATGTCCAATATTTAAGTATAGTTGTTGGCGTGAAGTTTAGTTAGTTACACAAGTGCAAGCTACTTACCTCGGAGTCAGATCAATGTATGTGATGTAGTCGGATATTTATTTAATTATATATATTTAAAAAAAGGCACATCAAAATCCGATAGATATGAGAAAGACAGACTGATTGTGGAATAGTTAAGGCATAAAGAACTCTCACACTTAGTGATTCTGTTTATAATTGCATGTGCTTATCCGCTTCCTATCTTACTCCGTGATAACTGGACATAGGCGAATAGTAAGTAACGATTTTGTACTTTATTGCGTCTCCATAAGAATTCGTATTAAGAATTTCCTTCAAATACGTCTTGGTTAAGAGTAAGTAAAAACTTTTCTTACCAACTTTGCATAACTTTTTGATTTTGTTTATTTAAAGCTAGAAGCATATTCAAATTACAACAAAATATGACCAAGCTAGATTACTTTATTTGCCTGAAGTGTAAATATTTGCATAATCAAGCTGTACTTATGTTTTTTTTTTTAACATAAGTTCTGTATTATATTTTCGTTTACATTTAAAAGCAGATTTTTTCTAATGTAAGCTTTTGAGGAAAAACTGTGTGCAACATAATTTATGTGGTAGCAAAATAAAAGTGCTATTTAACTAACTAACTAAACATCATGCCACTTTCCTAGTGGGGTAGGCATGCTATTTAACATATTTTTATAGTTGCTTAGCATAATAAATAAGTATACCCCATGTTGGTCTGAGACTTAAAAAGAATGGGGCAATTGTGTTCCTTGCGTTGCATATCGTAAAAGGCGTTTAGTGGTACCTATATCGGGTTTTAAGTATATGATTGTGTAGGCGACGAGCTTTTAACTTGTCACTACTTTTTCACTTTCACTTGCCAGGCAAGGAATAAAATTGGCACATCATTTTTAAGTCCCAGTCCAACATGGGACCATTATGGTTACCATATTTTATTTTTTATTTTATTATTACTAGACTGGGGTGCTAATTTACCGATAATGTACAAATATAGCTCATCAATATACTCAAAACCTAATAACAACCAACCCAATTTAACCATTTCATATAAAACGTTACTGAAATTACAGTACACCTGAAATTGTTTCACTGCGTGGAATTTAACTGAAACCATTGACAAAAGCCTGTTTAATAATAGTAAAGCCGCTTTTACAGAGCCTGTGACATATAGCATCAGACAGTATTTATACTTGTATAAGAACAATAAACATTGAAACGCCCTAATAAACCTTTAATTGAAACTTCTCTAAGTAAATTTTGGAGTCGTGATGCGTATCGTTAATTTTGTACGTGACATTCCATTCCAATGCTCAGTTCTAACGAAGGGGTTAGCCGAGTAGAGTCAGCCCGAGCATTGATGGAGTCCTCAATAAATTTAATTTGTCTCGGGCTCAACAATGTTAATAATTATGCAGATGACATAAAGAGAGAGCTCTAATTTGAGGAAATTAAGTTAGCTGTAAAGAGCGAGACGCATGATTTACGTATGTTCAATAACGACTGAGAATAGATTGATGTAATTACTGGATCGTAAATAGTCCTTGTTTTTACAACAAATTAAAAAAATAAGTTCACAAAGGTTTAGGTAGGTATTTGTTGGGCGTTTCATCCAACTGAAGGCAAATACTGCAAATAAACAGTTGTATAACTATTTATTACTTATTTTTAATCATGCGTTACTTGCTCAAATGAAAAATAAACATAGTTTAAAATTGAACTATATTTATTTTTAGAACTGTATTTCTATTTTATCAAATAAAATCAGTCTGTAGGTACGAGATTTTCGCGTAACTTCTATCTATTGGATCTTTTTGTGTCGTGAATAAACAGAGTGCGCTTTAACAAAATCTCATATTAAGCAATTCATGTCCTTTAAAAGGAACGAGATAGATTTGGTCACACTTATTTATCCGGCGTTATCTGAATGCGTAGATTAATTACCTCACAATGTTTCTACTATAAGAAATCATTCTATGTACAAATAACCATCATTGGGAATCGGCGTTCAGTAAACCTATAAACGGCGCAATATTCCGCTATATGCACGTCCAAATGCTCATCGCAATGCAACGGTCGTCAGGAATCTTGCAGGCCAAATTCAGGTCTATTGGCTGTATCACTACGCTCCAGATTGTCAGTAATTTCATATATGTAACCTCGGACTTTGTGTTCTACGTATTTGGCGTTTGAGCTATAATACTAAGCGACTAGTATCATTAGCTCATGGTAGCTTTTATTAGCATGATTATAATTAGTAATCATTTTATGTTTCAGGAATTGTAATTTCTAACTTAATACATCCGATTTCTGAAAAGTGAAAATTTCAACAAAAGCAACTAGATTGTACATAGATATTTCTTACCATATTTCATTAAAAATCATCATTCATCGTTAAAAATAATATCGTGTTTGCTATGACAATTAATAATTGTTGTGTTACGTATAAGGGCCTATATTTTGCGTATATACGACGCAAGAAACTTAATTAAATTAAATACTAACACCCGCGTGTGGTGTTGCTCGTGTGGTTTTAATGACGATTTCAATAATTTTCAAAGAAAATAATACGAACAATGGTTGTATTTCAGTTGAACCCTAAAACAAGCTTAGCTTTAGGTAGTGAACGTATTATCTCTTTGTATAGGGCTGTGGTAAGCTAATGCTGAAGATGAAAAATTACTCGTTAAAAATCGCTTAGTGAGAGTTTGGGTTAAGACCTATAAGTATTTAAGGTGCCCTTGCTGAAAATGTGCCTATAAAAACGCGAATGTAATTTAACGTTGCAGAAACATTAAGTACATTATGAGCAACCAAAATGTACTAAATGAAATGCAAGCAATAAGGTTTTACAATCAAAGTGTTATGACTAGGCTAGTAAAGAAGTTAGTAGTCGGACTGCTTAAAGCGTAAACTGTTTGAAGCGGAACTCTAGGTAGTCTTTAAAATTCGCCAGCCGATCCCAAGTTTGGTAATAACGCGACCACGAAGAAGTACAGCTTTGCGTGGAAGAGGCCATTCACGCCTAATTCTAATTAGTTCCAGGTCGGCGGTACATCAAAGTTTGGGATAAGTTTCTTTCGTTTAATTGACCGTAAACTCGGAGCAAGGATAAATTCACCTGGAAGGGCTGGCGTACGACTGATTTATGTCGACTTCGCTCCTATTGTCTTATTTATTGCGTGGGCTTGTTAATTAGATCGTTGATATAAAACTTAAGCCAGCGGTTCTACGTAACAGCTTTTGAAGGTTGATTTATTTTTTTGAGGGTTTGTTAGGGATTATTTGCGATTACTTTCCACGCGGATGGTGGGTCAAATTACGGGTTTTTTAATGCTTAAGATTGTTGTTTTTCATATTAAGTTTCTCGTCAGCCTGAAGACGGACATAAATATTTTACCTACATAAATTTATTAATTCATCAAGCCTGGGTACCTATTTTTCACACACGTGCAATATTAAGTAATTAAATCTCAACTTAATTAGGGCACTTTAACATTATTAAAACATCAACGTTAGCAAGAATCTTACCAAACTTTATCTTAATTGGATGTTACTTTAGAAATTATGCTACATGAAGATCATAATGTATTATGATAAACCAGAAAATATACATACCTACAATAGAAATTATAATGTTATGAATAAGTTACTGTTATTTTACGAAAGTAATTTAAGCATGTGCTTGAGAATATTTCAACAATGTAATTTATTTTTCAAAGAACGCCAACCAGAGAGCAAAACCTCAGTCATTCTATTATATTGTAGAATATATATTGTTGGAATCATAAAAAAAAACATGTAGGTAACTGTGTGTGTGTGTATATTGAAAGATTAAAAAGTTAATCCGATGACGATGTTAATTCTCCCAAAAGCAAAAATGTAACCCGTCGAATGCTGCAAAACAAAAAACCTACCAACGAGTTCATAAGCCAATCGCTCACGAGTCGCGAATCACACGATTTGTCAATTTGGAGTGAAAGCGGCGGCGCAGCGCGGGATCAATCACGCGGGCTTTGCTGAATTAGGCTGTGATTCTACCAGAGCTATGCGGCGGCAGAAGGCGTAGCGGCGCTGTAAAACAGTCGGACATCTGCCATTAATACTGTGTAAAGGCCTCTGCACACCACAGGCATTCGTGAATTGAGTAGCAGTTGCCGCGACGCTCATGTCGCCGGCAAAGGTAAGGCACCCAATTTGCAGTGTTTATGCTGTCGGGCTATCCATTATCGTCACATCTATAATTACCCACCAGCCAGGTGACTTAGGTGTGCTGAAAGATTCTATAATGCTTATGGCGCAACGGCGTTGTAACAACGATCGTTACGTCCTTCCATGAAAGCTGTAGGGTAGCCCTGCAGGGTGGTGTGTGAATGTTCAATAAAGATTGCATCAGACTTGTGAGAGGTAGTTCTGTGGCACGAAGAGGCGTAGCTATGCTGTGAAGTAGTGTAACTGCTTCCTCTAAGCGCTGGTGCTGGGGTTACGAGAATCCGTAAGTGTTATTGTGATAGTCACATTTCACCAAGGCTACTTATACCTGGCGGCCTCACAGTACAAGAATCCTTGGGAGGCTTTGTTATAGTTAATGCCTATCCGAGAGTCCAGAGACATGAAAGGCAGTGCGGAGCAAGGATATTTTATGGATAGCAGCGATTTCAAATGGTTGGCCCCTTTATTTCCGAGTAAGATAGAGCCGTGCATTGTGAGGATGCGACATCCGACAAGTTCTTGGAAGTTTCCATTGCTCATTTACTAGCTTGATCCGTTTTCTAGCTAAACCTGGACTAAACAGATGGCGCGAGTACATTGGGTATACCCAATGAGCTTAGAAAAATAAATTTCCCCGCTTACGTTTAACTCGCACAGTCCTGATGGAATCGTACCCTTAAGTGCCGCCCGCGCAGCCCCACCCGACGCCCTGCAGATGATACAAATGATCGGCACACCGGCAAGCACTACGTGAATATTGTAGCCAATGGCAGTGGGTATGGAAATATTACATCTCTAATAAACGTTTCCTTTACCAAGTCAATCACTTCGGGTTCAATTTTTTAAGGTCAAGCTTTTAAGTAGCTATTTAATAATGGGACCAAAGCAATGTGTGATGATAAATTGTCAATTCAAGTAATTATCATTGTGGCTGTAATCCAAATTGTTTCATTAGAGCTACTTAACTTCATAAAAAAAACTTGTATCTGGTCATTCAAAGAAATGCTTGCACGGCGTTTTTTAGAAAACATCGTATTATAATTTTATTAGGTTTACAGTTTCTATGTGTCAAAGATCATTACCGACTAGTTTTTTCTTTGGACGAATTCCTACATGTGTAAAGCATGTAGATTGCAGTAAAAGTTAAATAATGCAATGCACTACGTTAGATCAGTTTTTAAGAAATGATTGGTTTATTCTAAATAGTTTGCTGGTTCAAAAATAGAAGCTTCACGAGACAGGTCTCGGTATTAATCGTAGTAGTTAAATCAGGAATGGATAGATAATAACAACTTACACTTACCTAACCTACTCAAACCATTGAACGCTATTTCAATATAGTGCAGCTGCAGATATGACTACTTTCGAAAATTAACACCTTCAAAATCCATGTTAGTCTAGTACTTAAAACTTATGTACTAATTGTATTTCTTGCTTAGAATGTCGTAAAAGGGACTAATGGTGTATTGGGTATTGAGGTTGAAAAGGAAATAGCAAGGGAAATTTATAGAACATAGACTATACCTATACATTTTTGTGCAAGTGATGTCCACCAAGATATTTATAACTTCGAAGGCTTTAATGTCGCGTGATGAGCCAATATATCAGGTTGGGGAACACCCGCGTAATATTGTCCACGCTGTGATAAAATTAAGTGTAAGCCGTTTCACACGAGCGGGAGCGTCGGTAAAGTAAACAGTAAGTTGCGCATCGCATGACAACGGGGCATTAGGCGCGCGCGCTCCGCATATCACTGCCCGCAGTTCAATTACATGTTTTATGTGCTCGTCCGTTTTGTTTTGGCCGATTCGGACTGATAGGCTGTGTAATACATTCAATATTAGAAGCATTGTTATGGCCAAAGTCAGTTTTGTGCCGTCCATTAGCAGGAATTGTGGATAGTGTCTGTGACTGCCAGTAATAACAGTTTTTGTGTCTTCGTTACTGGTGCTTTGAGGGTTTGACGCCTATTTCTTTTGACACCTACGCAGATTTGGTAAAACTTTTTGTTTGAGTCAGTTTTTGATCTGTTATCAGTCTCGTCCATCGTTGACAATTGGGATGTTGACACCATTTATATTTAATTTTGAAATATCAATTCTGAAATAGAAAGTATCGTAGTATGCTGTTAAGCCTTATTGATTTTCAATCATATTGAGTCTAAGATTTTTAATTTTACAAAAACTGCTTAATATTAAGTCAGTTGACTATACAAACTACTGACGTCACACGTTGACAAACCCATACAAAATCTATGAAGTGATTTCGTTTTGACAACTCTTAAAAAGTATCTCAATTGACTAGCCAGTCAACATTCCTATTTAATCTGGTCCTTTTTGTTTGCTATGTCCGTTCACCTATTCCTCTGTCATGCCATCTATCAATTGAACAAGAAAAATATCCGCACACGAACCGTAGTTGATTGCTATTTAAGTAATGCTGTAGTATATCTGTCGTAGACTTCATGAATATTCTCCAAAATGTCGTGTGGAGCTTTTCAATAAATAATTTCAATTACATCAATCAACACTTTTGAAATTATTGTTGTCGATTTATCAGTTATAATGATGGACAGAAATAACAGATTTTGTCAAAATTTCGGCAGTATTGTAGAGTATAGTATAACACATGATCTGTAATATACTAGAGAGGAAAACTTGCATAGCGAAAAAGAAATTACCTCATTAAAAAAATATTTGCACAGCAACATTCCGAAAGCATTTCGTAGTATTCTTCTAGTATTTATAATTCAAGCGATGGCCGGGCGAGTACGTCGGCAGATTATTCCCGGCGGCCCTTAGCGGATAGTTAAACTTAATGAGCCAGCTACTGACGCTTCGCAACTCCGGAGACTGGCCTACCGGATGCCTCTGTTATACGCGCCAGCGAAAAAGTATCGATTATGTCCTTTCGCTGAACGAGTTGACAAGTTCCAGTGAAATGTGGGTTATGGGTAAATTCTATTATGCCAGTAATCTCACGCATAATAGGTACAAGGTAGGGTTAAGATATTTCTAAATTTCACATTCCTAAAAAAATTGGCAATAGTAATTTTTTACACAGTACAAATATTTTTTGAATATTAAGGGACTAGTACTGAAGCTATTTAGATGAGTTTGCTGAAATTGAATCTGTGCAAAGATGTGATGATAAAGAGTAAATAATAATTGATGAGCATCGGTCTTGACCGATACAAGAGCTTGCTTGACGTCGAAATGACAATAAAATAAATATTATACTTACATAGTCTATCTATACAATGATAGTTTGCTAGTTATATCAACATAGTAGTTATTGGCGGCAATTTACTGTGTATAAGTATTATCACAAGTCATAGAGGATGAATCCACTTAACGTTACGACTGAGGACAGTGATTCTCTTGTGTAATTTATAGTCTCACTGCAATCATCTAAAACGACCATGCATCAGAAAATTGAAATTAGACTTTGAAAGATTAAACTGGCAACTTCAATTGCTGTAAATTTGATTATAAGGTCTATAAGGAAGGTCAAGGACGGTGGAACTGTTAAACAACATTAGATGGACATGTTAATTTCAAAGAGTAACTAAACTCAGTTGCGTAAGGAAGATTACAATTATCACGTAGCCTACTTCTAATAATTGAATTAAAAGTACACTTTATTTAGGTATTTACTTTCCGTAAAAGAAAAATAGTTATGATTATCTACTTTTTCACCTCATATAATGCTTAGCTATTATCATTATCATATTGAAAAAGCACCTCTGTCTGAAAGTTTATACTGAATCAAAAGGTAAAGCCTAAATGACTAAGATTTGAACTCTGGTGATCCATTCAGAGATGGTCTGCGATACTAGCTTGGTTCTCTCGATTGCATTCAATAGTATCAGCTATTGTGCCATAAAGCTCATGAATCTACCAGCATATTACTCTACACAATGGTATTATTAACTTTATCCATTCAGTTTTAAATATGTGAGGAATAATATAAAGAGTATTTCTTGGTATTTCCACACTACGTAATATTAACCACACCGGAGTAATAAATCCTGAACAGTTATTATAGCATAATACCTTAACGTCTTAGAACTGTAATGAATGGGCTCTGGGACTTGTGGGGAATGCTTACAATGCATAGTGGGTCCTACATAAATTACTAGCATTAGTTAACATTTCAATTAAATGCCTTCAAATATATTAAAATTCGATGAGACCTCTGTATGAATTCTTAAGCTATATTTTTTCGTAGTATATTCGTATTTAGCTTTATGATATTGCATACTGCTATTATTAATTAAATATGCACCATCTCTTCTATGTGCGTTATAGAATATTCAAGACATTAATAAAACAATAATAATTTGCTCTAACTCAGCTATACTCAACCTGCGGCCCGCTGAGCCTTTGTTATTGGCTCATCTGAAGTAACAAATTCATTGTAAACCATTTTTTATTGACTTCCGGTTTAATTAAGACCTAAATAATTTCTGCTTGCGGCCCTCGACACAATGACTGAAGCGTGTTAGTGGCCCCTATAAAAAAAGGTTGAATATGGCTGCTCTAACCAATATATTTTAGTGTGTTCATCGTAATAAATAGTTATTAAATGAAAGTGCCGCACTTGATACTTTCATTCGGTTTATTTCATTCTCAATATTATACATGCTTGCCGCACAGGCCTCACAGCTCATCAAGAGCATTGTATACGAATATTACCTATCCGCAACTAAATGAAATGTTCGATATATTACGGACTTCATACTATTTACAGACCACAAAATTAAGCGGACGAAACCTGACACGCTAGGTTTATAGCCGCCGCCTGTTCCTGGTCGTGTAAAATATTTCTCTGTTCGAAAATGACGCTCCGGAGCTAACGTGTCGTAAACCGGACGATTATTACTGTGATACGTCTGGTCGACTCGGGCGAGATACGTTCAGGCAGCATGGCAACAAGCAGCTTTATCATCTTTTGTGAGCAAGGTCAGTTTTAGTGATCCAGTGCACCCGTATGGCGCTTCAATCGGCAGCTATTTCTCAAGACACATTATTAGATGAGAGTGGCAAATTCGGCGGTCACTTATAGGTAAGTAATAATCGCTGTCTATGGACAACTGCTATACCAGAGGAATTGCTGACACGTTGCCAGCCTTTTAGAAGTTTGGGCTTCCAGCACTCTCAATCTCCTCCATGTCTGAAATACAGCCGAATAAGTGCTACTATTTTAGAAGATGATAAATGAAGTAACAACTGTGCAAACTGTGAGTTTCTGCTATTGCTGCTATTTTCTTTTCATTCAGGACTTTCCACACCAAGAAGCTTATAAGGCGAACTTTACTAGATCAATGCAACTTGCCATTGTCTTACTTTATGAATGATCATTATCATCATAAGTTCCATCAACTTGGGACAGCATCTCTAAAACATAGCACAGTTACGAAAAGACTGACTAGATCGGCGTAATTAATCACAATATTTGACACTCATGAAATCCTCTATTCTAGAAAATAAATGTATGCCCAAATTGGATAAAAAAACTTCGAATTTCGATTATCTTCGAATTTATTTCTTTTGTTTTCGGAACCACCTATTCATCAGAATCCCGAATTTCAGAATTTATAGGGGAATATAAACTTGATTATGTCAATGTGAACATGATGTGCGGACGGTTACTTTTATCCAACAGGAGTAATATTTTCCCGTTGTAATAACGTCTGACTTTACAGCATCATTATGATCATAATCTTATAAGCATTATGTCTCTTGGTTAGTCAGGATCCGCTTAGATTATGATTCAGGGCTTAGCTAGTTCAGTAGTTACATTGACGACTATGGTTACATATCCATAATTGTTTGAATGTGCAGGTTTCATCACGATGTTTTCTGTTGCAGTCGTGCAAGTGGAATAAATACATAACTACATAGATTAAAAAATCCAAAGGTACACGCTCGAGTATAAACCCGCACTCCTCGCGCCTGTGTTCTTACCACCGAGCAACCACCGTTTTCATTGGAAGTCTGACTAAGAGTGACCCTTTGTTTTTTTGTTAAATAGCAGCTAATACAAAACAAATGGGTGTTATCACAATCAACAAGATTGGCTAAAAGCGTCAGAGTGGCTCCCCAAATATCAGCGTGAAAATCAATGTCAAAGAGAAGTTTCAAAGCGGCTTACAACGGGAAAACAAAATTTCTATGTCGGATTTTCATGTCAGTCACGTTGTGGGTTTTTTTCGCGGCGAAATGAATTCTACGCGGCAAACAAATCACCGCAGATCCAATCAAAGACGACGACAGTCGGCGTATTTTTCATAGAATTATGTTGCTCATAATGCGGGAGTGAGTTTCGCTGTTCTGTTTTATTAGGTTTTGTGAGACAGCTGGTCGGGTCGTAAACACCTACGCGAATTTTCTGTCCATATTTTTTACTCTAAAAGCTTGTGGATTTTATTTGACATCAGCGGTGCCTGTGCGTGCGTTCTTCAGCTCCTATTGCTGGGCGAGTGCTCGAATGCGGTGGCCGGTTGAAGGGCTATAAAAACGCTACGACCGATTTGCATAACGGCATGCGGCGTGCTTCTATCTTTTGTCTGTTGCGGCATTTATTAAAGGTAAACTGCATAAATGGAATTCGTTTTAGAAAAGGAAGTAGTTCTAGTAAATGGAACAGGATATTGTTTTCAGATTGCGTGTGTAATTTAAAGTTGAATTGATGTGTAATTGCCTCTTGAATAGGACGTAAAAAATCTATAATAGTTATTCACTATACTATCGCTACCTAAATATGACCAATGCATAAGATGTGATGGTTACTTTCACCGCCGAAAAAATGGTATTAATTCGTTGATGGAATTGACACGTGTCTCACATACTGGATGCTGTTTCAAACGCAGTTATGTACCTCTGGATTTTCTAATCCAAATAGTATCCAAATAATAGTCACATAGATACTGTATTATATTGAATTTCCATAGTTAAATTTATAACTTTTTGTTCAAAGTAATAATTAAATTTTATTTCTTCCTTTCAGAATTTTAAGATCGGAAAAAATAAGAGGGAAACCTCTCTATATAGATAGCTTATTGTATCATTGAAAGCTTTTAACTTCTAAACAGAAATAAAATAGATGTTTTCTTTCTTATGAAATATTATCAATTAGCTATATATGAGAGAGCGCTTTTATAAATGCCAAGAATTTCCGACAGCAATTTAAAAATGCCATTGGTTCATGTAGCGATATTTTCTGCAATGTTATTTTCAAATTAAAATATTGTACTAGCGACGCGCCTTTGATAAATCAAATAACGTTGAATATTGGAATCTGAGCAAGATATTTTGACTGCAATTTATCTTTCAGAATTACTTGTAGGTAAGTAAAGTTGAACCATGATAAATGTAGAGTCAAGTCGGTGAATCGGGGAATCCGAAAATAAATAATACATCACATTCATTGATCTGACTCCGAGGTAAGTATCTTAAACACTTGTGTTAGAGATATCAGAATCAACAGTTGTATTACAAATATATACTTAAATATTGTATATTAACACCCAGACACAAAACAAACACAAGTATTCATCATACGAATGTTTGTCCTGGGTGGGAATCGAACCCACAACTTTTGCCGCATAGGGGAGGGTCACTACCAAATGCGCCAGCGAGCCAGTCGAAATATGTTCAACATGACTGTTGACTGTAAGATATGCTGTATCAATAGCCTGTGTTTGAATAAAACGCCATTATCCATTGAATGACGATTTTATGGTGATAGAGTTGTGCTCATTTGTGAAATTAGATCTTTATTTAACTCTCACGACTTACAACAAAAAGCAACAGCACAGATATATGAGATAGGGTATGAGTATATTGAAATAGCATTACTTAGAGAAGATAATAATATTAAAATTGAAACCAGATTATATTTTATGTGATATGTGTATTTTTTGTATGCTATTTATATAAAAAATAATCATATTTAAAAAATTATCACATTTAGATACAATGGATCTGGATAGTAAGATGTAATTTTGAACGAGGCTTAAAATCGATCCACTCTTTAATATAATGCTCTGCGAGCGTCCTCCGTAAAATTAATTTGAAGCAATTGGCGAAGGTACACGGAGGTACTTTAGCAAATTGCTCTTGTTGAATCCCTCTCCGCGGGCGGTGTGATTGAGATCTGTCTTATCGGAGGGTTTGAAGAGGATCATCTCATTGATAGCGGATCTGATTGCGGATTTCTTGCGTTGCTACACAATTAAGACCAATTTTAATCAACATTAACAAACGGATTGTTGGTAAAATTGAGGAAATTAATTATGGTATATTGTTATTACTATGTGGTAACAGGGATTGGGACACAAGTAATGGCATTTGTGTACATAATGTTGTTTGCGCCAGATATGGATTTATTTTGTTTTATTTTTTATTTTTGAAAGGTCAAATACTCAATCATCATTAGTTTTACTGTGAGCTTAGTGTATTTATTATTATATAGTGTCAGATTGATTTAACCAAAGAGTTTATCTCCCTACACATGGCTGATTTATAAATTCTTATGCAGTTGGGTAAAAAGAGGTCAAGATTTATTTCATAAATGTACGTTACAATTATCTACACATTTCGGCGTTTCAGATTGATCGTAAGGCAAAATCCTTAATGCATGGTTGTATTAGGTAATAATAAAATTCATCTATGAATTAGGTACGTATTTGAGCGACAGATTGTCGTATTTCATAAATAGTGGTGGAATTACTAATTGTATATTCATTAGGTAAGCTAACTCAATATCGCTTCCTCTTGCCGTGTTATTTTTTCATAAAATTATTGTTCTCCTAAAATTCCCAACGTTAATATGTTTTGAGAAAAGTAGCCTTATTGAGATAGATGTCAGCGATTTCGCGAATTTAATAATCTCTTCAAAGCGTACGTAGCTGGCATTCTTGCTGATATAATATCGTAAATATCGCCAACTATTCTGCTATCGTACGTAGTTTAGATAACATGCGTCAGAGGGTTTTGTTTCCGCTTACAATTTCCAACATTGCTCAGTGGCTTTCAGTATGGGTTAAACTGTTATTTCAGCATTATGTTATGAACGTATCGATCCCATTGAACTTTATATCAATGTAAGTTTGTATTTCCAAAGTAATCAAGGTAAATTGAAAAGTTATTACAAATGAAACCTCATCAAAAATCTACTACAATACCATGAAAGCTTTTTATGATCAAAAGCGAAGAAAAAAGTACCCGACAAATTGATTCTTACCTATTGATACTGTTTGTATTAATAAGAAATATGTGTGTACGTACATATTTGTGGAAACAAAAGGTTTTTTAAATCTTAATTAAAAAAAGTCGAGTTAGCCAAAGGTTATTAAATTTTTATAAAAGAATGCTACGATTCAACAGAAAACGATAGTGATGTTTATACATCACTATCGTTTTCTGTTATTAGAGATCCAATAATTATGGTACAATGTGATTTGAAACCTTAACCATATTAAAAAAAATGTGGAAAAATATGGCCCCCAATCTGAATCTATCAGCTCAACTGGTTTGCCGCACTCGCGTTTCGAATTATCGGCGCAGTAACCTGTCACAAAGCGAGCCGCCATGCTGTAAATCGGTTAGGCGGACAGCCACAACCTGCAGGCGATAGACACGGCATATGACGTACTTGGAACGTACGAAATATGTATGTGCGTTACCTAAGCATTAGCGGTGTTATGAAACTTTTCTAAAACCAAAAACACATTTCGCAGATATAACTGCTCTGCAGTCTGCTATGTAAAAAATAAGCTGTTGGAGTTATGCATTATATTATATTATATTAGTTATATATTATATTTAATTTTTTATATTGAAATCGTTCTCTTCAAGAACTGTAATAAAACGCTTTGTTTTTTTTTTTTAATTTTTTTCGACTTGTTAAAAATAATTGATATTTGTTATTTGTTATTCACTTGGTTTTGCAAAGAAAACAATATTATTTAGATAAAATAGCTAGCAACGTAATTTCGAAACAATACTGTGTAAGACATATTGTGTTTTAAGTGATTTTAATTTCAATCAGGACTATTCCGTATAAACTTTTCGGGGCACCTAAAATTTGGTTTTCTTATTAGTCTTGACCTGGATTACCACAAAGGCTACTTTTTTATCTTGAAGAAACAGACAGCTCCCGAGCGTCCCGTAAAAACAGAATACGAAAGTGGATGAAAGCATCATTGTAATAATTATGTTCGAGGTATCTGCTTTATAAAGTAACTACTTACCTAAACGAAGACTAATAGACTGATGTATTGTTCCAGTTTGAAATTTTACAAGCCATTTTTTCTGTAATTTCACGTACAAAAACTTTACTTATATTTTTTGGAATATTTATAGTCATTATAAAAATCCCAGGTTCCCTAAAATCGTATGTCTTAGAAGCACATATATACGTCTATAAAGTGGACTCGATCTGACATAAAAAATTACCTGCATACTTTCTAAGGGTTAAAATTATAGGCTACTAAATTGTTTTAAGTACATATAATTATGTTTTCGCATTTATAACGTTACTAAAGATATAATATACCAACGTTATTAAAACATAATAAGAAACTGCACTACTTATTCAGAAATATTTCTTAAAATTACTTGCTTAAAATCTGTTCCCCGGATGAATGGGGAGAGCAAGACTCAAGTAACACACAGCTTGAATCATAAGTCTATTTCAGCGCGGCGGCGGAACTTAAAATATGAGATGTTAAGAAAATATAAGTGCTTTTAGGATTTCCGAACGCGGACCGAGGGAGGCATCCACCGATGGAGGTATATAGAAGAAAATTTTGAACTAAACGGGTGCACAATTTCCTATTTTCCCGGGAATCCGATGTGATGTACAACAAGCCCGGAGTTGCCCTCGGTAGCGCAGAAATAAATGAATTTGTAGTGTACTAGTCGACTCTGAACGATTCGAACTTATTACCTTTGGTGTTAAGGCTCTAAAGGAGATTCGTTTTAAAAAGCTTTCGTCTTATGTTGTTAAGGGAACGTTAACAACTAATTGATTAGTGTATTACCTAAGTGAATGATGTCTATGTTTGATTGTATTATGACAATTGAGGCTATGTACTGATGTTAAAAGATCAGGACCATATTTTAGTAAGTTCTATCTACAAGTAGCTGTATTTTATATTTCTTAATTAAATTTCAAGTACAATTAAGAGATTAGCTATAAATCCTTACTCCGTATGCAATAAAAAATCTACGGACAGAATTCGTGAATAATTAACTCAGTAAGAACTTCTCTTGACTAAAGTAGGATAGCTAGGAAAAATGTGCAATTGATTAACTATTGTATCTTTGATTAATATTAGTTACCTACATTGCCGTTCTTGTTATATTGTTCAATAGCATTGAATCTATTAGCTATCTAATAGATTAGTCTGAACATCTACATTTAGTTTATTAGAGTAGGTTTAAAGCGTATTCCAGTTTCAGGATTAACTATGTATCTAACTACAGGTTCAATGAAACTGGTTTATTTGATGGAGGCTCCATGTAAACATGTCCAAATTGATTTTCGGGCTTAGCACATTCTCGTAGCCCTCTCGTCGCCGTCCGATAGTGATGGACTCGGATAACGGATACAACATATACTGAATTCTCTGTCTATGAATATCTAGGGCATGTATTCTCTTCAGATATACCTTAGATATCTGGGGTAGTTTAATATTCAATACGAGTTTATTTAAAAAAAAATGTGCTGAATTGAGATTTTAGTAAACTTGCAGTAATTTTTTTTTTACAGTCTTTCAACTGAAAATACGCTTAATGCAAATGTATACTTTATTGAACTCCATTTTTGCAATTTAAATATTTAATTTAAAAAAAATGAAAATAAAATACTTTTGAAATAAAAAAAACGGTGTTTAAGATCCACTGTTTGAGTGGCTCGTGCCTAGGCTCATTGAGGAATCACTTAGATAACTGAACTTAGCGGCTGAATTTAATGTCTTATTGCAAAATTAATCTATAACTTAATTCAGGCTTTTGTATTTGTTACACGTATTAAGAGATATCCGTACAGAGTTGTACACGGTACACGGATATTATAAGTTCAGGTGTTAAAGCCCATCACTAAGCCCAAATGGAATTTTGCAATTTTGACATCGCTTACCTGTCTATTAAATCGCGAGAGACAATAGCGATCGTTTAGATACTTATCGTTCGTTAAATTCGTGGATGATGTCGATGCTGCTAGTAGGCATTTTAGATGGAATTAGGCCGAATTCTGTAATATTGTTTAGGTTTATTAACGATTATTGGATTATTTATTAGATATAAAGGTCTACTATCTTCGAAGGAATTCGTTAAATAAAACGATTTAGGAGGTAAAGTTTGAATAATAAATATATAGCATTTTTATGACAATAGGCTTTATTTTATAAGAAAATTAGAGTTACTCACTGCCTAATAAACCCTTGCCAAACCTATAAATTTATGCAAAACTGTTTGTTTGTCACTTGACTGGCTCGATGGCGCATTCGATAGTGACCCTGTCCTATGTGCCAAGAGTTGTGGGCACTCAGGACAAACATTCGTGTGATGAATACTTGTGTTTTTTCTGTGTCTGGGGCGTAAGCATATAATATTTATAAGTATATTGTATTTGTAATACCACTGTTGATTCTGATATCCGTAACACAAGTGCTTAAGCTACTTACCCCGGAGTCAGATCAATATATTTGATGTTGTGTGATATTTATATATAATAATTCGCAAATACATATCAGGAGAATTTGTGATTTTAGGATTGCCTATCTGCGCTTAATCAAAAAGAGAAGTTGATGATAACGTTCCAGTCATTAACTTTGTTAATAGAAGCGGAATTAGATTCTTTAACTATACAGGCTTTAATAAAACTTTAACTGTTACCGGTAAGGTCAATAAACACTTTTAAGTTTACCTTTAACTTTAAACACGGGTTGGACGAGGTTCTAAAGTTTAAAGATCTCATTCGCAGACCCACTGAAAGGTGTAATTACAGGTTTAACGTATTTCAAGCTCGAAATCCTGAAGGGTGATTCTTTGGAAGTTTTATGGGATCGGGTGGGCGGCCACAGGCCCTCAAACTAGAGTTCGGCTGGAGGTCCACTTTTGGCCGACGCCGAAACGAAAGTTTTAATAATACAATGTGAAGAAGTAACACCACTCGTTATTATTAAAAGTAACTTCGGTAATTTTTGCAAAGTATCCACAATTCCACATGCCTTAATCGAAAGAAAAGGTTCACTTATGATTATTGGATTAAAATTTTAGTCTTTTAGTTTCGTATTTAGGGCCTCTTATATCTTTGCTTATCCTATAACTGTTTAATGTACATACTTTCATACAAATCTATCGACACACTAAGATGTTTAGAAATGTATAGTTCGTAATACTATTAAGTGAACTACTCAGATCTTTACAAAATTGCAGTTGCAGTTTAAAATGTCTTAGCTAATGACAAATCTTACATTGTTGGACGAAAGCCGAAAGTGTGGCCGAAAATGGCCGAAGCGGGTCGTGCACTATCTCAAACTAGATTCTTAAACGCCCAGCCAGCCCCGGCCACGGGCTATTAAACCGGGGATTAGCGGGAACAAGAATAAACCAGTAATAGTGTTGCAGGGGCGAAGTAAGTCGGCTTCAACGGGAAATTGAGTAGTTCGTACGTAATTACGTTGAGTTATGACCGAGCGGCGTGCGGTTTAACTTATATTACCTGTGTTGTACATATATGTATGTTTATATCCATATATATCCATAGTAGATTGCCATCAATCTGCTTAGAAATGTAGTTTGTCTGATGGGAAATGCAGTTCATTAGTTAATAACGGGTGAATCGTCCTAAATGCGGTGGCTTAGGGAAAATTAAATCCAATTTTAAGTTATTAGGATTTTTGATGGATTATTTATTTTCATCGCTTAAAACATTTGTTGCGTTTTAATTGAATCACGCCACTTATATTCTGGCCAATTGTATTCCAATAATTTGGTTTAATTAGGGAGCTTAAAAACCTAGTTTCATTCACAACAAAAGTCTGTATTAAATGTTTTCTGAGTAAGATATCTGTACTATATAAATATATGCATTTACTTACTATATAAATATATGAAGAAGTAGAAGACTGAATATGCAATAGTTTGCCGATATTCGAACTAATGAATAAATGTTTTCCCATTTTTCCATAATACAGGTGAGTAGAAAAAGAGAATACAATGTTAGATAAATAGAGGTTTGAAACAAAGACGGCAAGGAGACACAAATAAAAATAGCATGGGAAATAAATGTCGTGTAATCGCAGCTATCATTTTGTTGCACTTATTGCGACCCACGTGCACCTGAGGACAAGCTGCTGGGTTCGCGTTCTGTTTTGATCCCCTGTAGTGGAATTGTGTTTTAATTGGATATTTGCTTTAACTTTGTATTTTCGCGCTTAGTAGTTAGATTTGAAATTATTTTTTATTGGTAAGTACATAATATGCCGTTATTGGATATTTGAAATCTTCAGTTAAAATGTCATAAGTAACGATTAAGAATATTATTTTATTGTTAAACAGCCAGTCCATATTTTATTATTATATCACATTTGAAATCGTATAATAAATAAAAATGTAGGAAGTTAATGAGTTTATTGCTTTTCTAAATTGTGACGTCGCCATAAGTGAACACATTTTGTATAAAATGTGTTCACTTCACAAAAAGTATGTCACTTGACTAATTGCCGTTAAATATATGCACATCACATTTTTATGCAACGGTATAGAAATAATCACATTATATTTGTTTATGCATTCTGTTGCATTCCTCTTGAAAGAGGCATATTAATGTTAGTAGTAAAATAACCTGTGTTAAAAACACATGTTATTTTACTACTAACATTAAACCTACGAAAACAACGAACGAACGAAACATATCAAATGTTTCGTTGATAACACCAACAGTTTTTGTCCTGTTGTACCTTTATTAATCCTTTGTCAGGTAGATTTAAAATAAATAACTAAATATTTGTTTGCCATCACTTCCAGTCTATCCAAATATTTGTTAAATGTAAGCGAAACATTGGTAAAATTTGGTGGATGATTTTTTTTTATTTCATTTCACTTGAATAGCGCTACAATCGGGTGAATGAGTTTGTGTTGGTACACAATAATGTATTTGCTGTAGAATATCAAGTTTGGCGCACGTACGCTTTTGAAGCATTTGCTTTGAGCCCGGACTTTACCGGGAAAGTTTCTCGGAGTTACGTATACTAAACATCATGGCATACTCTGCTTTGCAAAACCGACTTACAATCGGATTTGCTTCACTTTATTTGGCTGGCTTGGAACATGAAATAGGTACGTTAATAATAGTAGCGCCGTGATGAATACAGATAAGTTAGAAGTGACTTTATGAACACGATGTATATAATAAGGCTACTCAAAATGACAAAGTTAAAGCTTTATTGACTGGACTATAAACGAGTATTATAAAGAGAAGGTGAAATTAAAACTGGCAGGTATATTTTTAATACGGTTTTAGTTATTATGAAATTATAAAAAACGTATGGACTGTGCTCTTTGCCTAACAATACTAAACGATTTTCAATATTCTATTTTTTCATAACTTTACTTCTAACCGAAATTCATTTGGGTGTATGTATAACGAAAAAACTACTAACAGAACTTACCCATAACGTTTAATCACAAATACGGAATGTTCTTGAATATACTACACAATATATTCCTGAAGAAAGAACGCTGTAAAGTGAGTGTGATCTAATTAAACACGGCGCGAGCCCCGGGGCCGGCCCCGGCCCGCCGTATTGTGAGGCTGAGCCTGTGGGTGCATTGTGGCGAGGCCCAATAGCTTTGCGCTTTGTGTTGTATCAATAACATTTTTTTCATATCTAAAACACAACATGTACAATAAAAGGAATAAACGTTAGATGTATTAATTATAGCATTTATAGAGTCTGGAAGTCAATGCAGATAAATCATATCTACGCGTGATTTGCATACTAATTTACCTATAACATCCTCTTGACCTATGTACCACAATAAAATAACTTTGACTTTGACTTTGACTTTGATTTTGTCTGAAAATTTAATACCTTATAGGAGAGACATACATGTAGGTACGTCACTATTTTTTCAAAAAATTTCATCTAACCTGGGTCTTAAAAAGAATGTGCCAACTTTGGTTCTTGCCTAGCATATCGTAAAAGACGACTAATGGTATATCGGGTTTTGGGTAAGTATGTGATTGTGTTGGCGAAAAAATAGCCATTTTTCAGATTCAAAGGGGCAGCAGCCAGGGCTCTATAACCACATTCAGCCAAAAATAAAACTGGGCTGGGTTAGATGAAAAGTTTTGAAAAAGTAGTGACGAGTGGCTAGCTTATCGCCTATATAATACCCAAAACCCGATATACCATTAGTCGCCTTTTGCGACATTATAATTATCGCTCTTGTACATTATAATTAAACAATTAACGCTTTAAAAGTAGCGCACTCTATGGCGAAGATCTGCTCATGTAGCCTCTACGCAATGCGGGCGCAATATTGCGGTGGCTGAGAGCCCCGCAATAACAGCCCTTTGCGCTGCGCCTCTGGTTTATCTCCCCAACAAAATATAAGGGCATGTGAAAATTTTGCGGCAACGTTTATTGCCATTGTCTATGGTAGGCAATTATGACACTTCAGAGGGATGGTATAGTATGTACAGTGGGACATGTATACAAACTTTATTGTCTTTTGTATGAGTACGGTGTGGACACAGCGGGACTCCAATATTTATATCTGTGTAATGACAAAATTTAATTCCTAAGTTTTCTCAATCGTATCTTTATTTGTTGCTTGAAACAAAGACCACGTGGTTCGTTAACTCCAACATGCAACTCGGAAAGCAACTCCTACCGCTTTCTGTCTCTTCAGATCTAACGGTTATGGTTTGAGCTGAAAAACCTGTCCAGTCAAATAGATAAAATAGGCGACAGTCTGAGAATCGCTCTTAAATTTGGGAGCAACAAGGTACCCTCTCTTAACAGGCAATCGTCTTTGAAACAAACTACAATTGTCTTATTTGCATATGAAACCACTTTAACTTGCTCTGTTATCATCGTAAGCGTAACTTTCAGACACCACAGTCTATTTGTTATCAAAACTGAAGTCCTAAGTCGTTTGTCTAACCTCAAGTGTTTGGGAAAGGTAGCTGTAGGTCGTAGGTCAATTATGGAACCGCGCATTGTGGTCAGCAATGCAGTGGCCTGCGTGTCTCTATAGTTCACGCTTTCCATTAAATTTGAGCACAGGGCCGGTCCGACCACATAAGCACAGAGATTACTTACTATCAGGTACCTAAATATGTATGACAAACAGGTGGCCTTATTTATTTATTTATTTAAGAAAACCAACAGCGATTACATGTAATATTGATTAATACAAACTATGCTAACAATAAGACCAATAAAAGGTTTTCCTTAATTTAAAATTTAGGTACAGTATCCATGCTGCTAGAACTCAAATTAAGGTTTGAAAAATTAAAAATAAATGAAGAAAAGGATATAGTAATTACACATATATGATTCAAGGGTAGGATGAATCCAATAAGCAACCACCATGAAGCTCCTATTTGTAAGTTGAACAGCAAATTATAAAGATATATATATAAGTAACTTAGAGACTCATTAGCTTACAGAGATCGCTTACAAACAACGATAAGGATGTCCAAATTGTGCAATGAGACATCCCTGTTTGAATAGCTTTGGATCAAATGTATGGCTTGCAATACAGTATGTGTACACAATACACATACATATACATATATATTTATGTACTTAATAATCATAGAATCTATTACGTAAAGTACCTTGTGTGTGTGTGTGTGTGTGTGTGTGTGTGTGTGTGTGTGTGTGTGTGTGTGTGTGTGTGTGTGTGTGTGTGTGTGTGTGTGTGTGTGTGTGTGTGTGTGTGTGTGTGTGTGTGTGTGTGTGTGTGTGTGTGTGTGTGTGTGTGTGTGTGTGTGTGTGTGTGTGTGTGTGTGTGTGTGTGTGTGTGTGTGTGTGTGTGTGTGTATGTAGGTGTCTTACTGGTAGACGTCATCATTTTCTAACATATTATTTCGATTTAGATTCAGTAGTTATTTGAGTGTGCAGGATCCCTCCCGATGTTTTCCCTCACCGCCAAATACGTGGTATAAGTCCACATCTAGATTTGAACAAAAAGAACTACGTGCCCAGGTTTGACCGATCACTCCTTGCATAAGAGGCGAGTATCCTTAGCATTGAGTTACCACTCCTCTATCTAATTCATATTTCAAAATTACATTTAGCCTCCATTTCAAACGGCGATATTAAGATGTTGACATAGTCGGACTTTAACTAAGCGAACTCTGTTTATTTTGTCAATTAATTCCCAAGTCTCATCGTCTGTCTGTCCGTAGCTTTAGCGAAGTCAGCTGCAGGTCCCAGGTCAACTATGTGACCGCACGCTGTGGTCGCCGTCGTAGTTGCCTGCGGTCTCTCCAGAGCTGGCGCTTTCCATTAGAGCTGGAATTTATGTAGCAACTGAAATGGAGCTCTGTACTACTCAAGTAGGTAATATCTCCTTAAGGGTGTTTAAGAGCCAAATTTGATTCTGACTTATGGGTTTAGTAAAGTAAAATGAATTTCCTATGCATAGCATCATCTTCATAAAATTTTGTTTCGTGTTAGACAATCTCCGTTTAGACTATGAATAAGAATTTGGATAGTTTGCGTATTAAATAGGAGTGACCGTCATTTTAACCTTCGTAACCCCTAGATAAGGGAATCAGACACATTGTATAATGGCTACACATAGTTTTATAATTAAAAAGTTCAGGTTTCTTCATGATGTTTCTACACCGCCAAGCGTGTGGCATAAATCTGTATTTGGGATTTAAAAATCCAGAGGTACGTACCGGGTTTAAACTAGCTCCTCCCGGATGTGTGTCTTTATCATTAAGCTGTCACGGCTCACACAAGTACACTGTCCGCTAACTACTAAAAAGTTTGATGTTTTTCTGGAAGCAGTGAGGAAAAATGTAAATAGAAATAAATCCACTTGTATGCGGCCAGCCATATACCACCGTTCATTGCCTGTTGGTTAGTCGTCGTGAACGCACCCCCGCAGACGGAGTGACGTGTGCGGTCACTGCAGTTGACGTCGATCACTGCAAGTCAGCGATTCATATTGGAAAAACAACAAACAAACAAACACCACGCCCATAATCCCCGAAGGGGTAGGCAGAGTCAAAGGGGCAGCAGGCTCCTTTAACCACATTCACCCAAAAACAAAACTGGGCTGGGTTAGATAGAAAATTGTGAAAAAGTAGTGACAAGTCGCTAGCCTCGTCGCCTACACAATCACATACCCAAAACCCCATATACCATTAGTCGCCTTTTACGACATGCTAACTAGGCAAGAAACACAGTAGGCACATTCTTTTTTAAGTCCCAGACCAACATCGGACCTTTATACCTGTATAAAAGTTCCAATATTAAAGTACGTACAAACCATCACGCTCTTAATCTCCGAAGAAGCAGGCACAATCCACGGAGCAGCACAGGACTTTAAATAAAAATAGGTAACTCAGTTGGAAAAAGGAGAAAAAATTGTGATTAGCTCGCCGCCTACACAATCACAAACTCAATACACAATGAATCGCCTATTACGAAATCTAGGCAAGAAACACAAAAAGAGTAGGCAGAATCCAAGAAGCGGCAATTCCCTTACCTAACAGCTTTAAGCCTAAATAAAAATAGGTCGGAAAAACGCGTAAAGTAGATAGTTCGCCGCCTACATTAAATAATACACAATCAATCATACATTACTACATCTAGGCAACGAACACTATTGGTTTGATCTTTTCAAAACACAGACCACCTGGGGATATATTCCATTTGTATCTCTAAGTAGGTATCGTATCAAAGTATATATAACTCTCAAATATAGCTGGTACCGGTAGCATTTAATTTTAACATTATGTGTTCATACCTATTTACTGCTTAAAAATATTTATGTCACAACGAAAACAAAACCTTTTATTTGTACAAATAATTTCCTTATTACAATAATAAGGAAGGTATAAATAATATGTTTTACCAGCAAGTATAACATAATAGCAAGGTACGCTTTGAATGAATAATTCACTCCAGAACTTTACTCGTGTTGCGTTAATGAACGACAGGTATACATATAAGCTTGGGAAGCGACTGACAATCTAGTTTGATAACTAGAAATTGCAGTAAGTGGAACAGGTCTCGTGTGACTACAATTTGTATGTTCTGGTGCATTAAGAGGAACACACAAAGCGTATTCCTGAACGTTGGCTAACTCCAACTGCAATCCAAGGATTTACCACTAATAAAAATAATCATTGTTAGAGTTAAGTAGATTATTCTCTTTGTCATGGTGTTTTGTGTCCAGATCTATTAAACATATAAATTATTAATATTCAAGAGATGATATATGCACGGTATAGACACAATTGACGAATTGCTATAGCCAAAAAATCATACAATTTTAGCAGTAAATTTTTTTATTAATCTAAAAGCAATCGGTATGTGTAACTAAAGGAATGTTGGACTGAACTCAAATAACCTTTAATATTATGATGTCATTTCTGAATGCACACAATAAATGCATGCAAATAATTACATAATGTTATTATGTAAATTTTTGTAGGTCAATGAAATGTATATTCAATCTAAAAATGTATAGGGAATATAAACTGAAATATCCTTTTGGGTTTAGAAACCGAAACTTGTTTTTACAAAGCTTATTTTTCTTGCTTGTAGATTAATTCCATTATGATTATGAACCCTAATCACTGCATTCTCCTTTTACTTATCAATATGTTTGTTTCGGAATAAAGTTTAAAATATATATTAACATCGTTTTAGCGTATAAAATATAAAGTGATTGAACTTGAGGATTTTGGAGATTTTGGGCTTCTAATTATATTATATAATTATATTCGTTGTTTCCATCTCCTTATATATCTCATATTTAGGTCGATCACCCTTGTTATATCGACCAAGTGTTATTAAACGTGCAAAGTCGCAGGTTAAAGAAAAATGCTAATTATTTGCTGACAGTGGAAGCGGTATCCTTTATTCCAGACTCAAGGGAAGTGTTGCTTTGGTACAGTGTAGACGTTCAAGAATCTCAAGTGGGCAGTCAGAGGCTAGCTAAACTGTAAGGTCGAAAACACATTTAATAAGTACTAACCAGTTTTTGCATTATGAGTTTGTTGAAGACATCTTTCAATAATACTTAAAGTATCAAAAACATTTTAAACAATATAGTTATACAGAATAAGCAGATGTACTCATCCAAAATTGTTTTAATGTGTAGTTTTCTGTATGAAGTTTTGTGTCACGCTACACCTAGGTACATAAATCGACTTGAAATTCTTGAAGTACCTCTGCGAAATTTCCTTATATGATATATGATATTCCTTATATAATACAAATGAAAAAGCACACATCGTTAAGTTTCGACAAGGAAATTATTCAGCACTATTAGACAATATTTTCGTGTCACAAAATTTTACCGTCCTTCTACTATCTTCACGCAACTGTTATCACAGATGTGTGAAGTCATAATTTGGTCATCTGTCTTGGTGCAGCCAGCCGGAGACAACGGGTCTGTGAACGCTCCAGTTTCCCCTACACTGTATTTAGTCTTAAGGCTCATTCATATCTCTTAAGCACTTATAGCTTTAGTTCTACAAAATAAAAGTTAGCACTTGATTTCAACCTAGTCTAAATAATATTATACGAACAAGCCCAAAGATGGTACTAAAAATCTAAATCTTAGTAAAATATTTGTGACCTACTTTTTATAATTGACAAATTTTTGGACCTGACTCAAAAAAATATATACAAAAATTATCTACTCAATTCTTCTCTTTCAGATATCGAAATATCCACATAACATACCATACAGTAACATAAACCGGACCTTATACGGATGAAGTTTGGTAATGCAGGCAACTCATGTTACACCAGTTCCTATCCTGCTCGTAGCGAAATGGCTATCAGCATTTCGACATGGAAACAGCCGAACGAGTGACGCCGTAAGTCGATAAGCCTCGGCCGGCGCTGCCACTTCCGCCGCTCTTGTGCACGCTGCTTTATAATGTTGATATTGTGGACAATGCGCTGGCTAAATGTGTCTTATAACATATTATGTGTCTTTTCATATTAAATATAAAAAATAAATTAGGTCTTCAGGGCAATGTGCAGTCTTCATTTTTCTTCCTCATAGGTTTATATTTCCTGCAATGGTGGTGTCCGTCATTAAGCAGCAACCATAGCATCAAATAATCTCGTTTAAACGCTGTGCATAGTAAGGAGACGGAATCGTTTCTTACAAAATACACTTAGATAGTTCTATAGGATACCACGCCATGGTTGAGTGAATGTTATCAGCATTTCGACATAGAAACAGCGGAACGAGTGACGCCGTAAGTCGATAAGTCTCGGCCGGCGCCGCCGCTTCCGCCGCTCTTGTGCACGCCGCTTTATAATGTTGACATTGTGGACAAAGCGCTGACTGAATGCGTCATATAATGAAGGGACCATTTTATTACGTATATAAAAACAAAAAAATTCTCAGTTTTTCAGGTCTTCAGGGATATATCCGAATTGTTTTTATCTTCCCCTTAAGTTTAGGTTTCCTCCAAAGATAGCGCTGCCATTAAGCTGGTGTTATATCATTAAATGAAGTCGTTTTAATTTTGTTCATGGAAATAAATACAGTGAATTTTCCTAGGCAGCAGACTTCGGTCACTTTATAGAAAGTCATGCCATAGTTGAACGAATGAAATCAGCATTTCGACACGGAAACTCCACTGTTTCCGTGTCGAAACGCTGTAAGTCGATGATCCTCGGCTGCCAATGCGCTAATTGAACCTTAGAGTATTTTTAAAGTAACCTTACCTTTTCACCTTAAGTTGAGATTTCCTATAATGGTGGTGCAGTCGTTAAGCGACTACTATAGCATCAAATAAAGTCAGTTAAAAGTTGTCCATGAAACTAGGTCCGCTTCTTACAAAGCGGATTTTGGTCGCTCTGCAGGAAACCACGCCATAGTTAATAAACGAATGGAATCAGTATTTCGACATAGGAAAAGGGTTAACAGCCGGCTCCGTCACATCCGCCGCTCTTGTGCTCGCCGCTTTATAATGTTGACATTGTGGACAAGGCACTGGCTGTATGTGTATTAGATGTAATATACTTTAAATCAATTATATGTTGATATTAAAATACGCAAATGACATATGTCTGTATTGATGACGATGATGATTGATGACAGGCCCGTTGGTCAAGTGGTCAGAGACCCTGGCCACGAAACCAAGGGTCGCGGGTTCGAATCCTGCCAGGGGAAAATGTTTCGTGTGATGAACATGGACATTTGTACTCGAGTCATGGATGTTTATAAACGTATTATTATTGATATAGTGTGAACCTTATATACATACAAAAAAAATCAGCAACAGTGCTATGCAGTCTCCTACAATCATGTAGTATTTTAGTTAGTATATAGTCAATGCGAAACAAAAGCAAAATTTACTACGTTTGCTTTGACAATGATATTATATATTAGCTATATATGTAAAAAGTGAGAAAGATGTAAGAAAATTTCTGACAAACCAGCAAGGGTCAAGACGTCCTGACGAAAAGGGTTTTCAAATCGTAAACCATAAAGGAAACGGATGATATCTGTTCGTTTTGCACTGGAGCACATTCAACTTGATAGAATATTGATCCAATGTGAAGATTAGGTGTTATCAGACCTTATTTCACCTTATTTGTAGTCTTATCCAACTCATAAATTCCCTGGATTTACTTTAATCCAAAGATACTAAACATTTTGCTAATAATAGAAGGTCTGGTCTTACTAAAGTTTTTATCCCTAGCTGTACCTAGTCTGTAAGAGTCTGTAATTTTAGGATGGGTATTGAAAAACAAATGGTTGCACACCTGAATAGCTTACAAATAAGAAGTAAGTAAGTTGCAATGGTTTTGGGAATGTTTTTTCGTTTTCGTTATTTGTTGGCGTATCACGAACCTAAATTAATTGGAACCCTGGCTAACGGCTTAAAATTATGTTTGGCCAGTTTAAACGGGTTTCAATGAAAAAGGGAAAATAAATAAATTACAATAAATTTAATTCTCTTCCAAATATGTATTAGAATTAACTGACGTTCTAAATATATTATTAAAAAAAATATACATCAATCATAATGAATCAAAAAAATTTTTCGACTCCTACATTTCTTTTCAGCTAATAAAGAAGCCATAGTAACTTTAAAAGCGTTGTTACTCAAATCTAAGATTAAGGTAAATGTTAATTCGGCAACCGCCACAAAAATATGCATTACCTGAAATGGTATTATATTACTAAATACCAAATGGTACTTCCTTCAGTGCCCAGTCCGCAAAGCATGCCCGACAAAGAGCAACCGGGACTACCGGGAGAGGCCGCGGCGACACTAATCCCGATGGAGAGTTGTCGTTGCTCGCTTGTTACGGGATTTTCGCGCCAACTCACTAATGGAGAGGTATTTTCATCTCAATAATGAATGGCAGATGGATACTTAGGTAGGTACTTATTAAAATTATTTTGGAAAGATTGAAAGGACAGTTTAGTAGCCGTTTTGATCGGTGAAATGAGGTACGGTTGTATTTGAATTGACAGTGTCATTGACATTTCTGACGATATTACTTTTACGGTCAGATAACTACTTCTGTGTTGGAACTTAAACCTGGAAATTGTAATGGGGATAAAATAATATTCTAAATGTATGTTTCTTGATTACTTATTTAATATTCATTAAAAAAGTATTATAAGCGATTCCTATAACCTAGGCATACAATTTAGAATAGTTTACCAATTGAAGGAAAAAGTAAAAATATTCACATATTTTTACAATTAAAATCTTTTATTACGTTACTATGTACCAATACAAATGTTATTTAAAAAAGGATATTTGTAAAAACATTCGCATTATTTATATTCAACTAAAACTCGCAACACAAATGAACATCGTTTCTATTTCCCGTGGCGGAAACAAACATGTTTATCTAACAGTTACCAGCTTAACATCCTTATTTATACACAATATGCCACAAATATTTACACCGCGCCGCACTTGTATGTAAAATACACATATGGAAAAGTAATTTGTCCACCCTAGGCTGGCCCATATTTCACATAATATATTCATAAGTTCTCGGTAAAGCGCAGTTTCGCTGTGGTCATCGTAAAGCTCAAAGACCCCTCGTACGTTTCCATTATAATATTCATATGGTTTGGAAAAATAAACGATTATATTTTGGCTTCTAACGTGGTCGCGAAAGAGTTGTTCCACGTAGAATTTAATGTAAATAATTTTATTAAGTTCTGAATATTACAATATTGTTTGAAAAATAAAACACAGTGCGTTAATAAAACGATATAGATAATACATGAAAGGCAAAAAATATCTAAGATGTTTAATAAGACTTTGTAAAACTAATTCTCTATTAAAGAAAATTAAACAAAACTTTATATGGGAAGCGTGTCATTTTCCAAATTAAGGACGTGGAAGTTTGCATTAAGGCTACTGTAGAACTTTGGGAGTTGTCGGAAAACTCAAACATTTGAGAAAAGTCGGATCGTTCCTGAAATGTTGTCCTGTTCCTGTACTTGTCAAATTAAAACCATATTTACGTTTCATCAGCAGACAACTGAATGTCAGTGATGCGTGTTATAGTTGTATGAATAAGTTGTAAGTAGATTGGTGACCGAGGTTGTGTAAATGTAGCAAACAGTAGCGGTAACAGTGTGGCATTTTACATGAAGGCATGGAAATACCCGCCAAGGGCTTAGTCGTTATACCTATTGAGTTGTATATCCACGCTTCTTCTACCTATTTGGAAGAAAGAGGCTTTCCACTATACAGATATTGCTGGGAGTCTGGTACACCCCGCTGCTGTCGTGCCCGAGGGACGATTCCTACTGTGACTCAGCAAACAAAAAAAATGTTTTACTCTAACTAAAACAATTCAATAGATATGTATTTGTGCCACTGTTACTTTATCCTCCGTTCACTTTATGCTTTGGTATATTGATACATTTCGGAATTTGGTTTATCTTCAAATTTAACTTGCAAGGATTTGATTAAATATCAAATAGTGCTTTATAAAAACATAGAGATCATAAAATAAAATATACGCAATTTTTTTTTTCATTTTGATTCGAATCTAGCTTAGTAAAATATACTACTCGTTTACTCAAAGGACGATCAACTATAATAAAACAATTACAGATGTTCAATCGACCTCTACAGCCGTAATGCATTTGTCTGTTTCTCATTTCACCGCATCGTCTGAATACCGAATGAGTCGCACACAAAATTGGCGGCCTTTTCGGCTACGGACACATTGTCGCATTCAGATCTATACGAAAGTCTAGACACTGGAGTGTACGCTATATAATACATCGATTAAGGCTTCTTCATAGTGGCAGATATTTAGACTCGGTGTGACGAATGTACTTAGGTACTGACTATTCTCACATATTTTTATATTTTAGCAAAATCCTACGTGCATCATGAAATCTTTAAAATTTATTCCGATAGTGCCTATGCTAAATATAATTTTGTCCAATATAATATTGTCTAGTCTCTGTAGTAAATTTTATGGAATTCTTTCTCGAAATTTATCGATTTATTTTAGGTACTCATCCAGCTAATAATTGTGCGAATTTCAGGAAAGAATTCCTCAATGTAGATTTTTACTTGAATTCTTAATGTTAGCTACATTAATAATAATGGCATTGTGAGTTACTGTAAAAAAAAACAGGCCACGACCGACATCCAGCTGGTGTTAAGATTGAGAAATTATGGATAACAATTTGTAATGGCACCACATAGCGACTAATATCAAAAGTAATAAGAAACAATAGGGAACACTTTACTTTTCCATCTAAATCAAATTCCTAAAGTCAATATTGTCCTTCGGATAAGGGCTTTTGACTTTATAGTCTTACCAGTAAAGATCGATGTAAGCTACAATGTGTACGTTGCGTTACGACGAAGTACCTAGCCTGAGACACGTTTAGGTCATAAAGCCTCCTACAAGTTAGTCCTCTGAAATTGCTCCCCGAAGTATTCCATGCCTTCGGAGGTTCGTAGACTTGAATAAATGCACGCGCCGTCTATGAACACGGATATTCGCTTAACCCCTTCTTTTAGTTTAAGCGGCAACTTGGAACTTTCTAGGCGGGCATGCGGGGACGTTATGGGTATTGGGAAAAATAATCAACAGGAACGTGCACTTTTAGGGGAATTGATAAAAAAAAGATGCAGACTCAGGATTCCTGAAGAAATACTTTATTTTAAAGGCATTTCATTGCAATTCGTTTTATTTAGAGGGTGACATATACAAAAACACTTCCAACTGAAATCAACATCAACGCAAAGTTTGGTATGTCGCCAATCTATTGTCGTATAATTATTCGCGCGAACTGCAATAATTATCGGGCTAAACAAAGGCCAACTTTTATATTATACATCATCGCGCCTCATGCAATCCCCGAGGGGGTAAGCAGAGTCCAAAGAGCAATGAGCTTCTTAAACATTATTCAGCTAAAGATCGAGTTGGATTAGATGGAAATTTGTGAAAAACAGTTCAGTCCCACACAATCACAAACGCCTTTTACGACATGCTAGGCAAGGTTGGTACATTCTTTCCGAGTCCAAAGCCCATATGGGACTATATAGGTACTTTATTGCGGCATATGCAGTCAGGAAAATAAAATACTTAACTGATGTTGAAACGGCAAGATTGGTATATTTCAGTTATTTTCATAGTGTAATGTCATATGGTCTGCTGCTGTGGGGTTCTGCGGCCAATATTAAGACTATTTTCATTTTGCAGAAGAGGGCCGTCAGAGCCATATACGGCCTCAGACCATGTGATTCACTCAGAGAACTGTTTAAAGAAATCAATATTTTAACACTAGCGTCACAATACATTTTAGATTGTATCATGTATGTTTACAAGAACATTCAGATATTCCCAAAAAAATCAGATACTCATTCTTTTAATACTAGAAATAGACACAGACTTGCTGTTCCAAATTACAGACTTAATAAGAGTGGTAATTCTTTCATTGGGTTAAGTATAAAAATATTCAATATGTTATCTCAAAATCTCATTGATTTACCTGTACATAAGTTTAAATTATATGTTAAAAATTGTTTGATTAAAAAGGGCTACTACAAGATAGAAGACTATTTAAATGATAAGAATATATGGTTAGACCCAGAATAGGCTGTTCGCCTGCACTGCTAAATTTACATTCACGTATAAATTGTAATAATAGACTTGGAATTTTAAAAGAGTACCTATCCAGTCTCTTGCCGGTTTCTTCTCGGTAGAATCTACTTTTTGAACCGGTAGATATTGATTTTATTCTGACGATTTATAAGTGCTTTTTTTTAAGCCTACGTAAATAAAGACAATTTCATTTCATTATTTATATACCTACTTGACTCTGCCTACCCCTTCGGGGATTACGGGCGTGATGTTATGTATTTATAATTAATTTATTTTCTGACTGAATTCTATATGATCTAAGCCCCAGACGAAAACTATTAATAAACGTACGTATAACGTATAACGCCATATGAGCTTCCAAGTCTTATAACACGTTTGACGAAACCGCTTCAGAATTCAGAAACTATGTTCCCTATGAACGAACTGCATCAACTTCATATCTTCCACCATTAATTTAAGAGCAAGCAAGCGTCGCCTTCCCAGGAGTTGCTAACTTGTGCACTTGAGTTCATGTAATAGTGATAACGAGCTGAAGAGGCCACGCCTACGACGTGATCACGTCTCTTTACGAGGTAGACTATGGTCCTGGAGAAGTGCGCGGTACGTACAAACCGGGACATTTGCATGGCAATTAGTACAGTTGAGACACAATGCGGAGATACCACAGTGTAGCAATCTTATATAATTACAAAACAGTAGTACTGTACACTTACTAAATTACAGACTGGCAGGCGCTGAGGAACAAATGTGTTTTGAAATTAGAACGACATATCCTTGACCTACTTTTGATAACTTACTAATCAGGTCAATATCATTTGCCAACACCTGCAAATTCTTCGGGAATGAAAAATGCTTTCTTTGATTTATTGGCTTTTTAAGGTTTACTGTTGTGGTTTAATATTTTGTTCTATTAATATTTATCTACAACTATTAATATGACAGGTATGCTAAATACATGATATACCTACTTATTTTTACTATTATAATATTTAGCTCGGTGGGTCTAGTTTTTTGCGTTTTTAATTTAGTGTGTTATTAATGTTTGCTCATACTGTATGATAGATAGATCTATAACCACTTTGACCAAAAAAAACTTTGAGTTGGTGTAAATCGATAATTAAGAAAAAGGTGCGAAATATGGCCAACTTGTCACTTACACAATCGTCAACTCTATAAACAATATATAATTCGAGTTTTTACGAGCTCCTTCGACATAGTAGTCAAATAGCACGGTGTGCACATTCTTTTAAAGTCCCAGACGAACATAGCAATATGGTATAATAGTAAACTGCTATGTAATTTAGAGAATATCCTTCACTGATATTTGTTCTATTGTACTTGGGGTCGCATTACCATTTCAATTGCGGGGAATGAGCACGCCGTGTTCGGCAACACCTCTCGGCGCGGGCGGAGTCTTGCCCGGTTGATTTTTAAGCTTTTTTGCGCCATTCGCCGGCTGAAAGGGAAGTTTGTAAGCCGCCGCAAATTAGCTAGCTCAGTACACTCGGCTTTTGCTTTTTGTGGAAATCTCTTTCATGGAGTGGATGGCGCGGAATTTGAAATGTGACTTTGTCTTACGCCTGTGATTAATTAGAAAATAGGGAACAGAGGTCGTCTATCTGATGATTCAAATTACTAATTAAATAAATAAATTTTCCAGACTGACACACCAATTCCCTAGTTCCAAACTAAGCTTATGCTTGTGCTATGGGCGAATAGACATACTTGAATACGTTTATAAACATCCATGACTCGAGTACAAATGCCCATGTTCATCACACGAAACATTTGCCCCTAGCGGGATTCGATGCCGCGTTGCGCCGCGGCATCGGATCCCGCTAGGGGCAAATGGGCCAGCGATTGCGATTGCTGTAAATGTAGATTAAGGCCACGTTGGTCTGGAAAAAATAATGTGCCAACTGTATTCTTTGTCAAGCTTGTCATAAACGGCGACTAACAGTGCGTGGTACGGGGTATGTGATTATGAAGGGGACGAGCTAGCTACTAGTCATTACTTTTTTTGAGAAAAAGAATTACTATCTAGACCTAGCTTAATTTCATTTTGGATAAAAGTAAATAAAATTAACTGCGCATTGTCTTTGCTTACCCATTCTGTACTTGCAGGTGTAATGATATGCTTGTTTAGATTAATAAGCAAAATGAATATAGCGACTATTTGAATAATACTGCTTCTAAACCTCTGTAATTCTGATTGAAACTACAAATACGTAGTTGCGACGAGCTCATGTGTAGATACCGGTAATTTCGCAATGCTATGCACCTGCTGAGCGGATAAAGGCCGATGTTTATCGAATACTGCGAAATCTAACGAGTACTCGGGTTGATGCTGCGCCAATTGCATACTAACATCAGAAAATTCGATTACCTATATTAACGCTTGTGAGTTCGCTGCGTAGCTGCGAAGAGGAAATTAGGATGCCAATTGTAATGACTATCATGATAAATAAGATGACGTAACTATCTGTAGCTAAAGAAATAGCGTATGAGCCATTAGAGGCATTTAGCCAGCAGTGAATGAATGTAGGCTGAAACCTATTTTTTTTCCTATCATCACCTATATATTTTTTATTTATATGTATAAACTTACGACTCATGCCAATACTAAAACTGCATTTAGTATCTATGATTTTAGGTATTAAATATTAAAGAGGCCAGAGGGGTAACTTTACAATAGTTTGGTATAAATCTGTACGCCCATTTTAGAATTTGCGTAGTTAAGATATGGTACTCTCCGACCCCATGTATATTTACCTACCGACCCATCCAAACTTTAACCTGAATTTGCAAAATCATCACTGAAATATCTCTCTATTCATAAATAGCTGTATAAGCAGAAATATCTGCGTTTGCGTGCTCTAATCTCAATACGAGGCTGTACGCTCCGGTTGATGTTACGTTTGCGACCGAAAAGCAATTTGGCGCTCGCCGCCATCACCGCGGAATGTAGGTCGATGTATCGATGAGCAACTCGGCGGCTGCGGAATATCGGTGGATCCGCGTATATAGAAACTTCCGTTTCATGTATCGATACTTTAACGTTACTGATTTGCTTACGTGTAAGGAATTTAAGGAGGATCGAGAAACCATGCTAGTTCTGTAAGGTCGTAGAAGGGTATTTCTCAATCGCATTAGTAATAGTTTGTTTTGGGTTCTAATCCTAGATTTATCCTTAAATATAATTTATTGGATTATAAACCATAGTCATGGGTATAACTCAACTTTCTATCATCATTATCATAGGATGTTACGTTAGGATCACAATTTTTAACTTGCCCACTATCGAGCTATCACAGCACATAACTTTTTATATCGATGTTTAATAGGTATTAAGCTTCTCATCAATGTCTTTTTTATAAAAAAGGAGCTGTTACAAAGAAACTTGTACATATTATAGACAACAAAACATGGAGTTATATCATTGTTCATTGCAGTACATTCGTACTCTGTTCAGCCGGAAAATACATTCAGCCGCGAAAATCGCCGATCAATTCAACCTGAATTATGTATCCATCAGCTTAGCCTTCTAAAATCGAAATACTCCACGGATCCCGTTCACTACCTGTGGATTAAGAGCGATGACAAAAGTCGCCGAATGTACTGAGCGATGGCGCTTCCAATTGATATATGGAAGGTGGGTAAGCCGATTAACGCGTTTGTTCGTCGAAATTGCGGCGGACTCGTTACGATTCGATTTCGATGTTATTTTGATAATATTGACTACTATTTCAGGTAGTGTATAGTGTAGTGTACATGGGCGTACCCAGCTTTATAGCAGTACTTTTAAGGTGTAGACCGGAAGTAAATAAAGTATGTGGACGATCTGTCTGCATGCGCGCTCGATTCATCGATACCGCTATTACATTGTTTCGTACGGTATACGGTATTTAAGTACCCAAATTAATGTAAAATTTTATCATTAATATAATTTTGCCTAAAATGTCATAACTTCAGGTCAGACAGAGGATGGGGCGCTGTCCCACGCTTAAGCGTACTGATAGTGGCAACAAATGTACTTGAGTGATATTTAGATATTATTTACTATATCGTAAACTAGCTAGGTATTACGCCATATGACGACGCAACTAAATAAAACATTATATCAGACCAGGGTCCCTGAGCACACAACTCTTAGTACGGAAAGAGTTCAATTTCACTTTTGATAAGAAAATGCATGCGAAAAATTTAAATGTACCTAAGCGGAATATTAACTTCGATACGACCACGAAAATACATTGTTAGAAAAAACGTATATCATATAAAATAATAATAATTTCCCCAGCCTGCACAACAATTCCCTAGTTCCAAACTAAGCTATAAGCTTGTCCTATAGATACTTGGTGAACAGATAAACGTACTTAAATACATTTATAAACAGCCATGACTCGAGTACAAATGTCCATGTTCATCACACGAAACATTTGCCCCTAGCGGGATTCGAACCCGCGACACTTGGTTTCGTGGCCAGGGTCTCTGACCACACGACCAACGGGCCTGATTTTAAAATTAACCAAATGATTTTAGCATTAAGCTAATTTCGTCTATTCGTTTTGCATAGAAGTTTATCTAACATAATATTAATAAGGTTTTATTGTCAATGCATGTAATAAGTATTTCATATTATTTATAAGCATAATTGAACCTATACACCGCAAATTCTTGATACATTCGTCAAACCACATGCCGTATTGTGAATGGCATCGACATTCCAACTGTCGATAACTTGATTTCCATGATTACAGCCTTTGTTCTCTCTTAAATATTTTCTTATTGTTTTGCGAGTGAGATTAACAATATTTCCCCGCAATTTTCCTCTTGCTAACTTCAAAGATATTCATGTTTCCGCGTTGTTTGTCGACTTCACTTTGATGACAAATCCATTATTAGTTGTTCAAGCTGTATTTAAGTATAAAACCTAGCATCAATTGCCATGGAATCTAAGATACTACATTATTATCGTCTTCTATAATATTGTAACACCCCCTAGAAATGTTTAAAAACTTTTTTAATTATAGAAATTGAAGTTTTTTCAATATGTCACGAAGTTCACTTTAAACGGGGAAGTTATGAATTGAAAAACCTTTAAAGGTTACAACATTTTGGGTGACACGCAATAACGTAAACTATTTAAATGCAGATCGGCTATAGGTAACAATACGTATATAATTATAACCGTGCAATTCTACACAAATAACAATTTTCCCCAGTTGTTTCCCAATTTTGTAACCCAGCCCAGTTTATGGCTGAATGTGGTTAAAGGGGCTTTTCCTTTGACTCTGCCTACTCCTTCGAGGATTATGGGCGTGATGTTATGTTTGTTATGTTTATGTTTAAAAAATTTCCATTTCACCCACCTTGACTTAATTTTTTTGGCTAAATTTGGTTTAAGGAGCTTTATTGCTCCTCTGCCTGCCCTGTGCTCATGCATGTGTATGTGTATGTATGTATTATTATTTAATGTTGTTGTAAGGTCAAGTATTCCAAAATTCCGTATGTTTAATTGAACCGACTTTTATAACGTCTATTAACTGTGGGTATAAAAGCCTATATAGAAACTACACTAATCAAACCAACCAAACCGTTATTTCTCTTTTTGAAAAAATGAACTTCACCTACTCTTAATAAAGGTTTCCCACCAAAAACATATCATGTTAAATGTTGCCAAGAGGATGCTCTCGACAACACTTCGAGTGCACCTTCTGCGCAATAACCATTCTGTGGCGATAGTTTATTCGCGATGAAGTCCCCATTGTGGGCCAGTTCCGCACTGACACAATACGAGGCGTTACATTGTTCCCCACATTACGCCGTGTCCGGCTGTGACAGTTTGATGGAACAAGTCTTACCTAACGTTTTGTTCAGGCCTATTGTGTATAAGCCTTTGCTGTGCCATTAAGCGGTTTCACCAAATAGCCATCATAATCTCAAGTTGGATCATACTTAAATAGAAAAGGCAGTTTCCGCATTTTGCCGGACCAGAACAGAAAATGCCTTTTAATTTAAGTATATCTATTATCTTGTCCCATGTTGGTCGAGGACTAAAAAAGAATGAGCCAACTGTGTCTCTTGCCTGGCATGTCGTAAAAGGCGACTGTGATTGTGTAGGCGACGAGCTAGCCGATTGTGTAGGCGACGAGCTAGCCACTTGTCACTACTTTTTCACAATTTTCCATCTAACCCAGCCCATTGTCCCATGTTGGTCTGGGACTTCAAAATAATGTGCCAACTGTGGTTCTTGCCTAGCATATCGTAAAAGACGACTAATGGTTTATCGGGGTTTGGGTATACGATTGTGTATGCGACAAGCTAGCCACTTGTCACTACTTTTTCACAATTTTCCATCAAACCCAGCCCAGTTTTGTTTTTGACTGAATGTGGTTAGAGGGACTTGCTGCCCCTTTGACTCTGCCTACCCCTTCGGGGATTACGAGCGTGATGTTATGTATGTTTGTTTGTTTATATTTATATATATTATTTTCATCACCATATTAAATTTATAGACGTACCTACATATGTGCAAAATATATATAGAAAAAGAAAATCGCTGGATGACTCCAAATATGAACTAACTATACTACTAAATTTTTTACAATGTCTCACACTGATCTACAACTTACAACCAAATAACTATTTTTTATTAAAAAATGCAAAGACTACAAGTTTCCGTAACATTTTTAAAATTCAATCGATCGAGCAGATAATTCTTAGCTTAGCTTTAAACATGCTGCTCACAGAAATTCCGACGTTCATTAAAGCAAATAGAGACAAAGTTTGCAGCGATGCAAGCCACGGCGATGGAGCGTCAGTCCCTGGAGACGAGGATGCTCCGATAACCACTGCAACTATGTCTACCTCAAAATGCTCAGCTTCAAAACACAGCGTATGCATTATGCATATAGTATATAGCATAGTACTTATATGCAAAACGGTTGTGCAATATTGTGATTTTGGGGGAGTTGAATATAAAAAGAAATTCTAACTTGCGTTTTAAAGTAATATTTAAATTAAATGATCTTTATTTATGTAGACTTAAAAGGTACTTAAAAGTCGTCTCTTATAACTCGATATTACTAACTAAAAAGATTATTGCAAACGATTCTATTAACAGTTTTCTGGTTTTGTATATGCTAAAAATAAGGTGGCATATATCACGACCGCATTCAAAGTAGTCAGAGTCAAAGCGACAAAAAAAATAGTTCAGTATACGTAAGAACTTTATGTAGTCGATAGTGCCTCCCTGGTCTGACCGAGGCCCGAGCGGCCTCTATTCATTGTTTAAACGATGAGTCGAGTCAATGAAACGATGTCACGCGGAACAAGCAGTGGACATTAATAGACCTGTGCAAACTAGTTGCATACTTCTCAATAGCTGCATACAAACTAATAAATACTACTACGGGAAGCTGAAAGTTCAATATAAACATATACTCGTATGATGGCTGTCGAATATATTTTGCGGTCTCTCAAATTCATATTAAAGTTTCTTTTTTTCTCAGCTACATGTCAAGCTTTTTAACAATAATCTGCTGTACATGCAGGTATATTAATTTGCTCATACCGTTAAAATGCTGTATCCAAAAATCCGTTTTCCATTTTAAAACACATGAAAAGGCGAACGAGCAATTAAATATGTGTCTTTAGAGTGTAAGAGAACTTTGCAACTAGCTCGTCATAAATGCGGAAAGTGCACTCACAAAGTTGCTCGAAATAAATTGTTCACACGATACTCGGTGTTCCCACTTATATCAGAGGGAGTCCTTGGAAGTCTCGTTGGCAGTCGTTTTGCGGAATTGAAAAGAATAGTTTGCTAACTAAGCAACGCGAGTTACGGAGTTGCTCGACCGCGGGAATGCTCGGGGCTAGGGACTGAACATTGCACGTTACAGTAATGACTAGTGCGTGCTTTGACAACGTCCTGAATATATGAACTTCAAAAATATAGCATGCAGTTATGTATCATATTCTGCGTTTAGCAAATAATGTTTTTAATAGAACTGAAATAAAAAGAAGGTACGAACTGTGTTCTTCGCCTATCATGTCTTCAAAGGCGACGGAAAATGTTCCAATACACAATTTTATATCTACGAGTACATACATACCATTATGCCTGCAATTGATTAGGGTAAGACGTACAGCTGTGAAAATATAGTGACAAGTGGCTAGCTCGTTGCAAGGTAAGGAACATTTGAAATCATAAGTAGCTGTACTAAGAAGTCAATCTTAGCTGGTAATTTGAAGACCTAAATAATTTTTCGTTTGCCTCATCACCCAACTCCTAATAGAAGTTATAAAAAGAAGTCCAGAGTTACATTGGGAGGTAATTTAAATAATATTGGGTTTGTGAGTATGAAGAGACGAGCTTGCCATTTGTCACAACTTTTTACAATTTTCAATCTAATCCAAATCGATTTTTGGCTGAATACGATTTAAGGAGCGCATTGCTGTTTGGACTCTGTCTACCCCTTCAAGAATTGCAGGCGTAAGAATACGTATGTACGTAAAAACGTTTTGATTGTTCCATCTTCCTGCTAGCTCCTGGACCGCCTTCGGGCGCGGACGCTAACGACATCATATTGCGGAACTTAGGCTGCTCGCGCGCCGTCAATTGTTTTAATTATACCGCGACTTCGCAGCGTTCTGACACTACACATGCGTTAGCTACTCACTCACATTAAATAGAGATAGTTAAGTACGTTTTAAAACTGTTTGCATTTTAAATAGAAGCTGTCATGCAGTTAATATGCAAGGTTCGAAAATTTCAGATTCTGTGGGACGTCCGTGTATACTATACATAAAACATATATAGTATACACGGACGTCCCAACGTATTCCCATGGGAAAAAGGCCTAAAAGGAATAGGTAGAGATCAGATTCTTCCATTTTGGAAGGTCTTCCTTTCCATTGGAATTCCTGGATCACACCTTTCTCCTCTTTTACATTCATTAGCGTTGTCATAATTAGAATTGCCTATTTCAAGACAATAAAAATAGCATTAATAAGATAAGTAGATTTAAAGTAGAAACAAATTTTGTAATAAGTGGAAACGTATATTACAAACCTATTTCATTTAAAATTGACTTACAACATTTCAGAACGTAGCACTCGGTAAAGAAGTAACGTAATGAACGCGGGTCAGAGCAAATTTACCTGGAGCGGACCGAAATATTCGCAGGAAAATGAAACACGACTGTGGGAAATTTGTTAAGAACAACGCTTGAGAGTCGCCGTAGGACAGAGCATTAAGCATTCCACTGCACTGCGGTCGGCGATGCACTCCCGTGCAGTAGACCACAGTGAATTTTTGCTATGAAATGTGCGGACTGCACTGACGATACGTTTGCTGGAAACTTTCAAGTACAACGTAATGTTACATAAGTAACATAGTCGTAAAGTATGTATGAATATGGCATACATATGCACCCGACATTTGGCCTCATACTCGGTACATAAAGTATTTTCTATCCTATTTGTACAAAATTAACATACATAACATCACGCCCATAATCCCTGAAGGAGTAGGCAGAGTCAAAGAGACAGCAGGCCCCTTTAACCATATTAAGCCAAAAATAAAACTGGACTTGGCTATATTATTATGGAACATTGTGAAAATGTAGTGACAAGTGGCTAGCCTGTCGCCTACACAATCACATACCCAAAACCCCATATACCATTAGTCGCCCTTTACAACATGCTAGGCAAGAAACACAGTTGGCACATTATTTTTAAGTCCTAGACCAACATGGGATAATGGGCTTGGTCAGATGGAAAATTGTTAAAAAGTAGTGACAAATGGCTAGCTCGTCGCCTACACTATCACATATCCAAAACCCTATATAACATTAGTCGCTTTTTACGACATGCTAGGCAAGAAACACAGTTGGCACATTATTTAAAAAAAAATATGAAAAAGAAGTACTAAATTAAACTAGGATATACTGCTGAAAGAAACGTCAAAGTCACTTTATATAACGTGAATTATCCTTGTCCTAGTGGAATGGAAAAATATGACAGATCAAATAATAAATCTTAATACCTCATATGCATATAAAGAAGCACCCTGATTCAATTGTTAAGGGCTAAAAGGAAACTTTTGTTACCTTAAACCGCATAAATTGTTTACAACGGCCTTTCTAGCGGACAAAATTCCTCCGAAAATACCCTCTTTATTTTCCTGGTTTGACATTAATAAAATTACGCCTGTCACTGCAAATAACGAACGAAAAACCACTAAGAAAATGCTACAAGAATACTTACTCGGTGATTTTAAGGCCACTTTCCGCCATAGATCTAAAATTAAATTCTCCCCGTGTGAATAATGACACCTAAAACGTAATTTCCGCACTCATAAATCTCCACTCAAAGAGAACTCTAACAATCAGGTATTATGTCGACGACCTTTACCCGAGTATCAATAAGCGATCGAATAAGTGAGGAAAATAAATTCTGCATTTCCTGGCACGCTAACCTCACGCAAACTTACGCCAATTGGCCAGGCTGATTACTCGGAAGTAATACGAAATCTATTATTTGTGAATATTGCGTACAGAAAAAGCCAAATATGCCGTAAAGTCACGAACTGTAAGCATGCACGGTTAACCCCGATATTGCTGAGTAGGCCGGTGGCGAGACATGAAATCACGCGTTTTATACTGTCAGCGAAAATTCAATCGACAACTGTAAGTATATCGACGGCTCCTTGAGAGGAAATATGCAAAAATATTCGCACGGCGTCGGAAATGAAGTTCGAGACGGGTAACCGGCAAACTTGCCAAATATAAGTAGATCGAACGTTTAAGAGGTGACTACAACAAAATACCAAGCCTTTGCCATTAGTAAAGATTAGATCCAACGTCATTTTATACAAGCGAAGTCGTCAATTACATCACCATTAAATTTTTTATAACTAAAATCCAAAACATGTTTGTACTCAGCAATAAGAAGTTATTTTATAAAGTTGTCCTATGTTGGTCTGGGACTTAAAAAGAATGTGCCAACTGTGTTCCTTCCCTAGCATGTCGTATAAGGCGACTATTCGTACACAGGGTGTTTTTAGGTATATGATTATGTAGGCGACGAGCTATCCACTTTTCACAATTTTCCATCTAACCCAGCTTACCTTTATTTTTGCCTAGACGTGGTTAATGGGGCTTGCTGTCTCATTTACTCTGCCTACTCGTTCGGGGATTGCGGGCGTGATGTTATGTAAGTAGGTATTTTATAAAAATGTATTTTGGTAGGTATGTAGACTGTTGTTCCCTACTGATAACATAAACTTATTGTAAATAAAGATGCCACTTGGTTCAATCTACCTACATCAAAAAACTACAAATTGTATTGTACCTCTGCAACTAATAAATAATAACTTACAGTGAATGTAGCAGATGCGTTTCATGCTCGATACAAACCTAAACATATATTTTTATATCTTGCGTTTTGAAAAAATATGAAAAACCTTAAATATAATCTAACACATAAAAGAAACGGCTGAATTTATTAGGCCTATTTAAGTCGTGGTGGAAACCTTTTCGTTTTTACGACTTTCAAAAGTACAATTTATCAGTTTAATATATTTTATAACTAAGAGTATAAGACAACACCTAAAATGTATTTTGTAAAAGTGAACTTTGACCTCTGCCCTTTGTTTGTCATTGTTATCTATACTTATAATAAATCTGTAGAGAGGTCAATTCTGTACATGAAATATATTTTCAAAATAACTATCAGGGAGTGATTAGTGATCGATACTGATGCCAAAAATGCAATCAGTAAAATTTTTGTCTGTCTGTCTGTCTGTCTGTCTGTATGTTCCTTATAGAAACAAAAACTACTTGACGGATTTTAACGAAACTTGGTACAATTATTCTTCATACTCCTGGGCAGGTTATAGTATACTTTTCATCACGCTACAATCAATAGGAGCAGAGTAGTGAAGGGAAATGTTGGGAAAACGGGAGAAGTTACTCCATTTTTAAGCTTCCGTCTCGTGTGCAGTCTTAATGGTTAAAGTTACATAGAAATCATGTATGACGGAAATAGTCCTTATAATATTAACCATAAACGCGGGTGACACCGCTGGCACAGCTAGTCTACAATAAGATTAATAAGTATTTGTATTTTTTTATATATTTAGCAAAAATAAACTAGCCTTAACTGAATTGCAATGATATTTGAGCATACTCAATGAATTTGGGTGAGTTCAAAATATATCTTAAATAATTTAACAATTATCATATTATCATAAAATACAATCAATTATTTTTAGGTATGAAATCGTACTATACCGAAAGGTGCAAGTAAAACAAGCGAAACCCGCGTTTGAACCCGAACATTGAATTTCAGACTTTCTATCTCATCAAAAGGATGTAATAAATAGAGCAAAGAAACATATCCACTTCTATATTATTGGCTACTTTATTCTAAGAACATAAAATTGCCTAAAATACTGGAATGTCGTTATAATATATAATATACCAGTCTCACGAGGCTTTAGCTAACAAATGTTGACGCAGCCATTGGAGGCAGCATGGCGCACGAGGCCAATCCTCCGGTCGCACATTTGGGCAGCCCTCGTAATATGTCAGCGTGGGCCCTTCTTAATATCCGCAATATTGTTTCGTAATGATAAAATATCGCCGGATGTAAGACGCTCCTGTTAATGCGGAATGAGCAGGCCGTCCCAGAATATTATGTAACGTGGATACAAAACAAGCAGGGCTGTCTATACACAGATAGGACTTGAGATCCGCAGTTGATTGGTATAAGGCAAGATTTAGGTTGGACACCTACTTACCTACAAAATGTATAACCTGGTACTATGTCTGGCATTATTATTATTGCATTTTTATCACTGGTGAGTTGTAAAAGAAAAAAAAGGTATTTTCAACATTGGAAATGTATAATTTTGAACGTGGACTAAGGAACATGGAATAAAATTATAAGTCGGTTATCTAATAGGCCTATTTTATTGGAACAATAAAGTGCAGTAGTAATGTAAAAATGTCTATTTTACTCGTAAAATTTTCAAGAGACATTTTCAAGTCAGTCTTAGAATAATGTATCGGGCAGTTAATTTAGTGGAACTTTTAAAATCTGGTCGTATTAACTTGAAAAAAAAAAAAAATTGTCTTTCTTATACTACTATCGGTAGATAGTCATCAAGAACGATTCATGAGTTGGTAAAGAATCAGGATACAAACAATCAATATTAAATAGGTATGGTGTTATTTTTTTCTCTTTTGAAAAGTTAAGCTTGAAACAGAATACACAGATATAAAAAGATTAACCATCAACTACAATAAAAATAAGACATAGAGTGCATTTACTTAAAAAATAAAGCTTAATCAATTATTTCTACAAACAAAACAGAAACCTCGCGAGAGTAATTTAGTGTCAGCATTTTCTTGACACATTTATACTACCAAGAAAAAATGAGAAATGAGAAACGTGTTTACATTAAATTGGCGACGGCAGTTTCATTGGAAGTCGTAATTCTATTTTTACAGTTTGTTTCGCTTCTCTTTTATAGAATATCTACAATTACGACAGCTGTGTTAGTGCAGGCAGGCGAAATGGCACTTAATTAAAAAAATAATTAATCAAAGAACACGCTGCGTGTTCGTGTTGAAAGCACTGAAGCTCCTATAACCACATTATACTTAATTTATGGCTTCATTTTTGTTAGAGTAATGGAACGCAACCATTATTAGTTTCTATTTTTTGCACCACGGCGCTGTTGTCGTTGCATCTCTTATGTCAATTTTGCCTCGCTTTTTAAGTCGTAAATAAAACACTCAAGTATTCCTAAATAATATTCGTTATTATTTACCACAACTACGAAAACTTTCCTTCATGGTAGCAGAGCGTAGTTCTGAAGTGGTATAGGAAGGAATATTCAGAGAAGTGAAAGAAAACATCAATCCGAAATTGTCGTTGCAATTTAAATTTGAGTTTAAGAAAATTACGAATATATTTGCATCAAAAGTTACATATTTCTGGTAAAATCTCACAAAATGGGGTCAAATATGTTTAACTTAGAGAAATTAGTCGGAAGAGAAAACTTTGCCACCTGGAAGTTTAGTATGAAGACGTACCTGGAACATGAGGACTTGTGGTGCTGTGTTGAATGCCCCGACGATGAACATGTGGATGTTAGTAAGGATGTAAAGGCAAAATCAAAGCTGATATTGTTGTTGGATCCACAGAACTACGTGCACGTGCAGGAATGCAAAACTGCGAAACAAGTGTGGGAAAATTTACAAAAAGCCTTCGACGATAATGGTTTGACCAGAAGAGTAGGTTTACTTAAAGATTTAATAAATACTACACTAGAATCAAGCAACAGTGTCGAAGATTATGTAAGTAAGATAATGAACAGTGCCCACAAACTGCGTAATATTGGATTTGATGTCAACGATGAATGGCTTGGCACTTTGATGTTGGCTGGCTTACCGGAGGAATATAAGCCTATGATTATGGGGTTGGAGAGTTCAGGTATTCAAATCAGCGCTGACTCGGTTAAATCTAAACTCATACAAGAGATTAACACATCAAAGTCAACTGCTTTCTATACAAACCCTAAAAAAACCCGAAATAACATGCAGCCAACCAAATCAAAAGGTCCTAGATGTTATAACTGTAATAGGAATGGTCATTTTGCCAAATTTTGTAATCAGCCAAAGAAACAATCATCTAACAAAGGAGAAAGCTCCAGTTTTGTAGCAGCTTTTTCAGCGACTGTTAAAGAAGACTCAAGTGATAGATGGTATATAGACTCCGGTGCATCCATGCACATGACCAGCAGAAATGATTGGATGTATAATGTCACTGAGCCATCTGTAAAGAATATTACCGTGGCTAATAGAGAGCCATTGGCTGTGAGAGGAATGGGTTGTGTGGACATTCATGTAAGTCAAGAGAATAAAATACAAATTAGAAATGTTCTGTTTGTTCCCGGACTGGCTGCCAATCTTCTTTCAGTTAGCACAATTGTTAAAAATGGACATAAGGTCACATTTAATAAAATGGGATGTGAAGTACAAAATGGTAAAAAGGAGGTGTTATGCACTGCAACACTAAACAATAGTTTGTACATCATGGATACTAGTAAAGAAGTGGCCCATTTAACTTCAAGTAAACAAATTGGTAACAGCACTTACCTGTGGCACCTGCGAATGGGCCATTTGAATATGTCAGATGTGAAAAAGTTGCCTGTTTATACTGATGGTGTGACTCTGACTCAGGATCAAGAACAAAGTAATGTCACCTGCACTCACTGTATGGAAGGTAGGCAAGCTAGGATGCCATTCAAAAATGTTGGTTCAAGAGCAACTAAGCGGCTGGAACTAATTCATTCAGACTTGTGTGGCCCCATGGAAAATCTGTCATTTGGAGGTATGAAATACTTTATTACATATATTGATGACTACACACGGATGGTCTATGTATATTTTCTCAAAGATAAGTTAAATGTTTTGGAGACCTTTAAAGATTTTAAATGTAAAGTAGAGAATGAATTAAATGAAAAGATAAAAAGGCTGCGCACCGATAATGGTAAAGAATATTGCAACTTTAATTTTGAAAAATTCTTATCTAATCACGGTATAATTCATGAGACCTCTACTCCGTACACTCCTCAGCATAATGGAATGGCTGAAAGAATGAATAGAACTTTAGTTGAACGAGCTAGATGCATGTTGTTTAGCGCTAATCTAGAGAAGAAATTCTGGGCTGAAGCATTGGCGACTGCTGCATATGTTGTTAACCGCTCTCCAACAAAAGCATTAGAAGGTAAAACTCCATATGAAATCTGGAAAGGTAAGAAACCAAATCTATCACACATGAAAATATTTGGTTCTGATGCTATGGTTTATGTACCAAAAGAGAAGCGACAAAAGTGGGACAAAAAGTCCATTAAAATGATATTAATAGGCTATTGTGAAAACTCTAAGGGATATCGTTTCATGGACACTAAAACACATAAAATATGTAAAAGCAGAGATGCTGTTTTTATGGAAAATTACAATAATAGTAACAGTGTACTAACAAATTCTGAAACAAATGTTCCAGCACAGAGTTGCCAAACTATCTCATCAGATGATGCAAACTGTGGCAGTCAAAACCATGAAATACACACTCAGGAGTTGTCTGCATCTGCACCTGTAATGTCCAGTAGAGACTCGGATACACATGAAGGTAATAGTGAGGACTCAAGTGAGTATGGCACAGACACTGGGGATCTTGATGATACCTACCATCCTCCATATCCAATAAGACAGGACTATCATAGTAATGTAACACTGAGGTCAACACGATCACAGGCTAAACAAAATGAGGTAAAAAAGGGCCTTATGTGTTTGTTTACTGATTTGTCTGACCCACAGACTGTCAAGGAAGCACTAACATCACCACAAGCTGCCGAATGGAAGAAGGCCATGGATGAGGAGTATGCTTCCCTCATGAAAAATAAAACTTGGACTTTGACAGAACTTCCCCCAGGTAAAAAGGCTTTACCATATAAGTGGGTATTCAAGACAAAGACTGATCAAAGTGGAAATGTTCTCCGTTACAAGGCGAGGCTTGTGATAAAAGGTTATGCTCAAAGATGGGGCACCGACTATGAAGATATATATTCACCAGTTGTCAGATATACAACAATCAGGTATTTATTTGCTTTAGCAGCCCGTTATGGATTGGATATAGATCAAATGGATGCAGTATCAGCCTTCCTGCAAGGGGAAATAGATAAAGAAATTTATATGCAGCAGCCAGAAGAGTATATGCAGGGGTCTCAAGTATGTATATTACATAAGTCTATATATGGGCTTAAACAGGCCAGCAGACTCTGGAATGTCAAATTAAATTCTGTTTTGCACGAGTTAGGAATGCAACAGTCAAGAATGGATCCTTGTGTTTATTATAATGCAGAGAAGAACACTTTTATAGCTATCTGGGTTGATGACCTGATTTTATTTACTGCTGAAGAAGATACAAAAATTATATTTAAAGAAAGACTAAAGAAATACTTTGAAATGAAAGATATAGCCCCGGCAAGCCAATGTGTTGGTCTTAACATTACCAGAGATAGAAACAAAGTAATGCTAGATCAAGAAAAATATATTACAGAAATATTATCAAGGTTCAGAATGTCAGATTGTAAAGCTGTGAAAACACCATTTGAAGTAGCCATGAAATTTAATGATAAAATAGAGAATGAAGATTCAACTGACTATCCATATCAACAAGCAATTGGGTCATTGCTTTATGTTGCTCAAGGTACCCGGCCAGATATATCCTATGCAGTGAACACACTGAGCAGATTTAACAAAAATCCTACAGCTGCACACTGGACTGCAGTGAAAAGAATTTTCAGATACCTTCAGGGTACCAAAGACTTCAAATTAGTTTATACCAAAGATGGTAATGAGAAAATCACAGGATATTGTGATGCTGATTGGGCAAGCGACGTGCGCGATCGCAAGTCGTGCACTGGTTACATTTTTTTGTTACAGGGTGGTGCTATATCTTGGCGGTCACAAAAACAGCAGACTAGCAGCATTATATTCGCTGGGTAAACATCAGCCATCTTTGATAGATTGTCTACTAACTAGAAATTTCTTTTAGAAATAAAATTAAAAATGATCACAAGATTAGTTACCTACCGTATAGATGTGCTCTTGGAAATTTAAAAAAGTCTTTACTTTATTAAATATTTTTTACTTGGTAATTTTGCAATCTCATTAAGAATATAGGTAAAGTCTGCAATAAAAATTACTTGCAATAACATCATATCTAAATAACTTATTATAAAATATGCATTTTATAATTATTAAGCTGTAGTCAATTGTTTAAAAGACTGTTTGATTGTTAAAATGATCGCATTTAAACGCATTAAATAGTTTTATTGCTTTGTGACTAAAATGTGTGAAAAATGTATGATTTGTAATTATGTATTGAGTATTACAGTTTACTTAGATAGATTCATTTGAAAAACATTCGGATATTAAAGAACATTTTAGATCATACACCCATTGCGTAAAATGACATGAACCTTAATCTATACCTACTTATAATAAATCTGTAGAGAGGTCAATTCTGTACATTAAATATATTTTCAAAATAACTATCAGGGGGTGATTATTGATCGATACTGATGCCAAAAATGCAATCAGTAAAATTTTTGTCTGTCTTTCTGTCTGTCTGTCTGTATGTTCCTTATAGAAACAAAAACTACTCGACGGATTTTAACGAAACTTGGTACAATTATTTTTCATACTCCTGGGCAGGTTATAGTATACTTTACATCACGCTACAATCAATAGGAGCAGAGTAGTGAAGGGAAATGTTGGGAAAACGGGAGAAGTTACTCCATTTTTTAAGCTTCCGTCGCGTGTGCAGCCTTGATGGTTAAAGTTACATAGAAATAATGTATGACGGAAATAGTCTTTATAATATTAACCATAAACGCGGGTGACACCGCTGGCACAGCTAGTCTATACTATATTATAAAGAGAAAAGATTTGTTTGTTTGTTTGTTTGTATCGAATAGGCTCCGAAACTACTGGACCGATTTGAATAATTCTTTCACCAATGGAAAGCTACTTTATCAGCGAGTAATAAATTATATCCCCGTCTTCTTACGAAAACGGGAACTACGCGGGTGAAATTCCTAATAAAGGCCATTAACGCCAACTTGGTACATTTAACCAATCAAATTAAGGTATTGAGGACCCACGAAGGGTGCTGGAGTCGGGATAAGCTTAGGTAATGAATCAGATAGGGATGTATCTACTCACTACTGTTTCAGTTCTTGTTTTAAGTAATGGCTTCAGAGTAATCACTTTTCTAGGCGCACAGTTGGGCTTAATCTACACAGGTAGCTTACTATATATTAAAAAGTTACCATGGTTGGAATATAAGATGTGATCCAAAAGCCAGGTTTGTGTAGCTATATTCTATGAGTTTTACTAAAGAAACAGGTTTAGAATAAACAAGTACCTACTACTTATTTATTCTAACTAAACCTTATTAATCATCAACTTAAAATTCACACACATTGGCTAATAAATAAATAAACAAATATCAGACTACATCACATACATTGATCTGACTCCGAGGTAAGTAGTTTAAGCACTTGTGTTAAGGATATTAGATACAACAGTGGTTTACAAATATATTCTTAAATATTGGACATTAACACCCAGACACAGAACAAACACAAGTATTCATCACACAAATATTTGTCCTGGGTGGGGATCAAACCCACAACTCTTGGCGCATCGGCAAGGTTCACTACCGAATGCGCCATCGAGCTTGTCGCTAATGAAACTGTAGTGTGTTCCTAGATATTAGCAACCCTCGATTTGTTGACTTGTGCTGATAATTTTCATCATTCACTTTGATTTATACTGACTTAGCTAGTCTTAGCGAGATATCAATCATATTCGCTAATATTTGTCTATGTTTAAATTGAAATATCTTCTGACATTAAATTTAACCCCTTGGATCCTTTTTCAATAGTTAGTTGTATTCCTATTTTGTCTCCGGTTAAAATCGTAATTACTGTAATGCTAATTTTAAACTCACATGAAATCGTGCCGCTTTTTCTTCTTCGGTGTCACAATTCCAACATGGCCGTGTCGCGTTTCAGTCCTAGCTTAATCAAAAATGATTTGATCCGCCATTTTAAACTCCAACATTTCGTCGGAATTTCCGGCGTTGGCAGTAAAAATTTATAAATCACGTTCGAAAATCAATCATCGTTTATGTGATCGATTTCGAATAAGTGCTGATTCTTCAATAGTCAGGTATAAATAACAGTCCGATAAATTACAGTACGGATAATTTTATAAATAATAACACTTGTTTCTGTAAAATATTGAATGATTGTAAATTTTACCATCATAACTACGATTAAGTTTCATGTGATATTGATAAACAGGGTTTGAGTCATGTTAGATGTTTATTTACTGAAACAAAAGTATCCAATGCATCAGTATATTTAAAAAAAATCTCAAGTAACAAAGTATAGAAACGAATGAGTAATTACGAATTAAATCTTTTTTTCAAAAATATGAATGACAAACGAATAATACATGTATATAATGTTAATAAAAATATATTTGGATTATCAACTTTAATACATAATTCAATATTTTCAATATATTGAAAAACATCAAACGATACCGTTTTAGATATACTTACTACAAGTGCAAGTTTAATCAAGTTATCTCGTAGGAAACATTTATGAGAACCGATATTACTTTCAACGGCACGAGTAAAACATACCAGTCCGCTTCCAAACGCGAGTTAATAACTTGCCGGTCGAAAGACGGCAAGTTCCATAAATAATTGAGTAGATAACTTTACTGGGGACTCCCTACATGATAGTGCCAGCATATTCGCCAAAGAGGTCTTTACTCGGCTATTTTGTCTACGTTTATACAGGGGAAAGTTATATACCGACAGTAAAAATCTAAATATGCGTAGATGTAAGTTATACAATTTTGATACCTTCGATGAAGCTCTCTTTCGACCAATCAAGTAGAAGATATTCTATCAATGACACATATTTTGAGTAATAAAAAATAAATGTAAACTACAGCAAACCTGGTATAAATTTGTATCGTGACAAGAATTTTTAAGCTATCTAGCTAGATATATTACTTTACATACATACATACGTAATATCACGCCCTTAATCCCCGAAGGGGTAGGCAGGCTCAGGCCCCTTTAACCAAATACAGCCAAAAAAAAATGAGCTAGGTTAGATGGAAAATTGTGAAAAAGTAGTGACAAGTGGCTAGCTTGTCGCCTACACAATTACATACCAAAAACCGATATATGTACCATTAGTTGCCTTTTACGACATGCTAGGCAAGATATAAATTTGGCACATTATTTTTAAGTCCCAGACCATGGGACAACTACTTATACATTGATGATTGTTGAATGATGAATGAATCGTTATTAGCACTAGTCAAAAAATGCACTGTTGATACTTCATCGAAGATACATACATGTAACACTGTTTATATGAGGAGAAAATATAAGGAGAATACCAACCGGAAAGAAGCAAATTAATCCTGCATATGACGCATTAGTATTCATTAGTTTCAAAGTGGTTCATGAGCACTGGCGGCTTGCTGGAAAATTGTCAACATTTATACTAAGTTGACTTTCAATTTAAAATGTAGCTTTCAGGCTGATGTTTCCATTTCTGTGTAAGATTTTTAAATTAAAGCTGAAAAGTAAGGACGCAATTTGTTTGAATTTACTTAATAAAGTTGTTGGTAATTTCTAAGCTTGCATCGGCAACGGTAATATGAAATCTTTCGTTGCATTCATTTAGCTGGTTTTAGTTTTCATAATTGTAACAAAGTGTATTTAATAATATAAACACATAAATCGTCTGGCAGCTTCTTTCCAAGCATATGTTTTAAATCTTGGTAGATCGTAACGGGAAAAATCTAAAAACCTGACGAAATTTTCAAGTTGGTTTTTCTCAGATCTGTTGTACCTAAATGTGAAAGTTCCTATGTTTAAAGATTTTTGATTAAATACACTTCAATGATTGAAAAGAGTCAGCGAACAATATTCATAATCATAGATTTTAGCATTGAGGACATTTTCCTATTTTTGTATACCTACCCGAGGATAATATTCATCCCTCTTACTCAGTTCTAAAGGATAAGTAGACGAGGTTTCAGAAAGAAGCTAGTTGCAATATAAAATAATTTGATTTTATATGTGATGTGTGTAAACTAAAAATTTAAATCTACTAAAAAAGCATTTCAATCACTCACAGTGGCCTTTTCAGACTAGTATTCCCACAAGCTGTATGTTCTAGGTACTCTATGCACTATTCATCTCGGTGAGTTAGTGTGTTAAAGAAAGGTAGATATGTTTGACCCGCCCGCGCCCTACGGCATTCCAACTAAAATATTTATGTTCCACCGGCATCAAAGGAAATCCTCAACGTTTCTTCTATTGATATTCCCAAAAACTTAGGGATGTTTCTTTTATCACAGCCTTTTGTCGGCGTTGCGAATGAGCTATTAAATAAATAGCTGGTGTCCCGTGGACCTTTTCGTTGCCATTGTGAATTGAAAAATATATAGCCGTCCTTTACAGCGTTTGTTCAGCTAAGTTTTGACATAGTAGGAGCACGAAATCCTTTCACGCGCGGTGTCGGCGTTACAAAGTTATTGGAGTTCCTGATGCTTCGGACTTAGGAACTAGCTGAACTACTTGTGAACGGGACATTGCCGATAGTAGGTACTGTATTTATTTCTGTCAGTTAAAGCTCCCAATAGGTATCTTTAGACAGTCACAATACCGTAAAAAGGCGTAACTTTTGGTAAAATTAATGACGAAAATATCTAGGGAATATATCCATTATTCAGCTAACTTGGCTTATAAAATGCTAACTTTATATTACTTGTGAATAGGAATAAAAAGAAATGGAATAAAAGATGGTTTACTTTTTATATACCGCTTTAATTCAGATATTTCATATAAAACTCGTAATAAAATCGGTAACTTAACTTATCACAAAATAAAAACTTTAGTCAACACAACAATATAACAAAACTAAATAAAATATACAAACTAGTAAATTAATCAATTCCAAAAAATACGAATACCAAAAAAAATGTGAATATCTTTGTTCAAGCTCGATGGAAACGTTTGTTTACTTACATTTTGATAATGAATTGACTAATTTTTTTTTGTTAATTTATAGTAAAGTAAGCTCTGAATATGTATTTGAATGCGTGAGATTAATTTATTATCACAGAGGTGGGTGATTAAATACAGCGTGGTAAAAAACATCAAAGTAGGTTTTATGTGTTGGGAACTTATCTAAAATTATATTTAATCAGTAACACACTGTTACACTTAAATGGAACACTGAAAGTCGTAATTGAAACTTCATTACTTATTTTAACATATTCAGTCTATATGGTAATACAATTATTTGATTTGGAACATGATATGCATTTGTACAAGTACTATTACGAGTAAGTATGATAAGATTGATTTTCTTTAACATGGGTTTAACGTTGGGAGTTTTTTGGTGTAAACAATTATTCTTTAGACATTAACGTCTACATATTGGGCTAGATTAGCATAATATATACGCTTTTTCTTAAAGATATCAGAGTTATATTCAAAGCTGCTTAATAATTCCACTTAAGATATAACAGTTCCGCAGACTTTTCTGGTCTTATTTATACAATATCACGGACGGGTTTTTATTTACCAATTTTACTAGATGAGCATTGCTGTAACATTATGAACGGATCACATATTAAAGGTTCTTGATATTTATTTATTATATTTATCATTTTAGTAGTGAAAAATGCTTGTTCATATTTGTTCATCTAACCCAACCCTGTTTTATTTTATGGCTAGGTGTGCTTAATGGGGATAGTTGCCCTTTTGACTCTGCCTACCCCTTCGGGGATTGTGGGCTTAATGATATGTAAATATTGTATATTTAATTTATCCTCTTGTTCTTTAAGTGATCGCATAACATAATCAGAAATTCAACCAATCAAAGCATGTTGGCCCTCTTATAATAACTACTATGCAAATTGCTGTGTAAAGGCATAATGTTTTGCATACAGAGAAATTGCACTAATTGTACTATGTAAATATTTTCGGTCCTTGATATTGTATGTAAGATCATTTATCTGGAATTAAGTATTTCTAATACAGCTTTGGTAATAATCCTGTGCAATGTTTAACGATTTCGTACTTACGAAAATCTGGTAAAATCAGATAGATTTTGACTGTTCACAATATATCAAAATTGTTATACATGCTATCATTTGAAAACTGATACCACGTTATGTATAACGTATATAACCCATTTGTATATGCTAACGATGAATTTAATTAAAATGTTAATATCGTCTAAACCTTATTACTCACTAATTTTTACTTTCTTGTAAATGTTTTACCTATACATTCACTGTTTAAATAGCTTATAAAATATATTGTATGATTTGTATGATACAAAATGTTTCACGGAATGTTTGATTAGTGAAATATTTTGACTTACGCCAATTAATGCGTCTGTAAAACGAGCGGTATAAGTTAAAATTGCAGCTTTGTCGATGGAAATTTCGCGGAAAAATCTCTGAGCTTGATGAATTTTTGACGTAAGTAAATTGCTCCCATTACTGTCTTTATTCATTTAATAAAATTTAATATTGTAATTTGCTCTATTTATGTTACATTTTCGTGTGTAATTCGACTTGACGCGCAATATTTGACGTAAATGTTTTAGTAACAAAATATTCGGAACATTGTAAAGGGCAGTCTACACTGAAGTTTTGGTGCAAGCATTTATGTCGCCGATGCTCTTGACACGTCGATGTCGCTTCTGCCTTACGCCAGAATCGTCCGAAGACTTCGCTGGCAGAGGAGAACTTACCCTGTGAGCGTGGTCCGCCTTCTGACCGTACCTTTGAACAAAATTGTTATAACATTTAGTTAAATAATACCTTTTTTAAGAACGTCAAAAAATCTTTATAGATCGGCCATTTTAGGAAAGTAGCAGTAGTAACATTGAAGCGACTGGTTCAAATTATTTATTCTTAATGAATAAAACCCCTGGGTTCATAATCACTTCTTTCAACGGTAAGATTTGCGAGGTATTGTTACAACAATATAATATTTAAACGAGTAATATTCTACGGCAAAACTTAAAATGTTTGAATGTAATAGAACATTTTACCTTTAGGAAGATCAAAACAAACGCCGGTTTGTTTAACCATATTATTTTTACCTTAATATTTTATATCAAAAATAAAACATTTACCTATGATGTGAAAGCTAATATAAAGATACAAAGCTGTGTCTCTCCCTATTTCTTCCTATTATTTCGCCCAAATAAACAATTTGATATGACAATGAACGATTACGTCTACTAGAAAGGTTTTCCCAGGAGATGTAGGTAGCTCTTTATTCTAATGTTACTTTGGAACATTTTATTATTCCCATAGTGAATAATTTTTGAATTCTATATTTAGGTCTGTGGTAGGTACCTACCTAAATAAAATATAGACAGTAGGGATTTTAGGCATTAATTAATTAGGTCATTTTGAGCCTGTACTTAAATTAGATTAAATTAAACATGATAGCGAGATAAGATTTCTAGTGCTTTAAATGTTCAAGTTAAACATTAATGCTAGTCATTATCGTCATCATAATCATCATCATTTTAGACAATAACAGCCATTTTCGACCTTGACTGTCTCATAAATCTCTAGAGGTAACAATGAGGCACTTTATCTAGAAGATTCTCTGACTTCTTTAAATAACTTCTTTGAAAACTTCTTGTTGAACTTACCGAAAAAGTTTTAAGATAAAATGCTTGTAACATTTATTTATATGTTTCAGTGAGTCATCCATTTAATTGAGCTACGTTGAATTATAAGATGGGTTTGATATGAACAAGTTTTCACATACTTTGCATTTTAAATATTTTTTGTATTAGTAAACTTGGAGGAAATATACTGAGTTCCATTCCATTATATTGTTAGTCCTAAAATTTACGTATTGACTATAATAGAAACCGTAATCAGCATAAGCTGATTTGTGTAAGCAGCTTACCTGTGTGTAATGCTGACATTCTCCTTTATGTCATTCAGCCTCTGCAGACTGTCTCTGGTGGACACACTGGACTGCGAGTACAGACTCAGCGGAGTATAGATCGGCTCATACTCTTGCAGTGTCGGTGGTGGCGCGTACGTCATACTCAGCTGGTGACATTATAAATATATAAGAAAAATTATGAATGCAACGGAAGAAGAAAATAGCTGTTCTAACTATAGATTGGATTAGATACGCCACTTAATTAAAAGAAGCGATGGTAGCTCAATGGTAAAAGGGCACGTGCCTCAAATCGAAAGGATGTAGGTTCGAACCTCTGAATTTTTTTAAATCTATATACAAAACCACACATAACGCTTAGAATTTCATATGTTGTATAAGTGTTTATTTCTGTTACTATAATGGTATAAGTATCTATTGGGGCGTATTTTTGTGATATTATTATGAAAGAGTGTAAGGGGCTAGCTGCCCCTTTGACTCTGCCTACCCCTTCGGGGATTATGGACGTGATGTTATATATGTATGTAAGAGTGTAAACCTGTGAGAGTGTCCGCACTGCGATGGGCGGCGAGTAAGACATCTGGTACGGCTGGGCAGTCAGACTTAGCACACTGGAGCTTTCACTTGAGCTTGACGGCGAAGTGCGATCGTGCTTCGGCTTGAGGACGCCCAAAGCTCGAGTTATTGATCCCTATACAAACAAATAAGTTAAAATAGTTTTTGTTACTTTAATAATGGCATACATGATAAAACCATAGAGTTCTTAACAAAATGTAATACGACATACCCTTAAACTATGTCTTCTAGAATCCCCACTGAGATCAATTCCAGGCAAACCAGTGGCCACAGATCTCGAGAACGGTCTACCCAACATCCTGATTTGGTGGCCGAACATATTCCTGAAAGGTCGTTTTGTTATTATTTCATCAAAAACATAGAGGTACAAATTTGAGATCGACGAAAGCCAGGCAGAGCGCTGTTTGCTTACATTGATTCAAACAAATTTGAGATATCTCAAATTTGCACTATTTTTATTATCCGCTAACACAAAAAGCTCTCATGCAACTTCTGGTATTATCACGGGAATTACTTTCATGTTCTAAATTTGGGATTACATCCCTAATATGTACAAAACATCTATAATTCCAAAATAATTTAGATTTTTAAAATTTTTGTTTAAGCTGCAGAGAGACAGTTAAAAAGTGAATAAAGAATTTCATAAGAATTTGCTTAGACATCAAAAGCATGATGCACTTTGCTGAAAACAATACGAATCATGCTAATTGTGTACGAATAATGATTAAATTGACAAATAAAAACGGTGGGTTAACTCATGAACTGACAAAGAACAGTACTGATTAAAACCGTTTGGATTAAATAAGAAAATCTATTTGGACACACATCAAGTACTGTTCTCTGTGAGCAATACAATGAAAATAATGACAATTATAAGAACAATAATCAAAATGTTGAAACCAAATCAGACAAGCACGAGATGTCAACGTGGTCGAAATCATGTCAAATAAATAAAATCAATTTTAAGGTAAAATTCCAACACAGCTATGCGAGGTAGATAAACGGTGTGCGAGCAAAAACATCCATAAATGGAAGAATAATTGACGCATTGCTTGCAAGCAGTGGTGTAATTATACTGCTTGTGGCTATTTTATTGGATGAGGGCCCCGTTAATGTAAATAGTGTTTGATTTAGGAGGTAATAGGTCCCCTACGCTTTAAGGGTTAATCGGGTTGACGAAGTACGTATAGCTTTGACTAGAGGGTGTTGTGGAAGTCACGCCACAGCACCCATGACACCCTCCACCCGAGCATGGAGGGGTACCGCGGGGTTTTAGTGGGTATACCCCGGGCTCCTACCATCTTTGGCCGGAGAGGCGATCTCCGAGGAGAGGCTCCTGGGAGTCCCACACACCACCCTGCCCCCTGCGTGTGCGTAAAGCATTTCGCCACGAAAAAAAAGTACGTAAAGCTTTTGAAAACGTTCTGCCATCCAACTGTTACATCATTGCTTGCAAATCAAAAGCTATCAAGTATTTCTGTTAGTAGATATTTCCCACGCACACAACTAAACTTTCCCACACAGCTCAGGTAGAATCATAGCCTTATGGAAGGAGAAAGAGTGGACAGAGCCTGGTTAAAGTGCGATCTAATGATGATGACAGAGAGGCATTCATGATGTATCGATAAAATGGTCGTTACCGTTCTGTCTCGATGCAAGGATCGCCAAGTATAGGGGTGATGGATAATAAAAGAAACTGACTCGATGTCCCTTGGGCTTAATCTTTTTATCAGGATTTATTCACATTTATATGTTAATCGATATTGTTACAGGTGAACCTAATATACAATGTCGTCAACTTTACAATATGAATGTATACAAGTCAAAAACATATTCATATCTTACATTATCGGTAAATGCTATTATTGTTATAACCCCTAAAGCTATTGTAAATGGTTCTGTTTTTATATCTAAGAAGGTATTTTCCGTGTAATTTTTTAAAATCTTCGATTATAATAATTATCTTTTAAATTTTTGTTGACAAATTCCAAACGAATCCATTTCATTATAATGTAAATGGGATATAATTAACCCCCTATATTAACACGAAGCATTTTATGCTTTACGTAGATACCAACTAAGTTGTATACATTTACTAAATTTACCAAATCGATTGATCTCGAATAAACATTGATATGACAAATCTATATTCTACGGCAAGTCGGGAACTCTAGGGGGTTAAAAATGTACTCGTAGAACATTGAATCTAACATTGACGAAGGCGAAGGGCACAAAAGAATATTGTGAATGTTTCCGATCGCTACAACTTTTCGAGTTACTTTACTTACAAACCACCACTCCTACAATAACTTATCAGTCTTCACCGCTCGGAAAGTTTTCGATCAAAAAAGTTTCACAACGAGCGAGTTTTGACGGAAGATCCCTAAAAAGTCTTCTTGCAAAGTAAAATATTTTTGTGTAAAAATAGCGACTTTACAAACATTTTGATACAGGAAACTTTACATAGGTACAGGTTGACGAAACTGGGCGTCGAAGCTAATTTACTTTTTGAACGATAGTTTTTTGATTTTCGTGGATTTATCTTTGTTTTGTGGACAACATGGATGCTCGGGCAGCCTCCACTTGCAGTTCTTCCACCTGGCAAAATATCGTATACCTGCAGGATTGCACCTCATATTATAATCAACTACAGGTTGCTCACCTACCGGGGCGTGACTTTGGTGACATCTAGGCATGCATGTGCTACTCGCCTGCCAATATTCAGACTCGTCAAGTGACATTTATCACTTCGCAAGTTGTAGGTTAATGGAGTCGACGAGATACAAGATCACATTAGGCAGTGCTTTGTCACCATACATAATGATATTGGCACAGGAATGTAAGTCATTTTCGAATAAAATATGATAAATAGATATTGGAAAAAGAAAATGTAATGTTTGAACATATGGAGAACAATATTTCAATTTAAGTATTCGGTTTGAATATAAATTAAAATAACTTACTTTTAAGTTGTGACTAAATACTTATTTCAAAACTTGAAGGTTTTATTCATTTAAGATACATTGAAAATGTTCTAAAAACATTGAAACGTAAACTTGTTAAGCCACAGGAAAATACCACTTTTACGATTATGTTTGCGAATTTGATTAACTTATAGTCTTAACTACAAGAATAGATAATTGTGGTTCAGTTATTGTCTCATGGATTTCGTCAAACTTTCCTGTAATAGCGGATAAATAACAATCGGGTCCAAAGTTGTCCACGCAAAACAGTTGGCAAATGCTTAGGTAAGTATATCATGTATACAAAGGTATATCTTCCACAATACTACATCAACAATAAAATAAAATGTATAATATTTATATGAAACTCATTCCCAAGTGTACAAACATCACATTTTAACCTAGATATCATTCAACCGTTACGCGAACACAACTGACCTGGCTGGGATGACGAGAGCGTCGAACTCGGCCACCAAGTGCCTCCGTATTATGCTCTTGGAGGGCGGAATGCCAAGGGCGGTCGCCATTGTCTCGCCCGTGAACGACGGTTCCAACACCACTAGGCCGCCGTGCACTCCGCTGTCTGGTTTTTGAAAAAGGTATAAATAGGAAGGTTGCAATTTTCTTGAGTTTAGGCTGTATGGATTCAGATGTGAATATTTGTGCACAAAAAAGATATAAGTAGGTAACTTAGGTTAAAACAATTTAAACAATCAGCCTTCTTAGGAACTAAAACCAGAGGAAAATAACTTATAAAGATTTTCTTGCAAGTAAAAAGTAAAATAAATAATACAGTGAGGAAAATAAAAATAAATACATATATCGTAAATTAAAAAAAAAATATTTCGAATATTCAAAATCAATAATACCTGAAAACCTGTTATTGGAGGACAAAACTGTATGGAATAATATGATCGGACATAATTTTTTATTTCAAATAGCTTATACTCTATACACGACCGGTTACATTTTATTACTCAATCAATAATATCTATATTGAACGCATAGACACAAAAACAAACCCATGAAATTACATAAAAGGATTGAATGCTAAACCAGCCAGTATAAAAAAATACTTTAGCAATAATTCGCTACAAATAAAAAATTAAAGAGTACAAAATAGCCTTTGTTTTTTAAAGTTAAATCAACTTTTACCAAAAGTAAACAGAACATGGTAAAATACTTCAACAAATAGTCTTACCTTTGAGATTTTCAGCAAATTCACCTAAGTCAATATTGTGGGCCCATCGCATGAACCTCTGATTGGTCCACACTAGAGGATCGGCGTCCACGTTTTCGCATTGATGCCGTCTCACGGCTAAAGCCTGTTAGAAAAACAATTGAACGTAAGCTTCGCATTCCAAATACCTACAATAAAAAATTAAAAAATATTATGTGTCAATTTGGAATTTATTTGTGAAATGAATAACAATAAAAACTTTTTTCGACATATTATTTTATATATATTTTATATATAACAATTAATTACCAATTTAATCTTAATTTTTATTGAGGTGTGACTATAAAACATAAAGATATGTATATCGTTTAAAAAACTCATTTAATCGATCAGAAAGAAGCTGACCTACATTAAATACGTATGTATCACTCTCATGTAACTAATATACAATTATTTGTAGTTATGTTTTGCTCTGTAAACATTCTAGACTTATTCATTACTAGAAAATAATCGACGATACATATATGAAATTTGTTACACTTTATCTTCGATATTTTATTAAGTTTTTACCACATTGGTAAAATAGAATAAACATGAATGAATATGCTTGAATAATTTTATTTTTCAAAGCTATGTTATTAAATATAAAAAAATGAATTCAATATTTTACATGGCTTGTTGGACGTGGGTCGGTGTTTGTGTAGACACAGAATAAAAAAGTTTTAATCCGAGCTCCACAATAAAATCCGTATTTGATTAGGTACTTTCTAAATTTAACCCTTTTCATTCTATAGATGAATTTCAAACTTCAGAATGGATTTTAACACAATTACATTACAATATCGCGTTAAGGTTTTTAGGAAAGAAAACTTAGAGTTGATTTGAAATGTAAAAAATACGGAAGTACCTAGTGGTGCTTGTGCAATATTTTTTTTATAAAAAAAGTTTTCACCACTGTCGTATTTGTCAAGTCGGCATGTGCATAAAAAAACTACCAATGCACTGTAAGGTTATCTTACCTGTCTGTCATACTTCATTATCCTAAGCAAGTGTATGCCGTGGACGATGGACGCCTGGTGGAACTTCCTCGTCACGCCGAGGTATTTTTCTAGCTCCTTCTTGCTAATGGTGTCCAGCATTCTAGCGTCTACCAGGCTCGCCAAAAATGACTCCGCATACTAAGAAAAAAAAAAATGTGGGTTAATTACATTGCTCATATTGGCTCATTCGATAATAATCTTGAGAGCCTTCCACATTTAGAACGTCGACATGAGGTTAAATCACAAGTTTTGGGACCAAAAAAATATTATATGATATACCTTTTAAATGAAAAATAATTTGGTCTAAAGAATTGAAATCGAAATGTGAATCATTTATTCACTCAACCACCGCTCAAGATTATCACCCTTTTTCAAATCACCTGGGTCTTATCAATATCTCACCTGTGATAATCCTAAGTCAGGAAGCCACTCAGCAGCCACCCAAGCGTGGGTCAGCTGGCCTATACTCGGGTTCCGGACGAGGTCCGGCCGACGCCGCTCCTCTATCGCCAGCCGCAGCTTCTTGCGGTGCATGGGCTGCGAGATGCCGAGCCCGACCTCGAGGTCTGCGTCCGTCAACTCGAGCAGAACCTGCCCATTCAAAGCACGGATCTAGAACCAACCAGAACACAATATTTGACGCTACTATTGCGTCACTGCTTTTAATACTAATTGGAATGATATAGGTCGGACGGTAATAGTGAGCGTTAGAGTTAGTAGGATGTTTTCATTAATATTTTGTGTATGTATTGTACGTTACTATTATGGGACATTAAAAAAAATTTCTCTGGTAATTGATCAAATCACTCATGTCACTTCATACTCTACATAGCATTAAATAACTATTCCATACATACATACATACATAATATCACGCCCATAATCCCCGAAGGGGTAGGCAGAGTCAAAGGGGCAGCATGCCCCTTCAACTACATTCAGCAAAAATTAAGTCTATAAAGGCTGGGTTAGATAAAAAATTGTGAAAAAGCAGTGACTAGCGGCTAACCTGTCGCCTACACAATCACACACCCAAAACCCGATATACCATTAGTCGCCTTTAACGACATTAAATAACTATTCTGAGACATTTATGCCTCAGTGCTTGGAGAAGTAGGTTAATAAGTAGATTATATCATATATGTAAATCAGTCAGTAGTTAAGCCTCCAGTTAGCCTCCAGCTTACTAGAAGGCCACTAGTCACCAGCTTACATGCTTGATATATTTGATAATGTTTGTCGCTTGCTCCATATGCATCTCTCTAGCAATCTACTAATAATCACGTTTGGATCTGATCCTAGCAATACGACAGTGAACACAGGGCTGTAATATAGCTCGATATGCAAATCAATCAAATTTAGTTAGGGTTTCAGTGATTGAGTTTATTGTTTAAAATCGGTTGACGTGTCGCTAACAGCCAACGTTTGGACGAAATTCGTCAATCAACGTTCATGGCAATACCGACGATAGCCAAATGTTCGTGCCCAATATTAACAAGGGCTCACAAAACTCGTGCCGATAAATCGCAGATGAACGTGTTTTGAATAAACAAACGCTGCGATGAATTTATCAGCCAGCTTTGTATTGGGACTTAATTTCCATACAGATCTAATAAAATAAGCGCACTCCGTATAACGAATCGCTTCGGGTAATGAAAAAGGTATTTTTTTTGTCCCAACGCAATGCTCAAAAGATAAGCCGCATTGTTTTAGAAGGGAATTACGAGCGACCTAAAATTTGAACGTCGATTTGCGTACACTCGTACATTTATCCTCATTTGCAAAAAAATATGAATTGAATACATTTGAGGCCTTGTCGGGACCTTTGTTGCCCTTGTCTCCATTGTAAGGTTTCTCTCTATTTAGAATCTGTTACCAGGTGGCTCTTTCTTTATTCGAATATAAAACGTGTACATAGCTTATAGAAATGTAGTATTATGCCGCAATCGAGCCACATTGCGGTTACGGTCCCGAGGAAAACGATGAGAGGGGAATAAAGAATTTGTATAAAAGATTAAAGCTGCCTGATAACTAATTGAGGCGATCTCATACATTATTTTATTGATAAATGTAAGAAGGTATTAGCAGTGTGTACGCCAATGCGATTTTGTGAATATTTTTTCACACGCTAGGTTTACAAACATAGAATTTAGTCGAACACAGAAAGATTTTATAGGAAAACCTTGAATTTAGATAATTTGACAACTATAAGTATTCTAAAGCTGCCCCTTTGACTCTGCCTACCCCTTCGGCGATTATGGGCGTAATGTTATGTATGTATGTATTTCTATTTCGTTAAATACTATCATTTTCTAAACCGTTAATTGTCAATGATGGATTAATATTCGTAGAGTTTAATGTAACACATACGGAAGTATATCAGTTTGACATGACGAAGTTTGTTAAACAGTATAATAAAGGCTTGTTGAAGACAAGTTCTAGGTACAAACTTGTCTAATATGATTTATATCTAATAATCGCAGCTACAGTAATTATAGTAACAAGTTCATAGTATAATATTGTAGACGAGTACATATGATCATGCCGGAGTAAATGAGAAACGCAATACCGTCATTATCTTAATAATAATGAGCGTTGTGTTCAGTGCAGTAGTGAGATAGACAGATGATACCTTTATAAATGGTTAATAGAATACGAACATACATGTTACTGTACAAAAACATGTTACATCTTTGAAAGATATATAGTACTAGCAGCGCCCCGCGGTTTCACCCGCATTGTTCCCGTTCCTGTAGGAATATGGGGATATAATATAGCCTATGTTACTTGCGGATGATGTAGCTTTCCAATGGTGAAGGATTTTTTTAAAACGGCACAGTAGTTTTTGAGTTTATTCATTACAAACATATACACACACATAAATACAAATCTTTCCTCTTTATAATATTAGTATAGAAAAGTAAAAGCATTTCTCCAGAATTGTATATTATTGTATGCTCGTGTATCAAGGTCCGTCTACTTGGCTAGAATTTTAAGTTATTGGTAGACACATTCACTTTATCAACGCGTTGCATAATGCATGACAATAGGCTATTTTCCTCAAAAACATTTTGTAGTCCACTATTGAGATTACAGAAAAATATTGCTTACATATTTTTTCTTTTCGTTAAAGATCCGCGTGACGTCACCAGGTGTGTAAAATTTTACCATCCAAGTGACGTAAAGTACCAAATTTTAGATCTTTGAAGCGCTGTATCATTGTCATTTTTCGAGTATCAGTTAAAGCAAAAAATACTACAGCCTTAACTGTCTTATGACGTAGTAGATAGGTGTCTATGGATATCGCCACAGCCCCTTTGGCATAATACATAGTTTAAATTCCACGTAGTACCCAAAGACCTTTGTGCCAATTTTATTATCCTACGCCGAGCGTAATTTAATATTAAAGCTAGATTAAACTAGGAAAATAGCCTCTTATATAAGGTTGTTGTTGTTGATAACAAAGTCGCGGCAATAGAATTACTTAATTGATTTGTAACTACCATCGTGTTATAAATCCTACTTATTTATTTAGTTGAACAATTGCTTGAAGATCCGGATTTATTTATTTCTATTTCTCGTTACCGTGGCTGGTACTCTACGAATTATTAGCTTTAGTAGGAGTTTAAGTGTGTCTGTGTGATATCGTTTCGTTTTTTAATCATTACTTCACGATATGTTACGCTTTTACGTAATAAGGACTGTTAATGCCTTTGTAAACCAATTTGGATAGGTTTTAACGCACGTTATTAGATAAAAACATCCTGTCGCGATCTACAGTAGGTCGGATGGATTGTAAAGTATTTTTCACCTTCCTACCACCTCCCCCAAATTTTTTAATGGCAGAGCAACGTTTGCCGGGTTGGCTAGTTATCTTATGAAATTTAAACCGTAATGTACTTACCTTCCCACTCTTGACGTTATCAGCGACGGCGGCTGCATACTGAGGCATTCCAAGGGCTAACTCCAGCCAGGCTATGATGGCGGGAGCCCTCCACCGTGCCAGGGGGAGGGAAGCGGCCTCTCGGAGCGCTGCCTCGCTGCCGAGGGGGGACCAGGCCCGGGCCGTGCTGCCTGTGCCAGCGTATACTGGCTCTAATGGAGATATTACTATGTAAATATTTTATTTAATGTTCAAACAATCACCAATATCTTGCTCCTGGTTATTCCCAGACGTTACCACAAGAACTATGCAAATGCCACCATTTGGTTTGGACATAACATATTTGATAACTTTTATTATCCCTAATTAAAGTTGTACAAAATTAGCACCTAAGGAAAAGGTAGTTTAAAAACCCTTTAATTTCATTTGAAAAGAGATACAAGAATAATACCGAGTAGCAGAAACACCAAAAGCTTTTTAAATGAAGAACCATTTTATTGTCTGTCAGAAACAAACGCCACTCACCGCTCTCATGGCCGCTGACCGCAGCGCTGCCGGACTTGGTGCGGTGCCTACTGCGCGCGAACACCCTCGAGATGGAGCCCCACGCGGAGCCGCGGCCTCGCCCGCCCTTGCCGCCGCCCGCGCGAGTCCTCAGCCCGCCCACGAGGGCCGCCTCGCACTCGCCTGGACTCGACAGCTGCTCTACTGACCTGCGCGACGATAAATACAATCAGCTTGCTCACTTGCTACGGACATATCTATCGCTACGGAATGTGTTACTACAGTCGCAAGTTTTGCTACGAAATTTTATCATTTCATGTCGGCTCTCATATTCTTAATTATTCTTATTAAATACATTATGAATTGTGTACCTTTAGTTCAGGGGTGGCGAATCTTTTTACACAGATGTGCCACAGTATCTAAAATTTCAGTATTATTGATTCTTCAAGTGACAGGGGGAGCGGTCGAAGTGAATGTTATAGTCATTCGTTGTTGATAAATGAAAGAAAATTCATGCCCAACATCAGCGTGCCATCGATGGCACGCGTTATGACGCCAATGGTTCGCCATCACTGCTTAAGATTGTGACTTCAAGCCTGTGTCTTGACGTATCGGGCGGAAACAACAAAGTGCAACGTTGCATAATTTTTAGTTAAGGGGTTCAAGCAAGCAAGACAACTATAGTTATTATATCACCACCAAAAAAATTACATTTACAAATAATTAATGTTTTATTAAAATTTTTATCCAACTTACAGTACATACATACATACACTTTATTATCATCATCAACTGACAGTAAAATAACGTATTTTTTGTGTTAAGATTATTTTGCTCGGCAGAAAAATAATATTATTTAATTTAATGATCTCAATAATTTATGTGTAACGAAAATGGAAGTAGGGCTTAAATATAATTCTTTGGCAATGGTATTATTAATTTTCAATCAAACCACGTAATTCAAATTTTAATGCTTTCACTATATAGCTTTTGCCGATGCCCCGAATGAATTGGTTACACAATATCGTGCGTTCTGAATTTAAAAATTCCTTTTTTACAGCTTAAACTTTGATGGGCCAAATGGATTAAGCGTGAAGACTGTTACATTTACATTCGCATTTATATTAGGAAGGACGTATTAGTCAAATCGCTTGCACTAATAGAACCAAAATAAAACCAACAATTCGGTCATGCGCACCGTTTCCAAACATATACCTAAACCGCTAATTGTGTTTTGTCGGATCGAATCCGCGAATACTCAAATGTAATCCCTAACAACGTTCGCTGCATTTTCGTTTGATGGGCTTTCTGAAATTTGCAATGAGTATTTTAAATCCGGGATTATTGGAGTACGGATTTTCCCCTATTAAGAATTTTACCATAAGCGTATTAAGACTCGCTGTTGAAAATCGTAATTGAATGTAGGTAATGAAGCGCAAGAGTTGTTTTTTGTATGTTCGAAACGGTATTCTTAGTAGCTATCAATCATAATGAAGCATATGTTCTATAAGATTAATAATTTATCGAGTAACGTTCCATTAACTGGCATCTAGGTCTTCAATCCCCAATTAACAGAATACAGAATGACTACAATATGCTTCAAAAAAAATCCCAAAATTAAATGTTTTCAACAATAGCTTTACTAAATTTTAGACAATCATAGCAATACATGTTAGTGGATAACAGAGTTGGTCAACTTGATTTAATATTTTATTCTTTGTTTGTAATTTTTGGCTTTAATTGTATTTTGTTTTTTTAGAAATAAAAATTTTTGCGTGTTACTCAAATGTTATTGGGTAACAGAGTTGGGCAACTTGATTTTATTTTTTATTTTTTGGTTTTAATTGTATTTTGTTTGTTTTTTTCTAATTTTCTTTTTGCGTGTCACTCAAATGTTACTGGATAACAGAGTTGGGCAACTTGATTTTGTTTTTTATTTTTTGGTTTTAATTGTATTTTGTTTGTTTTTTTCTAATTTTCTTTTTGCGTGTCACTCAAATGTTATTGGATAACAGAGTTGGGCAACTTGATTTTGTTTTTTATTCTTTGTTTGTAATTTTTGGTTTTAATTGTATTTTGTTTTTTTTTTTCGAATTTCCTTTTTGCGTTTCAAGAATACTTTGTAAAACAATGTAATGCTATGAATGTTTAATGTATATGTTGTTGGTGTGCTTTATTTAAATGAATAAATAAATTCGTTTAAATATTGGTAGAACTTAAAATTATAGTGCCATCTGCCTAGCACTACACAAGAGGTGATTTGTTTTCAATCGTGAATGGATTGTTGTACAATTTGTGATTGTGGTAGGATCAAGCTAGCCATTTGTCACAAATTTCTTCACAGTTTTGTTTTTCGGCCAATAGTGGTTAAATGAACGTACTCCTTATATTGTTTCTTTTCAGGTCTATAATAAGATATGTAGGGAGGGACTTTTCTTAACAGCAGACAGTGCAGGCTAAAAAAAAAATAATAAGATATTGGTACTATATTGAAAATACGCTTGTTCACATTTAGCCAGCAAGAATGAGCACGAATATTGCATCGTAGTGTTAACTGTCTTCAATGTTAGAACAGGCAGTACAATGGGATAAATGTATACAAAACAGCACTGTACTCGTACAATCTAGGTAATTGTGAACAAGGAGAAAATTCTTCGAATCGGTTACCTTGATAGGGACCCAGCATCGATAGATCGGGTGAAGGGAGAGGCGCTGTTGTGCGGCGACAAAGTCGGGCTGCAGTCTCGAGGTGTGCTCACTGTCGACAAAACATCAATTCTGTATTAAAAGGTACGCATCTATTGATATACATATAATAATACCCAACCTGAAAAGGATATTACATTTCATTCATTTTATAGAATTTACATATCGAATCACATTTGCAATTAGTGTCTTTCAGCTGAAGTAGACAAACGTTCGATATTTTATAATTATATATACTGCGCAATTTATTTTTATATTTTTAACTTAATCCCATTATATGAAAATAAAACAATTGATGCCACTTGAATTTTAAATAAAATAAATTAATATATTGTCTAGACTGACATATCCAAACTAAGCTTAAGCTTGTAATTTATTGTTCGATATTAGCATAAAATACAACTAAATCAGATTATATAATATTTTAAAACAACTAGTAGAGGACTAATCCTCTACTACCTGATCATTAAATAAAATTAAAATGATAGAAGTATATCTATAAATATGTATTTATTTATACGGGTAGTCCCATGGCAAATGATGCCCCGACCTATTTTTCCACATCCAGAATTACAACATAAAACGCCGCTGGCCTATTTCAACGCACTGGAAAATAGAGTAACAAAAACACTTTATATGTTACACACGATAAATATCGCAGTCACAGTGGCACTTATCTGCCGTTGTCATCGGGCCATATAAACGACCCAATCTCATCGTTAAGGCTTTCTCTGTAATAAAACGGTTGTCTCGTAAGCGGAAATTTCTACCGCATTTTTGCCTGAACTGTCTAATAATTAAATAGATACGATTCCCGCGGAGTGCTTTACACGAAAAAATGCTTTGTCGTTAGGCCCGAAATAATTTCCTTTCATGTTTATTTGAGGGCAAATAAAGTGGATCTATTTGATGAGCTGGTGAACCATTGGACATTTTAGTAGCGACGGCCCATGAGCTCAATGCCCACTCGAATGCTTATCGCGAATCGATCCGATTTTAAAATCACGTGATGCGATAATGTACTCGATATTCTCCCGGTGTAATGACATTAAAATGCTCCAGTCAAGTGGGCTTTTAGTCAGATCCATCAAATTACCACAAGTGTACTGCCCGCGGCGCACTCACGTTCATGGCGGTGTTAAGTGGAGACTCACGTGAAAATCGGAAGATATTAATTAATTGTACAAGTACAATTGATTGGAGTGTTTATTTCCGAAGCAAAGCGTTTTCATAGTACCTTTATTAATTTTTGTTTAGTTGAGAATTGATAAGTCTCATGATACGCAATACTTATATTACAATTATGACCGATATGTAACTAATACTTACTCCATGATAGGCTTAATTAGAGATAACTGTAAATAAAGATAACTTGTCCAATTCCATTGCAATAGTATCACATGTATAGGTACGTTGATATCTATTAATTAGATTAGTGCCTTTGTCAAACATGTAGCACATCAGGGTTATTGACTCTCCATTTATAGAAGTATTTATCCATGTTACATCTGATAGGGTGTTTATGTTGTAAAGTTTTGTGGAATAGGTTAGTTCACTCAAAATTTCGTAGGTTAGATTATCAAAAAATATTGAATACGTATTTTTTGCTTTATTTCATACTCGAAAAAACAAATAAAGCAAAGATACAGCGCTTCAAAGAACTGAATTAGGGCCCTTTACGTCACTTGGAAGGTAAAATTTTACACATCTAGTGACGTCACGAGGTAGTTTACGTTTACGCGCTGTATCTTTATTATTTTTGGTTGGCTGAACAAAAGAAAAAATACGTAAACAATATTTTTTGGGTTTCTTTCTAGAAATTTTTTTGAGTAACATAGCCTATTGGAACTAAGGAAACTTTCATACCATTAGTATTTTGTACGTATAAATAAATTCTCCAGGCTGACACACCAATTCCCTAGTTCCAAACTAAGCTTATGATTGTGCTATGGATACTGGGTGAACAGATATACATACATAAATACGTTTATAAACCATGACTTGAGTACAAATGTCCGTGTTCATCACACGAAACATTTGCTAAACGTATGAACGTATTAATACATAATAATACAATTTCTTTCCTCAATGTACCGCATATAAATCTCTATTTATATCAGTGGATAGCCTTACATTTCATTATGCCTAGCAACAGGTAGGTGAAAATAAACTGTTAATAGTCCTTTCGCCTTTGAACTGTGATAGCTTAGTGGTAAGGACTTGCGCATCTTAACCGAGGGGTGCGGGTTCAAACCCGGGCACGTACCTCTGGATTTTTCAAATCTATTTACGTATTTATATCACTAGCTCAGCGGTGAGGGAAAACATCGTGATGAAACCTGCACATTTCAATAACTATGGATGTATATTATAAACATGATCCAAAATTTGTCTGGTTCCCCTATCTAAGGATTACGAAGGTCAGGTCGGCATTTGTTTTAATGTAATTATCAGACTCGCTAAATCCTAGATCACGGTCTAAGTGGACCCCGCCTAAGCACGGGAAATAACGCTAGGAGGATAAATAGTCCTTATGCAAATTATTAAAACTCACATTGATAGATGTGGTGGGCTGATGAGACCAGGGATATGGCGTCTGTGTCATAGGCGTCTATGGTGGGCGGGGCGCCTTCAGCCGTGGAGTCTGACAGGTTTCCACCGCAAACTGATGTGGCGCCGCCATCGCTGCTACCTGTTACTGACAGTAAATCCCACACTAGAGAGAGATAATAAGCTATATTACATGATTTATATGTTTAATTGACGAGAATCATCAAAAGCAATAATAAAATGATGGTATTGCAAATTAAAGGTGTTTAAATAGCAGTGCCTTCGGAAGCAAATTTTATTGTGGTGCAATATCAAAAGTGATACATTACCTGATTCGTGGATTAAGCATCAGTATGTAAAATTTTGTATCGCTGTCGTAATATATCTGACATTACGTTTGCTTTATATTAAGTGAGCGTTAACGACTGCGTATCATTCGTTTACGATAAATATACAAAAAATGCGAATTATTTACATCAAAGAAATTTCTTCTACGCGTTTTGCTCTTCTAAACTGAACTAATATCTTTTGGTGTGTACATAGTAAGTACTTAAAAAGCCTCCATGTTAACTGACAATCAAATGTTACTTGAATAAATCCAATTCGATTTAATCAATATTCTGATAACTTTCTAGGCCTTAATCTGTTTGTCTATACTTCTAAACTCCTTCTTCTATTTCGATTGTTAAATATGAAAGTATTTCAAATATTGCTGTTTAAAACAGAACTTGTCATTCTATAAACTTTTTTGTACATACCTCTGACGCCGGAATCAGCACTGCAACTGCCGCGGTCTCCGATCATGCCAGATGGCCCTCCCAACATCATGGGAGGGCCTATGCCCAGTGATGCCACACTCTCACCCTCTGACAGACATCCTGCGGCTTGCAGCTGCCTTCGAGCCTAATGGAAATTAAATATACACTTGAAATTTGATTCACAGCAAGCAAAAATATTTAAAAAAAAAGTTCGCAATGCAAAAACGACAGTAAAACTTTATTTGGCTGTTTTTTTGTTGCTTTTACTTTACCAATTGTCGATCACCCAAAAATCGTTATATATAACAACAAACATGACCCGACTTTCAAACGATTTTTAGATCGAAAGGTTATTTTAATAAAATCTGCTTTATCCTCAGTAGGATACTTTGTGATAATATAAAAACAGATTCAATTTACATAACAGGCCCTCGGAAAGGCATAACAGTCTTCCTGTTTAATATCGCGCGCTAACTTTTTAATATGTTTAATCAAAAACACAAAGAGTTGGCCGCCTGTAGAATTTTGAGAATTTCACTAGCTTTGTTGTCCGTAAGTAGATCGCACTGAGCTCGAAAACTATGAATAACATTGAAGCATGCTGAAAAGGCTATTTTCCTCGATTAGAATTTATAACTACCATAGATAACGTTTGTTACCCCGGAAGGGTTCGCCCAATCGTTCACGGTTCACCGAATGGCGCCAAATGCTAGCAAACATTCTGAGACCGTCCAATTATTATTAGGCATTATTCCATATTATTGATTCCCGACCCGTTTCATGATTCAATTAATTTCGATTGGGGCTTAATTTGAACAGGATTTGGCCTCTCAACTGGGACACGGCGCTTTAACGAGCCTAATATCGGCGTAATGAGGTTTCACCCAATAAACCGATGGTAATGGTATCAAAGGCTTAAATTATTTGCGGATCCAAATGAAATTGTAATTAAATGTTACATTTGGGTGACAAAACAGATCTCTCATTTTAGACAATCATCCAACTCGCTGATTCAGCAACTGTGTCAACATTTTTGGTCTAATTAACATAAACAAATGTATAACACAATTTGAGACACGTCTGAGAATGCAATATTAAATAACATTTTACGATTTCTCTTTATGCTGTCGACAGTACACGTGTCGTGATCGAAAACACACAAATGCAACCGGAGATAACCGATTCAAAACGCTGTAACACATCAAAGCGAGTCCATTTCACCAGTTATTGAACGCAGTTGCGTTAATTTTCCTCGCAATTCGGATCAGAAGGAGCGATTTGAAATTGTAATTAACACCGCACCAGTGATGGATTGCGCGTCGGCTGGGCCTATTCATCATACATAATACGGACCCGGTACAACTTTATATATACTTTGCAGATTGTTCAATCACCCAATCAATCAATTTGTTAATTATTATTAATGATATTCCATCTTCGACTAGATTTATGGATGATGTCATCCATCTTGGAAAGTAGGAGCTAAATATGGAGCTAGTAGGTATTTAAGTTAATTTACTTATATTATTGAAAAGGAAAAGAATAAACCAAACTGTAACTGTAGTTATAATATTTGTACTAGTTAGCCTAGTCGTATAATTTTTTTTCTCTCTTTCTAATTATATCACACAGTTTTCTACTATAGGTACCTTTGTAAATTATACTAACCAAAAAATACATGGCAGGTGTCGTACAGAAACTAAGTTGGAAAGTATGTTCTCGGTATTTTTTTCCTTTTTGGGTGAAGTTCGTAAGTATTTTCTCCTCGGCTCATTAAGTATGAAACCCTGAGAGAACTTTCAACAATACTTCTAAATATTGCCTGAGAAATAACGTGTAAGTAATGATATTTTAATGACAGTCAAGACTCTTATGAAACGCCAAGTTTAGTATTTTCGATATGTATTTATAAAATACGTAAATTTTGGACATTTTGATCAACGACTTGGCGTTGAGGTTAGAGCAGGTAAACATAAAAAGCGATGCCTTACCCAGACGTTATCTAGGAAACTTAAACCGTTATAATCAAATTTATTCAGTTAAGTGTCAAAGCTAGCCGTCATTTACATGGCGAAAAGAAGTGGCTACCTTCCGCGCTACTTGGGAGGAGCTAGCCCAGAATAGACAGAATTGGAAATAATTGGAGGAGACCTTTGCCCAGAAGTGGGACACTATAGATGGAATAAAAAATGACAACAAGTAAATAATTTATGAAAAAACAAAAACATGTCGTACCTCAAACAGTTGTTCCCTGGCATGCCGGAGCTGTGTGTCCCGAGCGCTCAGCGCAGCGGCGAGCTGCAGCGAGCGTTCGGCCTCGTCGCGAGCGTGGCGGAGCAGCGCCGCGCGCTCGCGCTCGCGCTCCGCTCGCTCCGCTCCGAGCACCGACGATGCGCCGCCTCTTGACCGCATCTACAAAAACAGCTGTTGGTACTGTGGCCTTTTGGTCAGATTACTTATAGATGTCGCTAAAACTATCACATTCTCCTCTCTTATTCTTTAAAGTTTTCTTAGACTGGCTCCGCTTTGCATCTACAAGAACCAATTGTAGCTGTTGGTACTGTAGACAGATGTTTATAGATGTCGCCAGAGATATCATATCATATCTTACTATTTCATGTTTTTAGGCCCACTCCGCTTTGATATTATTTCTGATAACGCAAGTATCACATAACCTTTGGCCAGACTTTGATGGAAATGTAGGTTGTTATTGGAACTGACATAATTTATTATTAAAATATTTTGTCATATTCTTATACTGAGATAGATCACTTTGACCTGGTCTTTGTTAAAGCGACCTTTAAATCTTGTATAGCGGGAGCTTCACAAATAGGATCGTAATTACACATCTATAATTGTTATTGAAATATGAGAAATCGTGAGATGTACCTACTCATGATAATTTTCTTTGTGATCTAAATTTAAAAAGTATTCATCTATTTTTAGTTTAAACTTTTAACAACGGTTTGGTAATAACGACTTCATTTGAATACCTGTTCATAGTTACGTATAAAATCCCTCAGTTCTTTTTCTTTGTCTTCTAATGTTGCGTACAGTTGTTTCATTTGACTCAATAGATCAAACTTTTCTGCTTTTAAGCGTTTCTTATCTGCTTTTAGAGCTGAAACAAATAGTTATATTAGGCATTTGTACATATTTACACTTCAAACAGAATTATTTACGTATTTTCTAAAAAAAATCTAATATCAAAAAATCGCCAATTGTTAACTCTGCATAAGATATCTATACTTATAATAAATTTGTAGAGAGGTCAATTCTGTACATGAAATATATTTTCAAAATAACTATCAGGGGGTGATTAGTGATCGATACTGATGCCAAAAATGCAATCAGTAAAATTTTTGTCTGTCTGTCTGTCTGTATGTATGTTCCTTATAGAAACAAAAACTACTCGACGGATTTATTTTAACGACATTTGGTACAATTATTCTTCATACTCCTGGGCAGGTTATAGTATACTTTTCATCACGCTACAATCAATAGGAGCAGAGTAGTGAAGGGAAATGTTGGGAAAACGGGAGAAGTTACTCCATTTTTTAAGCTTCCGTCGCGTGTGCAGCCTTAATGGTTAAAGTTACATAGAAATCATGTATGACGGAAATAGTCTTTATAATATTAACCATAAACGCGGGTGACAACGCTGGCACAGCTAGTAACTAATAATAATGTATAAGCACAGTCAACAATGTTGTTGTGTGAGTGCTAAATGTATGTATTCAAATAAGCCGGACTAAAAATTTTGTATTATAAAGTACGCTTTCCCAGTTTTCAAAGAGACCGGTATCGTTTAAATAACATTCACAAAGAATGCCGTTTGAAAATGGTATTTCAAAGACATAAACTGTTGATGCAATTCGGAATGAGTTAACGTTTGCTTGCAAAAGACTCAATGTGATATTTCCTTGGAACGCCGCGCTCGAATCAAAGTAAGTTTATAAAGGAAAAGGGTTTCTGTGTGCACTGAGAGATGTGGAACATTTGACGCAACTCTGAACCTTGGAACGTCGAACGAAGAGTATGAATACGGAGATTTTGTCGTATGATACACGGGGGACGGAGTGCAAGCTTTCAATCTCATGCGAGTCGTTCTCTTTGCACATCGCCTTTCCCCTGTATGCAGAGTAGATCACCAAACTTGGACAAGTGCATTTGGATCGTTTGATATGAAAATAACGGCGTCCAACCCAACGTGTTCCAGATTGCTTTCGCAAACAGTCGCCGTCGGACATGTTTGCGCATTGGTAAGAGAAATCTGTTGGAGGTTGAACTGCTGGTACATTTTGCAGTTAAAGTTATGAGACATTAACTTACTGAACTTCGTCTTTGATTTTACATCATAGAGATGATTGTCTTGACTACTTATGAGGGACTAATTGGGAGCGAACGAGTTTGTTTTACTTCCAGGAAAATTACGTCTTTGGTTTTTATTAAAAATATATATTAAACAGTAAATTTTTAAAAAAGATTTACAATTCGAAATCAAGTGCTTTAGTTGAACAGTTGTCCAAATATACATACTGGTTTAATTTGACATATAATTTACAAGATTTAGGCGATTAAATCCCGGATATAAGACATTTGCACACTGCAAGTACACATCAATAAGGAATCCAACGTTTTAAATAGTAATTGCAAAAAATATTCGTAAATCGAGAGTCACCTGAATTCGTTCTAAGTTTAATACAATTGCTAATTAAAATGTATTTCAAATACGTCATTACAACTTCACTCCACCGCTGGAAAAAAGTAGCATAAGAACCATTGCTCTGTTTACGTAGATCCATAAATTATTCTGCCGTAGGCTAGAGGGAATAATAAAGCACGAGCCCAGCACAATGATGTACCTCGGCGATTAGTGGGGCCTATTGCTCCCACAGCCTTTGATCGGTGTTTCACTGAATGCATCTGACAGCCCCTGGCGTAAGCATGTTACCTCTTCACATGACAATGCACTTTGTATAATAGAACGCTATTTAGCTGAAACGGGTTTCACATAATACGGGGCAAATTGGATTATGGAGGTTGGATTATTTTAAATGACTTTTAAATACCTACATTTTGTAAACTAATTGGAAAGGGGAGTTGAAAATTCTTATTTTTAATTATTTGTTTGCTGAAAAAATGTGATGTTACACGAATGTGTGATATGCAAATATGTATTAATATCATACACACACACTTAATGGAAGTTGATTTATAACAAAAATTAAATTAGGACATCATTGAAAGTCGTTTTGTTTTTATAAATTTAAAGTTTCTTGTTTGAATTTAAACATTTAATGTTTTAAATAGCTAATCTGCTTTAAATAATTTGCTTTCTTTCAACATATGGAAAATGTATCTTAAGGCAAAGTAAAAATAAATTACAGACAAGTTATTGTTATACCGCCGCTACTGGTTTTCATCAGCATATTGACGTTAGTGGAAATTTCAGCAATGGTAATGCCCAGCGCAGCCTTGGAACGTGACTGAATTGACGATCATGACTTGCTCCAGGTATCTCAGCCGAAGAGCATGGAAGCTTGTTAAAAGGTTTATGAGTCTATGAAATTATTTCAATACGTCAACAGAACACGATCAAACAGAGAAGCAACAGACAGATATCATTATACTGCCGCTACTGGTTTCCGTCAGCGTAATGACGTTAGTGAAAATGTCAGCGGGGGTAAAGCCAGCGCGGCTTCGGACGTGACCCGGGTGTCGATCACGACCCGCCTCAGGTAGCTCAGCCAAATATTATGACTATAGTTTATCAAAACGTCGGCTTACTACTCCTCCGGTATCATGAACGGCACTCAACAAATTGGCCACTTTTATAGGATCGGTTCGGATTATTGTCAGAAACGGGTCATTCTAAGTATTAGAATTTATTGGCGGCCCATAAAATTCGGTGTCGAATATGCTGACCTACTTCAGCGGAAGTTTTATAATTCGTTTTTTTACAACCTGATGGAGGTTTTATTGCTTTACTTCTGTCGTGAATTTGTTAAATCATTACGAATGCTGACATCAAAAAAACTTAATCTTCTAGTCTTTATATAGTAGGTAATAATCAAATGTGGAAAATAATACACGAATTTAATATTTAACAAATAAAATACGAATCAAAAATTATGTGATTGATTTTAAAGTCAACCTTAAATGCATTCCAAACGATAATTATATATTATTATGTATATATACTAGCATTCTCCCAAACCATATTCAAGGCATTATTTGCTTTGGTTGTAAATAAAAATGCTGTACTATGACGAAATGTCTTATCTCTTATAGGATTTTCATTTTAATTTAAGAAAAATATGTACCACAAATATTTTACAGCATAATGTAAAGTCATTAGGGTTCTTATCAATGCCTTTATGCGAAGTACAAATCAAATAAAACGAAAGGTTACAACACTCGATTTAAGTTGAATAATGTACTTACAGTTGACAGCCTCTCTCGCCAGAAGTAATTCCTTCTCCAGCTGCTGTGGATCTAGTGGAGCAGCATCCTGACCCTCCTCCCCTTTAGCTCGTTCGATCAGAGCCGTGCCAGCTTCACCCCGCTCAGCTGCTGCCACAAGGAGTCTTCTTACTCTTGTCAATTCGGCCTATAGGAAGGAATAAGTGGTAGTTAGTTAATTACCTTCGTATATGAGACGCTGCGGTAATATAAGTAAAAGACGTATGCATTTAGAATATTTAAACCGCTAGCAGCATATGACTGTGAGACACGATATATTTGCATAAGGAAATATTAACAAACCAAGCCCGACCAAGAGCGAAAGTAATATCTTAACGCGCTTGTATAACTACCCTTCAAAGACGTATAAGCGAATCATAATATTTCATGAACTAGGATTTTTAGCCATACTCTAAAGACTAGAATAGAGGTATGAATTTTCTCTTGCGATAATTATAAAATTGGTGCTCAGACTACCTACAGTTGTAGAAAAACATAATAATATTTTGTGGCATGTAAAGCACCCAATGAAATGAAATGAAATGAAATGAAATGAAATGAAATGATCTTTATTTATATAGGCTTACAAAAAGCACTTATAAATCGTCAGAACAAAATAAATATAAATATAAACCGGTTCAAACAGCAGATTCTACCGAGAAGAAACCGGCAAGAAACTCGATAGTTACTCTTTTAAATGCCAAGACTTAATAGCTATTATGTAGTTACAATATTTTTTTTTTGTCAATTTAAATCTATCAGTGCAGACGAACAGCCCAATATGCGACTGGCCATATATTCTTATCATTTAAATAATCTTCTACCTTATAGTAGCCCTTTTTAATCAAACAAGTTTTAATATATAATTTAAACTTATGCTCAGGTAGATCAGTGAGACTTTGTGGCAGCTTATTAAACATTTTGATACTTAGACCAATAAAAGAATTACCACTCCTATGAAGTCTATAACTTGGAACAGCAAGCTTGTGTTTATTCCTAGTGTTAAAAGTATGTGTATCTGATTTTTTAGCAAACATGTGTATGTTTTTGTACACATACATGATACAGTCCAGAATGAACTGCGAGGCTATTGTTAAAATATTGATTTCCTTAAATATTTCTCTAAGTGAATCACGTGGTCTGAGGCCGTATATGGCCCTGATGGCTCTTTTCTGCAATATAAAAATGGCTTGAATATCGGCCGCAGATCCCCACAGCAGCAAACCATATGACATCACACTGTGAAAGTAACTGAAATATACCAACCTTGCCGTTTCAATATCAGTTAGACTCCTTATTTTTCTCACTGCATATGCAGCTGAACTAAGTCTCCCTGCCAGGGCAGCAATATGGGGAGCCCATTGAAGTTTTGAATATTGTGATTCCAAGGAACGTAGTAGAATTAACAACTTCAATAGGTTCATTATTCATAATAATATTAGTGTCAATTTGCCTTACATTGGGCATTGAAAATTTAATACATTTGGTTTTCTTGGCATTTAGTAATAAGTTTTAGCATTTAGCAATATTTTAATTTACTGTTGCTGATTAAAGTGCTGTAACAAATGAATACAAAGGAATATGGTTATGATTTATAGTCCGTAACTATCTGTATATCTGTGTATGATAAAGAGATAAGTTATGATAGAAGATTAGGCTCTGTCAAAACACCTAAATGATCGATGAATTCTGCATCCACTGGCAAAATCACACATGTATATTTTACCCAAGAAATCCGATCTACGTGTATTCCATTAATTTAATTGTAAGGGTTACGTTACATACCTTGCTGACTAAATTGCGTCGGCCTGTCTGGCCTAAGCGCCTGAAGAATGAAAGCCCTAACCCGACATGCACGAGAAATTAATGAACGTAGATAAAGCGAAAGATAACAGACAGAGAAGAGTGAGTAAAAGTATGCCATTAATATTTCTTTTATCTTCGCGGCGGAGATAATGATATTTTACATCGCTTTAAACAGTAGGTAGTTGGCCATTGATATAACTACAAAATACTATAATAAATGAAGTTTTATGCTTATATGCTTATTAACACCTATCTACGAATTTAAAAAATTACTTAATGCGATGTCATTATGAGAATAAAATTTACTGCATTGGAACCTAAACCGCTGTCTTATCTAAAAAAATAAAAGCATCACTTTAAAATACAATATATTAAGATGATCTGATATTTCATCTAAAGTTCGTTTTATTATATCTACCTACATAAATACATCTTCAAGTAACCAACAGCAATGTAAACATCGTTTAATTAATATTAATATTATTATTTCATTCGTATTAAAAGTACAAATTATATAGTTAAGTCCCTAAAATAAAAAATGCAAATGTGAATGTTGAGATTGTGCACAGAAATAAAACGATTTTATGATTATACGAACTCGTTTCTGAAGCTCTAAGCTAGCATAACTTTCTTTATAGAATATGTTTCTCTTTGACCAAGTTTATCTAAAGAAAAAGAAAAATAGATACTGAAAACTGTCCAAACTTTGCTACGTGATGTTACCAGTATTGCATTGTAGAGTCTCTATGTTAAGTAAGTAGCGAATTAGAAGTAAATATTTTACATATGGATGTACGTATAAGTTCCACGTTAGACTAAATACAAAACAATGAATGAGCATATCAAGACAATCGCATATATCTATTGGAATCGTAGTCGTCGTTGTGGATGCACAAGACGATTCCGAGAATGGTGGAATATACCTACTCCTTGGTATATCCAAGAATAGGCTAGATGACTAAAAAATTCTGATTAGTCCGTCAGTTAGATTATTAAGAAATATTAAGCACGTATTTTTTTATTTATTTTTCATTTAATTTTCAACAAACATTGACGAAGATACAATGCATTGCGCGTGACGTCACGCTTTCGTACAATTTTTACAAAATAGTGACGTCGCAAGCCCCCACTCCAAAACTTTAATGCTCTTTATCTTTGTGATTTTTGTTCATATGATAAAGCGAAAAATATGTGTCTAGTATTTTTGTATAATCTAACTGACGGACTAAATAGGATTATAGGTTTTTAAAGCAATCATCATCCCTATTGAATATATTAATATCCAATACGTCGTTTGGTATAAAGGAAATATTTTCATATATCCATATGAATGCCCATTTACCACCATGGATCCCACATTCTGTTGTAAGCACTACTGTGTCTATAAATTAGCACCAGTTGGAGCTAAGTTAGAGGATTGATGGATGTCCAGCAACTCGCGACAGTTTGGTCCTATTTCACTGAGACAATATATCAATTAAACACTTGGCCTTAGGCACCTATATCTCTAAGTATTTCTTCTTTATTTTTGAATTTTAAAATGCAATTAGGCGTTTTAGTAGCTACCGCGTACTTATTAAAATCTAAATTAACAACAACCTGAACCTTTCTACGTATTTCTCCTACTTAAATATGACACCGCTAGGGAAATAGTGTTAAGATAGTTTAGATTAATTTATACCTATATCAAAATGGGATATTGCTAGAACTTACCTAGTTTAATAATAGTAGCAAACAAATAAACTAAACACACACGTGTTTAATACATTTCCAGTAGGTACTGTTAATTTATATAACTGAGTGTACTCAGTTATATAAATTAACGATACTGGAATTTATATAACTGTCTGTCCTCAGTTATATAAATTAACGGTACTGGAAGGAACTGTAAGGAATTAGCACTGTAGTGCTAATTACTTAAAAACCCCATCATTACATTACATCTTTGTTAGCTTGTTCGAAACGTTACTCAGCATTTGATTAAAACGAGGCCCGCAGATAATCAATAGTTTCAATCCGCTTGTGCTGATATATGCTCGGCAATATCTATACGTTATTATGTGCGAATCAATTAGGCATTGGTGGACTGCTGGATTGCACGGTTGGTTTGCTATGTCTATCAATTACGCAGATCGCATAAATCATTAAGCATTTAATCAGGTTATTAATTGAGCGGAAAGGGAATTTATTATAAAACTATACGGGCATTACAGAATTGTACGATACAATGCGACTTGTTGATTCAGACGGAATCCTTATCATTTTATTCGCTTTTTTTTTTCAGAAACAAAGGGATTGTACATCGAAATGTCTCCTGTACAGAAAAACTAAACATCATGTATTTTACAAAAATAGCTACTTTATGTTTGACATGTAAGGATGGAGTAACAAAAAAATATGTTTACATAATTGAGTAGGCTGTAAATAAAGAATCTATCAGTCTACCCATTTATTTTCTGTAATGTAAATCAGTTTACGTAAATAAGTGTTATTATTTAGTTACCCGTGTTTGTAAGGGACTGAAAATAATGTGCCAAGTTTATCACAATTTTCCATCTGACACTATTTTTGGACGATTGTTTTTTAGAAGCTAATTCCTTATACTCCTTTGTGGATTGCGGGTGTGGTAGGTATTTATTTGGCCGACGGAAATAAATATCCCAATATAACTAAAAAAATATATACATAATTGTGAATAAGCTCGTACCTGTAACCGTTCGTTCTCGAGCCTCAGTCTCCTGGCCAGCTGAGCAGCAGTGAGCATCCCAGGGGACGCCGGGACCTCTTCTTGTCGGGAACGATCCGACCTCCCGCCCGGGGATGCAGCCTCTGTTGCAAAGAAAAGTGGACAAATACTTAAATATAAATTCATGTACAGGGACGGACTGGGCTGGATCCTCAAAAACCCGGGGCCCAAGACATTTCCTATTCTAGTAGCACTCTCAAAGTTAAATTTTGAGCCCCCCAAACCCTGTCATTACATGTTGGTCTGGGATTTAAAAAGAATCTGGCAAATTCGTTATTTGCTCAGCATGTCGTGAAGGGCAACTAATGGTATAGGGTTTGTAATTATAGACTTTCAACATTTTTCATCTAACCTAACTCCACTTTATTTTTGGCCTAAGGAGCTTGCTGCTCTGCCTACCCCTTCGTGGATTACGGGCGTCATGATATGGATGTATGTATATGTATAAGACTGCCTGTCCACCGGAGTGGAGCGAGGTAGCACGCTGAGGCTAGGCTAACAAACGCCACCTCGATTGTATGACCAGTCTGACGCTGTACACCTAAGTTGCAAAACACATCAACGTAGTTGGGTAAAGACTCGAAACCTGTAAAACTCCCGAATGACGCCACTTAATACTAAGATACTCGTTGCATTGCATTTCAAGTATTTTTTGTGTTTCTAGTACAAAAGTTAGAAGTAGTTTGGGATTTTTCGTGTATGAATATTTACTCTTTAACATGCTCTTGAAAGTGAAAGTAGCAATATCTAAAATTGAAGTGTATAAGTAGTAAAGATTATCATTAGGTTGCCGAGAATTTCATTAAGAATATCAAATGCAAATTACAATAGTAATCACGTCATTATCGTAGGTAATGGATTATTCTATAATACAAAAACTATATAAAAATCACTAATCCTATAATGTTCATAATATAATACCTACAAACTTTTATGATATAATTCCATCTATTGTTTTAGAAATTTGAGTCAAGATGTTTTTTTTTAAATTACAGCATTCACTAAAAATAACAATGTAAACCAAACTTAATTTCAAATTAAAATACCAATTATTCAACTTATTAGTTCTAGTCAACCGTTTCTTGTTTAATAAATCTTATCGCTCTATTAATTTAATATTGTAGTTAATCATATTACATGGTTAGCGATAGTTCATACTTATCTGCACCCAGGGCATCGTTAAGTTTGATACCGTGCTTAGACAACATAATCGCTTTTCATAAAAGCGTGACAAAAAAAGCTTTTACTTTGTTTTTCTACTTTTCTTGAGTGACTGCTACTTTAGAAAGGTTTATATGGAAATGGCTTTGCCATCATGTGTACTTTAATTTACAATAACTTCACTGAAGTATTTATGTATTTCGTATTTTAGCGCATATTCCACTCATTTCGCAATAACTTGTGTTTTTTTTAATTCAGTCTACAAAAACCAATATTTAAGTATGTTGATAACTCTTTAGGGCTTACGCTTTAAGTTTACGTTATTATGACTTGGTTGTAACAAATGTTTAATATTTTGATTATTTATAAAATATGCAAGCACTACAAAAAATACTAAAACTGGAGTTATACATTCATTATTTTTTTAAATATTTTAATTGAACTGCAATGTTTCGACATTTTCTCAAATAACAATTTTAGTCATAAACGTTCAAATTTCGTATCTAGTACTAAATAGCTGAACGTTATAGAATCGTCGATTTGAACTTAGTGAATTAACGCCATAATAACTCAAATCTTTGCCCAGAGTACACATACTCACAAAAAAACATATTTAACAATAAAAAACAATTTATTTTCACATTTCCTAACACCAAAAAAATGTTATTTAAAAAGAAAGAACTGTAAGCACAAGTCGAGTGTCCCTAAGGACGCTGGGACATCTTCCATAACATATTTGAGAGGACGTTTCCGAGGGTGGACAGGACGTTAGACCTCTGTCAAACTTGAATAGACGATCGAATAAGAAAGAAACATTGTGCTCCGAATCAGTTAGAGGGAATGATTGGTTGTAGATTTGATTTCATAATGTTCAGTTTGTATGTTTCAAAAACATGAAGCCTTTTAGGCTATTTATCTCATGATCTCAACAACGTTCGCTGAACAGTTTAAATGATCTAAGTTAAAGCTAAATTTATGGTTTGCGAGGAACTTACCTAATAACTTGTTTGTAGCTTACATTTATACAATAATAAAAATTTCATCACACATATTTTATGTCACCGCGGTAAACGAGAACACGAATATAAAAAGAAAACTCAGTAATAAATTTAACTTTATTGTTAATGACTCTTCTTTCATTTCCTCGTCCGCGTTTAACATTCAAGGGCTCACGCTACAACCCATATTATTAGCTGTCCTACTATAATATGAAAAGTTTAGTCGAGTGCGGGCGCCGCGGCAGTCATATAAATGGAATTGGTTATAGCGACGTAAACATCGTAATAATGCGAAAAGTTGCGCCAGTCACGAAAGCCGGCTCGGTCCAGACAAATCGATTACTCGTGTGTAACATGCGTCAGGGAGGGCCGCAGGTGTATACGAAGCCTAATATATTGTAGCTGCGCTCAGAGATGTATAGACTCCGACAAACAATATCCCTTAGCATGGCAATTATTCTTCCGCCTTTAATTCCGGTCTAGACACCAAACGGCGACCAGCTGCCGAGCTAAGCTGCATCAATAAACATCTAAACCTTGCGAAGGTCCGAAATAAATAAAACTACGAAAAATTTTCACCGCTGAAAGGAAAATAGTCGAAATGCACGAACCTTTATCGAGCTCATTCGTATGGACGCGTACAAATTACGAACGCAAGTTCCTGCTGTGATTTTATTAATTATCTTTTCCGAACGAGCAATAAATATTATGATGATTGATGGTAAAGCTTACATGGCAAATAATTTGTTTTTATTAAGTTACAAGCTGATCATTCAACAGACTGATGACAATATAGCAGTGAAATAATAATGTACGGCGCATTTCATCAAAAGGTCATAGGTATTCGGAGAAAGCATTTATTGAATTACTTTCTGAAATAAATCGTTGTATATTTTATCATTGAAAACAGATACAAATTGAATTACAACTAATCTCAGTTGGCAATACAAATTTAAACTATACATTGCTTGATGAAAGCATACGATCAATGTCGAAAACTTTCTGAATAAATTTCAAATTACCGCATCCTAATTAAAAGGTTGGAAGAATAAATTAGATGACAAATTGCAAGAGCGGCGGGAAGTTCTTTCTAGCGAAGTTGTCCGGTTGTGCAGCTAGCTAACTAGCTGGCTAAATGAGCTCATTCCCCACGGCTGCCGGCTCATTAGCACCGCATCCAGTAGGGACGGACGGACCATTCAAGAGACACCCTCTGTGTCATCTCTCTTGTTAAGCTACAACTTTTCATACTTCACGTCTCATTGCATTAACTTCTTTTTATCTCAATTTGTAAGAGAGGCGTATTACAGTTATTGGCCGTATCCTGAGGACTAATTAGGTTAATGGATTAAAGCCATTAAAATCTTTACTTAGCTATTATGTATACGGAGGGGGAAGTTGTAGCTCTTCTTTATAGCACGTGACCGGCGCTGAGGCAAGGTCATTTAGGTATATAAAGTAATTCAAGATACATTATAGATTTTATTTTATACTTATTCACCATATGTATACGTGTAAAGTCAGTTTTTAACGACATGTTAACACAGATTTAATCACACAGAGGTGGCAATAAAGACACGCACATCAAATGTGAAGGGTGTCGAAATTTACAAACCCAAGCACGTTCTTAGGTTCTTATTGTGTATATTAATTGCCAGACTCATTAAAACCAGGATTATGATTGAAGCAAACCCAGACTGGAAATGGGGCATTATGTTTGAAGGAAGGAAAAAAATGTCAAGATACTCGGATCACACATTTTTCTTAATAAAGTAGAAAATCAAATATACCTAAGGTCCCTGCGCCCTGTAAGGCCCATTTTTTGCAAAACTTCAATAAATCAAAAATAAAAAAAACTTTTGGAAATCAAAATTTTTTAAAGTAGGTAGGTATGCCTTATTTATTTGAGAAGAAAATGAATATAAAAATCAATAAGTGAGATCAAATTTCTTAAAGAAAATAATCATTTTAAAAAACCTTTGATGTGGGCTTTTTTAGGAATATAGGCACTTAAAATTATACGTTTACATTAAACTTAACATATAAAATGAGTTTCTTACGTAATCAGTCTCTTACAATATTATTTTTGGTCATAATTGGAGGGTGGGCCATCTTGGGCTTAACAAAACTGAATCTATCAAAAAAACAAAAAATCTCTTTCAAAAATATAAAAGCAATATTATTTCTCCGCTTATTCTAATATTTATTTCAACTTAAACAAAAAATATACGTGCAAATTAGAAACTTTTTTTAATAAAATTTTAGTGGGCCTTATTAAGGGTATAGAAAAGAAATCAGTGAAATAGGAAAGAAAATTACTAACTATAATTACTTGTACTTAAGTATTACAGGCAATTACAAACAAATCAACGTCTTGTAGGCCTTAGGATGAATTCTGGACATGAAACATTCTTCTACATCGTTCTTAGTTAGTCCAACACATTCTTCGTGATACCACGAAAAACACCTAAAAAACCTCACGGTGGTCATTCTTCGGGCGTTGGCGCAGATTCCGGGCTCCCCACTGCGGGACTCTACGCGAAATCTACGTCTACGCCGCTGCCGATCCATGCGGCCCATCTCGAGGGAGAGGCAACCTTGCCCCCAGAACACTTCGCGGTGCTTATGACGGCACAGACCACAGTGTCACCCCATCCTATTTAACGGACGAGGATCCACGTGTCGTCATCTTCTCTGGGGCTGCTTAACGAAGTGAATGCAGGCCCCCCCGCAAACACTCCACAGCCCCAAAGGCCCTTTTAGTCGCCTCCTACGACAGGCAGGGATACCGCAGGAGTATTCGGAGCCCCCCCTGTAGGGCGCACCACGTAAAACACCTAACGCATCGTCTATATTTATATTTCATTCTGCTACTATTTCTATTACTATACTAATATGTATCATATTTATTAAAAAAATTAAAATGGCTCATTGTTAGTCAAAGTCAAAGTCAAAATATTCTTTATTTATATAGGTTTCAAAGAAACACTTATAAATCGTCAAAAACAGTTCAAAGAGATATGATTCTACCACCGGTTCGGAATGTTGCATCTACCGAGAAGAATCCGGCAAGAAACTCGGTAGTTACTTTTTTCAACAACAGTATTAACAAAGTTATAAGAATCATATTTAACTTTGAACCATGTTTCAGAGTGGGCCTGGTGTGAAATAAGATAATAAAAATTTATAATGACTAAGAAAAAATATAAATATGACCCGACCAGAGCAGACCAGTCCCCAAAGGCGGCACCTGTTCCCAAGCATGACGTATGTGTCAGCCATCGCTTCACTCAACCATATTTTAGGGAATGTAACGACCCGCCACATAGCGCCACCACCCCAGCGACATTTTAGTGAGCATGACTACTCGGGTTGGTCAGAGAAAAATGGAAAAATTAAAATAATAATGACAAGCCAACTAAAGAACACAGCTCAAAGCTTCTTAGGCAATGTCATATAATAAAAATTCAGTGAATTATTACATAAAATTGTGATGTCTTGATTAATTTCATAAAATAGGCGAATTTAATTTATACATAGATAGTTAAAACTATTATTACTGACTAATTAATCACTCGTAGACCATCGGTTTTTGTCATTTAAGAAATCTTCAACTTTGTAATAACCTTTATGCATAAGATTTTTTTTATGTATATCTTAAAATTGTGCATAGGTCGGTTTATAACCTCTTGTGGCAGCAGATTGAACATTTTTATACTTTGACCAACAAAAGAATTACTAACCCTACTTAGCCTGAGATTTGGGATAGCTAGCTTATGCTTGTTTCTAGTATTAATGCTATGACTATCCGATTTTTTGGGAAGAGAATGCAAGTTTTTATACACATACATTAAACAATCGAGAATGTATTGGGACGCCACAGTGAGAATGTTGATTTTCTGAAATAACTCTTTTAGGGAGTCTCGGGGTCCAAGTCGGTATATAGCCCTAATTGCCCTCTTTTGTAATACAAAAATAGTTTGGATATCCGCTGCGGATCCCCATAAAAGCAAGCCATAGGACATGATACTATGAAAGTAGCTGAAATAAACTAATCTAGCCGTTTCGATGTCAGTGAGATTCCTTATCTTCCTAACTGCATAGGCAGCTGAGCTTAGTCTTCTTGCCGGAGTGGAAATCTGGGGAGACCATTGTAATTTTGAGTCTAAAGTTATGCCAAGAAATGTTGTTTGATTAGTGACATCAATAGACTCATTGTTCATTGTAACTGTACTATCAACTTGCCTAACATTTGGCATTGAGAACTATTATTATCATCTAAAAAACTATGAAATTCAATAGTCCTAATAAGGTCCATCCCATCGGGCCATCTAGGCAGCCCGTGTGGTGGGCCTTTATAGGCACTTAGCTCGGCAGCGAGGCTTCTATTTCTATAGAATTAAAATAAACAAAAAGTATACACAACACTTAACTGCATACGAATGCCCTTGAACTAAAAACTTGAACTAAAAAGTTTGCGATTGTGCGGTTATAAACCGTAAGTCGTTTGCAACGTGACTGACAAACTGTCCACTGCTACCAAGATGGTGTCTTCAACCGTTCGATATGAACTTGCAGTTATGTCTATGGTACTAACCGAACATGGGCACGAAATTTGAGTTCGTTCAAATGGTTATAACTATAAAATTTTGAGAGTGGGCTATCTTAGGAACAGGGCCATCTTTGGCGTAACTACCTTAGTCATCATAATACTACGATTACTAAGAAAAAGTATTAAACTAATCTAATTTCAAATATGCTGATTGAGCCTTTCTATAACAATTTTATCAAATACATAAAAGTTCACAATAAATTGCTCTTTGCCGTTAGTTTAACGGGCAGGCTCGGGGCTGAAAACATTTGTTTTTATTCAAACTAGTGCAGAAGTCCGACTTTTATAGACTGCCGTCATAACAGTTTCAGTTCGTGGCAGCGTTGAAGAATCCCCAACTAAGTTGAAAGTTACTTCATCAGCAAAACAAACGTGCCGCCTCGACTAGTTAGGAACTATTATCTTCTGGATTACAAACTATAAGATAAACACAGGCAAGGAGTTTACCTTTTACCGTGCTTACTTTTTTTGTTTATTTCTTGATAAGCCCGCCCGTATTACCGTTCCACTGAACTTTCATGCCGTGAAACCGTTTCTTTAGCAAACGTCATATTGATTGATAGCTCCGGAGTTCTGTCTGAACATTCAGCGCACGGAATAGACTTTATTTATCATCATTCTGCCTACGGAATAGTGTCACATTAGTCATCAGTTTTTCGATATTTTATTCATGAACGTTCTTTATGGACTGAATTAACAAATAAATTGGTTCCAAAGTCATAAAGTAGATGTTCGATCTGAGTGTCAACGTTGAATACTTAAAACTTTTTTCTTAACTTTGCTTTAATGATTAGGTACCTAAACTTAAAGACTTAAAGTCTTAATCCATCTTATTGTGGGTATAAAAATTAGTTTGAAAAATTATACATATTTTGTTTTTATTTTTTATATTAAGAGTGTGGATTCAGTGGTTGGGATTGTTTAAAAATAATTAAAACTAGCGTCAACGTTCCTATCATTTCAAAATAGGAGTATTCCACTTATGAAAATTAAATTATATTTAACTTCACGAACTTCCTTTAAACTACACATAATAAAACAAGATGTTTTACCTCCATCGAGTGTAGCTGTGATATCAGCTCTCGGCTCAGGTCCATCGCTGCTCCTCCCAGGAGAGGTCGCATCCGGCAGAGGCACCTCCTCCTCCGAGCTGTCCGCAGGGTCCAGGACATTCCTCTCACTGGTGTTGCTGGTACCACCAGTACCTATCTCGGCGTAAGTGCCGCTATCGCTCCCGTTCTGGGTCGACCATTTCACTGGCGAGTCGAGCTTGCCGTTCGCTTGGTTCTCTTTATTGTCGTCGTCTGGTGAATACGATAAAGGACCTATCAGAAGTTCGGTGGTTAATTTCGTTTTTACTTTGATTACATTGCTTCTTATCCCACAGTAATTTGGTTATACATAGATTAGTGCACGTGTGGAATTTGCAGTGTTTAATCAAACATTATCGCAGTGCAGTAGTTTCTGCACTGCGTTAGTGTTCGAAGCAGTCTTTAGAAAAAACAATTGGAAACATTCTTTGTCAGAATTGATGTACCTGTGAGGTAAGTTTCGTGTACAGTAATTAATATCATGATAGGACATGACAAATGCAGAAGATTATTTTTACTTTTCTCTAACTTCTATGTTAATCTTATGATATCTGGGTTTTTTAACAATCAAATACAGCTTTTACCATTACTAATTGAAATTCATAGAGAATGGGTACTATTCAAGTATTGAAGGCTCAGAAAGTTTACAAATATCGACTTACCTAAAAAGGGGTTGTCTTTCCCATTCCGTATTGACAACCTCGTTCTATTCAGCGTCCCATCTTTGTCCCCGTTTAATGAGCCGTTGCGCTTATCCAAGGTGCCTATGAGAAGGCGGCGCTCGGGAGGGATGGGCCGAGGGTCCAGGTCGGATCTCTCAAGGGTGGAGCTGGCGGGCGTGATGAGAGGATCTGCAGGCTCGGGCTCCGAGTCCGCCTCTACCCTGGTCCCCACCGACACTTGCTCATCAACCATTTTGCGTAGTTTCGCCTGAGTAAATAAAAAGTGGTGTTGTCAAAACAAAGCAGCCGCTTCTGTTTATTAACTACGCAAGGAATGTTAATTCGTATTATTTCAAGCTCACAGTGCAAAGTAGTGATGATTCGCTAGTTAAAAATAAATAATATATCCAGACTGTCATATGTACCAATTCCCTAGCTCCAAACTAAGCATATATACTTAAACACGTACAAATATCCTTGTTCATCACACGTAATATGAAAGCCAAATATTCAAAGCTTTATTAACCGTTAATTTGAAGTGTATTTTAGTATGAAATGTAACACTCAAAATAACATAGTACCCTAACACTTTTAACCGACGAAAGTCCCATGAAAACAGCATTTAAGTTTTATAAAACTGAATCATAATAGCGTTAAATTATGGAGCGAGCGTTCGTCGGTTACCCCAAGCAACAGCAAAGCTAAAAGGGGAATTAGCTACTTAATCCCTACTAAAACGTAAGTACTTCCTCGCATTATCTCAAACTGTTCGTTTAATAAATCACGAATAGTATTAAACGCTTACAGTTTAGCAGCTCAATTTCATTTGTCTTTACAAGTAAATCAGCGTACTAATAACAATAGTATTGACATAATCAATCCGTTCAGTAAACAGGATCCCTTTGTTACCCAATTATAAGACGAAATACAGATCCAAGTCAGAGGATTGTTTGATAAACAGCTCCGAGTTAACAGCCATACATTTCAGGGACCCGACTATGTTTTATCTTCTCCTATTAATCTAAGCAATACCTATTTAGTTAATTCACCTGGTTCCATTTGACGTAATAGTCGTTTAAGGTTGACTGTGTAGTCGATGTTAGGCCATCCCACCAACTTTGTAATTAATGGTAATGCTTTGGTTTGATGTGCATTCGGTAAAGTTTTTAATAGCTATCGGATCGCGTGAGGCTCTGGAGGCCTCGAACGTTCACGCGTGGGGTGTTACTCCAATTAATTGATAGTTAATATCCTCTTTAGATAAGAAACTTGGGCCTGCAATTTACAGGTTTAAAATGCAAGTAAACGTTATTCCAAGTACTTGGAACTAAGTATGTATTTATTTTAAAATCGTGTAAGGTTTCTAGAATACAACCAATTGTCAGCGATGATCTGTGTAATTCTTAAGCATGTGTTACGTAAACAATAATTGGCTAAATTTTTATATGCACCATAATACTTCCACATCAAATGCCAACATACTCAGTGCTGGACATTTTTCCACGATATACTCCACCATATATCATGATCAAAGAATTTTGAGCTAGATATGTGATGCCCATTGTCTTACTTACATTCTTGTGCATTTAATAAAAAAAAAGTGAAAGCAAAGTATTATATCCAACTCAAAGCATTTGTTCAGCGTTTTCACTCCCTTTTGAGAGAACCAGTTGAACAACCAACGTAAACGTCATTATCGTGCGGAAAAGCAAACCTGAATAGAGTTATAAAGTGTAAGTGCACTAATAATTCATTCAGAGGGTGAGGTTACCTGGGCGTCGCCTAGTATGCGGCGCACTAGCGCCATCAGGCCGCCGTGGCAGGCGCTGGCATGCTATCCCCCGCCGCCCCCCCGCCGCATGGTGGCCGTGGCACCTGTCACTCGTTACCGCAGCCAACTAACTTAGCAACTATCGAAACTATTCCACTTTGCCCGGTCGTCCCCGGTCTTGAGAGCGCCGATTTTACCGCTCGATTTATCTGGAACAAAGAGATATCATTGGAGTGGGCTGTAGATTAGTGGATTGCTTATTATGACTTTGAATGAGGACTGGTTGGACTGCTCAAGGTATTGGTTTGGGCACGATTCATTAGGTGGGAATGGAAAATGGCTTTTCTTTCAGAAATGTTTGTGGGAAAGATATATTTATAACAAAATAAATACTGCTTGATGATAATGTTGATTAATCAGTGTATAAGGATAAATCATTATATGACTTTACATAACAACTATATGTTAGCCGGTAGTTTAGCGTATTCCTCGTTGAATTGACAGAAATGTCCAGGATATTATTATATTGGATACCTATCAATATCTGACCTAGTAGACCCTGACCCACCTTAAGCCATTAAATGCCATTAACTTATAAGCACGTCGGTTACATACATAATAATGGCTTTGAATTACTATATCTACTTAACTTTGATCAAATGCTAGAATCAAAAAAACCTTTCTAAATACCCATTAGCAGCAAGCCACGAGGCACCCGCGTAGTTCCCGTTCCCATGGGAATACGGGGATGAAATATAGCCTATGTTACTTGCGGATAAAGTAGCTTTCCATTGGTAATAGAATTTTTCAAATCGGTCCAGTAGTTTCGGAGCCTATTCAATACAAACAAGCTAACCAACAATCAAATATTTCCTCTAATAATAGGTATTAGTATTAGTATAGACATATACAATCTTTACATTCACATAGTTTGGAGGGAAATATAGGATAACATTCATAAACCAGCATTAAAGCATTTTGAAAACGTCGGAAGTGTTTCATAATTTTATGATGATGAATATTGGATTCCTGTTACATGGTTGCCACGAACCTAAAATAGGTCAACGAGCAAGCGCTGAATAGAGAGCCAGATATGCAATGTACAGCTGTTTTACAAAAATTGCTTTTCGCCTCACGAAGACAGGCAAATTTGCGAATGAGTGCTTTTAGCATGAATTTCAAAGGTGCATTTTTATGCAAGTTAATAGTAAAAATGTTAAACCAGCCAAGCTCTTAAATGAAATCTCAGTACCAGAACACGTAAGAATGTAGAGTGCGATGAGATGTTAGAACAGGGAAATTGTGAATTGGTTGTGAAAAAAAGCTGCCCTAAAATAAATTGTGCTATAGATACTATTTGAACGGATAGACAAACTTAAATACGTTTATAAACATCCATGACTGGAGTACAAATGTCCTCAACACACAAAACATTTGCCCCTAGCGGGATTCGAACCCGCGACCTTCCGTTTCATAGCCAGGGACTCTGACCACTCGATCAATAGGCCTGCCACAGCCTTTAGAGTTTATGAACGATGCAAAGCATTAAAGATCAGAGTATCTATAATGGGGCAAGTGTACCGCAATAATTTTTGGAGCATAATTTAAAAAAAAATTGTAGCTTAAGCAAGTCTCTTTACTGTCGCCGAGTTGAAACTAATTATATAAAATCGATTTTCAAGTCTACAGATAGGTAAAATATAGACACTTAAGATCTAAATACAAATTTTATAATAACGCAGAAAAAATACGTCTCTCTTGAAACGACCCCTGTTAAAAAGAAAATTGACTGAAATAAATCCAATTATGATAAGGAAATGTTCACAAAAATATGATACAAAATTAAAAAATCGTGCACATAATCTTATTCGGAACTATTTCTTACACCTTACTTGTACAGCTATTTACCGTTTGTTATTAACTTCTAACCAATGAATTGGTGCAGCGACTCAAAGTGAGTCATAGCCTCCGATAATTAAGCATTCTACTCGGTCTTATTTACGTCTAGAATAGTCTTTTCAAGTATATCCCAACCACAGTACTTAAATGTACAGTGAATAAGATAAGGGTCGGCAGTAAGAATCACCCGAGGCACCTGAGAAATGAGTTTCACAGGTATTTCGACGGCACTTTATTACGGTCAACTCTTAGCAGGCAATTAAGGAGCACCTAATATTTTTCTTGGAGAACTTGGTAATTGGCTTATGGGATGATTTGCTACTTGTAGAACTAAAAGACTGTAAATCTTTTGCTTTAAATTTGTCTTGAGTCCATCTGCAAAAGGTTATTATATTATATACCTAAATATTATATGCCTTAAAAAATGTGTATCGTCCTTCATAAAAAACAATGACGGTATACATGCATCCAATTACAATTATACGATCGAATCCTTCTAATATTATAATAATGCGAAAGTTTGTATGGATGTATGGATGTTCTCTTTCACAAAAAAACTACTGAATGGATTTTAATGAAACCTTAGAATAATATAGCTCATACACTAGAATAACATATAGGCTATGTTTCATCGATGTACTACGTGAGCGAAGCCGCGGGCAGAAGTTAGTAGTATATATTACAGAAAATGTTGTTTAGTAGAAATACCCGACGTTGTATTTATGGGTTTTTGTTATTCTCGTCCAATGGTCTAGGGAAGCTTCGATTCCGATCACGCCTGGCATCGCAATACACAATCCGCATTGGTTTCTACAACAAAAATATTTCAGTGAGAAAATCTCGGCGCAATAAAAAGAGTTGTTTATTGAATTCCGCGGCAGCTGTTTGCAATGACATCGCTACAGTAAAATAGGTAAGAGCGAAGCAACAAAACGCATACAAACATTGCGCACACGTGGTTCTTCAACATATTCACATTCAGCACTATTGTGTGGAATGTTATTGCGTGGCTCTTCAACATATTCATATTCAGCACTGTTATGTAGAATGTTAATATGTTATATCCGCACACTGGTGCTGCGGGAGAATTAATAATAATTATCTCCATCATCTTCCTAGTATTAGGTACCGTGTTAAGGCGGAGTTCACTTAGTTAGACCATGATATAGTATTTAGGGAGCTTGGCTATTACATGTCTGACCTTCGTAATTTGGATTACTTTAACGTAACGTATGTTACATTTACATAATATGTCAGATAGCATTAGTGAAGGGTGGATTCACTGTTGTTAAATAAATTGTGGCCTAGTGTAAAGTGCGGCAAAGTGATGCAATTACATCCGAAAAAGCGATTAATATTTTACGTACGCCCAAATATTTTTCCGTTATCCAGGTGAATAAAAGAAACTATTTGTTTGCTATCTTAATTGATATATGTATATGTAATATGCTTAAAACAAAATTGTAGAGTAGTATTGCATTCAAATATCAATTTGTTTATAAATTATCATAGAACAAACGACTACATCACAACAACAGGAAAAGCGTTTCAATAAGGCATTTCTCGGAAAAAGTGATTAATTTATCTTTTGGAAGAAACAAAAGAGGAAATATTATAATGATTGTGGATAATTAAATCAAATTTATACCTCGTAATGAAAATAATTGGTTTAACATAAGTAAGCGTATACTTTAGTGCTTAAATTCTAGGAAATAATACTTAATTATACCAATTCAATCAGTATAAGTTATTTTAATATAAAAACATTTTCATCCAGATAATGTGTTTACAGTAGGTCCTCATAGTTAAATTATTTTGTTAAAGAAATTTTAGAACATTACAACATATATTGAGAATATGCCTTTGTTAGTTAGGTTTTGGATAGAGGTAGGTAAGATTCTACGCGGAAAAAGTAATCTAAATTATGTTTTTTGTTAATTGACTTCATTAATATTTGTTACCCAGAACTACTATGTGTTTCTATTTGAACACATTAATTTCTTTAAGATTTTTTGCAAAGAAACGACTTCTTACACTGCATCTTTTTTATTCAACATGGTAACCCTGACGATCATCGCTCGAGAGGACTTAGGCGGTAATTTGCGAAGGAGGCTCGTTGAGTCCTCCGCCTCAGTTATTGGCCGCAAAATTGATTAAAATTCCAGCTGCGTAAGGAAGTCTCATCTACTCTTTTTATTAGATTGCGTCTGCGTTTCTTTTTAACTCTACTTTACTTGATTCCTTTTGGTGCCAATCAGTAGCCTATTTTTATTCGTACATAGCTTGGTTACTAGCCCGTCTCTGGCTTTTCAATTAGTGTCTACGCAATTTATTCTGTTCGTTGCCGTAAAAAAGGCTAATAACTTCTATACAGAGTATTTTCTACACTGGATAATTTCTAAGAAAGGCGTGTATATTTAAAGACTTTCTACGTTAACATGGAACCAGGCTTTTTGGAAAAGAATTCATGTAGTATAAGCACCGAGTCTATCTGTGTCTAAAAGTACTGGTAGAATGAATTGTCGAACAAAACAAATACACCTCCTTACTCAAAAAATTCTACATTGATTGAGCCACTTATGTATTTTTGTGGTAGACCACGAGTTTACAAGACTACCAAAAATAGGTCACCTTCTAACAACTCTACTTATATACAAGTTACTTTTATACTCAGATCCAAATCATAGCGGGAACCTCTTGAGCAATCAAAATTCACGTACCTAAACGTACGAAGAAGGACCCACCCACACGCGATCCTTTAAAACTGCACGAAATCATTTTCAGAAATCGACTCCTATAATCGTTCAAAGATAATAATGGAATGTGTACACGGAAATTATCGCCTTAATATCTTCTAATTTAAGCGAGAACGCTCCTGCAATTTAAATCAATGTAGCTGACTTTTAATTTAGATTTACCCTCCTTTCTAAGGGTCGTCACGTCACGAATGCAGTATTCATCAAAGTAATTGCGCAGTTTCATTAAAAACCCCGGCACATCCTTCAAGATTTGCATAAAAAGGTCTCGAGGCTTGGGGAGTATGCCGCTGGTTTAGTAACATTGAACCAATTTTTAAACGTCACAAGTTCTTATACTTACCCGGTTTGAAAGGGACGGAAATAAAGGGTATTTTGATGAAAACTTCGTTTGAGCTATTTTTGGCGTAAGAATTGAAAATCATTCAGACATAATTTATCTTCTGAATGGGGAAAGTTTTCTTATGCCTTACAATTCACAAGCACTTATAATTTTGTGAGTTGCATTATCCATTCTAACAGAAGACTTATACGAATTTAGACATTTTAATGCTAGACTGTGTGATATCAGTTAAGTATATTACCTTCCTAGTTAAAAAATATCTACTATTAAATTTTTGTTTCTAATGATTTAATATATTTTGCAGAAAATAATAGGTACACCAAGAACGAGTTTAGTTTATATATTTAAAAAAAAACAGTGGCACCACACTTGGCAGTCTTATGAACTAACAATGACATTATAGGAAAAGAAATTAAATGCTATTTATACGTTTACAATCTTCTAACATATTTGATATTAATGGGCCTGCTGCCCCTTTGACTCTGCCTACCCCTTCGGAGATTATGAGCGTGATGTTATGTATGTATGTATGATTTGATATCCCATGCTGGTTTGGGAATCAAAAAGCATGTGCAACCAATGTTCTTACCCAACATGTCGTAAAAAACAACTAATGGCATATTGCACTCTGTCACAATTTCCTAAGTAGCAGAACTCAATTTTATTTTTGGCTAAATGTGGTTCAAGGATCTTTTGCTCTTTGTCAACGCCTTCGGGGATTGCAGATGTGTATGTATTTAATGTAATTATTCTCAACACATTATTTTGAACAGTCGCAATTATGCCGCGATAAGAAATAATTGTATTAGAAATGGCGAGTAACCAACATTCCAACTTCTTATCTTCAAGAGACATAAAACCTTCGTTTAATAGATTTACGGCACTAACTAAATTATAAGTACTATGCCACATAAAGCATCGACATTGAAGCAAAACTTCGGAGGCGGTAACTTATGCAGTCCGCCACCAACTCCGTATTACAGCCTTTGAATAGTTCATGTTTTAATTAAAACGTGCCTGGTATTTTATATCCCATTCGTAGCACTTTAGATTACACTGAGGAGTTTATGAGTCCCTTTTGATTTGACCTCAAGATTACACCAACATTCCTCTTTGAAGTTTGTTTGTGCATAGGTAGATATTTCGACGTCCTACTCATCTATATGAACACAAATCACATATACTGTTATTATTAAAACTGTCTGGATCCATGATGTGACGCTGCCCCCTGGCAATTAAAGGACAATTTATAGTTCTGCAAGCGGGCGTCCTCCCTGAGCGTCTGTTATGACTTGCTACCTAAAGAGTGTTAACGTTGTTTTTTATGACGTAAATGCGAGGCTGTGTTTGGAAGGGTACGTTCTTGGCCTTTGTCTTTGAAGAAGTTGTGAGCGATTTACATTATTTATTTATTGATACGCGCATCATATGAGAAAGCTGGGCTAATTAGTCCATTTTAAATGAATTGTTTGATTATTATATAGGTATTTCGATAAAAAAAATATATATAAATTTTATAAACAGATGAATAATGCTCCATTTCTAAATAATCTAAACATCTACCTATAGATTTTGAATCATATATTCATAAATTTATATATCAATTGTTTTCATTTGATTGTGCATGTTATTTCGAAATATGTGTTCTGAATTTAAATATTTAAAATTTTCGTGTCGAACTTTTAGGTGTTGCAGTGAAATATTTTTATTGTTAGGTAGAAAAGTTTGCTGATGGACGTCAAAAGCCAAATACCTAGTGTGGCTTTTAGAAAAAAAAATCAGCCCGTTACCGTTACAAAAAGCTTTTTCACCTGAATAGTTCAACCTAATTTATAGCAGTTATTGGAAAACAGCACGAAAAATTTTTTATGATGTGTGCGTATTTAAATTTTTTTACCAGTTTAAGCTCCTACAAAAGTTTATAAATAAAAGTTCACCACATGTTCTCGTAGATTATATACTTTTATCAAAATCAAAAGCTTTACAATTGTTTCAGCAATGTCGTTGTATAGTGTTAAGGAGAACATTTTTAATTTACTCTCGAATATTTGTTAAACTACGCTTCTACTTTCATGTCCTTTCAGAATAGTCACAGTAGTAACAAAACTACTAGTATATCAATTAGTTATCTCTTGGCAACAATATGGTCACAGGTGACGAGAATTATCCCATAGAAGGCCCAGGACTGTATTTACGGCGAAAGTTATACGACTTTCCAACAGGGCTCCTTTGTAACGGCTTCATAAATAGCTGAAGTTTAAACCTGAACAGTTAACCAAGTATTTAAGACATTATTTGCCCCTCTGAAATAATGTGGGGCGATAAACATTCCACACGTGGCGGGATGTTGGGTGCGTCAACATAACATTTCAATGGGTGAATGTGGGACATTAACACACTTCCAACTAATAATTTTATCATGCTCCAAATTCGTCAAACTCAAATCAGGCAAGAGCGAGTCGGGTTATGATTTCCAAAATGCTTTTTCTATCCTTTAAAATACAAAATATTTTATATAATCTTAGAGATAATGTTCTCGAAACAAAGAGAATTTAAAATAGTAAGTAGAATTATGCAATTTTCATTCTCATATAAAAAGTTAATTTTAAGGTCTAACTGAAGACCTTTTTCTTGTTTGTATTATTACAAAGCTAACCTAAACAAAAAGACAGAATGAACGTACCAACTGTGTTTCTTGCTTAGGATGTCGTAAAAGGTGACTAATTGTATAATGGTTATTAAGGATTGTAATTGCGTAGGCGACAAGTTAGCCATTTACCACTTGCCATTGCCATTTTCACAATTTCCCAACTAGCCTAACTCAATTTTCTTCTGTTTGTGTGTATGTGAGTACATAAACATACTACGATTTTGGTAGTTCGAATACTAAATGAGCCATCGTACAACTAAAGTTCTCAGGCAATGCCGAATCTCCATAGTGTGTACAACCGCCAAACGGAAGTATCTAATTAATTCCGTTTAACGCAAATCCGAATCTCGGAACAAAACTTCCAGACGAGTTAATTCATGTAAAGTCTGTTTATATAAACTTGTGAGTTTAAACAGTCGTGAGTATCTGGAAATTCGCAAGTTTGTTTTTAATTATCCAGGATTACACTCGGCGCAACTTGGGAGGCGTTCGCCAACCGAACTCGCATCACAAAGGAGTGCATTGACTAATGAAAGCTGTAAATGTACGGGCCTAATTCGGAGTAATACCCTTAATAGACGGATAAATGAATCGAATCTCGTACGTCGAATTTTGTATTAAGGGAGTACCTTTAATACGAAATGCGTATATACTGTTGGCAGCATTGAGGGGTGGTATCTGTGTGGTACAGGCTCACATGTGAATGGTACAGGTATTAAACCATAGCAGATTTTTGAAATATGAGTATACGTAGTTCAGTGTTCGTCATTAGTCGATTCTATTCAGGGATAATCAAATTTGGTAGTTCCTTCATCAAAACTTCCCGTTACTAAAGGTCCTTATCTCGTTGTTTGTTAATTTGATGACAAATAGCTGACCATGGTGGTTAATATATCTAAGTACTTAAGTATACTTCGGTTTTGAATTTTTTTTTTTATTGAATTTTTCAATTATTATTCTGTTACGTAATTTATACCTATCTATATGGGTAGTTATTAAACTTAGTTCGAAGATTAAATTCATTCAAGTAAATATTACTATAGCTTAGATTAATAGAATATTATTATTTATTAAATTACGAATAAGGGATATCTCAACCCAGTAAAAGCAGGAACAGTTTCAACAAATACACCGGAGCTAGCAGTTTGCGGAGTGCCGAGCGTGTACGAGCCACGGAAGTTGTAGCGACAAGCCCCTATCTAGTTAGCGAGTTTGCACCGAATACAAGGGAACGCGTATCGCAGCGTCGACGGCCCGCAGAACTTGGCCTAACTTTTACGGGTGACGAGCTGGCTAACAGAGCATGGTTCAGGCTATGCAAATGTGAATTTATTCCAATAGAGGATTTTAATGATACGGAACATTGTAATGTTTATTATAATCTTCAACTAATTAGATGTAAATTTTTTATATAGCAGGTTTTTAGTATTTATAATATTAATATTTTGCAATACGCTTGTTAATAAATAGCACATACTTATATCTTAACACAATATGACAAAAACAGAAACAGCTTTATAGTTCAATACATTCAGCTCGTAGTTTGTGCAGTGCTGAGAGCATACGGGGCACGGAAGCTGATGCGACAAGCCCCTATCTAGTTAGGAAGTTTGAGCTGAATACAAGGGAACAAGTCAACATTCTGCAGAACTTGACGCAACTTTTACCGGATCCAACAAAACGTTATGGCACGTCAGTGTATTTTTATTTTTATACATTACTGGTAAGAACTGAAACCTTTGTGGTTCCTGAATGTTATTATTTTTTTTTATTATTTTACTATTGCTCTATTATTTTAATTTTAATTATTTTAAAGGACCTTGCGTAATATGTTTCTACAGTGAACAAAAAACAACACATACATACATATATATGTCCAAAGAGCAATAATATATTTAAACCACATTCAGACAAAAATAAAATTGGGATGGGTAAAATGCAACATTGTGAAGTGTTACACTCGATACATTATTAAAGATATTGTAATAATTTCAAATACTTGTTTTATTTAATACTAGTAGTGTCTCGCGGTTTCACCCGCTTAGTTCCCGTTCCCGTAAGAATATGGGGATAAAACATAGCTTATGTTAATCGTTGATAAAGTAGCTTTCCATTGGTGAAACTATTTTTCGAATCGGTCCAGTAGTTACGGAACCTATTCAATACAAACAAACAATCAAATCTTTCTTGTTTATAATAGTAGTATGATTAAGCGATGTGTTGCTTAAAATAACAATCCTATTGAATTATTAAATTCAGTAATACAAAAATATGTTTAGGTATTCACTAGTTCGTAGTTTTATTATAGAAGCCAATTAAAATGTACGAATTCGCTTTAATAAAAAAAAAACAATAAAAACTTCTTTCAGTTATTCGAACCTAAAACGTTATTTGTTTGTTCAGAATTTTCCAATAAGGCTCTTAGCAAGATTTTTATTAAATTCATAAATGAATTTGGATTGGCGGAGTCTAAAAAATGCCTCTTATTGGCTATTACCATTGGTTTTTCTTTTGACAACAGATGGAATATCTAATATTTGAATATTATATTAGGTACGGTAAGTACTATGTCTTATCATTAAGCACAAAACTTAGTTATACAGTGGTAATACGAGCAACAATGTTCCGTTACATATGTGATTTTTCACAGACAAAGTGTCGACGGATGTCCTATTGAAAGCAAATAAAGAAATATTGACCAATTAATGTACAATGTACAATTTACGAGTATCAAATTGTCAAACAGTCAATCAGATCGTAGATTAGAACGTCATTTTCGCGAATTGACCCTCAAATAACGTTAAAAACTAAGCGAGTCAATTTTGTTATCTGCTTATTGTTTTTGACACACCACATTCTTATATATGAAAAGTGTATATATTACAAACGACAAGTAAATGTACACTGATTAAAAGTGACTGTAGTTATTATCTACTAATTTAGAAAAAGCCGCTCTACAGCCTAACTAAAAAATGCAAAATATTTAAAATATCCACACATCTTTGCAAACAATCGTAATATTTTAATATAAGTATCTTTTAAATCTGCGGTTTGTCATTAAACCCGCCCTCCAGTAAACAAGGCGAACAATGGTTTTCCACGAATCTAGTTCACCAATATGAAAACCAAGTCACGTATGGCAGCTCAAATGAAATTCTCGTACTGTTTATAAGACCGCAGTTATTGGTTGCATGTTTATTTGCTAAGTTATTAGTATTCCGGCGTAGAACTATCCTATATCTATTAGAGAAACAACTCAACTTAGTCGGTCATAACGCTGCATTATTATTTCAACGAAGATGCCTTACTAATTTAAAAAATATATTCAAAGGAACGAGTTTGTAGTAATGGCTCGTTTCCAGGATATTTACGTTGGTAAATGAGGATGTTGGAGGTCGAAATTGGGGCAGAAATGTGTATTTTCTGTACGGCTAGCGCGCTATTTAACTTCGCAATGCTTGAGGTTCAATTATGTTGTTGTTTTAGTAATAAGATTTGTTTGATTTTAGAGTTAGAGATTTATTTAATATTGTAAGAAGGTACAAGTGAACCTCGTTTTTACAAATTGGCTTCTCGTGTGTACAAATAAGTTCTGATATATAGTTTAACTTTTTCTATCTACTAATAGACTACTATAAATTGCATAAAACACGTAGAAAAATATCTTGCGTTCTTTGTTAATAGGTAATAAAGTGAGTACTTTACATACATACATACATAATGTCACGCCTTTTTCCCATGGGGGTAGGCAGAGATCACGTACTTCCATTTGCTACGATCCTGACATACACCTTTCGCTTCTTCTACATTCATAAGTCTTTTCATACACGCTCGTCGGTTAAGGGTGCTGTTTGCCGTGTGGTGCCGGCCTAGAATTGCACCACCCCATATCCTCCCGTGGGTGTCGTAAGAGGCGATTGAGGGAATGTATACCAGATGACGGGCAGCAGCGTCATTCTGAAGGACTTTCATCCATACTGCGATCATCACACCGTTCTTCAAGCGTGATGAGACCTCTCCTACCCCCCTCCCCACTCCTATGATCCCTCCCTCTCTTGGTTTTTTCTCCTGTCGTTCTGCCTTTCCAATCCAAGGTCTGCCGTGCTGATGGATGCGTGGCTAGGGGAGTGCCTAGTCAATAGCGTGCCAACTTTGCCCTGGGATCGGGTGCCCCCAGAGTTTGGCTAACCTTCTCCTGACATGCGGGGCTCTGTCAGGAGCGACAAATCATATCCCCTGCTCCTCGTGGGAATCGCTATGATTTTAAGAAAAAACAAATATAAAATCAAAAATGGCGGCGATGGTGTTCGCAACCTGTCACGTCACGTTTCCTGTGGGGGCGAGAAGTGGACCGCAGAAACCCGGTTTGCTACGTTGAACGTGAGTACTTTAAAATGTAATAATATTATTATTGCGTTGTCTTATCTTATTTCTAAGGAAAATAAGCTTTGATTTCGTCTGACTTTCGAACATTAGTTACATCTTATCTAAATCGAACTAAGTTACAGACAATCAATATATCCCCCGATAAAAAATCTTTTGAACTTAAATGTAAATAGATACACTTTTACAATCAACCCCTGATCTAAATGAGATACTAAAAGCAAACCTATAAAATAGTTCGAACATCAACGTTTTATCTCCATTTCTAATAAAGAAAGTCGTTAGGCCTGACTTTATGATAAGGCCCTGCAATCTCGGATAAGTGGACTAACATAATTATGCAAATACCTATTCTTGATCCAAAGTATCCTTTTTGGCGCAACGGTGAATTCGTGGCTTCATGAATATGAACATAAAAACTGGAGCTGATAATTAAAGGAAGTTCCCGGTAGGTAACTGGCTTCCCAACTGTTACGCTGAAATCGTAAATCTCAGTAAAATGTGGTGCCGATATATCAAATGAATCACTGTGTGCGCTCAGATTCCCGCGTCTGTGACAACGTACTCTGTCACGGGATATTACACTCTTCATCACCACAATGTTACCCGTACGAACATATATCTTCGTGTACTTACGTTATCAGTGATACATTCGATGTACGAGTTATTAGTTGTACTTTTGAAGTTTAGACATCAAGCATGATTAGTATGAAGTATTATTTCTTATGTATTACTTAAATGTTATTTTTAGTTTTTTATATTAATTATGTTTGTTATTTATCACGTATCCACGTTCTAACTTCTAAAATAATAATTATTAGCTTTTGGGTACAACATGTATTCAATGGGGGAGAAATGGATAGCTACAATGTACTTTTCACTCAGAAAATAAAATACGATTTCCAAGAGATAGAAAAATTATATTAAGACGGGCGATTGGTATAAAATCATTGATTAAATCTACACATATGTAGGTAGGTAGTATTTCGTTATACTTGGTTATGTTTCTGGCATACAGAACTATTTACTAACCAATGGGTAAGAAAAACAGATCCTTCGAAATTAAACGTTTGTATCTGGACTGCGGACCAACACAAAGAAACCTCATGAAAGCAAAAGTCCAGAGGAGCAATGTTTAAATAAGTGGGCGATTTTCCGACGCGCTGCATCTTGTTTGAGGAAGAAAGAAAGTACGTACAATTTCCTTAGCTCAGTTTTCATTCATATTGTTGATTGTTATAGGAAAGAAACTTCAACAAAGCACTGGAACGTTTTTCCTCGCTCTTTGATCTTGTGAAACAAGTCTATGAGTAAAATAAACGTTAAAAACATTTACATAACGCTTATATTACTTGTTTTGTTTTCTTCATCTCACACAGTTCAATATTTTTGTTTAAGCAATTAGATAGCGTACGTGTGAAACGTATAATACGTATATCATGTGAAACCTCAATATTATGTAATTTAGAAGTACTTAAATATGATTTTTACGTCTTCCTGTAATCTCTATAAATTTAAAGCTTAGGATTTAAGAAAGTGGTCGCCGCGAATCAGTGAAAATGGAACGAATTAAAAATAGACGGTAAGAAGGGCTTTGAATAATTCTACATTCTAATATAGGTACTTACTTTGAAGTATAAGCCACAAAACTGTTTCTAACAGCCTTTAGTTGACCCAAAGGGAAAGAGGAAAATCAATCAACACATGGATAATTGTACCGGGACGAATATGAATAAACTAAAGACTCGCTCGTAGTTCGGGATAAAGATAAATAATAAAATTCTATCTACGAGTTTATCTACTACAGTATAACTTGATGACGGCGGACCGGGACGTATGGAAGAGAAAGACATGCTGCGCCGACCCCAGATGAACTAGGAGAAGGGCAAGAGGATGATGATGAGTTCATCTACTACAGACAAACAAATAAAAAGAACAAATTAGCTGTATAAAATAAACAGACTTGTTACCTTACGTCACGTATTTATACATGTAATTATACTAATATATGCCCGCGGTTCGGTCATTGGCATGTAGTCTACAAGCATTAACACGCGTCCCGCGAGATCAATATTTTTTTTACATAAATACTATGTTCACCGATACCTACATTAAATGTAGCAAATACCTATGTAGATATACGTTGTCATACATAACACTAATATATACTTGTTAATAGAATAGTAACAGTACCGAAAACTACAATACCTCTTACAATAAAGAAAGATGTATTAAAGATTATAAACTATCCAAAGACGTGAGCTTAATTAAATAACAAACGTAATACATATACGCCTAATAAAAGTGTTCATCTTAAATAATATAAATCTAATTCTACCATCACATTCCGCCCAATCATAACCATCGCCACAAACTATTGCAAATGCTCTATTCCTTTATCGGATTGACCCGATCTGAAGGAAAATCAATCGCCATCGAAGCCACGTCCCGTTGACCACGTGAAAACCACTCAACGTATGAGATGAGACGGCAACAAACTTGCGATATATTAATCCACTTAGCGTCGACGGCTCCTCAAAAGCTTATTACGTTCCTCGGTGCGGTAATTTCGTCGGTATACAAAGTTGGCGAGTTGCGAATATCGCAGCATTAATCTGTGTGATACGCTAAAAATGTATACTTATTGTGTAAAAATGTTCGTGTAAAATCATTTAAATAGGTGCTTCCGAAATCTAATTCGATTTGTCGTTTTAAAGCAGTTATAGAACTTAATATTGATACCGCCAGAAGATAATCGATAACAGACTGGTGAAAATGAAAACGAATACCGGACGAAAATGAAAATATGGTGAATACTAGCTTTTACTCGACACACCGCCCGTGAAATTCGGTTTGTTACCGAGATGCTCTATCATGCATCCCCCGGGATCTATATTTCTTTCCGGGTTAAAAATTGGTCCATGTCGTTTTAAGGTTCAAACTCATGGCATCCCAAATTTTACTTAGGTTGAGGCGTGAAAATGTAGACAGAATTAATTTCGTATTCAAACAAAATAAAAAATAAAAAACAGATGTTCTTATAATACATAATGTATTATAATAATTTACGTGATATAATTATAAGTTATTAACAGTCATAAATAACTTTTCATCTCGGTGCATGTTATTTAATTCTAATTCATTTTTAAATAAATACAGTTACTCATCAACTTTTCGTTACCAACCATATAATTTGTACTGAATTTAACTTGGTGGTCACGTTCAGTAATTATCATTTCTTCCTACTAATTAGAGTTGGGTAAACCGAATGTAACTACGCGATAAATCGACTTTTAAAAGCCATGTAGGTAGTTGTAGGTGGCGATTTCTCCATAATTTCAACACATGAATTAAAACTACCCTCACTATTTAACACGTCGTTAAGTAGTTGACCTTATTAGGGAATCGGTTTGTACTTTAAACGAGTTTTTATTGAACTTGCAATGTTTGTGTGTAGATTGTCTATTCTGAAATTATTTTGCAACCACTGCTAATGCCCGATTCAGTAAGAACCTGACATAAAACTAGCTAACTTTGCAATATTACGAAATAGGCAAGCCAATCTGACGATGATATAGGCAAAGCAACTTATTTTTTTAGTGCAGGATCTGCTTATGAGTCTGTTATTTTATTATTTTTTTCTGATTGTCTTATAAGCAGTTTATTTTGCAAGTCTACTATAACTATTTTTTTTATTGTACCATCACGCCCGTAATCTCCGAAGGGGTATGCAGAGTTAAAGGGACAACTAGCCTCTTTAACCACTTTCAGCCAAATCCGCCTGGGCTGGGTTAGATGGACAATTGTGAAAAAGTAGTGACAAGTGGCTAGCTCGTCGCCTACACAATCACATACCTAACCAGATACCTATACTATTAGTCGTCTCTTACAACATACTAGACAAGAACACAATCACAGTTGGCACATTTTTTTTAAGTCACAGACCAACATGGGACAAATAATTAATTTATAATATTTTTGAGACTTTACAGATTATGCTTAAAATGCATCATAGTCATTTAAAAGTTTATACATTCATTTTTATTCCAGCATCCACATAGATTTTTATTGAGTTGAAGGCAAATTCTCAGAGGATAAGAACTTTAACTTTGTTTGTATCCAAGTCGCTTTTAGGATTAAAACCTTTGTGTCACAATTTTTTTTACAAAACCTTACTGAGTTTACTTCTCAAAAAAGGTAATCTCTTTATTATTATTATTAGGGACTAGAATCGATTGCGATTTAAGGCTCAAAAGCTGGTTTTAGATTCTGTGAATTTTGCTTCCATCCCATCACTTGCTTCAAAGGGTAATGAATAGTTGGGAGATGTTAATTTCCTATGTAAACCTCGGCAGCCGGCAGGTGGTCTACGTTGATATTCAATCAGACTTAACTCCGAACCTCTATTCAATGACTAGAGGAACATTCCCTGAGCCGCATAAAACCTAACACGCTGCATTAATATGAAAATGTATAGAAATAAAAGTTTACTTACTGGTAAGCTTATGCAAATGACTAGAACGATTTTTGAATAATTTAAATACATTTTAAATAGTCTATTATATAAGATTATGGAAAAATATCTAGAAAATTTATATGAATACATGACATAAGTATATTATTTACGATAAATAACTAATCCTAGTCCTAGTCATCTCGATTAAAGACTTAGTCTAAAGCCTGCACGTTCCTACACACTTAAAAACCATAACGATTAATTTACCCTTCTGCGGTTTATTAAACACGTAAACTCATCTCGGAAATTGTTGAGAGCTTTTAATTTCATACAATCTCTGTTTTCTAGTAGGTGCCTAAGTACTCCAACAGTCTCAAGCCTCGGGCTGCCAGCAGTTTATTTCGCAGACTGTACTTGTCTAAAGTACCTCAAGCTAACCATTAATTAAAATATTGCACGACTTCGTCAAAAGCACCTTCCAATATCGACCTTAATTAAATTTAGTTTCCTTTTTTTACAATTTCTTAGATCGGAAATAAATAAACAAGCCTTTTCGCTTCCAATTTTTCGTCGTCGTTAGGTTTTACGAGTTACGGGAAATAATAAACTAGCTAAATTGACCTACAGCTACTTTATAGGTTATTTACCTAATAAGTATTTTTATTCACACGCTACGAAGGTAAGTCATTTATTTTTAGAAAGTCAGAAATATTTTTTGTGCCTTAATATTTTGTTAAAGCATTTTCTTTTTTTTTAAAACTAAGGAAGACAAGTGAGTAGATAATCTTCAAGTGAAAGGCATATCTCGCTTGTTATCAAACAAGTATAACGTAAAACTTTCAAAACAATATACCAATAACTAAATTTACTATATTCTCCACATTTATGATACCATGGTAAAGGTAGTCTAACAGGTTTTTGTATTTTTTATATACATACATACATACATAACATCACGCCCGTAATTCCCGAAGGGGTAGGCAGAGTCAAAGGGGCAGTATGCCCTTTCAACCACATTCAGCCAAAAATAAAGCTGGGCTGGGTTAGATTGAAAATTATGAAAAAGCAGTGACAAGTGGCTAACCTGTCGAATACACAATCACACACCCAAAACCCGATATACCATTAATCGCCTTTTACGATATGCTAGGCAAGAACCACAGTTGGCATATATTCTTTTTAAATCCCAGACCAACATGGAACAGTGGGCTGGGTTGGATGTAAAGCTGTGAAAAAAGAGTGATAAGTGGCTAGCTCGTCGCCTACTCACTCACATACCCAAACGCCTGTAAACCATTAGTCGCTATTTACGACATGCTAGGCAAGAACCACAGTTGGCACATTCTTTTTTTTTGTCCCAGATCAACATGGGCTAAGTCCCAGATAAACATGGCATATCCAAACTAACATGGGACTCCCAGACCAACATGGGATTGTATGATGGGATTTGTATTTTTCCGGTCGAAATAACAAACAAAGCTAAAAAGGTTAATTACAAGTCCTTACGTATATACATATTGAATTAATGCTATATTCCTAAAATAACAGGTCCCATGCATTCTGGTTCAATGGACATTTAGTTTACGTAATCACAGCTCTGATTTTGCACGTGCGCAAATTTGTTCGAGTAGACTGCACAAAATCATATGTAACTGTACTACTTAATTGTACTTTTTTATGAATAAACTCTCATAATAGAAACTGTATGAATGTTATGACAACAATGTATTAATTGATTGATACAAACTCCGTTCTAATAATCGCTTTGTATTTTAATCGATAATTTCAAATGGAGAATTCGTTTTTCTAAACAATAGCGGGTCATTTTATTGGCTACAACAACAGTCGCTCGTCCAATCAGAACGTTAATCACGTATGCAAATGGAACTCGGTGGGCGAGTTCGTGACCCCCGGTGGTTGAACTTTGACAATTTGCGTTCAAAAATCTAGAAACTTCAGACGTGGGACGTTATTTGTTTTATATGAAAGGTGGGAGACCGTGACCTCTGCGGTAGAGAGATAATGCTTACTCTATTATTCATGTAAAAGGTTTTGTTCTCTCAGTCCCACAGAGGATTAGTTACATTAGTATGATGTAACATTAAGTGTTACATGTGAAAGTCCACACATTGTACTAATTAGCTTGCTTAAAAGCTTCGTACAATTAATTGAAGTCTACACTAATATTATAAAGAGGATTTGTATGTTTGTAACAAACTCAAACACTACTGGACCGATCTCCAAAATTATTTTACATTATACCTAATGTGTAAATTACTTGCAATCAACGCGTACATATCAAAATAATGGAAACTATCTTAGCAATGAATTCCTTACTGCCAGTCGGCTTCAATAGTCCAAAGGTACAATAGCAAGTTGAAATTCTATTAATATATTGTATTATCAGTTCACAAATAGGTGAACGTCAATTCTCTCATACTATGTTTTGAATTAAATGTCAGCATTGGTATGGGGTATCGCAATTTCCCGGAAGATACGTCTAAATCTTGGAAGCCTCGCAATCAGCTGTCACTTACCCTCACAAACGCCGTATCATTGTGTCACTCTATTATATACTCAATAAGACGGCGGTATGTTGAGGAAAAGAATTACGAATGATAGAAAAAGTACCTTTACCAAACAACCCACTTTATTAAATAATAAATTAAATCTCCAGACTGACACACCAATTTCCTAGTTCCAAACTAAGCTTATAAGTTTGTGCTATGGACACTAGGTGTACGGATAGACATACTTAAATACGTTTTATAAACATCCATGACTTGAGTACAAAGTCCATGTTCATCACAAAAAACATTCGCCCCTAGTGGGATTCAAATCTGCGACCCCTGGTTTCGTGGCCAGGGTCTCTGACCACTCGACCAATGGGCCTGTCGAAGTTTACTGTTAATAGGTTTGGGGGTTTGTCCCATGTTGGTCTGAGACTTGGCCCATGTTAATCTGGGACAAAAAAAAAAAGAATGTACCAACTGTGGTTCTTGCCTAGCATGTCGTAAAGGGCAACTAATGGTTTACGGACTTTTGGGTATGTGACTAAGTAGACGACAAGTTGGCCGCTTGTCGCTTCTTTTTCGCAATTTTCCATCTAACCCCACCCGGCTTTATTTTTGGCTGAATGTGGTTGAACGGGCATGCTGCCCCTTTGACTCTGCCTACCCCTTCGGGGATTATGGGCGTGATGTTATGTATGTATATATGTAAGTTTGGGGGTTTATGGGCGCGATGGTACAATAAAAGTTTGGAATGTCTAATAATGTCCTCCTAACCAATATCGATCACGGCGGCCAATCTCAACGACGATTAGCCATCTGCGCATTAGATATTATAGGGCACAAGTGTGTGCGTAAACACAGGTGCACTCTATTCCTTTACTCTCATAGTCCGATGAGACGGCAATTCGACATGACCGGAGAGAGGTCAGGCGCAGGACCAACGACTTAACGTGCTTTCCGAGGCACGGGGGTGATTAAACCGCCAACTTTCTGACTCCGGACTGTTGCTGAGTAATTTCAATATTAAAATAACCAGTCACAAATTTTTGGCCCAACCCAAGATGTGAGCCCGAAACCGCTTGGTCCTTTGGCGGCGCATTCCACCACTAGATCAACGAGGAATGTCTATTTTGTTGGTCTTTATGTGCCAATGAATTAAGTAAATACTAATGTCATCATCTTCGTAGCATATAAAGCGAGTCTTTACATTAAAGCAAATTATGAGAGCTGTTCTTTTTAACCCTTAGACAAGGGAACTAGATAAATTTGATCATGGTGTTTTCCCTCGCCGTCCACCAAGTTCTAAACCGTCCCTTACAAAGCACAGGACGTAACACGAGGAAAAGAAAATAATACAAAAAGTAGTTCAGTTCCTTCTTATCATCCAGCAATTTCTCTTAAGGTATTCATTGTATGTAGATAAATGTAAATGTTTGTTATGACTAATTCATTTATTTTTACTATGCTAACTGGCATTAATCTGAATTTCAGTTCGTCTAAATAGGAAATAAAGCGAATTTATTGTTTTCCTAATGTCTCTACAAAACAGCCCACGCTAAATAAACAGAGTGGGCGTCAAGTTAACGAAGTAAATAATCTTTTTAAGGTGACCAAGTGTGTTGAAAGGGACGCAGGATTTTAAAAATATTTCTTTGACATACATGAAATATTTGCTTTGGTTTATTTCTGAAATTATTATAAAGTTACATTTCGCCTCGATCACTTACGTACGACGTTTATTCGTATATTAGATAAAATTATGTCTCTATTGGAAAGTAACTAGGACTATCTTTCGGTTAAACAGGCGTCATCAATAAAATTAAATGACTGGTTTTTGGACTCATTATTTATATGTAAAATGTTAAAACAATATTACCTGAAAAATTGATTTATAATATTCTTAGTAGATTATAAAACAATATTGCATTGAACAGATATACAAATAATTATTTCATAACGTCCGTAATCCTCTAGATTTAAATGGGACGACATCTTACTAAACCCTGCTAATTCAGTAGGTAATTATCAGGACTATTCTACAAAGTGTACGTCTCATGGCTACCCTTAATGGGTCTCACCTGGCTCCGGGAACGTCGTCAGTTAACCGTCACCGTTCATTACCCGAATGAACACTTGTAATTTGCGAGAAAAAGAAAAAAACTAATGTCCCCTAAGGTTTATTTGACCTGGATAAAGTAAAAAGATAATAATCTTGGAATCTTACAGGCGTTGGTAATCCGTACTAAGAATAGCCGGTAATACCACGGAATTCTACTGGGTATGTATAGTTGGAGTAAACAACATTTTAAATTGCTACGACAATTCTGACTTATTTTATTCGTGTATATATTTTCACCCACTCTTTTTCCTACTAAAACAAATAATTTTCTGGTGTAATAAATATCGCTCAAATGCCGGCGGCGTTGCCCCTAGATAATAGAAAATTCTGAATATTTAATTAAATAAACGCGGTTAATCATATCCAAAGATTCAACGGCAGTACGATTTCCGTCACAGCTTTTTGAAAACGAAAGCCTAAAACTGCGACATAATAGGTATTTACTGAAGCTACATGCATCGCTATGTATCGCCCAGCCGCACAATTATTCGCAATCCCGCATTACCGTCAGGTCGACCCTAAGCTCGTTATAGGGTTGAAACCACACACCCTCGTTACCCACGTGTAAAAACGCCGCTCACTAACGAGGGGAATCGGAAAACAATCGCCCCATCGGAAAACAATCGAGCAACAAAACAAGCTGAAGTTACGTCAAAACTTAGCGATTGAACCGATGGAAATGCAGATTGACTTGGAACTACAGTTTCGATTTGAGGCTTTTGTGCAAACGCGACTCGAGCTGAGCGATACTACGGGCTAGTTGTTTGATTGTTTGTTTTCTAGTGTATCGCTACTGTCTATGTGTAAAGCAATATTAGAGTATTTCGAAAAGTAGGGGTAAGCAAAGTCAAAGGGACAGCAGGCCTCTTTAACCACATTCAGCCAAAAATAAAACAGGGCTGGGTTAGATGGAAAACTGTGAAAACAGTGACAAGTGGCTAGCTCGTTGCCTATACAATTACAGCCCCAAAACCCGATAAACCATTAGTAGCCTTATGCTAGGCATGAATATGAGTAGTCCTTCATTAAGTAAAAGTAAACATAAACAGTGGATCTCGATTAGATCGACATCAATATCTTGAATTTCAGTAGTGGTGAGATATTGATTAGAATTTTCCTTGGTAAAAATAAAAGCAGTTTCAAAAACAAGGAACCTTTTGCCATTTTATCCTGTCCTTGTGTATGATACTGTATACACCTATATGAAAACAAACCCAGCTACCACGGTGCTATGACATATCAAACATTATTCGTGAGCAAGTAAAACATAATAATAATCGAGTAGCTTGGTGGCAAAGAAACGACAATAGACGACTTGATTTTCTATACACCCTCAGAAATGTCGGGAGAAGTGAACGAAAGAAAACATATCACTATTTTTATTTTGATCAAAGAAATCTTTTACAAAGGAGTTTTATCTAATGGCAACATACATGTGAATGGCTCAAGTTTCTACCTTACCTAGTACCAATCTACAGAAATAATTCTAGAACTTCTCAAAGATATGTAATTAACTAAGATATACGTGCGCTCTCATTACAACTTGCCAGAAACATTTTCAAAGAAATTGACACGTAGATTTCCCAACTTTACCCCATGTAACTACATGGAATTAATTGCAAATCATGCTGTTCTAGAACAGTTTCCCCCTTTCGTTTATTACAGAGTTTAATTAAAAAGCTCAACGTTGGCAAGCACTTGCTAATAGGCACAACACACGGGCCCTTCAGGCTGAGCTGAGAGGTACGCCTGCGGCCCCCATTTGGTTAGGGGAACTCAAAACAATCTATGCACCGTGGTTTTGACGCGCCGGCTTGGATGCATGTTGCTCTTGTCGGGTGCATAGGGTTGAACAATAAATAGAGTTGGCAAATATATCTGCGTCAACACAGAAAGACAGCGAGATGCTAAGTGCGAATTTCATCGAATTCTTCTGGTTCTACGCAGTGTATTACATTCAAACGCATGTTGAAGAAGTGAGTCAACACATCAATGGTTTGATGCAATTTCGTGGCAATTTAATGATCACTGATTACGTAATAATTACAAAGTCATATCTTCAAGAAAAGACACGCAATAACATGTCATTACCAATTTTGTAAACAATGATTCTATACAACGTTCCAGAATAGCCCTGAAACGTAAATGTAAATATGAATTGCAACATTTTATCAGCACGTTGAAATTAATTTAAAAGTAAAAAAAACAGCGGCGAAATTAACACAATAAAAAACGTGAGTGGCAATGTGACGTTACACAACACATGTGATGCCTGCAAAAAACCGAGCATTTTCCGACAAACACTGAGCGGAGCGGGAACGATCCTGGCGTCCCGTCGCTACGGACGAGCCCGTCACGTCATTCATACTCGTAGCTGCCCGACAATCCCTCCCACCGTCATAGCGAATATTCATTTACGGAATCCCGCATTTATAATACACCGATGAATTAAGGCATTTGTTTATTCCGGCACACCATTATGTTTTCAAACAACTCAGCCGCGAGCACTCTATGTCTTGTTTCAGGCTTAAGACGACAGTCAGTTGCGTCATTCATCTTTTTTACAGGAATAGCATACCTACTTTATTATCGTTTAATGTTTAGCATACGTTATATTTTAAGGAGGTATCTATAGTTATGTAAATGCTGAAGGTATATTTAAACTGAAGAATTTGTTTGCTTGAACGCGCAAATCTCAGAAACTACTGGTCCAATTAGAAAAAAAAATGTGAGTGTTAGATAGCCCATTTATCAAGGAAGGCTATAAGTTATAAAACATTAACCATAAACGCGGGTGATTCCGCGAGCACAGCTAGTTCATATTAGTGTGGAGGCATTTTGATAAGTCATGTTATGTACTTAAGTTCAGCAGTTAAAAAATCATATCATGTTGCAAAACATAGCATTGATTTTTAGATCTTGCGGTGAATAAAAAAGACTTCTAAAAAATTACTAAGTTTAGAGAATAATCTATGGTAAATCTATTATAATCTTGGTTGCTTTTGAAGACAATGTTATGAAGTGATAATTTTATAGCATTTTTATGGCGCCTACCTTGAAGGTATTGCGACATGTTGCTTGTCCCTGCTGGCATATTTTGTGTCTGGTACAATACGTCCACATTTATGATGATGACTACCGAACTGTACAGGGAGCATAATACTAATCCCAAAAACCCGTAAATTTACGCATCGTAAATTCCACTTTTACGTCTCGATTCAATAGAGCGGCGTGAGATGCGAACCTTTCACACAATACGGCTTTTAGCATCGCCCGACAACAGTAAAACATTGTTCGAAATTTTCTTTGGCCGTAAAAAGGGTCGCGAGTAAATACTTCTATTATCATAACCGTAGAGGAAACCGCGTGAAAAATAATATAAAACTCTGTGAATTTACGTGATGACGGAACACGTAGCGTGAGTGTCATACGTCCCTCATTTGTCCGTCAGTTATGACGTGACGGGAATACGGCGAGACGTACAACGTGACTTCAGCTGTCTTTTCGGTTCTTTTAATAATGGTAAATGGCAAGGCCTCTTGAAGATAAGACACCATTTCGTTTAAGTACTGGCAACTGGCATATTTTGTTTTCGGCTCGTTACGAGAACAGTGAAAATAGAAAATCAAATTATCACTTTCAAATTAACGAGGCAAAGCTAATGTCATTATCGGTTAACGATTCTATCCCAAGGGTAACCAGTATAATTTTGTGTTTTCAATTAATTGATGCAAACAGATTTGTAATTTTCCCCGCGCACAATTATTGCCAATGTAAAGTGTTTAGGGGCTTTAATTAAATCCTGAGAGGCCGGGTGGCTGATTAAAAAGGAAATTTTCCAAGTGTAGAATAAAGGTGTCCAGGTATTCCGTTCCTTTCTGAGACTAGAATTCTTAGCCGAGCAAAAAATCTGATAATTACTCTAAGAAAATATTAAAGTCTGATAAAAAAAACTGGCAAAGTAGCATTTAAGATTGTTAACAAGCTGAGTCGCTTATAAATCCACTAAGCAATTAAACAACATTTTCTTACTCGAACACAGATGCATTAAAAAAATTACAGACAGATTATTAGTGGCACTTCTTTGTTCCTATTAAGTAATTATAAAATGGATATCTAAATTATTTGAATGATATTTAATTAAAATTGCAATTAGACATGCAATATCCTACTTTTTTTTTGTACGTGAGGAATGCATTTACGCATCATCCGAGTAGACCTGAGTAAGAGGCTACAACCGAGTACTGTCGGGCTCGGAACTCGGCTGGCAACACCAGTTCCCCTACCGACTACTATAATATAAATACACGGCTGCCATTGGCGTTGAACGAAAAACTATCGGGATCCCCACTGTCGGAATTCTCACGAAAAGTCTACGCAGCGCGCGCTACCACATGCAATATGTGACCCACTGTCCCATGTAGATTAAACTTGAAATGAATGTTTTCCTTGCCTAGGATGTCGGAAATACAGACGGTGCATACATATATTGAGTATTGGGTTTGTAATTATGTAGGCGACAAGCCTTTTGTATTTGTCACTTTTTGACGTTGTAGATAAGTATAATTGCAATTCCGCCAATAGCCAATAAAGTATAAACGAATGTTACAATTATTTAATCTGCAGATACTGACATTTATTTGTTTACCCTAAAAACTTTTTAGACGTTTGTTTACCACAAGCGCAGAAAACATTCCAACTAACCGTCAGTCTGGTTACCCTAGTCGGGTCTGCGTGACGCACCTGCCCGCGACTCAAGTGGTTGGTATTGCTCAATTCAACCGTTGCGCCTTTTGCTTTTTGTTTCCCTCTAATTTCGCCCCTGTCTCTATAAAACGGCGGAATAGACGCGACCTGCTCCCAAATTGTAGGTTCAAAAGGGTACGAGTTGTTTGGGTCTACGTGTTAGCTTTGAAATGTTGCCATGCAACCTTTTCATTTCTTTTTTATCCACTGCGTTACACTAATTCTTTCTTTGTTTTCTTGGCCTTCTTACTTAAGAGTGTAGATAATAAACAAAGACAAAGATATTTCTCTGTTGTTGAAGGACACAAAAATTGTTTTTTATATGTATTTTTTTATTGTGTCATATTACACACAGTATCTTGTGGTAAAAGTTACTCATTACTTGTGGCATGGGCGTTTCATTTCTCAAATAGTGTCATTTTTTAAAATCAATAGAGATTGGTATTTATAAAAAAAGCCCACATTCACCCGCTTATGACTCGGTGACTCTCACAAACGTTAAGAGTGAGAGATTCTGGTAAGCAGTACACTGTCATTTTCCATTTCCATCTCGTTTGATCTGATAAAACAAACATTCCCCGAAATTATTAAAAACTACGAGGAGAGAAAATAATTTCGTCCCACGTGAAGGCGGTTCAAAAGTCAGGCAAACGCTTCTGAGGTTGTCCTCGTTTAATTACATTAAACCAATAAATTAAGAATCCCGTGGGGGATTATGTTGGGTGGGGTTCAGCGGATTTCAAGTACTTTCCTTGAGTGATCACCAAGCCGTCACCCCGGGGTTTGCGCGCTTGTAGTGACTCGTACGCGACCAGGCTGGTGCTTATGTTCATAATTAATGGGTAACTTGCGTCAGCCGCTTAAGCCCCCTTTGCTAGTAACGAAAGTCGCTTAGTGTAAAGTTGACTTAGACGCCCAATGAAAGAAAGTACATATTAAATTAGAAAACATGATAGATATACAGTTAGTGTAATTATTGGGTCACAAAAAAAGTTATTAACTTCAATTGCTTGCTGTTACCATTTTCTCTCAATTCACTATATGATTTAATTAAATTCCTTTATTCTTGTATATTTGCATCAATAGATATAGCTAAGCTGTTTTCATACCTATACTATAAATATAAATTATAAGGGCAAAAAGGCATTGTATACATTTTAGAACAGTAAAATGAGGCTTTTGTAAACGAGTATCCTTTCACACAGTTGCTACATACATACATAACATCACGCCCATAATCCCCGAAGAGGTAGGCAGAGTCAAAGGGGCAACAGGCTCCTTTAACCAAATTCAGCCAAAAACAAAACTGGGCTGGGTAAGATGGAAAATTATAAAAAAGTAGTGACAAGTGGCCAGCTTGTCGCCCACACAATCACACACCCAAAACCCGATATACCATTCAGTACCAGTCGTCTTTTACGACATGCTAGGCAAGAGACGCAGTTGGCACATTATTTTTTAGTCCCGGACCAACATGGGACGAAACACACTTGCTGTGGATCAAAAACTCTCACTAAGCTATTTTATAAGCAATCTAATCTTAAAATATCCTCTATAGCACTATTGACGACGGGCCAAAGTACCCACGGGAAAATATTTACGTAATCTATAGCTAGAAATAGGGAAATAACGTTACATGTTGTATGAACGTAAACTGAATCACCGAGTAGTTCCCTGGTTAACGCAGCTAGGAAGAGGCCCGCGGCAAACACTCCATCTTCCATTCATAGACACGAGAGGCTAGGGGATACACGCAACGATCTAAATTTATGGAAGAGTCACTTGGTACAACTACAACTAAAAAACTAGTTTATCCCAACTTCGCTCTCGGTAATGTACACTTTTAACTTCTGGGAACAGCATTTCTTCAGGATGAAATACTCTATATATTTTTCTGTATCTGGGACCACGTGTATATAAGGTTGAATAGTATTATGAAAACTTTCGGAACGTATAGCTTAACGCGAATTTTTTAAAACGTAGGTAGCTAAAGTAACCATGCGATATTTTAATTGAACCAACCAAAATATATTCGAATGTTGCAACCTGCATAAAAACAAGTAGGTAAACAAGGGCTAGATTGTAAAGTCGTTAATATTAAATCGTCCGTTCCCCACCGACAAATGTTAATGGTCGTAAGTAATTTTCCCCTGAAAGCGTCCTTAGAAACAGGTCGCGGAGCAAACACTCCATCTTCCATTCATAGCTGGGAAGGCCAGGGACCCTGGACGCAAATTAAGATGGAAGCGACGCTAGGGCGAATCACCCTCCTCGCTAACTAAGATTTATTACATTATTTTCCGAAATAACAGAGATTACTTTATTAGCAAAGTGACTCGAGCGTACTCGCACTAAAGACTGCACATCAAACAGAATGACGGATTTGGTTTTTATTCAATAAAAAACGTTGTCATTTTACGGGTGAAGTGGAACGTGGCATAATTTAATATCTCGGAGATACGTACTGGAGCATAAAAAGACAAATCGAATTATGCTAATAGCATATCTTTATATACTTTCACATTTTTTTCTGTTATAGGGCCTAACCTTGGCTTCGCACGAATATATTGGTTTATAACAATACGTATACATAATTACTAATTTTAATATAAACGAAACATCCTGGAGGCAAACCGGGATGAAAATTCCCAAAAGCCACGGGTGGTACATACTTCAGTTTCGATGTACTTTTTTATGTAGATTGAATGTATTACCTATTGCATCTCATTATTAAGTAATACATATTCATATAATCATATAAGTTATGCGCTATAACTAAGAGCTAGGAAACTAATTTTATAGGTATTGCCAATCCGCCTCCGGACATTTATATTCCATATCGCACACACCGTTTTCATCTTTACCATAGATATCCATTATGTTCAAGAGAGATGACCGCATACACCGCTTTCTTTTGCTCATATCTACTCTCAATACCAAAGAGGGGTCACTTTTATTTGTTTTTGATTATGACATACGTGTTACTCTGTTTTCCCGTGGGATTAGGTAAAGGTTAACAAATGGGTGTACCCAAAATTAATTTGTTCAATGCTGACTCGTACCTGATTTAATACGCTTCTTTCACACTTATGTTTTCATGCGTGCTCGGTAAATTTCTCGGTTAAACATACCTCACCCCTGACCTTATTTTAAGCTAATAACGTCCTAGCCTTTACATCTCAATGGTTTACACTTCCATTCTCCTTCGTTAATCTTCTTTCAGGTGCTCTCCACATGCCCAAACCACTTCACTCTAAAAGTATTCCTAAAGGACACTTCTAGTAATACTGTGGCAAAGATACATGACCTCGACATAATTTCCTCCCACGCGCGCGATAACAATACCTAGTGTAGTGTCGAGTCGAGCTGGAGCGGCACATGTGCCTACAGTGTGTTCACACATTAATCGTGGTAGGACTTAGAGTTTAGGGGTATAGAACGGCTCGCCTTAAATCTATTTGCTGGAAAGCCAAGATAATATAAGATATAAGTCTTACCTTAGAAAGATACATCATCAATATAAACACACACACACACACTCAATGGCTGGCCTCAAATATTTTTGCTGAGAAGTTAATTCCAGATTGCAATTTAGCTCTGCCCTTAAAGAGTTGGTAAAGAGTTACATCTATACTAATATAAAACTGAAGAGTTTGTTTGATTGGTTGAACTCACATATCTCAGGAACTACTCCAGATCTGACAGATCAGCCTAAAAATTCCTAGTAACCTACCATGTAGTAAAAGAGGACTAATATCGTTTGTGTTCGTGTCGGCAATAAACTATCACTATCACATGTCATTAGATTTTATAATTTTCCATCTAATGTGATGTGAGGTGTGTAAGGATCGTCCCATATGGCGTTCAGTTCTCTCTGCCTACCCCGCTAGGGAAGTGGCGTGATGTTTTAATTTAATTTAGTTTAGTTCCATCTAATATAACTCAATTTTGTTGTTGGATATTTGTTTCAGGCCTATTGGATTGCAGAGGAGACATCATGCATGTATAGATTTATTCAAAATGAGGATGTACTTACAAATCTAGTTACATAGTTAGTTACTAAAAGAATATTCATTCGTCGAGTTTCGGACACGCATGCAAAATTAATTGGCTTAGTTTTACTTGGACTCGTTGTAAATCTAAACTTTACTCATTACATTATACTTGTAAATGAACGATCAAATATGTAGTGACCTTTTTGGTATTACGTATTCTACATATGTGTAGTAAAGCGATTGATTCATGCATAGATAATTCTGTTCACTTTGTCGTAAACTTTTATAATTTATTAGATATGTTTACTGTAGCTCTATAAATTGGAAGAGGACATAAAACGCATAATGTAAGGGTTCGGTAGGCAAAATAGCTTATTTGTATAAGTTTTTTTTTATGAGAAGAACGATAAAAAGGCTTAGTATAGTTTGTGATGAATGGATGTTAGTTATGATGCGTTCACGGCTACTTTTCGTAGAGCAAACATTTTACAAAACTACATTAAATGCATATGTCTGTCGGCAACAGCTGATAACAATGTTATTTGTTGTTAGTAAGTAGTAATAATGTATGTACGTCGCCTGACTTTTTATACCTATACATTAGTATGATTATAAGCAATATCATAAATGAATGATATTATAAAATGTAAACGGAATAGCGTAACTAAATGTACTTAATTTTCGTGGAACTACTGATAAATAATATGCCACAATATCTTAAAATTAATTGTATTGAGACTTAATAAAACATAATAGCGTATTTATCCTCTAATTTGATGTCAAGCTTTATACTTAAATTATATTAATAAAGTTTGTCAAAACGTGTAATTAAATCTGCGATAAATTGAGGCCAAAGTTAGTGAAAGCCAGACCGATGATGGCGCACAAGCCAATATGAACCCGCTCAGATTGATTATTCGCTAATCTAAAATAGTCTGTACCGACCAATTAATGTTGACAAGTGCCAGACCCCGATCTGTTGAATCCCTACAAGGTTTATCGTTGCTGGCGTCGAAATAGGGATATTAAATGGGATTATTATAAGGCAAACACGAATATCTATCGACAATTCACCAAGATATCTGTAAACAAAATATGTACATTTTTATTAAGTCATTTAATTTGAAATCTTTCAATATTGAAGAAATAAATATTGCATTCAAGTATTTTTACGACAATAAGATAACAACAAGTTTAACTTAGATATTTTTGAGATAAAAACTAAAAAATCTTAAAAATTAATATGTTACTCATGGCAAATAATGGGTTTATTTGAAATACTCATGGTGCCAATAAAATTACAATTTATAGTCCCAGTATGCAGACGTGTATAATAAATCCAAAAAATCCATGGAAACGGATTAAGTGGGATTACAGTTTTTACATGCGTGCCATATTAACGTAAAAGATCTATGAGTCAATAGCGGCCGTTTTTGCGAATACTTCGCTGAAATATGGAATGCCGCAGCTGATGGTCATAACAAGGGATTAGGCCGCAAAGTACATTAATCAATTAACCCACACTAACCAAAACTCGCACCAGGGAGGATTAAACGGAACACAGAATTACTAAATAGGTATTATTAATAATTTGGTTTGACGCAATTAGGTTCTCGTTATGCAATCAAACCAAGATTATGCGGTATGTCATTAATTCATATAATAAGTCATTAATATAATAACTCACTCAAGAAAGCATTATTAAAAAAAAAGCAACATTTTCTTAATAGAAGTGTTGAAATTTCATCACGAAAGCGAAGACAGTTCAATGGAACTTTCTTCAAGTTATATCACCATCTGGCGCCAATTGGGAGTCCTGCCAAAACAAACTAACTGGCAAGTTCCGAGAAAATCGGATACCAACTTTTGTAGGTAACTAACATGAGGTATAAAAAGATCTGGGAATTCTCGCAACAACACCAGTGCTCTCTCAAAGCTTCACTTTGTTGCTTTCATGTACTGTTTATATTTTGAATTCGATCTTGTATGTACCTACTAGTCATCAGGATCCCAAGGTGACCAAAATTTGGTTGACTCATCCTTCCTCCTTCCTTAAAAGGTAGGTAGTCCTTTAAAGGTAGTTTGCCGTGCATTTTCAATGTATCAATGGTCGAAATAATGTAAGAGACAATGGTTATACCTACAATAATAAATTAATTATTAGTAACAATAAGTGTAAATACAAAAAATTGTCTTGCCTAACCCTACACACCGTTGAGGGTCACTGAAATTCAATATTTATACCAATCTCTCTCTAAGTTAGTTTTTAACAGTTTTTAACAATATTTTATCCTATTGCTTGTACAATTCCAATGTTATTCTGAATGACCTACGTTTAAAAAAATAATTAGGTAGGTATATATGCCTGAATAAACAATGTTACATTTCATCCTTCATTGTGTTGCGAAATACGATTTAAAATTTAAATATTCATCAATTTTAAATTTGCCCTAATTGAACTGAACCGGGTCTGATTGCTTTAAAATAAAATATTGCAAATCCCAATAAAATGAAAATTTGTGAATTCACATTTCATTGGTTTCAATAGCCGAGTAAATAAAAACATTTAGGTAAAATGACATTACACACTATTGCCTTTATGATAACATGGAATTATTTAAACCACTCACACGTTACTCGTGGCGTCACTGCATGAATAATAAGTCGAATTACTTATCTTGAGCTCGTGAGTTTCTTCGAAACATTTCCAGAGTTCGTCGATATACTTATCTTATCTCCCGATACAACTTTTATACGGATAGAAATTCGGTGCTCATCGTGACCCAAAAGTTATATTACACTAGTCTGCCAACTTCCAGAGGGCATCGAAACTTTCCAAAAACTTGTGTCAATCAACTCAAATGGTATGTCAACTCAGGAAAATCCCGAGAATTGTCAATTTGAATATTTGGGGAGTTTCCATCAAAGTTTTTTCGTCGGGCCCATTAACAATTGCTGGCTCCCCCACAAATCCGCGCGAAGTGTGGGCAATTGGATCGAAAAAAGAGATGGTATTTTTTTTTATTGTAAATGTTACATATTATCAAAATACACTGCTATTCGTACCTAAAAATATGCTGATGTTTTTTTAAAATATCGTGTTTGTTGAGCATACCTATAACTTCGAAAAATACACTAGCAAACAATATGTAGATTTAAAATAGCCAGGTATGACGAAACTTTCTATTATCCTTACTACAAGCGTTAATACAACGTAGAATAGTGTTGATCAATCAGTATTGGCTAGTTTACAAGAAATTTATCATATCATTTGATCTTCAACCGGGAGTCATTAATTCATATATTTTCTCTGTTCAAATTAATAGTTGCCAAAAGGAATCTGTAAGTAAAACCACGAGCCATATCTTTTTTAAAATAAAATCTGGCAGGTGTAACAAGATTCCTTAAACCACATTGAAGAGTCATCCTGCAGATGATAATAACCTGGCTAACAATGACTAAGCTTGTTAGCCTTCTACTTAACCTTATATTCAAGAATTGCCAAGCGGATGTTCAATTCAAATCTAATTTACGACCTTTATTACATAACCGAATCCGGCTGCGTCCTACATACTTATAGTAGGAGAGCTGGCACCAATTTTTGGGTTGGTTGAGGCAAGCCGAAAACTTGCCCATGCCTCTCCTATTACACTACAACACGGAACTGCAGACCTGGCTCGTGAGTACCGGGTCTAACTCAAGATAGATAGATTGTTAGATAACCTGGCAGGCAGAAAGTCCTACCAAAAGGATATGTCTTTTTTGGAATCCTATTTTTTACAAAACAAAACATCACGCACATAATTCCCGAAGGGGTAGGCATAGTCAAAGCGACAGAAGAAGAGAACCCCTTTAACCAAATTCAGCCAAAAATAAAACTGGGCTGGGTTAGATGGAAAATTGTGAAAAAGTTGTGACAAAGTGGCTAGCTCGTTGTCTACACAATCACATACCCATAACCCGACATACCATTAGTCGCCTTTTACGACATGCTAGGCAAGATACACAGTTGGCATATTTTTTTTAAGTCCCAGACCAACACGGGATTATGGGTAGGGTTAGATGGAAAACTGTTAAAAAGTAGTGAAAAGTGCCTAGCTCGTCGCCTACACAATCACATACCCAAAACCCCATATACCATTAGTCACCTTTTACGACATGCTAGGCAAGAAACACAGTTGGCAAATTCTTTTTAACCAACCAACACGTGACTAAATATTAGTAATATTTAGTACTTATAAATAATACCTTAGTTACTTATAAATAATACCCTATTAAAATTTCAAGTTGACTCAATACATTTTTATTATTTTTTTGCACAATATATTAGCACGTGTCTGGCAATACTGAAACCCCGACTAAATCATCTGGCTGAAAAAACAATAATATTAATATTTAAAAATAAAAAAAAGCCCCGCTATTCACTAGCCAGGTCTACAGTTCTGTGTTGGGGTATAATAGGAGAGGCATGATATAAGTTATCAGCTTGCCTCAAATACCTACCCAAAAATTTGTGCCAGCTCCCGGATTATTACCTACTCTTTGTCTTGTAATCTTTTTAAGTGTTTTCCTCTGCTCAAGTCAGAACTTATTCACTTATTTTAAGCTCCCAGAAAGCTACAATCGTAAACAAATCCTAAAAGACCTAGTCTAAAGCTTCTTAGAAGTCTTTGTTTTTAGGTTGAAAGCCTATAAACAGAACCGTTGGATTTCGAAACTGTGCTGAAAGTATAATTTTTCGTTTTTAGGGCGAATGTTATTGACAAAATTTTTACAACAATTATACAACTAAACAAATGTTTATTGTACATACCCATATAACATATAAGTTTATATCAGACTGATTTGAAAGAAATTTCATACAGTGATTTCTACGACCTTCATTTCGGCAAAAATGCTATAAACTACTGCTATCTAAACTGCAAAACTCTTCGACAGGGGAATCAGAACTATACCCTGGAATGAAACAGAAAATAATCAGAATATGTTTAACCACACAAAATAATAAATGAAGGATCAAGCAAGTACTCGACTTATTTTTACCGGGAAAATGTTCCTCACTGCCTTTTCTTTGCCGTCATGTTACGTGTCAACTCACGACAAAATGGTACGAACATGTTGTACTCCACATTTCTTTTAGTTTCTAGCTGTTACATTTAATAAAAAATAAAGGAACGGTTATAAATATTCTACTAATATTATAAATGCGACAGTTTTTATGTATGGATAAATGTTGTTTGTTACTCTTTCACAAAAAAAAACTACTGAATGGTTTTTAATGAAACTTTAGAATAATATAGCTCATACACCCAAATAACATATAGGAGATGTTCCACCGATGTACCACGCGAGCGAAGCCGCGGGCAGAAGCTAGTATTTCAATACACTTTTGTAACATATAAAGCATGCTTATAATACTTATAGTAAAATGTCTTTTAAAGTCGGTTGTAGTCTGAATTGCTGGAAATTGCTTCTTGTGGTAGTCATTATCTTTCCTGGTTACTTTTAACCGTCATACTCTGGCACAAAATAAAGATCACGGGTTCAATTTATTCGGTATTTGGTGTTGGGTTTGTGAATATGTAGGCCACGAGCTAGTCACTTGTCACATCTTTTTCGCAAATATGCATCTAATCCAATTAAGCTTTGTTTTTGTTTTGAGGAGCTTATCACTCCTCTACCTACCCCTTCAGGGATTGCAAGCATATTATATTTTTTTTTTATTCGACGACATCACATACATTGATCTGACTCCGAGGTAAGTATCTTAAGCACTTGTGTTACGGATATCAGAGTCAACAGTGGTATTACAAATATATACTTAAATTTTGGATATTAACACCCAGACACAGAAAAAACACAAGTATTCATCATACGAATGTTTGTCCTGGGTGGGGATCGAACCCACAACTCTTGGCGCATAGGGCAGGGTCACTACCAAATGCGCCATCGAGCCAGTCATTAATGTATTATATTTAAGAAACATTGATCCATATCTTAAGTAATTTCAATCCATCATACATCTCAAGACGCAATCAGTATTCCCGAAACGCTAACACCACCCGTCGTACCGGTATAATTAAAGTGGAATCACAGAAGCCTGAGCTGCACCGGCGTCGGGTATCGTCTTGACATCAATAATTCGTTGACGCAGAGGTTCACTAAGCCTGGCATCGAAGCTTCCTAAATGAGATTTCTTAGATACGAGCTGCGCCTTGAGATGTGTTAAATTTACAAATACCAGATTAGGAGTCTACAAATTAATAACTGGTTTGAACATTGTACGGTAACACTACATAAAAGAAAGATAAGAACATTTTCATACACTTTTAAACAAAAACCCTTCTGAATAAACTACCTACTTAATTTTATTGTTTAGAGAGACTAACTGAATCTAATAGGTATGACAGGCAAAGCGGACCCCGACTGGTAACGAATCGTAACGTTAAAAAGATGGTAAAGACATTTAAGTAAATATATAACAGTCACAAACAAATGTAAATCATTTTGCAGTTGGATATTTACGAAACGAGTGGATAATTTTACCCATGAAAATCAGCTGCCGCCAGAAAATCAATCGCTGTTACTAACGACACACGAACAAACTTCGACAATTGAGTATCCGTTCCAATGTATGCTCGCCTTGTGGAACTTTCCCCGTCTTTCAAATTCGCATCGGTTATGGAACTTGCTGGAAAGTTACTCCACTCACGTATATTTTAAATTAGGCCAATGTGTTTACGGAGGGTGCTCGGAGTTGAAAATGCGTCAAACTTCCAAAAATAACACCTCTCACGCGGAATGCGTAATTAATATTATGATGATGGGAAACGAGGATGCCCTTATTTCCCGTTTGACGCCTCTTCGGGAATGTAAAGCTTTATTTTGTACTCTTTAGCGCTTTTAGGTTCGTTAATGTACTTAACCTACTTTTGGCATAGAAGATTATGATTGTAATAATAACACTGAATATCTACAGAAAAGCCATTATATTTCTTACTGTGTTTTTATTGTAGAGTAAATATAAATTGTTATATTATGCCAAATTAAACGTTGTTTATGTGTTAGTAATAAATCTAGTGCATAATAATAAATAATAAAATATTTTTTAATTTTCAATTGGCATGAATTGACTGTATCACCAAAAATAATGCACATTTAAACTTGAAAAAGTATCAAGTAAGTACATCCATAATAAAAATAAATAACATGTCTATTATGCCATATGGGAGTAATTTATGATGTATGTTTAAACCACGGGTTTGGTCGAACATACCTCTGCAACTAATATACGAGCGAATAGTTGTAGTTACACCCTCACGTTACGTCGCAAGCCATAACCCATTTCTAACTGTCTACCAACACCGCTTAGCCTCACTTCAGCTGTAAACAACGGCGCATCTCAGAAAGTTAAACGTACCTACACCATTTGTTCTCGTCGAGCCAACGATTGTTTAGAGAGCTTAACTTTTAATAGATACTCCAAAGGATTACTCGCAACAGATTTAATTCGAAAAACAAAACAATGGGGACTCCTTCGATACGTCCTAAAATAGACTATAATAGATTAAATCGCAGTAAGGAAAGTTAATTTCAGAAGGGTGTTGGACGCTCTTAGCGTTTAGATAGCCTTTCAATTTTCCAATTACAAGTATACCTACTACCCTAATAGTGGAGTAGTAGAAATATTCACACCTAATCTTTTATTATTTTCCTTAAACTGTAGACAGCAGACTTAACCATTGACTTTGCCGTAATAATGAATAAATACCTAAAATGTTAGTAATACTCGTATCATATTTTAGTTGTTCTTAATAAAATATTCATATTGTATTTTAGGACCCTGTATAATAATAATAATAATAAAATGTTTATTTCCATAAAAACAATTACAATAGTTGCTTATTTCTAGCGGCATCTGCACTAAGCATCAAGCTTGTATATTATATAGATTTTGGTATAACTAACTATACTGAGGAGATGAGAGAGATATTTCTGTAACTAATATATTCATTGAATATATCTGATTATTAGGGTATAATAAAACGTCTGCACCAATTCAAAACTCGACGGAAGATTTAAGATTCAACAATGTATCTTCCGTTATAACACAAAAATTATTAATCCCTCATGCTACTGTGTGGATGATATAATTTGATATTGGAATTACATAGACAAAGTCTTCTTTAATATACCGCCTTTGTATTTTTGTAAATCGCACAGTCACTCTTCGCGAATATATGCACAGCTTGATATATTGTAAGCTGTAAATTTACTGTTCCCTTCTCTTTACTGTCCTTAGCCGTACGCCCAGTGAATAAAAGCCAAGATGGCTTCCACCCAATTTTACTGTCGTCCTTAATCAAAGACCTCTCGAACTTTTGTTTTGTTTCCTCGTTTGTTTTCGCTTTAAAAAGTTTTTAATTGCTACCTTTCCTCCTTGCTCGGATCCTTGGCTCTGGAGCACGATCGATATATACCTGCGAGATTACCTCAGCATCTGTTATCCACGTAATTCATTTAATCTCAGCGACAGGAACATTCGGACCAAGAATACTGATTCGCCCTAAGCTCTTTATTAAAATACGAATGGTATCGGGAATTCATTGATGTCTAACTAAATATACCTATTTGTTTGCGAATTATTTAATTGTACAATTCTTATGGTATCTTTTCCATCGTAAATATATACCTACATACTTAAACATTTATACTCATTCATATATACGTGTTTATGGCTCAACTCTCATTAACAACTAAAGAAACTGATACGTTCGTCATAAAGTATAGTCTGATGTTTAATATTGCTTCTGACTTACAAGTTCACTAAATACTAAATAGGTATTTTAATACATATTTATTTTAGTTCAACATCTTTTACGCAGGCAAACCGTGATTAGAATTAGTACTTAATAAACAATTCAAGCTTACTACCTAAAAATAATATAATTGTCATAACTCTTTACCATGCCATATGATTAGTATGTATCACAAATAGTTCTAACACAACACCTCATATGAAAACCAATTTCAAACTATGCAAATCCCCGAACTGGTATACTTTAAACGAAAATTTCCATATCACTGGACGTCTGTGACCTTTTCAGTATTCAAGCAGCACTTTAAAAGTTAGCTGGAAATATTCAATGAGAGGGTTATATGTAGGCGGCTACTACGTGCGAACAACAAACTGGGCCTCATATCAGGGTTACCACCTTACGTGCAGCAATATATTATAGGCCAGCAATATATTATAGGCCAGCAATATATTATAGGCCAGCAATATATTATTGTGCATTTTTCATTCACTTTTCGACTTGTCGCATGAGAACGGATTTCATTCGCAAAAATATGCACAGTACCTATTTTTTTTTTGGAAATAACTAGTTCGTGTAAGGTTTTTTTCAATGTTCTGTGATGTATTTTTTTTTTTTTATATTAATTTTTGAGTAGACGTAGAGTATATATATTGAGATACTGCCAGAACATGTATTATTGTCTTATTTTAGTAGACGCAGATACTTACGTTACTTAGCTATCAACAACCTTAAAATTGAATTGAGATATGGACGTGTTGTAGGCATGCATACTTCATATATTAGTGAAGGTAGTATCATAAAACGCGTTTTTACGACGGGTCTGTAATATTCGTAAGTACAAGATGTATGAACACTCTAGCCATAATATATTTACAACATTTATTTAAATTCGCTATATGGGTGACGACTATAGACATTTTCATTCCATATTATAATTCCTCAAAAATGTCGTACATACATACATAACATCACGCCCATATTCCCCGAAGGGGTAGGCAGAGTCAAAGGGAGAGCATACCCCTTCAACCACATTCAACCAAAAATAAAGCCGGGCTGGGTTAGATAGAAAATTGTGAAAAGGCGGCTAACCTGTCGCCTACACAATCACACACCCAAAAACTGATATACCATTAGTCGCCTTTTATGACATGCTAGGCAAGAACCACAGTTGGCACATTTATTTTTAAGTCCCAGACCAACATGGGACTATAGTATTTATACAAATTAATATCATACTCGTGATATAAATTTGGTTAACATGAAAATTCTCGCCGAAATACAACCGTATAGGTCATAAAGCATTATAACCTACGTACCCTTTTTCATAAGCCATTTTTGTGTAAATATTCAACACTTGTTCCTACTTTTATTTTTACTTTATTTTCTTTTAAACAGAAGCTATTCTCTTTTAGTTTCTCTGAATGTTTTTTTATTTGATATTTATTTATTATGGCATTCACTTTTAGAGTTTAACAGACTCTTCAGGTAAAATAAACGATAAAGTATCCTTTTATACCCAGGGGGTATTTTTCACAAGTCGATCATTAGATGGCTTAATTGATACTTCATCTCCAATTACGATTAAGATTAAGGCTGTCGAAGGCAAAATAAACTTGCAAAAATATATATCTAGATAAATCATTTGATAAATTTCAGTAAATAGCACATGGTCGTTTTGATTAAATTTGGTGTGGTTTAACTATTTAATAGTAACCATAATGATTTCCCGACTATATCCATTGTACGAAACGTATAAAGTTAATCCATGAATCTCGAACTCATATTATACGTTTATAAGTGGATAAACATATTTCAGGTCTTACGCGGTGCATACCACTATTTTATATCTTAAATCCCAGTGTGGTAGCTCATGTGCAAGGGAGTGCAATGTTTTATGTGTTCTGTTTTCCCGTCATAACAAGCTCTGCTCTGAGCGTGATTTTTTTTCATAGATTTGTATGCTAGGGTATAAATCTAGCTGTATAACATGTAGAACCAAGATTATTCCTGAGACACGTACAACTGAGAAGATTTTATTTTACCAAACACAAAAGACTTGATTCCGTTGCCAGTAATTTTTACATATTCTGAAAGTATGTAAGTACCTACGTGCGTTATATTTATGAAAACTTGAAAAACTTTTTCCTAAATAGAACCTCGGAATAAATATCCTATAACACATTCGTATTCCAGCGGTTTGCGCATTTCAAAGGCGTCACGTTCGGGAGTCGAACCACGTCGCCCATCCGTGAGCCGGCGTCATCGAGAGACTGTCGCTCTATCAATTGTGGACTTTTTCCTCTATTTTCACTGGGGGAAATATCGGAACAGCTCCCTAAACACATTACTGCATTTGCGTTTAAAAAGGGATAGTCGATGTGTAAAATGTAGAGTTCCGAGCCTATATCAGCGCGAATTTTTTTAAATTTTTAGGAAGTGATTTTATGAATACGTCTTTCTATTATTGGCTTAAATTTTGTGTGTAAATGAAAAATAATCAAATTGAACTAAATCCCAACGTAAAACCTCTTGACTAATCATCTAACAGGCCGATTGGTCTACAACTTAATGCCACAGGCTCAATTCCCGCAAGGGTCAAATATTTATATGTATATTTAAGGACGTCTAGTCCTTATCTAGTATCCATAGCACAATAGTAATCGCAAAAAAACCATTTTGAAGAATATACTCTGCCTACCCCTTCAGGGATTACGAGCGTGATAATATGTATATATGTATGTAAATACGCCCGTTCATCTTACGATGAAACATCACTGTAGTTAAAGTATACTTCAGCGTTTTAAAGTATGACTTAGGTCACCAATTGTTAGTGTGTAAATCGAAAGAATACATACACATCATCACAGTCACCGACGGGGTAGGCAAAGTTCAATAAGTAAAGAATTTATTCATAAACTACTTCCCTACCCCCTAGAGAAGTGGCGTGAAGTTTAGTTAGTTTTTATTCATAAATGGCGAATAATACTCCACTCCGATCCAAATGGATAGGTGCTAAGTTACGTTTACTTGCCCATTTCAGCCATACGAGATTTGAAGCGTCAATTGAGCCAGTATTTGCGAGCCACCTGCACGACGGAGCCAAATGAGCTCGCGGCACGTGCATGATTAATCAGTATGTACACGTTCGTGCGACGTTAGCCAGATCGATTGGAGTCAATGTTGGCTGGCTGATGCCTGGATGTGGTTCAATGAACTCGGATTTGGGCCTTCTGGACGGTGATTGTTTAGGGAGTTTGCGTAAACGGGTACGTTTGTTTAACAAATATACGTATTGAAAAGTTTGTAAAAGGTAGAAGTTAAATTACGGGGGAAAAAAAAGGTGACGCTATTTCAATTCAATGACAAGAAAATTCGTTTAACGGTATATGTTTGCCTAATTGATAGGTATTTGCCTATTCTAAGGCTTTCGAAGGCTAAGTCTGATTTTTGCCGTTTTTTAGCATTCCTTTCCAGAAAACTATTATGTGGATATTACTCACGGCAGTAAAATTACTTTGGTGCTAACGTTGGTTCTTTATGATGCAGATATATGCTCTTACCTAAAACAAAAATATTGTAAAATATTAATAACTGCAGTATATATGTACTAACAATCGTCTGAACAAAAAATATTGCTAATAATAATTAATTATATAATTTTAAGAGTAGAGTCGACCAAAAATATGTAAACGCCGGCTAAGAACATAACATAATATACAATCCTCTCTAGGGTTACAGGATGAATTTAAAATTATGTAATTTCTTGAGACTATGTGTTAATCTGAAACGTCTTGCTGTACAGTTTAGCAAAATTTGTTGAAGCTATACGGTGTAGATTTAAGGTTTCATTTATTGTAAGTACGTCGTGTCGTTTTATATGAATCATTTCCACTACGTCATTGGTTGAAAAGACCCATTTTAGACAGTTAAAAAGATATCAAACAAACCAAAAATAAAGTAATAAATCATATTAATTAAAAAAACACCTACCAACCGTTCAGTTTTCACAGCTAGTCTGTAAGTACAAAGCGCTACGGAACTTTTAATATTATCGCCTTTTCATCTTAATGGCTGTCATGTTGAAACAAATTGCTCTTTGACATTATTGCTTGTAGAACTGGCCCATTTATCAACATTATGCTCATGTCCTAATAGGTCTATAAGTCGTTTATTATGTTCTTTGTCATCGCGCTTTGACTATAAACTTATTTGTAAAGGTGCTTACAAAGTTGCTTACTTTATGCCACAAGAAGTTGAATACGTCGGAGAATAATTAAACGTAAAACATGATTGAACTGAGTTATTGTTGCATCAACTTTAGTACATTCTATTGTTAATATTAGAAATGTAACAATCTAAGTATCAACCTAAGATTCCATTTGAAAGATAATATGGTAATTTGCAAACTTTGATTTGAATTTATAAAGTTTTAAAAAATAACATCATAATGTGTAAGCAAAACTTAATGAGACTTTCAACCTCGCACATTTAAAATCTCATTGCCAATACTAAGTATTAAAAGAAAATTAGGTTCCACAATTCCCCGAATTCTTTCATTAGTTTTTGTGGTTGGTAAAACACCTGTTATAGACACGGAAGTTTCACCAAGAACTTCCTTTGTACCATTTCAGTCTCAAAGACAAAATACGAAACACGTTAGCATCAAAAAGGCTCAGCTTCAGAACACTTTTAAGTGGTCCCCCAAAGTATGTCAACTAACAATAAGCTTTTCCACAAAGCTAACGAGCACCGAGAATACAAAATAATAAGACACAATAAGTGACGAGTCTGCGCCCTCGTATTAACGTTGTAACATCTCTCGCACTCACTAAGTCACGTAGATACTTTTTGTTCGTTGTTTTACAGACTAACTGATGCTGCAGTAGAAACTTTCCCGTATCAACACGTACGTGCTACGCCATTATGAGACTTGTCTATCCATATTACAGCTTCAATTTGAAAGTAAACGAATAAACATTCGCCTGCGCGGGACGTGCACTATTTACTAGATACAGGTAAATTTCATTTTCTTGGAACTTATGCGCTTGTTACGCGACGTATGCTAATAGAATACTACGGTTATTTGTGCTCAAATGATCCCTTCATTTTGTCTATTAAGTCGAGAATACACAGTAATTTCACTTGCTGTTGGCTCGTTAAACTAAAATACTTGCTGTTTATTTAACACTTTAGGATTATTAATGAACAAAGAGTTTATTAACGTTGGTTTACTTCAATATTGTATAATTAATGTGATACACAATATGTATGCTATCAATATAGGAATTTGTGCGGAAAGTATTTGAATTTATTAAGTTGCATGCTATATTTATTGATATAATTTTTTGATACGGTTATCTAACTTTTCATGCTTCATGCTATGTAAATGCTATGTATGTATTATCTCATTAAATAAAATTGTTGAAAAGTACGGGTAGTCGGTTATTTTGAGCATACTATCTATCTACTACAAACAATAGACATAATTATAATGTTTACTTTTTCTTTTTAATGGCGTATAATCGAGTTCAGTTGTTTATTTGGTACAAACAAGAAATACAAGTTAGTTTTATCAAGAGCTAATAAATAAAACATTTTTCATAGGAAAATTGACAGGGGGTCAAATTGAATACTTAATGATCACTATCGTCATTGTAATAACTATTGATTGCATTGTTACCTAACCGTAGAAGTGACGAAACAACTATGCCTTTTCTTGTAAAACCCTTACCAAATCCGATACAAGATTCAGTGACACAACATATTGTAATTAACCAATAAAGAAAAGTGATGTAACCAATTTTACATCCCTATTGAGTAGATTTTACTATCTAACTGAAGCTATAAAAACATTAACGAAGTAAAAAAAATATCCGATGGAGATAGTACGAAGCTTTCGAGGCTATCGTGAAGAAGTGTATTTTCCTCCATCAATAACCGGCAATATGGCCTCGCCCTGACCAAGCCCAGCCCGTTCATTACCCACTAACAGTCTGGAACAAAGACAGCAGTCGCACCCCGCAGCACTTACCAATGCAAATGCCTGGGGCTAGTGTTGCTACACCTCTATATTGCACCCCATTGAGTACAGGACACAGTGTCTGGTGCAGAATCTTGACTCTCCCGTTATTCAAGATAATAGCACATGGATCACCATGCATTTTTTCCGGCACTATAAAATGAATGGTGTGAGCAATAACTTCTTAAATTTTTGGTTTTAAACTATTATTGGTCTGATTATGGAAACAAGAAGATACTAAAGCCGTCATAACGTATAAGATTTGGTTTTCACGACAACCAGGCAATTAAACGTACTTTATTTTGTATTTACACTTTTCGGGGTATGACATGTACACTGCTCTTGATATACAAACGACACCCATGTAAAACAATGTAACTGGCGAATAAATAAATATATTTGACAGTGAATTTAGATTATTTGTGTAAGTGGGTTTGGATTATAGGCACTACTTGTATCAGCTCTATTAAAATAGTTAAGAGCAATCTTCATAATAATTCTAATTTTACACAATGACGATTTTCTAAAATGAAAGAGACGCCAGGTTATATCAATCACTATGTGTCCCATTTTGATTTAGCCCCTCAAGACATGAAACGAACTTTTCCATAAAACACACCAATAATGTTGGGGACAAAACCTTATGTTACAGATATGCTACCTATTGGATATTTTATTCAGAAGACCCTCATTGTGTTACAACAGCCTAGTAACTGTTACGTTTACCATATATTGGGCATCAGTCAAGCAAGATTAACACTAGTGGAATTATGGGAGGTAAGTGCACCATAGATGTATACCATAATTTTAATCTGAGAATAACGATAGCTACAAATCATAAATAAACAATATTTGCAACTTTAAGAGTTAATCATTTTATATTAAGGACACTTCGAGATTGGGCTTCCAATATTTACCAATATATGTATTTAGTATTGGAGGATGTATCACAGAAAACGCATTTATCTGTATATTATGGAAGCGGCGAAGACTTTGAGAAATCTTTCCTAGCTTAAAATACCTAAGTGTACATAATATTTTATAATGTAAATATAACATAACTTGCATAAAACTTGGCATAATTTATCCCATATCACAGAGCAACTGGGGCGTGGATTTTAATGATTGTTTATAGATTACAAAGAATCAGCTAACCGTTTTTAAATAGCTAGACATCAATGCTTCACCGTTTTGAGTGTCTAATAGATACTCAGCGGGCTCAAAATAAAACAAAAATTCTAAAATAAAACACTACTACGCCTTTGCTATAACAATTTTGTAGAACAAAAACTGTTTGGATAGTCCTACCCCAATAATTCTACGCAACTTGCTTTTGAAGCCTTTGTGCTAAATGTCCGCAACGTGCAATACCTCCATTTAAATTTTACTAGAACACTAACCTCGAATAGCGTGTAAAACAATTGTTTACGATGCAAGTTGCGACAATAGGGGCAAAAACGATTCTCGCGCGACTAAAACTGCCGGGTATCCGTAATATTTCCATCCGGGAAAAGTAATAAAGCTTAAACAGGCACTACCACAGTCGTTTAAGTACTAATATAAATCTTGGAAGGCTCATCGCACAGTGGAATTTTCCCATTAGATTTTATGGATTTTCCTCTTGTCCGCACATTAAATTATAACTGGGGGGAGAACGGGGCAAAGGATTGAAATTTAATTTCAAATTTCTGTTTGCTAATAGGATTCCCTCATTATGTAGAAATATTAGGTAACTACGTACCTACTTTATTCCGGAGTTGTTGTTTGAATTTGAAGTTCAGCTTTGAAATTAATGATGCCGCGAGTGGAATGAGCAATTCGAATTACTTCATAGCTACTCTGTCGTCTATACAATTTGATAGGTACTTATTTTATGTATATTTATGTATATGTATATGTGCCTCATTCAAAGGGATAAAGTACAACATTTAAATGTACCTACAATTAATCAGAATTTCCCTAACTTTATCTTTATTTTCATTGTAATAAACTCACACCTACCTATCAAAAAGATAAAGCGAAAATTCCTTATAAATACCGTAGTCGTCAACTTAATTTCTCCTGCGTAGTCTTCGTCATTTACAGCAGGAGGTAAATTATGTAAAGCATTTAATGCTTTAGAATTTAATTACCTACCATCAGCGAAGTACCTTCACTTAAATTAGATGGCAAAGTTTATACAAACATTACATGGGACCTGTTGACAGAGCTAAGTAAGAAAACAAATCCCGTCCAGGGAAAGCTTTATTTCGCATAACAAAGACTTTATTTGTTAAAGGAAGCACTCAACAGTAATTATATTATGAATGGGCCACCGCACCCTTAAAGGCTGGGTGCCGAAAAGCCGAGACGCGAGACTCGGACCCAATAAAGAATTACGCTCATTTAGATACGCAATTGATTAAGAAAAATATAAATAAGTGAAGAGTTATTGTAAAGTTATTTTTATATTTTTAGCATGGTCGTCATAATTAAATGGGTTCTTGCTATTAGCAAACGACTACTTAAGCTTGCATATTATTTTCATAAAAAGCAACCACAACAGTTTTCTTTAACTTGATTCTGTTTGATAACTAGTTATTAACACTGATATGAGAGGCCGCTTGGCCTGCAATGAATGTGATCAATCGTGTTTGTGGGCTATAAAATATTTTTATCTATTATCTAATAATAATAATGAAATTACTTAGTTGGCTATCAAAGTTAATAATGCATTTATAAACTGGACCTTCTCAGTTTTTGTGTCAATGTGATCTAACAACCACACCAGCATTCATAAATGTTTATACTATTGCATTATTTATATAACATACATACATACAGATATACATAACATAACGCCCATAATCCCCGAAGGAGTAGGCAGAGTCAAAGGGGCAGCATGCTCCTTCAACCACATTCAGCCAAAAATAAAGCCGGGCTGGGTTAGATGGAAAATTGTGAAAGCTGTGAAAAAGGAGTGACAAGTGGCTAGCTCGTCGCCTACTTAGTCACATACCCAATAGCCCGTAAACCATTAGTCGCCTTTTACGACATGCTAGGTAAGAACCACAATTGGCACATTCTTTTTTTTTTTGTCCCAGATCAACATGGGCCAAGTCCCAGCCCAACATGTGACAACAATAAGGAAATAAAAGACTATTTTCAAATAATTCCTTTTAAATCTACTTCATCTTCGCCTATCTGAAAGGACAAAAATGAAGGTTTATTTACGTCCTCTCTACGTTATTGCTCCCATAAGAGGACTGCGATATTTCCTGAAAAGGCGGTCAGACTCGGAATCAATTATTATAATGTCTCCCGGTGAAGTTTTATTTTGATCGAGTGGCCGCGTTACACAACAAGAAGATTTCCAATTTTAATTTTGTTTTCATAGCGGGGGAGGTTATTTTTACGGCCGCCGAGAGAAAATTGTGTTGATCTTTGCCTTTTCCTTCCTTCATTTGTATGAATTTGCGGTTCACGAATACGTCGTGACTCGGTGCTCGCTGGGTGTAATCAAAGAATTCTTCAAAGGAACCCGTATCCCTGAGGGTTATTAATAGCTGAAAGAATGCATTTAAAAGAACAATATGAAACCCATTACATTTTGTACATCCCTTTGTTTAGGGTGTGTTATGCGAATACCATGTGTTTGAATATTTTATGGGTAGGATGATAGTATGGAAATAAAGGAATACTACGCTAGATATTTCATTTTTTAGTCAGGCGAGAGTGCATGAAAGCGAGATTATAATGGACTGCCGTAATGGAATACCATTCACCTCTTTTCTATACATGAAATTGAATGGAGGATATAGAAATAACAAAAGACACGCATGCTTTAAAAGTAGGTCACAGTAATAAGACAGATTTATAGTATCAGTGTTGTACACCGAGAGTAAAATGAAGTTTAGATTATTGGATAACAGTTCTTGTATAATTACTACGACGAATACATTTTATTAATATTTTTAAACGACGATTGCCAAATAAAAGTTGATTTTTAAAATCATTCATAACAGATTTATACGAAACTAACTGTGCCCGCGGTTTCACACGCGTTTATGGTTAATGTTATATACCCTATAGCCTTCCTCGATAAATTACCTTTAGATTTTTTTTTACATCAATAAATTAAATCCTTCAAATTTATAAATTAAGTAAGAATAAGATATAACTTAATGCTTTCTTAAAATTGTCCATGACTGATATTGGAGTGTTTTAAAAAGCGGACAACTTTTTTAAAACAAAAGGGTTTATTATTTGACAAATTATTTTATACTTAGTCGCATGCCCAGAAAACATCAATAAATAAACAAAAAATACTCGGTAAATATTACCTACAAAATATGAAATGAGTAATTGAAAAAGCTGAGCTTTTATTTCGCCTTATTAATACTTTTTTAAGGTTGGCACAAAAGGTCACTTAAGGCTGGCACTCCCACGAATGCAGTCAACAAACGAATTCCGAAGGTAAATGAGATTTTTTCATGCAAACGCATTTTGTTAAAATTTAATTAGTGTGAACCCTCTCGCGGCTCTAGGGTGGCCAGATCGAAACGTAAAAAATGAAGCGACAGAATTTTGAACGGAATATAAATTGCCGTCGAGTCGAATGAGGTATGACATGTTTGGTAACTCAAATGGAAGAGATATGTATGTATGTTTCGTATGCATTTCACTCGTGTACCCTGATTGATATGTGACCGCAAATACTCAAACATATATTGGATGTGATTCCACGCTTAAATATATAGATGGGATCAGTTTCAATCATAAGACACCTGATCCAAGAAAAACGAAAATGCTTCCGGGGACAGAACATTTACATGTGATACAAAATGAAAAAAATGTTTAATAAATTAGTTGGTTATATTACCAAGTAACAATACTTCCACGAAAATCCTTTAATGGTTATTAAAAAAGTTTGATAAAACGGTTTTTTTCCAACTCTTTCACAACGTTTGAACAATAGCTGATGCCCTAAAATGGATTCAAATTCGATTACATGTGCCACTCTCTCAGGCCTCATAAATCCTCAGCAGCCTTTACATAAACCCAACAAAACAATAGCCGGCTGTTATTATTTTCCGAACAAGGCTATAAAAAGCGGGACAGTCCGGCCGCCTCCGGAAATATGGTAGCTGTAGCCACGAGCATAATTCAACGCATTTCATCACCGTTCCTCTCTTTTTCATAAAGCCGCCTTGTTTTGTCAACGGAATATAAAGCCAACATAATATTCGCGCTCGAAACTAAATAAATCTCTATTTACTGAAAATTGGGGAATAAAAATAATAACAGTTATTACTGTTTAACGCTAGTTTAATTGCTGGTCTGTTTATTAGTTTTGATGTATGATTAATTATGATTTCGTTATTCACAGTTGGAGAATTACATTATCATTCAACCGCGTATTTACCAAATCGACTTTATTAATATATTTAGATAACTAAAGCTGAACAAAATGATATCATATGAACCTATGTAAGTATATGATACCTATCTTACACATACCAGAAGGTATAATACCATAAAATTGTGCCTTCACTTTTTTGATAACAACTGAAAGAGTTATCACTCAATTCACTGCTCGATTCTGAAATCGCTCGATTTGAACGTCTCCTCGATATGGTCGTCTGGAGCGCTCACGTGCCTCCACAATAAATAACCGCGGGGTAAGAGCATCGACGAACTGGGCGTCGGGGCCATCCATCACCCGCATGCAAAACGATGGTTTCGTGCCCAAACGCATGATAAGTATACTATACGTGTAGGTAGCAAACGTTGGGGTGGACTGATATCAAAATTATTAACCAACAGCCAACGATAACTATTGTATGTATTCATAAACTAATGCAGTATTTTATATGGCTCACTGTCTAGCAACGTTCAATTTTGTTATTTTACATTAAGTATTACACACAAAATAATTACGTTCTTCTTTCTTCATATTTAACAGATACTTAACTCACCTTTAGTGAGATCTTACTCACCGCTCACTACTTATTAAACTTTAGATTAAACTAATAGCAAAATTGCCAATAAACAAGCAATAAAATGATGCGATTGTAGGTATTCATGCAACGCTAAGCTCGAGCTAACATTTTGTATAATAATGTTCCATTTAACGGCCACCTCAATCAAATTTGGTGTGATTGTACTCATACTCATTGACCTCCATGCTATAAACAAATTTGATGAAGTTAGTGTTAGTAATTACAATCTAATTTCTACCATAGTTCAATACACATATGTTACAACGGAAATGGGTACCGCTTTTACAAAAAGCCACCCGTAACTTCGAACCGGCGCGCCACGTCAGGGAAAATATAATATGAAATCCTCTACGTTATGCAACGCGTTTCTGTGAAAATTACGAGTTCTGGGGTCTTATAAGATTTTCATTTTTGAGGAAACTCATTTCCTCGCAAAACAAGATATTTCGGGCACAGCTTTCAGACCCTTGTCTTGATAATGAAGGATATAGAAACGTGGTTCTTACTAGAAATGTACAGGTTTATTTATGCAATTTATGTCATAATGCGTTTATTTATTTTTTGTTTTATTAATAATTGACCTGATAAAAAAGAAATTAACCTAAAATTGTGAAAGGAGATATTTCGAAGGATTATGATAGGTGGAGTATTGGCATAATTATAAAACCAAAAAAAATTTAATTTTTTTTTGTGCAGTCAAAATTGTTTTGTTTCAAAATCGCAATTTCTGTCACATAATACTTATATAAATAGCACATTTTTGTACTTTATGCAAAATAGTAAACTTCTTGCTAATACATATAACACGCAATGTAATATTAGTGTTTTTACGAACTGACGGGAAACCTATTTATATAAAATAACAAATATATTGTACTTTATGAAAAAATATCGTAAAGGACGGCAGGTTGAAAAGAGATCATACCTTCGTTACTTCGAAAGGCACCTAAACTTTGGTCCCTCCTGATACTTCATGTAGATTATATAGTTTTTCGTTTTTTTTTGTGCGTGTTATTGCTGCCAATCCAGTAGTTTATTGAGTTTCGAGTTTGAGGATTTTGGCATTATATTTTTTTCGTTCGTGCTAGATATTGAATTCTAGATGATTCTCTTTTCATTTCCGATTGTAAGACGCCTTTGGGTTCAAAGACATTTAACATTCACCATTGGAAACATTTGCTAAAATTAAAAAAACGCTACTTTCGATCACAAATTATGTACAGAAAAGCCGTTACCCGGAAAAATACATTTTCAAATTTACTCAAAATAGATACGATAGTATCCTTAAACTAATTCTAGTAACTCCAAATTAATTCTAGTAACTCTAGTAACTAACTACATAAGTTGCAATCTTCATTCGATTTTAACTGTAAGTTATTAAAAATGCTAGGAAATAAAACTTTGTTTTTATTCGTTATACTTTAACAAACAAAAGAAAAACGATCCGTCTAACAAGTTTCAGAATTCCTGCCATAGAATACAAAATAAGAACTTAAGTGAAAGCCCGAAAGAGAGATCTTCGGATTTAGAGGAAGGGTTCGCAATGACTTGTATCAATAACAGTAGCACACAGAGCGGTTAATTGACCGCCGAATCAATATAGCGGTCAGACCGCAGACGTGATGTGAAACAATGATCTCGCGTGCCGTCCATATCGGACACAGCTTGATGTAGAATTTTGAAATCAAATAAACGCGCCAGACGAATAGCAATCAATGTGGTCTAGAGCAGTTATTGCATTTTTTTTGTTTATTGTCATTAATGTGATATAAATCCGACTGGCCAATTTGTCAAACTGCACGAGAGTTATAAATGGCGATTGATTTCATTACCTTTTGATTATGTTTCCAAAAACTATAACGACACAATTATAATAATACTAGTTAAGTCTCACTTTTGTCAATGAATACCTCAATAATATCTAATAAAATATGGGAATACTTCAATAAAAGTACCTACGATTTTTGTAAACACGATAGATAACTTATTCTACTTTTTTGCATTCCGGGACACATCCATCCGTATCTTTTCTTAATGATAGACATACAACATCTCAATCCTTTTCTCTATTCCTGTCTAAACAATGGCACAAATATTCAAATATGATCCTAAAACTCCATAAAAGTATTGCACAAGCCAATTAACACCACTACCACACCTATGACATTAAAGAATAGATGGCGTAAAACAACGGCTTAATACTGCAGTCAGTTTCGTGTTACTGTCGCGTAATTGCCAAGTATAAAGCAATAGCAACAACGTAACGAGTCCTAAACACACACTATTAGACGTATATAAATCTCTGATGGACACTTAACGTCCACGTACGTGGTCGTATTTGCAGTGGAGTCGCACACCGCAATCTACGCAGAATAATCGCGCAAACACAACGTACAAACAAATCATTAGGCTTTGTGGACTGTTGAATGGATACCATAGTTAGTGCTAGACCTATCTGTTTGACTTTGAATAACCCGAGTAGATGACGTATTAAGGTGTTAATTGCAAAATTAATGACTGATATTATCTATAATATTCGCAGTTAGTGCAAACATAATAGGAATTAGAGAAGATCCTGTAGATCATTATTAACCCTCCACCCCATGGAAGGATCCAAAATTAAAATAATGTGTTTTTGCACATAAGTTTTTTTTTTATTTTATTAAATACATATGTATTTCAATATTATCATGCACATTTGTATTTTTTTCGTTATATATAATTCATATAAATAAATTATCAATATTGTAATGAATCTTAAGCATCAATCACTACTCTTATTAAGCAATTTATCTTTTAACACAAAAATGCAAACTCTTGTAAAAGTTATTTAAAGTGATGTGTAAATGCTACATGTAGCTTCAAAGAATTACACGTTTTCGTTATGTATAACCAAACATGCCTGCTTTGTACTGTTACACAACATGATCATAAAGATAGCGTACTACCTTCTGCTTAGAAAGCAATGAATTGCTTAGGAGATAAAAAAGAGGGCATAGGTATACTAATATATATGGAGCGGAGGATCAGCACTAAATGTAAGTTCGAATGATGTGACTAGTCAGCGCATTATTACTATTCCGATCGTGTTCGCAAATAATCTATCTACCTATTAGACAATCAGTCCCTGCTCGGTCCCCTAGTTGTTTACAACACACGAACCTGTCTGCAGACATGCCCTACCCTAACTATACAGGCTAAAAACCTAATGTAACTCATTGCTTAAAATATTCCACCCACAACACTCACAGATTAACACGTAATCACTTGAACAAAGATATTACGACGTCGCCGAAAAAACTCACACCCCTAAATAATTACGGTCGCAACCCCGGCCGGGCATTCCGAGTGATTTTTCGACGACTACGCCATCAGTAGGCAATATTAACCGTAAAAAGAGATCGTAAAATAGAATTGCCTCTAAATATATCCATGATATAGCTTTCCCATCGATATTATTAAGCCAAAGTATTTGCTAGAGCATAAACTGTTAGGTATATTATTTTATGTAATTGAGAACATGAAACAATTTTTAAAGGCCTTTAAATTCAAATGTAGCAATGCCTAAAAACAAATTTATAAAAATGCCTGAAGAAGAGTAATCGTTTCATTAAATTATAAGAATATTTTTAAATCCATTTGTATTTCAAATGTTTTCTTTTTTTGTAAACGCTTTTTAAATAATATTAAATAATAGAGTTATTAATCCGAACCAAATAACAGCTATAACGTTTAAAGGCGTAACATTAAAAACTATTCGCTCTTATTATATGTTTTTACTTAAACAACTACACTGAAAAAATACTATTTACAAGAAAAGAAACCTTTCAAACGAACGTTCTCTCACGTACTATGAAAAATACGAGTATAATAACGGCGCCCGACTCTCGGTGAAAATAAGCACTGCGTGAGCAAAACGCCGCTGTACACAATGCCAGGGGTGTTGACACTGTTATGAGTAAGTTAAGGTAGAATAGAAGAACCTAGACCAGTTATTTATTTATTGTTGTTATTCTCTGCTACATACAAGCATCCAGAATTTATCTCGATTGAGACATCATTCGTAAGTGGTATTATATAAAAATATAAGAATAAATGTAAAACACAACTATGAATGTATTTTTTTTAAAATGTTACCTACCCTAATAAAGAACCGATTGACATAGTTTTTACCAAAATCGACAAAATGGTTTGTACACTACGGTGAAACATACATACATACGTACATATGTACAACAAATGTAAATATGTATGGCTATGAAGATAAACGTAGACCGTCTCAGCAACACCAAGTAGGAACAATTTTACATACTGAATGAATGAAGTAAAATTAAATTGCCCAAAGTAAACCAAATTTATAAGGCCATCACATTTTTGCCGATATTCTCAATTGACTCGACCGCAGACATCCTTATTAAATATTCGAGACGTTCCTTTTGTACTGCTACATGCCCAAATAAAATGAGCAGTGTCAAATACTGGCACTCTCTAGAATATGATATATACCTATTCCAGAATCAAAATTCTCGGTTCTGGTGATTCAAATAAAATTTCTAAAAAAGAACCCGGGGATATGTTTATTTAGTATGACGTAGCATTGAGATGGAGAAAATCGATTAAGATATCAATTACTTATTATGTACATATTAATAAAAAAAAGACCTACACATATCTAAATAAGGCTCTTAACCGATATTTATACTAGAAGACTAAAATAAAATTTTATCGCAAAATGAAACAATTATTTTATATCATAAACTTAAACTGAAAATTCCCTCGCGTGCTAAGAAAAATATCATTACACCTCAGACCGTCGTCCGTCGGAGAATAACCGGCGGCAGGTACGTGAGCAAAACGCCGCATTGCCCGGTAATTACCCGTCCGACACCGCGCCTGTTGCCGGTTGCGCCAACGCCATTCCACGTACGTCTTTGGTTAAAGATCAAGCCATTCATGGGAATAGTTTGCGACAATGCTTGCCCTAAGTACATCTTTGGTTAAAGATCAAGCCACGGAATGCTTCATGGGAGCTGTGTAACATGAGTAATTCTGCTTCTAATGCTTTTTGAAGTGCGAGACAATTATGTTTTTGCTTTCGACGTTGTTATTTTGCATTTTGCTTCGTAGAGTTGAATCAAAACATTTAGTTAGCATTTAGTTAAGTTCCAGTCTAGAATAGTCTATTTGAAATATTTTTTATAAATCTGATTAATATTACCGTGACATACCTTTCTATTTTTTGCAAATTATTTCTGATATTTATTTATGATATTCAAATGCTATATTTTAAATTAGCACAATTCATTTTATGTTATCATGAATATAAACGACAATTGCCCGCCACATAATACATACGTTATTATAGAAAATTATAAAACATATCCACAAATGAACTAATATTCTTTAAAGCGGAAGGTAAATTATTAACTTTACGCTTGAAGAAAAATATAAATGGAATTTTATGATTTCCGTCTACATGCGTAATTATTCACAAGACGTCTGACAGCCAGACAGTGTCGCTTAAATGAAAAATGCAATCGCCAACCTATCGCACATGGTGGCGTAAGGTCTGACTCAAAGGACATAGAGAAAAACTGTACATGTCTAGTTAACCTATTTTTTGTTTTTTTTTTTGAAAAAGAATGCCTTTATGGATACCTGAAGTTGTGGTTGGCGTACGCGCACTTCAGTCTGGATGGACGGAATGCGACATATAACCAATTTAGCCCCACAACCCGGAAACGTTTTGAAAACTTTTAGCAAAGAATTCCTTGTCACATCTTAACAAGCAACATGCTATTGTAGTTTGACTTTGACATAGCGGCATGCGGTATAAACATAGGCAAGCCAAAAGGCTATGATATAATTGGACGAAAGTTGGGATTATTTTTATTCGAGTTCTTTTCGCGCAATGATGAACGCAAGAAGCTACTTGAAATATTACATCTACTATGAACTGGGTTCGCGATGTTACATGCTTAGTCGCTCATATATTTCCTTAATACCAAAACCCAGTTGCTCAAGCAAAAAGACTGACAAATAAATACCTTGACATTTAATTATGATGATATCGTAATCGAATGTCGCGATATTATCAATAATAATACTTTAGTCGTAGTAAAAATTATTAAGCTAGGCGTCCATCAATCGGTGGCTGCGACGTAAAACGAAACAAACGCGCCAAGGTTGATCGATACGCTTTATTCATGAGCCGTCTGACCTGCGACCGCCTGCCGTTGCTTCGAATGAATGATTCAATCGCCGGCAATCGTACGTATTTAGTCGCTTGTAAACATTCCTTAAGTTATTAAGGACTATTAAACAGCCTAGTTATACAACCGCTTACCAAGTAATCTTCAACTTCTATCGTTACTTTTTTAAATCCCGTTCTAAGTTAGCGTCCGCTTGGATCATGATCCTCTAATTTGGTTTAGCGAGTCCCTTATTATGTCAGAGACCTTTGTATCCTTTATTTGTATTTGTATTTCCTTAGATGCCGATAGAGGGATCAGAGAAATTGGGACCATGGCCACATTTCTATAGTTACTGGAATCAGAATGATTTTTTTTTTATACTGACACACCATTTCTCTACTTCCAAACTAAACTCATGCTTGTACTATGGATGCCAGGTGAACGGATAGACATACTTAAATATGTGTATAAACAATCCATGACTCGAGTACAAATGTCCATGTTCATCACATGACACATTTGCCCCTAGCGGGATTCGAAGCCGCGCCCCTTGGTGTCGTGGCCAGGGTCTCAGACCACTCGACTAACGGGCTTGTGCAATTTGTTCATATCTTACAACCGATTTTGTAGAATAAACATATAGTTAGATATTACATCGATGCCCGCACGTTTGAATTTAAACCAACAAACTTCGTCAATGTATGTTTCTTATTTATTAGATTTTGCTCAAACTGTCTTTAAAATACTCGTTGCATTAACTCTGAATTTTTCTTAGTTTCAGTAACGAAGGAGATAAGAACACAGCTACATCACTATATCATCATCTCAGCCGAAAGACGTCCACTGCTGGACATAGGCCTCCCCCAAGATCGCCAAAACGACCGGTCCTGCGCTGCTTGCCTCCATCACTATTTACTGCCTAATAAATTTAGCTTTTGAAAGTCCACAAATAGAGTTTGCCTTATGTGTCCAAAAAACCATAGAGACAACATATTCATCCACAGCGAAACAGACAACAAAACTATCTTTTAGCTGTTTCCAGTCGTAGCGTTGGTTCCTGTCGCCCGGGGGCGGGACCCATTTTTTCCGCCCTGATGGGGGTTCAAATACTTGGTTTTCTGCCGCCCCACAGACATTGTAACCCAGGGCCGATTTACTAAATAAACCTTTAAAAGTTGAACAGGTATTTCAAATTTGCCGCCCCCAATAAGGGCTGCCCGGGGCGGACCGCCCCCTTGCCCCCACCACGCTACGCCACTGGAGTTCCTAATATACACACACACACACACAAATTGTCGACACTTATTTTAAGCAGGTACTTTATACGTTGTAAATCGCATGTTAAACATCAAAGGAGTTATTTCACATCCAGTAAACTTCCCTTAATCTCACCGTTACTTGCGGCAGAAGAGCCGGTAGACAATAAACATCTCATTCTACGCTACCATCTAAGGGTTACTACGTCGAATCGATAACCATCTGCGAGGATTGTCGTAAATTGACGTCATCGATCGGACTGTCTATCGAATCGAAATATTTACATCGATTTACCGCTTCTTTAGGAGTGTCGATTCACATGGAAATTTTCACGATACGTTACCCTATTTTTACCCTCAAATTATCTTGGCGAGATTGGGTGCAAACTTGGCTTTTGTATTCATGGTCTTAACAACAATATTGTAATTAGTTATAGTGATTCAAGTAACTGGATTCTGCAGACTGAAATTTCGAAGAATGACTGTAGAAGCAGTTAAGTATTCTATTTTGACAATACAAAGACAATTAGTCACTTTGTCTCACCCTACTACTATGCTACATTTATGTTGTACCTATTAATAAGTTCTAAGGCTTACCCGTCGAGTTTACGTGAAAACATCGCAATTCTCGTGATTTTGGCCTCAAAATACCCAAACCCTAATGCATAAAGCTAACTGATACCCCGACATACGAATAAAAACTGAAATAAAAACGCGCTAATCGGAAAAGCTCGTAAAACAAACGGCTCGGTCAGTGAGGATCATAACTTTCCTTTCCGACTTCCTAAATATTCTAGGTCCGTGGCAACCCTAGGCGAACGGGGAAGGAGAGCATTAATGGCAAAAGAATTAGATTTAGCCCCGACACCGCGGGAGAGGTTTTACCTACATCAGTGTCCTTTTAGCCACACCTCCCCGGTTTATCCATTTTATATTTTCTCTGCGGGAACGAAGCCGGTTTTTCTTAATTTGAGACAAAATACTCGGGCGGCCGCTGATAAATTCACTCCAAATGTAGTTTGTGTCAAGTTTTCTTTCTTGTTCTTGTTCGTAGCTGCCTTGTAATTTAGTTTCGTAGTAATTTGAGGGGCGTAATTATTAAATTGACATTCTAAATGATAAAAGTAATTAACTAGTTCCATCCCCGCAAAGGGAAATGTTTTATGTTTTATGATTACATTTACAGTTGAGTCATACAATACACTTATTTGTATAAGAAACTGTATGCATAGCACAAGCATACATTCTTAGTTTTGAGCTTGGGAGTTACTGTATGAAGCGTGTGAAAATAAATAATAATTTTAGAAATTGTGTCCAACATTGAAATAATAATGAATATATAGGTAATTGAAATTTGTGAAGTAACGTGAAGTTTAGTTAGTTAGTTAGTTATATAACTGAAAAGGCCAAGATACATATTTAATAGAAAATATAAATATTTATTCTTGAATTTACTACTTAAATAGTTTAAATGTATATAAATCTGCTATTTTATGTCAATTTTCCCTTAGGTGTTCGTAGTTACCCGACTTTTCCTTAATAGTAGGACAGCGTGAACAAAGAATTCATATTCTACACCCACATATGGTCTCTATCTATATACAAACAAGATTAAATTGCCAATCTACCAATTCCTCATACGGACCCTTAGGCTATGCTAATCAATATCGGATTCTCTTAGTTCATAATTGGCATAGCCTAAGGGGACACAATACCAATTACCATGATAACGTATCATCCTAAGGTTATATAAGTAGTCCAAGTATTTGTTTCCAATATGTTGCTATCACAATTAATGATGCACATATTTTCTATCTACTGGCTGCATAATCTAACGTTATCGTGTTGTAAACTCTGGTGCCCCTTTAGAAAAAGTAACTTTAATTATTTATTTAAAATTCTAGCCACTCGTCTACGAACAAGATTCGGGACCAAAAATAAATATCTCAGAGATTTCCCGTCATTCAGAATATACAAGTTCATTGAACTTTAGCTGCTCGATAAATCACCAACGCTGAAAACCGACTTACTAAACTGACAACAAGATCACCCCTGGTGCATAATGTGCACAACGTACAAGTTGAAAAAAGATCTAAGTCGGCAATTGAAAGGCAATTTTTAAACTGAAATTTAAATTCTGAGAACACGAGGCAATCCCAAATCCTCGACTGTAATGAATCCCTCTACAGCCGTGTGCAGTAATCCGAGTAAAGATTACCGGCTAATCGTACGTCTTGTATGCTGCCCTGTGAACCGTGTAATGAAATCGCAAGTAATCCTGCAGACGCACAAGGTGCTAGGCCGTTTAATTCCGAGCCCTAAGCCTGAGGGCCTGACTTCGACTCTCTATAAGTAAGCGACTTAACTAAGTAAAGACATATAAATTGAATCTCGACTCTCCCCAATACCATACGACCTCTGAGGTTAATCGGCGACCCTCATGTTTCTACTTGTATAGATAGGGTTTCAGAAGGTTACTTGCGTGATAGGCAGCGGATTTGATATGAACATTGCAATACTGGAAGTGTATCCAGTATTGCAATGTTCATATCATCGAATGGCCCGTTAGTCGAGTGGTCAGAGACCCTGGATACGAAACCAAGAATTGCGGGTTTGAATCCAAATATTTCATGTGATGAACATGGATATTGGTACTCGAGTCATTAATGTTTATAAAAAAGTATTTAAGTATGTATATCCATTCACCTAGTATCCACAGCACAAGCTTATATACCTACTAGAGAATTGGTGTGTCAGTCTGGAAAATATTATTAGTATGTTGTTACCATGTTGTCCCATTAATAGTCTCATGTTGGTCTGGGACTTTAAAAAATGTGCCAACTGTGTTCCTTGCCTAGTATTTCATAAAAGGCGTCCATTGGTATGTTGGGTGTGGGGTATCAGACTACAGGCCCATGTCCAATATGGATGGGTCATATGAACCACCAGGTGACGTATTTATAAATCACATATAGACTACAGGCCAATGTCCAAAATGGATGGGTCATATGAACCACCAGTTGACGTATGTAGGACGATATAAGAGCATAAAATAATAAGATTCAGCACTATGCCGTCACTTGTAAGCTGTCCAACTGAGTGCTGGTAAGAATTCAAAAGTGCAGATAGAGTGAGTACATTTTGGTCATATATTTTTGTACGGCATTTTGACCAAAATGTACTTACTCTATCTGCACTTTTGAATTCTCACCAGCACTCAGTTGGACAGCTTACAAGTGACGGCATAGTGCTGAATCTTATTATTTTATGTTCTTATATCGTCCTACATACGTCACCTGGTGGTTCATATGACCCATCCATTTTGGACATGGGCCTGTAGTCTATATGTGATTTTGTAGGCGACGAGCTAGTCACTTGTCACTTTCCCTCACCTTTTCACAATTTTCTGTCTAACCCAGCTCAGTTTTGTATTTGGCTGAATATGGCTAAAGGGGTTTGCTGACCTTTTAACTCTACCTACCCCGTCAGGGATTACGGGCGTAATGTTTTAATTTTTTAGAAATGTATGTATATATATTAATATATATTGAGACATATATTAACAAAACTGTCTCACATTTTATATTACCATATCAAGGTCATTTTTTAAATATATTGTTTATTGATACTATGTAACAATAGCCGTCAGCTATTTCTCCCAAATGGCGCAACAAACTTTGTACCTATTTGCTTTCTCCCCACTGTATCCATAAATTTAAAAGTACGTTAGGTGAGTTACTTTCCATATGCAAGTCGCATGCAAAACTTGCAAACTGCACGCCAGTCCGCAAACAAACACGCCGGAATAAATCCAGTTGGTCTTTTAATGTTTTCAGAAGAGCTACGTGCCGCTTATAAAACATTGTGTCGCGTAGAAGGTCCGAAAATTTTACAAAATAACACAAATGCTTAATTCTAATTAAAAATATAAAAAATATTTTTCCAAATGTTTGTGAATAACAACATCATACATTTTGTTCTTATATCTGAATATAGCAACAGGATCTAAATGGTGTTTCTTAAACGCCATGTCATTTTAACCAATAATAGTGTATCTAATAGCTTTAAGAATGGACATAAAAAGAAAACGGTACTTTTAATATAAACATTTGTAAAACAAATACTCAGCAAGAGTTGGGTTATTCCAACGTCCGTCTTAATATAGCATGCAATACAAATTAAATTGTTGTATAAAGATCTTGTCAATTAAAAATATGACAGAAAATTAATACAAAATATGGGTAAATATTTTGCGAGACTAAAGGGTAATGGTTAATAATCCCCCGATACATTGTATTCGGAAACAATTTATATTATAAACCAAACTGAAATTAAAATTCTGTCCTCTTATTCGTATATATTCCAATCTCCCAAAACCCTTTTTAAAAACTTGAGGTTTACTTGGAAAACCTTACCACCCTTTTTAAAATCGATAACAGTACTGCGAATATAAGCAATCGTAGCCGTATGACGTAATTTCCAACGAAACCCATTCCTATATTTTTTGCCTACAAGTCCAATCATTACATCAAAGCAAACGCTGGTCCTGAATAAAACAAAGCCTTGCAAATACGTAGCGTATTTGGCAGGCTGTTGCTACACGGAAAGAGCAAAATGTTTACAAAACAAAGTGTCGCGAGAAAGCGGGCTGAAAATATTGTTGAACATATGTTCGCGGGCGAGCGCAGGGTTAAGAGGCGCGGCGTTTAAGTTAACCCTTTTAGTTGGGGGACAAAGGGCGGGACGGGGTCGCAGCCGCCCGCGCACTACCGGCCTGTCATTGTGTAAATGTTAATTTGCCTCCAAATTGTTTCCTTTACACCTGCAAGTTTTAATTTCGCGGCATGACAGCACCCGCAGCAGGCAGAAGGTCGGGACAATTTATTCAGGATATGGCGGGAACGGCCCGTTAAATGCTTGGGGTTGTTGGTGATTAATAAGTATGACTACTACTCTACGCGAGTACTACTATGATTAGTACTCGCGTAACGTACAGTCAATTAATGCAAGAATATTATTATTTCGTCTTTGTGTCGGGTTAAACTTTAGTTTCATAAATACAATTAGTCAGGAAATTATATCAAACATGACAAATAATAAAAAGTATTCGCAACATGTTTACTATAAAAAAATATGAAAATAGACAACTTTGCAACATGAATACAATTATGTCCAAAACTGTTCCGCCTCCATTAAATGTTAACTGTATGTATTAATAAATAGAAATAAATGTGATAGTTCAATTGTTCTCATATTAGGTACCTACAAGTAGCATACCTAATCCGATGAAGAAATTAAACCCAAAATATCTACTATATTTTCTTAAAAGCACAGAAATATACAATTTACAGTCCTTTAACACCGCGTTCGTCCCTAAGACCACAGACCCCATTTCAAATCACTTCAAACCTCACTCCCTCTCTCTTTCACTCATTCGTTCCTTCTCACGTTCCATTTCACTCATTGTTACAATTTTTTTTTTTTGACAAAATGATCAAACAAAATTCTTAAGAATTTTTTTTACCTGTTACCATTACGCGTATCCTACTAATCTAACGCTCCCATACATAGAATGTACATACCATACACATGAACTAAAAATGTTACTCACGAAAATTTCACATCAGCCGGCTTTGCCGCAGTACTAAAACAGCCCAGCACTTTTCAATTACACCTAGACCCCCGCGGGGTAATTACCTGTTATTTATATGTACGTTGACATCAATTTTCACCTGAAAGTAGTCGGACTCAACATATCACCGGTCTCATTTCTTTTGCAGCTCTAAGCTAGAGTGTGAAAGGGACAAAAGGAATTACACATTTCCTCTGTAAGCAGTAAAACACAATACAATACTAGTGGGATTTAAAAACACACCGATAGCAAAATTTTACTCTTTTTGCGAACGCTGCGGGTACCGTAAATCAATATACTGAAGTAAGATATTTGGACTGTAGGTAACATTCTCACAGTAACCTAACGTTGTAGGTGTTAACGTTTCATCGTTAATTTTTAATGTCAAACTATTGGGATTTCTAGAGAAAAGGCCTAGTCTAAATAGAATGTTAAGATTTCCATAAAACTCAAATCTTAATATTATCACTAATGGTCTTTTACACGAAAATAATTACTGATTATTCGTGAGCTTTCTTTGATTTTATTTTAAATTATTTTATCTTATTTGAAATCGGTTATTAGTGAGACACTAACATTATCTTTCATTGATATGTACGCGATAACAATACTTGTATTAAAAGAAACCACAACCTATTTGTTTCCAGTAAACGCTCCATGGATGTAAATCGATAAAATTTTATATCTCTGTTCTTTAGAATCGCAATATTTTCTTTCGTTACTACAGAGAAAGAAACCACTCAACTATTTGTTATCCGCCGGCGCTGTGGGTAATACGAACCATTAAAATTAAAATATATTTTATTTTAAATTGTCTGAATGGGACAACTTCGCGGCCATCGTTACCTTTTACTGCATTGTAAAGTGATATATGATACGAGTATTTTGTGTACAGAAAATGTTTATTTGTATATTTTAACGATATAAAACTTTAACAAAATTACAATGAAAGTACCTTTTTTTTTTTTTTTTTTTTACTTGGGGAACTCCCACGAGCCGTCGCCCTACGGACGGGGATCCAGAGGGCGGTGTGTCGGACTCGAACCGACTAAACCCCAAGGTGGCCTCCATCGGCGCAGTTCCGGAGGAGCCGGTATCCCCACTGTCGGGACTATACAACAGCTCCTCCGGTAGTGCGCGTGCCGCGCTGCGCGGCTCACCTCGCGCGGCGGTGGTCGATGCTGTGCGGCCCACGCTATAAGTCGTCGGATGCACAGCACCGAGCACGCGCGCGCGTCGAGACATGCCAGGCCACCCAGCATGTCTCAACTACTCCGCCCAGGATTCAGACGCCGATCGTCCCCGAGACCGGCGTCGTGGGCCCACTCTCGCGCTGTGCCCTCTGCTAAGCCAGAGGGCACGCGGAGAGCGTCTCGCCAGAGGGGGCCGCCTTCCACCCGGCGACCCAAATTGAGGGCAGAGCCCTGTCGTCGCGGAGGGAGAGCATCGAGACGCTCAATCCCTCCGCGACCCACCACGACGCGACCCAGCGCGCCCCTGTCGGGTTGCCGAGGATAGGGAGGCGAGCAACGAAAACACTCCGCTCCTCCTCTTCCTCGGCAACCCTGGTCCAGCCGCAATGGGTCTGGCCGTACGGCCATACGGCCGGACCGCCGCAACTGCCCGGATTGCCAGACGTGCAGTCGCGGCTCACCTCGGGGTCCCTCTTCGCTTCAGCCCTGCCATGGCAGGGCCTACTAAGCCCCCCCGGTACGACAAACCGAGGACCCCGGCGGGGGGGACAATGAAAGTACCTACCTAGTTTGAAGTATGATATTTAACTGCAGTATATTATCATCACATGTGTCATCTAACTCTCTTACTGGTCTAATCTTGTATTGCGAAGTTTATAGAATTAAAACTGGTTTACTTAATTGCGTTGATTAATCTAGGAGATACAATCCAAGTAGACAAAGACGTGGGGAAACGCTAATGTTATCTAAAATTACGCGCTAGCCTCGTACTTGTATTTAGTACCTAACTGATCTTAATGGATTTTGAAACAGGTACATTGAAAAAGCATTGCAGTTTCACTGTCAATTAATATGTATGAGCTTATATGTAGTTACTTTCTGTTTGTATAAAGAACCGGAAAAGTATTAGGTAGGAACATAAAACTAATTGATTCTAAGAAACACGAAACTTTTCACTTTGCCTGTGTCCTACTTGTCTCTTAATCACACGAGTAGATTTTTAATAAAACCATACAAATTGTTTATAATGTTGCTGGCCAAAACAAATGAATGTAAAAACAAAGAAATGTAAAAATAAATTGGATGAATATGTATATAAACAATACACAAGTAGGTACGACAGCACAAACATTACTCAGCGCTATTCTGGTACCTGAACAAATGACGTATGTTGACGTTGATATGGGTGCCAGCAAGAGTTCAGAAGTAAGTAGTTACCACACGGGTACACGTAAACTTTATTAATCGATATAATAAAAGTAAGTATTTGTATGCACATCCCTTATAAGTATGCTCGGTAAAAATGCATTGATTTAGTTAGACTACAGGCCCATGTACAAAAATGGATGGGTCATATGAACCACCAGGTGCCGTATATAGGATGATATAACAGCATAAAATAATAAGATTCAGCACTATGCCGTCACTTGTAAGCTGTCCAACTGAGTGTATTGCGGCTCTGGCAGGAAGACTTAATTCAGCTGCATATGCAGTCAGAAAAGTAAGACAATTAACTGATGTTGAAACAGCAAGACTGGTGTACTTTAGTTATTTTCATAGCGTTATGTCATACGGTCTGCTGCAATGGGGTTCTGCGGCCAATATACAAACTATTTTTGTATTGCAGAAAAGGGCAGTCAGAGCCATATACGGCCTCAGACCACGTGACTGTCTTAGAGAAAAGTTTAAAGAAATAAAAATTCTAACCATAGCATCACAATTAATTTTGGATTTTATTATGTATATATTCAAAAATATTGAATCATTGCCTAAAAAGTTAAATACTCATAGTTTTAATACGAGAAATAAACACAAACTTGCTGTTCCAAATCATAGACTCCAAAAAAGTGGTAATTCATTTATTGGTGTAAGTATTAAAATGTTCAATAAACTACAACAAAATATTACAACATTACCCTTACATAGATTCAAATTATGCATTAAATCATTTTTAATTAATAAGTGCTATTACAAGATCGAATAATTCCTCAATGACAAAGATTTATGGTTAACTTCATAATGAATTGTTCATCTGCAATGATATCTATCTAGTCCTTAGTGTAGATTAATTAAGTTTACAAAATTGTATGAGTGACATTTAAAAGAGTAACTATCGAGTTTCTTGCCGGTTTCTTCCCGATAGATTCTACCTTCCGAACCGGTGGTAGTATTACCTATTTGTTCTTTTTTTTATATTGACTATTTATAAATGCTTTCTTGAAGCTTATATAAATAAAGATATTTTGAATTTGAATTGTCCGTAGACGGACAATTCAAATTCAAAATATCTTAATTAAACATATACTAGAGTATATGTTTTTTCTTGTCTACTCTAAATTCCACATACAAAGAATGACAGTAGATATTATATATTAGTACCAAAAATGTGTTTCCGAGATATCATTTTTTACTCTAAAGCTTATTTCGGTGGCGATGACAATAAATCATTATTCGTATTTTTTATATCTGTTCTCAGATATATCCTGAAATGTCCTGAAATTTTACAGTGATTCTTCCCTGTAACATTCAGGACATCTTGCACCGCGCCGCACAGCCTAGTCGTTAAAGGCAAATAATGAAATATCGAGTTTTGTATGTGTGATTATGTAGGCTACGATCTAACCCAGCCCAGTTTTATTAAGGGGTTAATGTGAAAAATTGGTTAAAAAATTGAAAACTACATTATCTGCAAGTAACTTCAACATTCCCACAGGATTGGGATCTACGACATGAAACGGGGCGCTGCTGGTACCTAATGATGTTTTTTACTTTGACTTTAATATGAAGTTTTTGCTAAGCTACTTGCTACACCGTAATTTTTAAGCTTTCCCTCTTTTGAAATTCTCAAACATTATTTGTTTTCATATCAAATATGACTTGACAATAACGATCACAACGAACATAATATCTGAATTGGTGCGATCCAATAAGACTTTACTTGCATACATTTTAGTGATTAAAATTTATTTAAATAGATTTTCCTATGTAAGCGCCACATAACAGCTCTATTGTTGAAACTCGAGTAGACGTTACTGATATAACGTTTGACGTTTTAGTGACATTGAGGTGGGTCATAGCGAGAGTACTTTGTTCACTACATAGGAATTCAATTATGTTTATTTAGGACAGAAAAGTGATATCATGCAATATTAATTATTTTTTTTAATTACCTAATTTCGAATCGCTTTTGTTACCGTCACGAATTAAACTGTACCTAATAAAAGTACATTTTAATCAAGCCGGGCTGTAACTGCGGAATCATTTATTCATAAACATAAGTCATGGCATGATCCTTATGAAGATGTATAGTTATTGGGAAATGGAAAGTTAATTTTAAGTTATTTGTTAATTAACATAGAGTACAAAAAATATCTACATGGAATATGCTAATTTTGGGTTTAATTTCCTACTACGCCAAAAATCTTAACTGAACACCAAAATTGTTCACTTACGATAAATATCTCAACCATGTTCGTTCACTTTATCATAAACACGATGTATGCTAGATAAGACAGATAAAAGTATAATATTACTATGGAACGTATTAACCATGATCCAAAAGTTGTCTGGTTCCCATCTCTTAGGGTTACGAAGGTCAGATCGGCAGTCGCTTTAATGTTATTACCAGACTCGCTAAATCCTGGATCATGGTCTAAGCGGCCCCGTCTAAGCACGGGACATAACGCTAGGATGATGATGATGATTACTATGGAACCATTCTTGTCTTAACGTTGTTTCCACTTCTATATTATTCATTAAATATCTTCTCAATTATTTAAACATTTTCCGATTCAGCGGAACCTACGACGAAGTTATTCGTACAATTTAACCCTACACTTAAATAACGAATCGCATTGGTTTTGGCGCAACCAACAGTTGTTCAAACAAAGCCCTTACGCAAGAAAGGGTTGTTGAACAATAGGCGCGGAGCACCGACAAACGTGCACCTTGACAAAAAGTTAGATAACGCCAGAAACACCTTAATCACCGGTCTCGTCTTAAAATAACTTATTTTTTAAAGGAAACCCGCGAAGAATATGTTTTCTTATAGATTATTCTCACTGTTTAAAAGTTTTAATATATATTTTTTTTTAATTTCATAATTTACGTATTTTACTTTACTTCACTCTACCTATAACTGTTCTATATTTCTTTGCACTTTACAATTAATTTTTTTGGGTATACCTTTGTATACTAAAGTATGTACATTCTAAGAATAGGTAATAATTATATAGTTTAAGTCAAATCCGGTATTATTATCAGCAATTATATTTAGTAAGCGGAAAATAAAGACTAACGATGACCTAATTGGCTTAACCCTAAGTCCGCAAATATACAACGTACAAAAAACTAAGTCTTCGCTCTAAGCCGGGTTCTCAACGTCATAATAATTTCGTTGGGCTTTGACAAGGGACTCAAGTCTATAACAAGCTATATGATTCCTCTCTAGGCTATGTCATTATAATTTACAAGAAAGTCTGCCGCCGGCTACGTCGACGTTGATTAAAAACTGTAGTCTCATCTCATCACATTCCAGGCATTAATTTCAAAGCAACTCAAACTTTTGCAGTGTATTCTATCACCCGTAAAGTTTGAGTATTATCATAATTAAAATACTTCACCGTGTTGGATTTATTAAATATCTTTTAATCCCAACAGCAACAAAGACTGTTAAACAGTGCCATCTGCTCTCGTACCCATTACTTCCAGTCCGACAAAGATTTTCATCCGTCCCATCCGAGATTCAGAGAAAAACCTTTGTTACAGACAATTAACTGCAGCGACGAAGAATTAATTTCTTTCCAGGGACGACTGATATTACTAGGGAGATTTTCCCTCACGAAGTATTAAATCGGGTTGTTTATGGGCGTAACACGAATAAGTCAATTTACGAATAATTTGCTTACCGCAATTTCTCGTGGTGTAAAAAAAACTTTTTTGAGTAAATGTGTTCGATTTTTTTAAGGAAAGGTACGTAATTGTTTTCCGTCGTCAATTTATTTGAGTATATTAAATTGTTATTTTTTACTGTTAGAAATAAAAAACAACACCCTGTAATGGTTATTATTTTCTAAGAACATCATTTAGTGAGTATTTTCTTGCAAAAAAATCGTTAACCACTCCGTTAACCCGTTCCACAAATATATTGCAGTTCTGCAACTCACTTCCACATAGTCCATCTTCACAGGATTCGTTTTTCTCCTCTGACATTTTAATTGTTTCCTCCTGTACACTTGTAATTATTTTCATTGATATCAAAGCCTCTATCAGACCAAACACCGAATACTTCTTCAGATGCTCTCTGAATATACTTTCTGGGTAAATTTCATTAATGTCTAAATTACATTGCCGAATTACAGCCGATAAAGTGCAGTAGTACAATGTGAGCACTCTTTCGTAATGATTTGATCGAAATTCATGATCTGTGGACATATACAAGTAGTATGATATGTCGGTGGCCGGCGACGCGTATCTGACGAGTTGACTATCCACGAAAATTACATCAACTGGCCTTTTATTCTGCAAAAAGAAAATAATAACATTTAAGTACATCCAACCAATTGGTCGAATATGATTAATCAGACAGCATTCTTAATGATGATTATTTTTTTACTGCCCCGCAACTGACTTATTTTTATTAGACTTTTGATTTTGTAAACAAACATCTATGTATCTGATATTTATATAAAAATATAAGCAGCGATTCGAAAACTATTACTTTTATAGCAATGCCTAACCCACCACGGTATAAAATATACAATTTAGGTTCTCTTGAAGGGATAATTGGACAGCGCAAATATTTTCATTTAAAAAGAATACCTACGCATTAATACTACTACAGAATCCATTGAAAAATAAATAGTGCTTACATGATGTTTGAAAAATATGTTACTACTCCAATAGTCACCATGACATATAGTGCAGTATGTAGTGTCAGGCATTACACATCTATTCAGTATCCTCAAAATATCTGGTGCACAATCTTGTAACTTTCTTTTTAAAGTCAAATCTTCTATAACATCTAAAGAAGTGTTGTAATATGAAATCATTGACTCAGGCACACATTCCGTATTGGAATACTGTACGTCGGTGTAGCATGATTCTTTAATTTTCTCGAATTCTTCTGGTTGAGACTTTTCCAAAACAAAAGACAAAGCGTGTAGTTTTGCTAAATTTTTCACCGCCAGCGCAACATGTTCCAGATCTAACTTATTGAATCTGTCATGATACATGAATCCTTGCTGGAACAAATCCGACACAACAATAGTCTCTTTGCCTCTTTCAGCTGTTGCAAGAGCACAGTTAGCAAACTTTATTTTCAAGCCCTCAATAACTTTGAAAGCACTCTGCAATTCCAACAATTTCGGAACGATGTGACAGAAGAAAAAATATTCGCGTTGGTAAGCCTCTCGGAAAGCCGTCCGTTTTTTCGGATCACTGTGCCATTTCACTATGAATGATTTTTTCACTTTCTGCCCGTCTCTTTGCCCTCTTATACGCACTCTATAAATTCCATTATAATAATTACCCATACCGATGTCATCATAGTAGCCAACTGTAATAATATAATCGAAGTTTTTAATATCAAACTTATGAGCCAACTGAAAAATGGTATTCAACAGTTCCGGTGGACCACGAGAAATTTTCCGGTTAGGCATGTCCGACAGGTTTGCACTTAACAAAACTACTAAAAGTAACTGAATAAAATGAAGTTATCTTTAGTATTTGGCTCAATTTGACTGACATTATCTGTTGGGATTAGATTTGGAACAATCATGACGATTGTAAGCGGTAGCAATATGTTAAATGTTTTACGCAATAAATCACGCTACCTCACAATATTCAACAATGATTTTGACGAGCTCTAAAACATATTTATCTCTCGAAGTATCTCCATATGACCTTTATCTACTTTAAAAAATATATTCTGCTTTGTAAATTGACTGACTTATTTGAATTACTAAATGATAATTAATTGTATTCGAAAGCATAAAATCACCATATCGTATGAAATTACATGTCTTCTTGATATCTATATTTTCTAGAATACTGTTATTTATTCACTTAATACGAATCTTTTCACTACTAGTTGTTTTAAAACTCAGATAGGGCTGTGGTAAGACGTAGTACCTATTTTATCTACGACTATTTACCTTGCCAGACAACAATAGATGGACGTGATCGCTAGTAAAAGTCACTCGGTTCCTTATCAAATCTCAAGTCGATCGTATGCGAGATATTACGCCACATCTAGTCACGTACGTAGTGTAACGCAATCTAGACGTTTGAGCGGTATCAGCGCGTAACCGCTCCCTCTTCACAAATAGATATGAGATAAACTAGTCCTGGCCCGATGACAATACCTTTTGTAACATTCTCAATGGCCGTCCTGCCTGCAAACGTACGCAGTACCAAGTGGGCATGTGTGGTATAACCGGTTTTATGCATTCAGCACCGCTTTGTATGCCATTGTCATAGTCCTTCTGGCCATTGAGTCTAATCTTGGAATATGCAAGCTATTGAGGCAGCCGGTGACCGTTTTAAATGAGCGTGAATGTTCAATAAGTCTATTGTATGCGGGAGTCTGTGTTGGGATGTTTGTTTTTGGAGTACTGTGCGGAATATTTTTAACTCTATTTAGAGCAAATGTTTGAGGGAATCGGTTTTCACTACTAATCCTATCGATTGATATGTAACTACTACTTATCAGATCTCATCCACGGGTGGTTTTTATATATGCAAGAATTAGTTATTAATATATTATAGTTTTATGTTTTGACAAGCTCGATGGCGTATTCGGTGGTGACCCTGCCCCATGCGCCAAAAGTTGTGGGTTCGATCCCCACTCATGGCAAACTTTCGTGTGATGAATACTTGGGTTTGTTCTGTGTCTGGGTGTTAATATACAATATTTAAGTATATATTTGTAAGACCACTGTTGATTTTGATATCCGTAACACAAGTGCTTAAGCTACTTACCGCGGAGTCAGATCAATGTATGTGATGTAGTCGGATATTTATTTATTATTATGTATTATCAAATTGGAAAATATATTAGTAATTGGTACTCACTACAGTCTCGTGTATTTTATAACACTGGAACTGACCTTCGTCATTTGAATGCACAAGTTTTCATGTATTTTTCATATATTTTCAGTGCAGAAGTAGTTATATAAATTTCATAGATTTACAAATCCAGACGGACATGCCAGTTGCATGTTATTCGTGCATCCGTACGCGTAAAGCTAAAACATATTTTAGTATATATGTGTATACCTTCATATTAAATACATACCTTTAATTGATATCCAGAAGATGGCAAATGCTGCGAAATTATTTTTAATTAATAGGTCCTTAAACAAAAGCCGCGGCTTTTGAACTGAAGGGTTTTAATAGATAGCCGTTTTTATTTCTCCAGATTTAATTTTAGATAATATTAGGATGTAAACGTCGGGCCCCTTGTTCAGATTGGCTGGCTTTGTTTCAGTAGACAAAGGGTACACATGGTCGAAGAGTATCTATCATGGCTAATTGAGTATTGCAGTTGCTTTGAGGACCGGCGAACTGGGTCTCGTGCCGCCGGCTCTATTGAATATTTGTCATGTGCCACCCACGATCATAGGGTACGCAAAACAGCGATGCTAGTAACAAAATTAACTGTTAATGATAAATAAACCTTTATTTATTGAGTTATGGTTTATTATCAGGAATATCCAATATAATATATTTCATTATTTTAGTCGCTTAATAGTGTCAGTATTTAACAAAATATATAATATTGTAATTTAAATGCCTACATACATAACATCACGCCTATAATCCCCGAAGGGGTAGGCAAAGTCAAAGGGGCAGCAGGCCGCTTTAACCTTATTCAGCCAATAACAAAACTGGGCTGGGTTAGATGGAAAATTGTGAAAAAGTAGTGAGAAGTGGCTAGCTCGTCGCTTACCCAATCACATACCCAAAACCCCATACACCATTAGTCGCCTTTTACGAGATGCTAGGCAGGAAACACAGTTGGCAAATTATTTTAAAGTCCCAGACCAACATGAAAAAAAATGCCTTTTTAAGATATAACATATTTCATTCTGATATGTGTATAAAATCCCAAGGTTTATGAGCAAAATTCTATGCAAAATCGCGTTTTTAATAATGAAATATATAAAGTTTATGTATAACTGGTTTTCAGACAACAATGTTACAGGTTTAATAACCTACACGGCATTTCGAATGGAGCAAAGTAGTCTTAAACAGCCAGACACGTTTTCTTATCTACAGTTATATTTTCCAAAACTGCGAAGTTTGTTGTATAAAAAATAAAAAATAAATATTTACAGGGAAACTTTAGGTAAACTCCATCTGTTCCCCCTACGACTCCGCGTTCGGCCGGAGCCATGTAGCCTTTGGCTGTTTCGAATATTTACCCTGTAAACATACAGAAAATACACATTTTTATTTAAAGTCCCGTCTATTTGCATTTTAGTTTCATCGTTTAAAGTTTTGTATATTTGCAATTATGTCAAACATTGAATGTTCATAAATGTGCAAATGACCAACAGTAATTTTACATTTACAATATTATTGGCAGCAGCATTAATTCTACGGTTCACATTTTGAGTAAAAAGCTAAGGACGCAGTATTAATGCCAGCATGCAAGTACGGGTGTTTTACTTGATTGATTTTGGTTCCTATACTTAAGCTACGTACTTTGGAAACAAATCAATTTACGCTATATTATCTAATATATATTTTATATAATATTATCACAACCTACAGGAGCAGTATCCTTAAACCACTTATAGCTAATAGATAAATTAATTAAGCTAGGTTAAATAGATTTTTAAAACGTTGTATTATATTTATATATATATATATATATTCATGTATCTATATACCCTATTAGCTAACAATTTATGGAATAATCCATACAGTCTAAATTGTATAGCAAAATCCAAACCGTTGGTCAAGGTTAATATAATGTATTTAAAAAATCACCAATGGACCAACGGGGTAGTCTGAATAGTCTGATTCCATTTTCAAATTGTTAACGTCATAATTTAATTCAATTATGTACCGAAAATAAAATAAAATCAATACGACAACCTTTAGAGCGCTGCTTCTCGTCTTCCTTGTACGGAATTTCCTTGTACGGAAATCAAAGTACATTTTATATAAGACAGATTCGTCTTCGTTGGCGGGGGTGACACCCCTAATCATATCTGTCCAAACGTGATTTCGGCTTCGGGGATTGGAACACGTCTAGACGTTCAGGAAATCAGGTTATCTTAGACTTCGTGTTTAAAAAGCAACGCCTAGATATTGGAATCACACAGAACAAAAAGTGAAACCCAGTTTTCCAAAAAATAAAAACCTTTACGGAGAGTAAAATATTTACACAAATATTTTAAATATTGTAAGTTGTAATTATCTTTCGAATATGAAATGACTTTAACCAACATAAAGAGGTATAAATAAATATACTTTATACTTCCATTAAAAATTACTTTAAACACATATTTCATTTTATTATAAATGCGATCCTCTGAAATTTGCACGATCATCGTAAAATACGTTCACGTAAAAACGTTCTGGGTAACAAATTAAACGATAATTTTACTTTTATAGACTTTTAAATGTGCTAAGCATGTGATAAGGGACTTGTACAATGTACATAGTATCTCGTCAACCTATAATCAATGGTGGTCGCTTTTCATGAAGATAAATCTTATTGGTTTGACTCCTTAAACTGTATTTAAACTAAACTAACTAACTAACTAAACTTCACGCCACTTCCCTAGCGGGGTAGGCGTAGGTAACTGTATTTAATATGTACTATTATTGCAAAAAATACATTAATTGAAACTGTGAACTCATTGCCTATTATGTTTCACAGTTTTTCTGTTCTCAACTGCAAAATTCTAGGTCCTGAAATTGAAGTCCTGTTTGACAAACTCTCTCTTTTATAATAAAACGCTTACATTTTGGTTTGTCACAGAGATAACACGTCCTACGTAATTTATCAAACCTATTAGGGTAAGAAATTGCCTACATCCTTTATTTTGTTTCTAACTTTAAGCGTACCAAATTTTATCACAATCAATTTAGGTTTAGGCGTTACTGACAGACAGCTCTTACTGTATTAGTAGTGATAGCATATAGTTATCTATTTATATTCGCAAATCTAACTATCAAATGTTAAACGTTGCTGTATACTGGCTGCCCTCCACACTACATCAGAGACTATCGCATGTCAGTCACTCTATCAGATCATTTTGGATAATAAATAGCCTACATGTTTTATTAGTTACCGTTCCAACTTTGAGCATATCATTTTATCATAATTAATTATGTTATTTAGGCGTAAACGTTACAGACAGGCAGCTTTTACTGTTTTAGTGGGAGAATTAACATTTGCATATAGTTCACTATTTATATTCCCAAATGCACGACTACTAAATCTGCGTGCCCGCTGCCCGCCGCGCTACATACGCCAATGTACGTACCAAAATTGCGGCCTAAACGTGTTTTGGCGTAGGGGACGTCTAGACGCGCAGGAAATCAGCTTTCCGTAGACATCGGTCTTGACGCCGGTTTACGGCAGCCATTCCAAAAATTTTAAAGGCCCATAAAATATTCCCACCACCGTGGAGATGTTTTACGATAAAGTTATTTTCTACGATAAATGAGATATAGCGTTGTTTATGTGTGCGTGTTTAAATTAACGTAGACCGTAAACAGATGGTTATTGGAGTCGTAGTTCGAGGAAGGTGCTTTATCATTAAAATTTAAAATTATATTAAAGTTATTGCCTCTTTTTGAAAAACACAAATTCACTAAATTTTATTAACTGATTGTTCATTTGTCTCTTTTATTAAAAAAATAACAGACTACATCACATACATTAATCTGACTCCGAGGTAAGTAGCTTAAGCATTTGTGTTACGGATATCAGAAACAACAGTGGTATTATAAACATATACTTAAATATTGTATATTAACACCCAGAAACAGAACAAACACAAGTATTCATTACACGAATGTTTGTCCTAGGTGGGGATCGAACCCACAACTTTTGGCGCATGGGGCAGGGTCACTACCGAATGAGCCATCGAAATTGATCATGAAAGGTCGTATAAAACCGATCTATAAATGTTATCTGTTCCTCGTTCATGTTTTTAACAAGTACTTAATCATATTTTTTTTCAGACACATTGTTGGAGGTCCACGACAACATACAGCCTTTATGAAGAACCTGTATTAAAGCCACGGGCAAATGCTAATCTATCTATCTAGCTAAGTTATCTATATTATAAAACTGACGAGTTTGTTTGTTTGTTTGCTTAAAAGCGCTAATCTCAGGAACTATTGGTCTGATTTGAAAAATTATTTTAGTGTTAGATAGACCATTTATTGAGAAGGCTATATAAAATTAACTATAAATGCGGGTGAAACCACGGGCACAGTTAGTCCACAAATAATAGTGATGCATTAGACCATACTAGACATAACTTACTTAAATGACTGAACTTTTATATCTTGCCTGTACGATAAATCAATTCTAAATCAAAAATACACAATACTTGCTTAAAACTGCTTCAAAAAATTATAGGTTTTATGTTAATTATTTGCAGGTAAAATTATTACATACCTATGTTTTCGTGCTACACCATGAACCTGTAAAAAGAAAAAAGAAGTTGTCATATAATTTTATTTTATAGACATTCACGAACTAGCCATAGCGTGCAGACGATTGATTTAGTACTCATGTAATTAGGCTTTACTAATGTTAGGTTAATGACTTTAAAATTAGTCTACCCTTAATAAATTCCAGTCATAACTTACATTATTATGGTGTGAAATAATGTGAGGGCTTTTCAACTTGAAACAATTTATTATGTTCCCTTAAATATAGAATTGAAATAATACATAAATAGGAGCGACATGGGATACGTTTCAATATTATTAAGTCGTCTCATAAAATACCTATAAACCTTTTTTTTTATCCAAAATCGATGGGGTTTTTTTTTAAGGTACAAAAAATATTTTATTAATCTGTTTATTTAATTTTTATTATAATAACAACTTCAAAATAATGTTTCATAAAGTGCAAAATAAGTACATCTAAATATATATTTAATATTACACATACGAGCACCATTTTCAACAAGAAAACTGTCCCTAGTCCCTATAGGTACATTTAAAAAATCGTTTACATTATTTATTTGATTTTAAAATGCGATTAAAGTAAGTTCTGACCTCTTTTGAAGTTATTTTATTATTTTTGAAAGAAGAATCCTTGCATTGTTATCTTAGCAGAGCCGGAAGATATAAGACTTATGAAGCCTTAACATATTACGTTATAGCAGAGAGGTTAATAATGTTTTATTTTGACCACCCATCCGGTTCTTGAACACATATAAAATTGCTTGACTTTTAGTCCAAACATGAATAACAGGGTGACGCTAACAGGGCCCTAAACATAGTTAACCTTAAGCAATTAAAACGAGAAGAGTGCGAATGGAAAAACGATAAATCTGCTTATTAAAATGATAATGCATGAACCCACGTAACATAACACCTCTTAAAAGGGGAAATAGCTGCTCGATTTACCGAGTTATTATGGGAAATCCGATCTTTATCTCCCCCACTGGAGTACAATGCCTTTCGCCGGGTAATGCTCTCACAGGATCACGTTAAAAGGAATAATGAAACTTTCCCATGGCTCGGTCAAATGGATTTTATTAGATAAGACACATCCTCAAATGGATAACTCGAAGAAAATTGTATGGGGAAAGTGTTATGCATAATTTTAACACGCGTGTCGTTAGTGTATGTTTAGGTAGGTTTCAAAGCACACTTTTATATCGAGGCTTGGCATCGAAGCATCAGAAAATAATCGATCAGAGATCGTGAAATTATATAGATTTGATTTGGTAGTAATTTTCCTAGAACTTATGTAACTTCTACTACTTATTTATGTAAAAAAATCTGAAATAGTGAATTACAACTGTAATGTTGTATTCGTTTACAATTTCATTGAAATGCTTAAGATATTTGAATAATTTAACAATTTTTCCGCGCTTAGCTCTCCGTATAATTGTCAAAGGACTAACTTTTTAAAAGTTCAGAGACATTCTACCGTGACGATATTCTTCTAAGAGAATTTTCCGCAAGTTTAAATACTACATCTAAGCGCTTTTATCGCACTTATAAATTGCGTTAACAGCTCCAATTTCGGCGGTATGAAGGAAGGGGAGAAATTTTGAATAAAAAAAATGAAGAATGTTTTAATAAGTACTTCGTGTAAGGTCGTTTATCTTTTGCATCGCATGCGAACTTTCCACCCGCAGAAAAAAAGAAAGTTCCCCGCTTTCATCTGGCGAATGCAAAAAAATAAATTGTTTTACGTTTGGCAACGGTGAGCGTTGAATCAAGTCCATTTGCAAAGGGTTTGCTTTGAGAACGACACCGAAGTAGCGCGCAAGTCTAAATAAACAGGCGGCAAAGGTTTTACGTACCTCTGCGTCTACACAAATAAACACTGGCAGGTCGGTGCCAACGTACTTAATGTAGTTACTTCTGATCGAACGTCGCAGATTGAATCTAGAATTTAAATGAAGCTTTGATTATTCAAATTTTCGGTATTTGAGCTTAAATATTTACAGAAGTTTGGTATATGTTTAACATCGGTTATTTTAACGACGAAGATTTATAATGAACATTTAATCGTAGTTTTTCTATACTCGTAGTAAATTGTATAGCATACATAATTCATATTTAAACATTAATAGTACATAAACTGCAGTACCTTCCTTTTACGTTCTCTCATTCTTGATATTTTGCTATGTAAAAAATATTAATGTATCAAGCCTACCGCGAAAGCATAACCTAAAGTAATAAATGTCTACTCACGGGAAAGTCAGGTCCTTTCTCGCTAACTACCTAAAAAAGTATCCCCATTTTACTAAACCAATATTTAAATAGATATGTAGTTCAAGTGCACATATTATTTCAATTGATGTAATAAAATAATTTCCTATTTTAACTGACATTTTAATCCAAGTGTCATGTTTGCAAGGCAAAGTGAAAACAATTCCTTTGCCTCGCATTAAAATGATAACCGACTTCCACAAATGCAAACGTCTTGTCCGTTACTTGCGCTACGGGACGTCCCCTCTGCAATAGTGGCACATTCCGTATTCAGGCTTTGGGGAACACTTTGGAAACCTACTTTATATTTAAACATTCGCCAACGAGATTTTAGACTGTCTATTCAATTCACTAAGATTGCAGTACAAATATGAAATTGAAAGTCAGATTGGAATGGTCTTAGCAATGCTATTTATTTCAATATAGGCTGTTACAATTTATAACCATATGACATGAATCTATTATATTAATTGCTATTATATTAATACACAGTTCTGAGACGCTAGAAGGTATGTTCATTTAGAAGTTAACAACGTTATAATACTTATTTAAATTGCACAAAATGTGAGTTGCCTGGACGTATAATATTGTTGTGAAAGTGTATATCGCAAATAATTCTATATAATTATTTCTTATTAGATCATACCTGTCTACATGTGAGAAGAACATACTTACCTATGGTATGTTCTTTTAACGATGTTCAACCGGTCCTTTCTAACCATAAATATACATTACATTAATATGATGTCACATATCTAGGGAATTTCACCGATTAAACTATATCAATCTTGGTTTTCATTCATGTCAGTCAAATTTAACATCACGTTAAAATGAATTGTAGTATAAAGGTAAAGGCATTGCAACATATAAATTGTCAACAGTAAAAAACTCTTATTTTTTTTTTCTTAAGAAAGACTTTATGGAGGTACATATATGTATTCCGATGTACAGGATGACGCTCCGATGCATAACTAACGACCTAGTTTACCCGCGATTCAACACTTGAGCGCGGTTTCGCCCGTCATGTCGGTACGTAGGCCGAGCGAACAGGGGTGCGTATCGATTGGCGCCACCCTCGCCGCGGGCACTACACAATATTACTCTCTGCACTCGGAAATAGGGATGTTAGGGCGCGATGTGTCGATCTTTTTTTGCATAAGTAATCTGTTACACAACTCTTTAAAAAAATATGTATAGATTTTTGAAGCCGTGGAGGATTTGACACATAAATGGATGGCCACACGGTAATTTGGATCGGTATATTATTTATTGTTATGTTTATTCCTATGTGTGAAAAGTATATCTGAATTATATCTCATACGTATACTTTTAACTGATTGGGTTATTATAAAAACACAAATGGGCGACTAATACATTAAAAATATATATTAAATTTTGCTATAGAGTAAACATCGAGGGTCAAAAATAATTTTGTTTTTCTTCTTATAGTCGTCTTATCTTAGAGTTAAATATGAAAGTACTTTTTCCAGCAAGTTACAACTGAATAGCATGCCAAAGATATTATCTATAGAAAACTATCGACATTATTTCATCTTCAGACATCACTATACGGAAACCCACCCTTTACAAATGCAAGCCCCACTACGTCCAGATTATTGTTTTTAAATATTTGACATCAAAGACCAGAAACAATATTACTCCGGTGTTCTAGACAACTTCATCTCTAAGTGGCGCTCAATGTTTACCGTCGGCAATATTTTATACGATTTAAGGAATGAAGTACAACAATGGAACGTGAGGTGTATACCTACCTACCCGTGTAAGAACTCAAATATAAATTGAATCCTATCAAAATTCAGTTAAACGAACCAAATCTACAATCTCCATCTGTTTTAAATTTATTTACTGGCTAGTCTTTTTGATCTGTCTCTAGCTTTTATCGTATTTTAGAACAATTTTATTATTTTTTTCTCAATATACACAAACATTTTATAAATGAACTGTTGCGTCGAAATTAATTATATTATTTATTCTTTGTAACTTAAAATAACTAACTAAAAATACGAGTATTTTTATTTGAAAGAACAATTTTCTTAGCGCTGTTGAAAAATTATACACAGTACATAATTTCATTTGATGTTATAAATTACGTATAATTTTGACTGGCTCAGTTCCAAATGTTATCAACGAAAGAATCCCAATTCAAAGGCCGACAATATAACCATCGACAAAACATGTTGACTCCTTGGCTATAGTAAAATGAGCGGGGCTCTGTACAAAACTGGTGTCCGCCGAATTAACGGACAATTGCGTCAATCCCGTCTGCCTCGCCTAATGAATTGAATCACAATCGCACGCCATTGTTGGTCCATTGTACCGACGAAAATAATACCGATAAAAAATAAGTAGTTATAACTCATACATTATTGTAGTGACCAAATATCAATATATTTAGTTGTCACAAAACCCAATTTCTATAACTGTTAAAGTACGACTATGTTTGTCACCCGAATACCTGTGGTCGTATTTAATATACTACGGAATAGTCGTATCTACGGGTACCCCAGTGTAGGAAATTTATAAACATAGCTATCCGTTTCGTAGTAGGTAGGTATACACTACAAAAACATATAATATGTTGTGTGTAAGTTTATAACTAAGGGATTGGCGTGCTAGTCTAAACAATTTATAAAGATCTACTGAAATTGATGCTAAATTTTCAGAGAACAGGTCCACCTCGATGCTTAGTCAGTAATTGTACTTATATTTTACAGGAACCTAGGTTGTAAATTTAACTTGTGTTTTAATGTAGAAAAAAATATGCTATTAGTCTCTCTATTCATTTTGAGAAGCCTATTAATCGATTCTACCATTCTACAATAAAATGCCTTTGATTTTTTTCTTTTATTTATTTTAGATAAGATGACACAGATAGTTTTAACTAGAGATTCAACATCTTACATAGGAATCTAATAAACCAAAACAGCATATATATCATAAACTACGCCACAAAATCCTTTTCATAATTCATCTCCAAATGTTTTTTAAATTACTTTCGCATCCTAAGAAGTCTTTTTGGAATGGTTACACATCAACTAATGTTTTCCCGATTTTTTACGCATATTCTAGTTAACCACAACACTTCAGCCAACTCTCTCAATTGTAGAAAGACAAACATCTGACAGTAGTCGCGTGACCCTTACCCATGCGGGCTACACCGATTTGCTCAGCGGCACTTCCAATTGGTGAATTACCAAGTTCCGTAATTCCGGCTTCGCGGATCAAGACGCCGCGACGGTTAAGCGGATAACCGGTGTCGGCGATCGTTTATTATTGCTTATTTTAGATCAAGATTGATAGCCATCTGGCTATCTCATTCCTATTTCCATAGGAAACCACCTCTAACTAACTTTACGTCTAATTCTGTCGTAACTAGCTAGAGTTTAAGACTCCACAAAATATGTATTAATATGACGAATGATACATAACATCACGTCCATAATCCCCGAAGGGGTAGGCAGAGTCAAAAGGGCAGCATGCCCCTTCTACCACATTCAGCCAAAAATAAAGCCGTGCTGGGTTAGATTGAAAATTGTGAAAAAGCAGTGACAAGCGGCTAACCTGTCGCCTACACAATCACACACCCAAAACCCGATATACGATTTGTCGCCTTTTACGACATGCTAGGCAAGAACCACAGTTGGCATATTCTTTTTAAGTCCCAGACCAACATGGGACTGTGGGCTGGGTTAGATGGAATATATATGACGGATGAACTATTAAATTACTAAGTATAGTATCTACATATATTAAAATTTAATTAAAACTGATACTCTATCTATTGGCACGTATTTTCTATTAGAATAACAATGGATAGATATTATTCAATTAATATGGGTCTATATTTACAAACACGCACATTTTACAGTACAAAATTTTACTATGCTTGAGTGTACTGTATATTATGCGCACAAAATCCGTGTCAACTGTATGTAAATACCTAATACGTGTACAATATGTTTCATGCAATACATACATTGGTGATATGTTCTTTTTTCCAATAAATTGAAAGGTAATGGAAATACCGTTGTGTACAACGTTGGACGAAGGGACAATTCTATCTAATACACACACCATAGATAGACACAGCAACCCTTATCTTAATTAAAATCGCAGAACACATAAAAATATACATATTGCAACCAGAAATCACGACATTTGTACATTTAAATTAAAAATTTACGGGACAACCCTACCCTTTCGGGACGTAGAAAAATACGCTTATGGTACCCCTCGAGGGTCTGTAACTCGGCGGGACAAGGGTAGCGTTTACTTATCGACGTGGAAAAGGTACCATAATACATTTCGTCCGACTCGGGACGAGACGCACTTTTTATTTGTTTCACATGTGCCACGCCGATGTCGCGGAGGAACGAAACAGTAAAGTCACTCTGGTCGACATTGAAACATGTTGTGCATATAAAAATTATAAATAATATCCAACTACATCACATACTTTGATCTGACTCCGAGGTAAGTAGCTTAAGCACTTGTGTTACGGATATGAGAATCAGTGGTATTACAAATATATACTTAAATATTGGATATTACCACCCAGACACAGAACAAACATCACAAGTATTCATCACAAGAATGTTTGTCCTAGGTGGGAATAGAACCCACAACGCTTGGCGCATGGGGTAGGGTCACTGTTACATGTGTATAGGAACCGGTTTTAGTGCTTATTTGATATTTATATACAACATCTAGTTGTATATAAAGTCATGTCTTAGCTATGAACATTTAAATTTTGCGCAAACTGTCAAACGTGCAAAGTTTTAAAAGGTCGTTAAGTTATTTGAAATATTTCCATTTTTTCTGTTAAATTTTCTTACCTTATGAAATCTTCTACAAATTATTACAACAAATACATGTTTATTTTATTGTGTTAGCATAACATCTTTACAGTCACGATTTTATCGAAAGAGATTGTCTTAGAGCTCGCTCTTTAATGTTGCGAAAGTAATGGTAACACATTAACAACTTGTATGAAACATTGTGGTCCTATAAGCTTTTATGTTACAAAGGCGAGTTGAATGTACATGACTAAAAAAAATACCATACTGTGACCTTTTTATATATTGTGTCCAAGCACCGCCCCATAGACAGGTAGATGACGTACACAAACCTGTATGGATATTTAACATAGCTGCTCGTAGCTAGCTTCCTCATATGTACAAACATTTACAAAGCAAATTTTTAAACTGTCTCAGTTCCCTTGTTTCTCAATACTTAGAGGTATTAAAGGAATCTTCCCTGAAATAACACAGAGTACACTTGGAGTCTCCATTTTCTCATGTTCTTGTTAAATCTTTATGGAACGTGCAAGGAATTCCATATTAGAATATCATACAGAAGACAATGTTATTCACCTAAATATTAAATATCCTGAAAACCGGTACACTTCTTAGAAATTCTTTGTTCTCCTGTAATAAAAATACATATCTTATTATATAACGGATAAGATTAATATGCGGTAAATTTAAAGAATAGTCGTCGTTTCCAGTAATTATATAATAAATGCAGGTCTAGATTTAAAAATGTTTATGGATTTAAAAAGCAGAATACCGCTAAAGCAAAATTGTCTATACCACAAGTAATTTAAGGTACTTTTTTAAATAGTACGAAATAACATCTAGTTTAGCATTATTGTTTAGTTTTCCTAAGATATAGTCAGATACGTTGGCTTATTCGTGTCCTTTTGTACACATGAATATAAATAATAATTATTATCTCAATCGCTGAGTTTCACGTAGGTATTAATTAATTATGTAGATAGGTAGGTACATATAAAATAATTGTTCTCATCTCGATAGTAGTTTCCGCAAATTGCATTCGTTGTTGTGCAAAGCGTGTTTCTGAAAAAAAAAAGCTTTCACGCGACGCGAGTTGTAAATAGTGCGACGAAAATTTAAATTTCGCGAAAGCAATTTTTCCGGAATGGCATAATTTTCGTAATACGCCGACGATGCTACAGCTTCATACGTATTAGGGATTTTCACTGCAGCTGCATTTTGCGCGTTTTTGTGTTCATATAATAAGTGGGTACGTAGTGTAAAAGTGGCTGCATATTTTTAAAGAGGAACTACTCTAGTGGTTTGAAATATTACAAAATACTTGTATTTCGTAATACGTTGCTAATGTGATGCAACACGCTATGTAATGGACTCCAGAAATTTTATTAGTAAGTAATATCATTTTTACAGCCATATTGGTGAAAAAATACAAATTGATCGATAATTAAATATAATAATTGCTTCTGGTATGCAAAAAATACTACGTTTTGAAAAAATAATTAGGTTAGGTTAAAATTATTTTAATTTAATGTCCTACTTATTAGATACAAGTATATATATGTTATGTCATGTAAACATAAAAAAGTGACCTGTCAAGACTTTTAATTACTTTACTAATCACACGCTATCCATCATCCAGAAACGCTCTACAATCTTTCAAATACAATTCTTCACTCAAACAACCAACCCCTTTTAAGCCATAACGTCAAAAAATACAGAACCATTAACATTCCAGCTCTTTCTAAGCGTAATAAATAGCATCGGGGCTCATTATACCATTATGCTTTAAACACAAATTCTCTTAAGACAAATCGCACAACGTTAATTAAATAACGTTGAAATGTAGGAAGTTTAGCATGATTTATGCAATTATGACGGATAATGGAGTTAACGGGCAATGATATCGGCAATTACAGCATCTCTGCCGTTCGGGGCCAATCTGAGTTCGGCTGGGGACCAGATTTCGTTTGCTTTAGTAATTAGAGACGCGCTCGGGACGTGACAGGGGATGGAGAGAAAAAATCCGACCAAATTCAAAAGATGCGCTGACTGAAAGATACGACTTACATTTTGACAGTTTTTTATACTTTTCTAGGCTAGTTTAGTCTTATTTCACAACATTTTCATTGCTCCGTATCACGGTAACCAGATACTACAGATACATCAATCACATAGAAAACACTGTTTCGTCATTAACATCGTCTCTTATCAACATTTCATTTTCCCTACAAACATCACGCCCATATGTCTGATAAAAATTGGGCAATACGACATCTATATTGTAAACACGTTGACAAACAAAACAAAATGGGGAAGTAACGTAAGCATCTAGATTGTCAATTATTTAAAATAAAATAGGTATTCTATTCCATTACTCATTATCGTTTACCCTTATATCTATATGAGAAAGTCTTTGTTTGTGATTCAATAAAATCTGGCTCCCCTATATTGTCTTGATAGTAAAACTAATCATTTTGCATATTATTCCCAACTATTTAATGAATCATAAATGTTTAATGGTCTATATCGTAAGAAAAACATTAATTTTATTGATATAGTGGACACAATTAACGATGATGATAATATGAAGTACCTATAAAATTTTCACCTTTAATGGTTCAGTTTCTGTTATATTCTGTATTCAAAAACTATAAATAGGTAATAACAATGATAATTAAATGTAGACTGATAAATTAGAAGTTTGAAAACAACGATAACTATATAAATGGGCTGTTTATCTTTGTGTGTTCGATACCACTACGGCAAATAGTTATACATATTATGATCAAAATTATAATTAGTGCCCAAATCATTAATGATAAAAAAAACAGTTAAATTATTGTGTGTACAGTTTCTATAAAGTAAAAAATTTAACTTTTTCAGACTTACACACATACCTAAATACTAATTCAGTATAAAAAATACGCCCAATAGGTATATGTTATTGCTTTATTCTTATAAAATATTCAATTAAATAATAGAAAAAGCTCTACACTGACTTAAATCCCAACGTTCATATGAATAATGGCACTGAAAACTAAAAATAGATTTATGGTTATTGCCTATCGAAGTGTGCAATATTTCAAAACGTAATAGAAGCAAAAAAAACCGTTTAATAGAAATCTAAAATAGGTTTTATAATATTCCAGTCCAGTGATGCATAATAGGTTTTGTTTTTTCATGCTTTGAAAACATTTTTCAGATAATCATTTGAATATGCAAAGCGATTACGTCACACCCTAGTATGTCTAATCTAAATTTGTGAACGTTTTGATAGGTATCTCAAATAAATTATGTCATCTTATCGGTTGGAATTGTCATCTTCCATAATAGACATAGACAAGAGGCCATCATGAAAAGGTTCATCCGCTTTTAAATGCAATCTCATCTCCGCATCATCTTTCCAGCGTTATTTCTCTTGCTTAGACGGGGTCAGCTTAGACCATGATCCAGAATTTAGCTCGTCTCGTTATTACATTAAAGGCTCTGCCGATTCGACATTCGTAACCCTTAGATAGAGAAACATGCCAATTTTAGATAATTGTTACAGATCCATAATTGTTAGAATGTGCAAGTTTTATCATGATGTTTTCTAAATGACTTGTAAAAATCAACTCGGAGATGAGAGAAAACATCACACATATAGATTTTTCAAAAATCTACAAGTGTCCTTGCCATACCACCGCTTACCAATCTCATCCACTATTCCATATTATTAAATGACGATAGAGGCAATTCAATTCGCAGCCAGACTCCTCTCTGTGCAACCTCCGCTCTGTGCTCACAGTAAGTGGTATTAAGTTACCCATTGACCACTGTAAGGGTTATCGATTGCGGCCCGCGGTGAAGGCCTGAATAATATATGCTATGTTTTAATTAGCGAGAGCCCTGGCAATTTAATTTCGACGTGAAAGGGGCATTTCAGGTTGAAATTAAACACGTTTTTGAAGTTCAATGTTGATGTTCACTCTAATTGGCTTTTGAAGGGACTAATATTTTTTCCCCGCTGAGGAAATAGCGTGAAGTTTTAGTTAGTTAGTTAGTAATATTTTTTTATTGATTTGATGGTAAAACAGGTTTTGCTTTAAATAAGGTACTATTTACTTCTGTTTAATGTTATGCTGAATTATAATTTTGCTAGAATAATGTTATTTATCGCGTACGAGTTTCAATTGACAAAAAATATATAAATAATGGATTATCTCTACCTAGACAAATTAAAAGTTTGCCTAAAATTATATGGGTTGCGTTATTTTAATATACCGATTAAGTCAATAAATCACGTAATATTTTTTATTATGTAGGTTTTAAAATGTAATTATAAAATGCTTTCAAAGCGTCAGAATGCTGAACACCAAACTATTATATCTATTCATACATCCCTTATTATAATACCTTATAGCATGATGAATTTCATATCTATAATTATAACCCAGTTTCCAAATATATTTCAATCATCAATGCGTATTCGAGTTGATGTAGTAATTCCATAATGATAATGTAATGGATTTTAAGCACACATAATTAATTGGCCTGAGTCTGATAATTTTAACCATCCAGTGTTCAGTCAACTCATCCAGCAATACAAACACGGTACGAACAAAAATCACCATCAAACAATTCACGTTTTTCCCCGATCAGTCTACAAACTCCACAGCATATTTGAACACCTGTGCCGTTCATTAAATTTCCCAAACTCGATAAGTACACTTAGATATGAAATAAATCCAGAAATACTTTTAAAACGCTTGTTATGTCCGACGGGGATGAAACTTTTTCAATTTCCATTCAAATACCGACTTGAAGGCACTTAACGCCAAAATATCGCGGAGACTTTCTCTAGAAATGTTCCTGCTAACTTAAGAGCCACACAACGACGTTTTTAAGTTACGCGAGTTGAACTTAAGGAAACATGGGTCATACAATATTTTTTTCTTAGCGTTATATCCCATTCTTAGTCTTAGTCCGCTTAGACTGTGATCCTGGATTTAGCGAGTCTAGTAATTATATTTTCATCACGATGTTTTACCGCCGGCCCTTACCGCCGAGCTAGTGGTAGAAATACGTACATACATAGATTTGAACCCGCAATAATAAAACCTCTTGAAAATAAATGAGGTGTTAAAAAAACAAATAAATATAACTAATCAAATTAGCTTCGTTGTGGTTAGCGTGACCAATGATAACCGCAAACAATTAGGGGAAACGAAAAGTTACAAATTATTTCCATAACTAAATCTCTCTTCTTTTTATCTTTCTTCTTTTTAACTTAGAATATTTAAACACACAGAAGAAAGAGTAGATTAATAGTTAAACTAACTAAACAAAAACGTTTGCATGATTGTATGCTCAAACACGATTTAACGATACATACGCTTTAACGATACATTCAGCCAATCATAACCGTTTACGATCACGTGGCTCCTACTAAAATAAATTTATTTTATTCTGGGTTTTTTGGTGAAAATATTTAATATTTTTTATATTTATTAATGCAAATTGCTTTTAAATGCTTAATTAACGCGGATGACAATAAATAAGCGATTATTTTGCATACTGTCAAATATCCTATTGTTGAATTCTCTTAGGGTGTAACGTAACATGCTCCTTGATTCAATTAAATTATCTAATTAATTTTTATTATACTTAATTCTAAACTCAACACAGTCGAAGTTGCGTCAAAAGCTAGTCCAGAAATAATTTACCTTTAAAATCGTCAATACGGGTTCAAAGCGACAGAAACTGTTGCCGAGTCTCGGAGGACCTGAAAATCCCTCAAGTGCACTGAACAGTAAAGCACCTCTCGATTTACAGTTCCTTGCCGACTCGTAAAACTCAGTCTGTCCTTATCCGACCCAGTGCGAAAAACAGAGGTCGCAAACAAATCACATTTAAGCTTTTATGGACTCAGATCTCCAGTGAACTCCCATTCTTCATTTTATACGTTAAAGGTGGCATCTTTCCAAATAGCCTGCCGGATAAACTAAGCAACCTGGGACAAACTTAACTGAGTAACTGAGACGTGCTTAATGTCTACTCGTATAAAGACGTAACAAAGTTATCTGCAACATTTAAAAAAAACATTATTATTATTTTTATATTCTCAAATAAGCTTTGTCTGGACAGATTTCACGCTTAACCTAATAAACTAGATACCTCAATATCTTTAATAATTATAATGTAAGTGTTGCATTCCAGCTTCCGCATTAAACCTGCATAATACATATGCTACCAAACGGATCTTAATCTTAACCGCACATTTCTTAATTAGAAACGAACAAAAGCAGGCAACCGGCCCCCATAAGCCTTGATCTGTAATTCATGCCCCTGGGAGATGGCCAGCCCGCCCCATCTAATTATAACCAAATCAACGGTACAGAGAACCAAGATCTGCCCTAATACTGTTTGTGCGACCTCCATAATTTTGCCCACGGCTACTCTATATCTCGAAATACATATCCAATGTTGTATTTTGCCTTTTCGTATCTCGATGTTTATATCTAAAGCAGAAATGTACTTATATAATACTGTAAATCAGGTCTTTTTCCATTGACAATATTTATTCCGCTTTTTTTTACTTTATGCCGTCGTCACATATCAGTGAAGGTACAAAATGTTCGTCTTTTAAAAATATATACGTAAGTATTTTATTAATTTCCGTGTATTTATAAACTTAAACGTTTTAGTTATTTAAAAAACTGACACGCTAGATTCCGATTTAGCTTGCAAAAAAAGATGATTGCATTCTTGATTAACTTTGCAAATAATTTCAACTCCATAATAAATTAAGCCTATTTAATTGCGTATGATTTAGATTTCAGAATAAGCAAAATAATTGTAGTTACGTATGTTCCTACTAATGAACAAAATACATATAAATAAAAACACTCGTCCTCCTAGCGTTACGTCCGATTAAGCACGAGTCGGGGTCCGCTTAGACTATGATCAAGAACATTATATATTAATAAATAATTGTAATCCACATTAACAAGACAACTTAAACACTTCACAAAATGACTATATTTCACTTTATCGCAAAGCATTGCGCAAGTTGCACAACTCACCTGCTTCTAAAGACTTGGCAAAGCCTATAATTTCGCTAGCATCCTCACTTTCCGGACATTATGCTAAATTACCGGTTTCATGTTAAAACTTCCGTGTTCAGAACTTTCTAAATTTACAAGGGAAATAAACCTTGAACAGGCAACTAACAGCGCTTACTAAGCACCCGAATATTTTTCAAAAATTCCATAAAGTTGAAATTAAACTTGTTGTTTAACGTTTAGTTTTGATCGTTTTATGAAAAGTGTGCACGAAACTTTGGTTTTATTGAGAGCAGAGGCAGACGCGGTTTACTATTTTAAAATACTCCTATTATTAATATCACATTATTTTATTACAATGAATAAAACCATCATCGTTTAAAATTAATAACGTATAGGTACGTTTATAATTATAATATATATATATATATATAATGTCACGCCTTTTTCCCATGGGGGTAGGCAGAGATCACGTACTTCCATTTGCTACGATCCTGACATACACCTTTCGCTTCTTCTACATTCATAAGTCTTTTCATACACGCTCGTCGGTTAAGGGTGCTGTTTACCTGACCTTTTGCTAATACATTACCAATCTGGTCATGGAAAGTCCGTCTAGGTCTTCCCCTCCCAACGGCTCCATTTACACTTGCCTTATATATCTCTTTGGTCAATCTTCTTTCATCCATTCTCTCAATATGCCCAAACCATCCAAGCATGCCTTTTTCGATCTTAGTCACTACATCTTCTTTCACTCCACATCGTTCTCTTATTTCTTCGTTTCTTATTCTATCAGTCAGTTTCACTCCTAACATACTTCTGAGTGCTCTCATCTCTACTGCATTTATCCTACACTCGTGCTTCTTCTGCCACACCCAGCATTCACTTCCATACATAAGTGTGGGAACCAACACTCCTGTATGAACTGCCAGACGTGCTTTCTCAGACACTTTCCGACTGTTCATAAAGGAATGCAGCGCACCATTTACCATGTTGCCCGCATTCACTCTCCTCTCAATATCACTCTCACACTTTCCATCTCTTGTAAACTTTGTTCCCAGATATACAAACTCATTCACTTGTTCTACTTTTTCACCTCCAATCAAAACATCACATTTAGTCATCTCTTCATCCCTTTCAAAGACCATAACTTTCGTCTTACTAACATTTACATTCATCCCTTTCACTCTTAAAGATTCATACAGCACGTTCATCATCTCCTGCAAGTCTTCAGCTGAGGACGCAAGTAGCACTTGGTCATCAGCATATAGAAGGCATTTGATAATTATAAATAAATAATAAAACTGCAACTCATATTTAAATACATAAAAAAATAGCCATTAACTATTAACTTTTTTCGTCTTTTAAATATTGGAGTCAATAATTCCATTATTATGCTATTATAAGGATCAAAATAGTCTTACTTCAAAACTAACGAGCTATTTCAAAACAAAGGCCCTAGACGGCGTCAGACCTACAATACCTTTGCCAACAATTCAATTGTCCGCGATCCTAATACAGAATCAGTTTGGATGGAAATAGGGCCCTCTATTTGCCGAGCCCTGCGCCCCTCAGTGCACCCCTAGTAAGATAAATCGGACCCATTTGATATGGCTACGCATTGCACTCCACCTTTTACAATGATAAGCATTTATGACCCTTATCCAGTTGGACTTTAAGGTCGATTTGAATAAAGAAAGCTGCCTTGGGGGAGCGAAGTCACGCTCCAAGATAGTATTGATCTTAAATAGGTGAGTGTCATTGTACTACTTCAATTGGTGTTTCATTCGTTTTATAAATCAATGTTTTGTGCCTTATTGTTATCCATTTATCTTTAACAAGTCATGCGTTTATTCTTATTTTCAAAATTAAATATAGATTCACGCCACTTCCCTAGCGGGGTAGTCATATAGATTCCTAATAAAATTAGTTTGTGTATGTAACAGTTTGTTTTTTAAGTAACGTAATAAAAAATCATGTCCCATGTTGGTCGAGGACATAAAAAGAATGTGCCAACTGTGTTTCTTGCCAAGTATGTCGACAAATGGTATATGGGGTTTTGGGTATGTGATTAAGTTGGCGACGAGCTAGCCACTTCTCACTCCTTTTTCACAATTTTCCATCTAACCCAGCCTATTGTCCCATGTTAGTCTGGGACTTAAAAAAAATGTGCCAACTATGGTTCTTGCTTGGCATGTCGTAGAAGACGACTAATGGTGTACCGATTTTGGGTATGTGATTGTATGGGCGCAGGCTAGCCGCTTCTCACTACTTTTTCCCAATTTTCCATCTAGCCTAGCCCAGTTTTGTTTTTGGCTAAATGTATTTAAAGGGGTCTGCTTCCTCTTTAACTCTCCCTACCCCTTCGGGGATTATGAGCGTGATGTTATGTATGTATAAAAACTTTTGTATAATTGACATAATTGATTATAGGTACTAGACGTAACTCCTAGTTTGAAGCTATAAAATTATTTATATAACTATTTCGATGTTTAGGATAAATGTATTGACAAAAAATAATTTTGATTTATATCGTAATTTTGCATAATCATACCACATACTCATTATGGGCTATAGTTTTGTAGTTATATATTTCAACATACTTATTATTTCAGTTGTAACGGTTAAGAATCCTAAGATATTTCTCAAATTAAGTTTTCGTAAGAATAACAGCAGCTGGTTAATTATACAAAACGAAACTAAAACAGCAGTTCATTATATTCAGGTCGTTCGTTTGAAACCCTAAGAAAGTAAATACCTTTATTTATTCACGGCATCCGTATTTCAAAGCCGTCTAGGGCTGTCAAACGTTTGGATATTGCCTCGGTCCTAGAAAAATCAATTGACTTTTTTGTTATGATATAATGTTTACCAAATAAAATGTATATGTAATGTAGTATTATTAACATTAAAACAACATACCTATATAAATATGTAATTATTTTTATTTGTAAATATATTTGACATTTAGTAACCTTCTGGAGAATTATGTAACTAATTCAAGCGTGAAGCTGGATTATGTGTGCTCTAAATATGTACTTTATATACATATTATACCAAGATCCTGAATTTTGCTAGACATAGCAACTGACTATCTTACCTTCGTAACGTATCTTACCTTTTGGATCTTAGTTACACATCCATTGTTTGAATATACAGGTTTCATCACGACGTTTTCCCTTACCGCCAAGTTACTGCTATATATACGTACATAGATGGGAAAGATCCAGATTTAATAAACAGTTGAAGCGTTAACCCTACACCATCGCTTCTTTCAGTCATAAATATAATAATGTCATGAAATTCAATCTCAACATTCTCAACATGTTGAGTTTCGCGCTCGGGTGGCGTTTGATGTGGGCCGCTGCCGAATCTATTTGATGACATCTCTTATTACGTGCAATAAGACTAAGTACTCTTCAATTCGGTATTAGGAAGCTATTCGAGGTAATGCGAATTCAATCGAGCGAAAATTTGTTATGGATTGATACGTGAGCGCGGCTGTAGTCTGTTTGCGCGCCTATTCTGTTATAATTGCGAAGGTAATGATTCTTTGAACACATTGAGGAAAATTTCAATGTGCTTTTAAGACTTCATTTGTGTACTTCGGAATGCTTCCGTCATTTCTTTTTTAATGGACACAATTATTTACCTATAAAGATATCTATATTAACTAATGATTTTACTTTATATTAACATGTGATTTTTTATTATTAAGTAAAGACCAAATAAATTATTCTGTCAATATTGTCTATTTAACATACAATAAGAAGTGAGGGTGTATACAGAAATTTTCGATCAATCATCATCATCATCCTCTTGCCCTTCTCCCAGTTCATCTGGGGTCATAATCAAATAAGTAATGCTTATTCTATCATAAATAAAAAAGGAAATAATAAACGTCCAATTCCACTATTACTGTAATAAAACGTTCTACTAACCGTTGCCTACGTACATAATAGTTTAATTAATGCGTGTACCCAGTCACTAGCACATTAATGAAATTTTCCCGAATTGAAGCTATACGTCCCAACTGAGTCTACTTGAACTTGACCCCGTTTAATATTCTAGTCCGCTCCATTGTCGGTTCGGTAAAAATTCAGCACGAATGCCACTGAAAAGTCGCAAATTGCGTACAAATTGGGAGCGTTTATTCTTTATTATTTGTATTAATCAATGTATTCAGAAACTAGTTAATGCTCGCACCACCGGTCGCAAATTAGGTCTGTTATAGAAAAAGTAATAGTACGATGCTATTTTTTTTAATACAATAAATTAAAACGTCCTTTAAAGGGTTAAAATTTTTGAGACACATAACATCACAATCGTTTATGTGATTAGAAAAAAAACATTTAAAATATTAATTATGATGACTGCTAAAAGAGGACTGAATAAAAGCAGCAGCAAGAAGAACAGAAACTTAAGTTTAATTTCAACTCAACTCAACGGAACTCAACAGATTTGAGATTTTTTGTAGATTTATTAGTTTATGCATGCACGTTGATTATAGTTGATGTACGTGTTGATCACGTTGATTTATGTACAGGTAATAAATAAAAAATAAGTAAATGTAGGAATCCGGCCAATCCAGACATCATCGAAAAAGTTTAAACCCTGTTCAGCCCTGGGTACGCTATGCGGGGATAATTGTATTGTACAGTGATCGTGTCGGTACGTTTGTAACAAACGACCGGAACGACGATAACAGCAAAAACTCTGTAAAATGCAATCACATGCTGCAAAACCCGAACTTCATGGTATGTAGATATACTATTAAAAAACCCCTGAACATGTTTCAAAAAGCTAACCATGTGACTACTACTACAAGAGCCTCGTACAAATAATACATTACAATTAAAAGTAGTAAGGATGCAAGGCCCGTTGCGCTATACTAACTAAACTTCACGCCACTTCCCTACAGGGTAGGCAGAGAGAATCTAATACACAACCAAATTTTTCGTCTTACTTTATAATTGTAAATTATCAAAAAAATGGGATACGATTTTAGTTAGTCCTATGTTATTCTGGGACTTAAAAATAAAGTGCCAACTATTTACCTTGCCTATCAAGTCGTAAAAGGTGACTAATGGTATACAGGGTTTTGGGTATGATTGAGAAGGCCACGAGCTAGCCACTTGTCGCTTTTTCACAATTTTCAATCTAACCCAGCCCAGTTTTATTTTTGGCTAAATCTGGTTAAAGGGGCTTGCTGTCCCTTCGACTCTGCCTAACCCATCGGGAATTACGAGCGTAATGTATGTGGGAGACGAAAAAAGTGTGTGAGGACCGCGTCATATGGCGCTCTGCTCTTCTCTACAACGCACTACGCGCGAAGTTAGATTAAATTATAAGCATATTCAATACAAAACTAATTTATAATATTCATATATTTATACCTACTAGCTTTTGACCGCCGGCGCTTAAATTCTCGTGTTTAATCTGTTATAGTGACTGCAATCTTGTCAATTTCAGAACTATTTGCAATATAAAACACGAGTTACTATTGGCTATCTAGGTCGACAGAAACGGGTAAGCCACGACCAAACCGCACACTGCACTGCATTACTCGCTTGCATTCCCCGTAGCACATAACATACCTGACATTAACTTCGATCGCTAGTCACGAATTCACCAAAAGATATTACCACAATTTTCTCGGTGAGACCCGTTTAGAAGCCCAGTGCAAAGTAGTAAAATTACAATGCAAATCCCGCGCATCGATGCGGAAATAGATTTCGCGAAGCGTACAACACTCGATTGTCGACACCCACCCATATTTCAGATCCTAGGCGAAAAACGTGCTCCAATGCCAGACAGATATCTAAATCGCAGACGCCGTTCTGCCTTGAATGCGAGACGTAACGAAGAGAACACTAGCGCCGTCCTAGTGGCCCCGAGAAAAAGC